>CM024640.1:27307561-27907561 GCA_014182715.1 Eucalyptus cloeziana
ATTCTCTGCAATTTCTTTTTACCTTTTCATGTTCAGCTAATGACGTCAGTATTTAATTATGGCCAATGCTAATTGTTTAGTTCTCATGTCGTAATAGCTAGGAATGGCTAGTGCTCTGGAGACGTTGTGTGGACAAGCATATGGAGCTCAACAGTATCACAAACTAGGGACTCAGACATATGCTGCAATTTTCTCCCTGATTCTGGTCTGCTTCCCTATATCTGTCCTATGGATATACATGGGAAAGATGCTCGCATTCCTTGGGCAAGACCCTCTGATTTCTCTTGAAGCTGGCAAGTTCACAGCTTGGCTTGTCCCTGCACTCTTTGCCTATGCAACTCTTCAGCCACTCATCCGCTACTTCCAGACGCAGAGCCTCATCATGCCGATGCTCATGAGTTCTTGTGCCACCCTCTGCATCCATGTGCCGCTTTGCTGGGTTCTTGTGTTCAGGTCAGGGCTAGACAACCTCGGTGCTGCATTGGCCATTGGTGTTTCCTATTGGTTGAATGTGGTTTTCTTGGGGGTGTACATGAAGTACTCTCCTTCTTGCACAAAAACCCGTGTGCCGGTTTCCATGGAGCTGTTTCGAGGGATCAGCGAGTTCTTTCGCTACGCTGTGCCCTCTGCTGTGATGGTCTGGTGAGCCAGTTACTTGTCCAGGAGCCTGGTTGCTGCTTTTTTCTGCCAAAGGCTCTCTCAAAGTTTGACAATCTTTGAGCTGTTGATCAATAAAAGATTTCTTAGTTTTGAACCACCTTTTCAAAGGAAAGCACATCATTTATTAGTCTCAATAGTTAGCAAATTTGAGCAAAATAGATCATTGTTTGATTTTTAGAGCAAGAGTTGGCAGAATGGCCTATCCATGGTAGCATTGGCATGACTAATCCTTCTTCCACTTTTTCTTCTTAAATTCTATTGCAGTCTTGAATGGTGGTCTTTTGAGCTGTTGGTCTTGCTTTCTGGGATATTGCCAAATCCACAGCTTGAAACTTCGGTTCTGTCTGTGTGGTACATTCTCTACTTTGTCAACTACCATCTTCAGTGTGAATCTTTCCATCTTAAGTTGCACAAAATTTTCCATTCAGGAATGGAAGGACTTTCCTATCTACCTAGTGTTTAATGTTGAGCATTTAAATGTGCTAATTAGTTCTTTTTGGTTCCTAACCAGTCTCAATACCATAGCAACACTCTACATGATACCCTATGGACTTGGCGCCGCAGGAAGGTATGATCGAATTCACTGATGCATAAAACTCTGCAAGCTTAAACCCCTCTTCTGCATAGTAAGATCTGATACCTCAGTCTTTCGAACTCATCATAGCACAAGAGTTTCAAATGAATTAGGAGCTGGAAACCCAGAAGCTGCCCGTCTTTCTGTTTACGCCACGTTATTTCTCACCATTACGGAGACAATTATCGTGAGCACAATCTTGTTCGTTAGCCGGCGAGTTTTTGGCTACACATTCAGCAATGAAGAGGAAGTTGTGGACTATGTTACGAAGATGGCTCCTCTGGTTTGCTTTTCTGTCATCTTGGACAGCTTACTAGGAGTGCTCACTGGTTGAGCATCTTTGTTCTCTTTAGTATAATCAGGTTTTTCACTTATCGGAGCTTCATTTTGCAATGTTAAACTAGTCATTTTTGAGCAGGTATTGCTAGGGGATGTGGGTGGCAGCACATAGGAGCATTTGTCAATCTAGGATCGTTTTATCTTTGCGGGATTCCAGTGGCCGTCATTCTAGGATTCTGGGTGAAATTAGGAGGAATGGGCCTCTGGATCGGGATTCAAACTGGATCTCTCGTGCAAGCAGTTCTACTATTCATAGTGACAAGCTGTACAGATTGGGAAGTGCAGGTAAACTACTCTTGTTTGCTCTGAGTTATGGTCGCAGGGGATTTGGGATGATGATAAGTAACATAATCATAACCTGTGAAGTTGCTTGAAGGTCTAGTGGTCATATTCATCATACTTCATATGTTGAAGATTTCCACTTTTCTCGCTTTTCAGGCAAGTAAAGCCAGGGAGAGGGTATTTGAGGGAAGACATTTAGAGGACCATGTGCTGATGTGAACCTTAAGTGGTACTCCTAGAGCTCTCTCATAGCGCTGCTTCTACACAAATTCAATTTCTTCTCAAGTCTTCAACTTCAAGTGCCAATCATTGTTAGTCTAGGAAGCTTGATGGTGAAATATCCAATAGTACTGTGTCAGTACTAGTCTTCTTTTCCTATTAAATATGCTGAGATCTACTTGTTCTACAAATAGATTGCAACTACACACATGAATGACTGTCGTCTCATCTTAACACCATCTGTGGAAACCTTTTCTTCCATTGAAAGAGGAAAGAAATGAAAAGTGATATTTCTTGGAAACAAAGTAATTTGTTGGCACGTAGAGCTTAGAGATGCAAAGGAAAACCTAGACTGTGTTAGTATAAGCAGAACGAGGCATAGGTCAAATGTTGCAAAGACTGATCTCGGACTGCTGGTGTTGTACTGGTCTTATTGATCTGTCTCTCTCTCTCTTTGCTCCTGTGGGCACTGCAGCAGGAGGCGGGCTGCTCCTGCGGGCGCCACAGCAGGAGGTGGGATTCTTTGCTGCGTTTCCAAATTATTGGTTATTGACATCAAGGAGGGGCCTGGTTCACTTGCGGGGTGAAATCCAACTATCATGAATTTATGAAGTTACATACATAGGAGATACCAACACGGATGTTACTTTCTAGTTAATTTTGGCTGTTTCTTTCCTTATCGTCCTAGACAGAGAGAAAAGGCAAGTTGCAAGTTGTTGTAGCTTCCAACATGAGCTAATGTCCCTTCTATGGTTCCGGACACATCAGAGGTTACTCTCTATGGACAATTAGATTTGTGTTTTGTCCCTTTACTTTCATTAGCCATGCATGATCGCATATTCAAGGGGACAAAAACAATGCCTATAACGAATGACCAAATAAGATTTTTTTAGCTTCTTCATACTTGTACTGCCTTATTTTCCTGAAGTTTGCCTCATTCTTCATAGTATCTGATCGAGCTATAAGATTCATTTTAAAGTTAAATTTGATTTTTTTATTTTTCCTTTATCTGTCATGTCAATGTGTTTTGGTACATTTCAAATGAACAGCTGTGCATGAGATCCATGATTTTCTGAGAAAGAAATATGAAGACCGATTTAAGGAAAGTTAGAGTGAACTGTTCAAATGCTCCTCTTACTATCTGCTTTCCTTTACCTGATTAATAACACCTAAGGCTTCATATAGCGTGCACATATGGCCACAATCTACAGAAGGTCAGTAATTCAATACCTCCTTTTGCGACAAGTAGGTGGTTATCAAAAAACGGTATGACACTGCTTGATGAAGCTAAATCATGTCGAGGAGGAGATGCACATTTCTGGACGTACTGAGAGAGATACCCGCAAGCCCGAGGTGAAAAGAACCAAGAAGAGACCAACCAAATAAACTTAGTCAAGGATAATTTATTCAGACTGCTTCCATTAAATCTTGCTTTCCAAAACACTCTCTCTCTCTCTCTCTCTCTCTCTCTCTCTCTCTCTCTCTCTCTCTCATGTGCCTACTTTTTCTAGGAGCATATATTTCCAGAGGCAAGCATTGTACTTGCTTCCCACATGCCAGAAGCAACTAACATCTGGTTTAGGTTCCTGCCAATAGGGACAAAAAAGGGAATTCTATAAACAAAAAGAAAGCAAAACTAAAACTGGTTGATAAAAGTACATTAATACTTCAGGCCATTAAACAGAAAACTTAAAAGCACATAAGCTTGATTATAGAATGCTTCCTGAAGGCACTAAAGGACAGAGGGATAAAATTTGAATCTACCTCTAGGTATGATGACTCAACAAATACCTAATGTACCAAAATCTTGGCTACTGAAAAACTGATGCATACTTGATTTAATCTAGCGGAGAAATCTAGATTTATGCGAGGTCTATTCCAAAGACATTTGAGATGATGTGATTTCACACGTAACAGCATGTGAAGATGAAAGGCTTTCAAAAAGTACTTGTTTGAATAAAAATGAGCGTACAAGGTCGATGCAAACTTAATTACGATAAATTCGATCTGTTAAATGTGACAAAAAAGAAATGGACCATGCTGCCATGTCAAAAAGAACATACAATTGAAAGTCTTGGAAACCTTTGACTCTATTTGACATGCTCTTGGTTATGATCCATATCAACTGGCGTTGTCCTGAATTTCAAAACTTATAACTAACTAATCTGTGTAATATTACATCCTTGATTTTGGAAGAAGAGAGTTTCTGGAGCAATGTACCGGACAATTAACACGACACCGATGTAGAATGGTGACTGTTGAGGGTGAGAATCTGGGGAAATAAAATACATGGAGGAGAATCTTGATGTTTCCTTCCTGAGCAATGGTCAAAGGGATCACTAATACCTTGTTCTGATCCTCCAGGAGAAAATAAAACATACTGACTCTTTGTTGCTTCCTCCATCAAAAGGACAAGCCTGTGGATTATTCTACTAACTCACGCATAAGACCTCGGAACCCTCGAGTTAACCTAAATTGACGTGATGATTTAATTAATTAACGCCCCCAAAGAATACAAAAACAATGCAACCTCTTTGTAGTACCCCAAAACAAAATGACAAGAATAAAGTCATTATATAAGAATACAAGTCTCAATGAAACGGAAAAAGAAAAGAACGAAAATAATATCGATTATGTCGATCAACACTAAGGGAACAACCCAGAATGTGGAAAATCCTAACATTTTCCACCATATAGCACAAGGGCCAAAACCCCTTCTTTGATATGTTCAGTACTAAAACAAAGCCCTTCTTGTGACCCCAAAAGGGGTTCAGGCGGATTCCTCGGTTATCAAAAAAAAAATAAAAAACAAAGCCTGTCCTTATTTTGTCCCTCGAATGTAATTGTCCCATGGCTTTGTCCGTCATATTGTGGCTATAAAAACGATTTAGAGTCCATTTCTCTGTTTCAAACTCTTCCGATCAAAATCATCACTAAAGAGTTTGGCAGAAAATAAAACTTTTTCGATGGCTGCTTTCTCTTGCACGATATCCTTTCCAATTTGGTGCTCCTCAGGCAGAGAGGGCAATGACCCGAGCAAACAAAACTTGAACAACATCAAGATCAATGGCACTGCAAACAGGACATGGACCAAGGTTGACAGCACATTGAGGCAAACATCTGGCGTTGTCACGACATTTGGTTCTGTTGATTCAGTTGTCCTCAATGGCCACATAGACAAACAGCAAGTGAGGCAGAACATTCCCACAAAGAAGCAGTTCATCGACTCGCATCGCCTGGGAGTCATAACTGAAGGGGGTGTCGGGTACCAGCAGACCGTCGTGATTCGGTCTTATGAAGTTGGTCCTGATAAGACCGCTACCATTGAGAGCATCCTAAACCTTTTGCAGGTGATTGCAGCAACATGTTTTAGATGACTTTCATTTTAAATTCGTGTGAGCATAGAAAATTTGTTGGAATATTTTACAAATTGAGAATGATGTTCGACTTGTGAAATTGTAGGAAACAGCATTAAATCATGTGTGGATGTCAGGTCTTTTGAGCAATGGATTCGGGGCAACGCATGGAATGATGAGGAACAATCTGATATGGGTTGTGTCAAGAATGCACGTTCAAGTTGATCACTACCCTATTTGGTTAGTTCCATTATCATGTCATGATTAACCCCTTTCATGTGAGGACTCAAAACTTTTACTTAAGTTCATGAGAATCCTAAATGTAAAAACATTCGACCTAATAAGGATTCCGAACAGAACTTGTAATACTCTGTCTTTATACAAGATTAACTGCTACAGTGCGAATATAATCGTTATGTCCAGATGAAGATTATAACTAATTCTTCCATGCTTCTATGCCACTCCAGGAGCTAAAAATTGTTTTAACTGTTCACCTGCTTTAGTTTTCAGCAACCTTTCAGGTAATTAATAGATATAATCTTGATCACTAGGTGGATAAGGGATGTAGCTTACAAATTTGGGATTGGCAAAACTCTCCAGGAAGAGCTCATAGTGCAGGATATTTTTCACATTGATGAGTATGAAGTTTTAGGCTTGTAGGAATAAATCCGGTGTACCATATTGATATTGAATTTCCAAGTTGTTGTCGAGATATGTGAACATGAAGCTTTAATAATAGATCCTACAGGGGCGAAGTAGTTGAAATCGACACGTGGGTTGGAGCATCAGGGAAGAATGGCATGAGGCGAGACTGGCTGATCCGCAGCCAAGCTTCAGGAGTCACTTTTGCTCGGGCAACCAGGTATGACTCAGAAATCTCTTTGACTCGTTTTAGTCAACTGCATATCTACTATATCTTGCTGATGATTCATGCAAATCTGAAAAACAGCACTTGGGTGATGATGAATGAACAAACAAGGCGCCTCTCGAAGATGCCGGAGGAGGTGAGGGCGGAGATCTCGCCATGGTTTATAGAGAAGCAAGCAATTGAAGAGGACAATCCTGAGAAAATAGTCAAGCTGGACAGTAAAGCCACATATGTGAACTCCAATCTGAAGGTAATTCCATCTCGAACCATGAAAACACCGTGAAAATTATCTTCTCAAGATAGTTCCTGCGCAGTTATCATTTATGACGGTGAATTTCAGCCAAAGAGAAGTGACTTGGACATGAACCACCATGTGAACAATGTTAAGTATGTGGGATGGATGCTAGAGGTAAATTGCCTTCACTCTAGAGTCTAGACTCATCCTTTCAATTTCTGCAACCTTATGGCCCCTCTGCTGAGTAGATGTCTAACTATCTAATTTTGTCTGCAGACAATCCCGGATGAGATCTTGGAAGCTCACCAGCTTTCTAGTATAATACTCAAGTACCGAAGAGAGTGCGGGGGTTCAGACATAGTTCAGTCACTTTGTGAACCTGATGACGATGGAATTCTCCAGAGCGGTGGTCAGCACGATAGTTATCAGGCTAACCTGCTCAATGGATTTTCCCTGGCATCTGAAATTTTTCAGGGAAGTGGACTCCTGGGATCATTCGGCAAGATGACAATGCCTTTGAAGTACACACACCTCCTCCAGATCAACAGCGAGTCCAAAAACGAGGAGATTGTTAGAGGAAGGACCACATGGAAGAAAAAGATCACTTCCATGCCGTTCCCGCCATGTTGAAAGGGCCCTAGCCAATCCTTATTCGAAGCATGACTACATCGTTGGCCTCACCCCAGTTGCCTCAGGGCATATTCGGCGGCGGAGTATAAGATGGATTTGCTCTATATCCCAAGAATTTGTCGATTGTGTTTGATTCAGATAAAAGAAAAAAAAAATCCCTAGAAGCTAATTGATCGTGTGCGAATAAAGAGCCTGATGTGCAGACTCCAGAAGGCATCATGGTGCCACAGAACAAGTTACCTCGTACGTATCCCCCAGAAGGGACGAGTTCCTTAACCTGCGACCACGACATGCTGGTTGTTGGGAAACGGCTGCTTCTTCAGCGGAGGATCCTGTGTTTGCCGGTGTACATGCGTCAAAAGGACACTGTTTGTACTATCCAATTGTGTATTTATGAAGATTGTCTTACTTGAAGTCGAAGTTCATCGTTTCTTTGTCCAGCACGAATTTCTCATTAGCAGATATTTGTTGTTATGGAGTAAAAGACATCATTACTAACAGCTGATCTAGGTATATAACGATGAAATTGTATTAAGAAAAAAGTGAATCAAATTCCTTATGCAGCCAATGTATTCAAGGATGAACTTGAACATGAGCAACATATGTAAGTCATGCTAGAACTGACACCGCACCGCCTACAAAGAACCTGAAGACTGAGGGCTATCTTTACCAGGGATCATCTCCTACACTTTTGAAACTACACCATCCGTCAGTCCTCGATCCTCATGATAAACTTAATTCGCTTCGTTAGGCTATCGCATCAATACACACAAAGAATTAATGAAAACAGCACCCCGGAGATGTACTTAGTTTATATTTGGGTTTCATGTGTCTTGAGTTTTGAGGATCGTTTCTCGTGTATATAAATAATCAGGAAGGATTTTGTCAAGGATTCCACCTCGAACAAACAGTTTGCTATATTCCATTTCCTTGTACATTTCCTGCCGAGGTTCTTCGCATTTGTGCTGGGAAGTCGCGTTGCGGAGAAAGGTATTGGTGTTCGGCATTAAGCTGAAGCATGCATCTTGGTTTCACCACGATTGAGACTAATTGCATAAACTTCTCCCTTCCTGATTCCGAAACTGCCTCCGCACTGTGATTTCTCGAGTCAACTTTCTGCTGAAAGGCATGAAAAGGGAAAGGGGAGTTTACGTGTTCAGATATGGTCTTGCTTCTTCTAGAGGCCATTCCAAATTCAGCATGGTGCATATCTCTTCCGGAGACTCTTAAAAACGAAGCGCTTAATTACATTATCGCTAATTTGAGGAAAAAATATTAGAAGAAGGAAAAAAAAGGAAAAAACAAAGATCTTCAACTGCCGCTTTACCTCTTCCATTGGCATCAAAACAATTACATACGGTCGGCGTCCCATAAAGCAAACGTGAACACCGCTTAATTTAGTGCAGGGTTCTTAGGCCAGCAAACAGGCAGGACAAAGACATCCTCTATACGTATCTCCTTTCGAATCATTCCAAGGGCTGCCCTCGTCATCAATATGACTAAATAGGTTCTCCATGCACGAAACAGAGCACGACAGTTTTCTCTCCGTCCGCAATTTTCATCAGACTCTAGAACTTGAAGGCAAGAAAACTAAATCAAGGAACAAGCACCATCAAATTAACTGATCATCTAGAGAGAAGTGAACCAAATGAACACGGGCCACTTTCATTCTAGAAAACTTAAAAGAGTGACGAGATAATCACATAGTACAAAGCATAATAATGTGCACGGCCGATGCAAACTTTACCTCAACTCACAGCCACATGTTTCAATTCACTTACATCCATCTGCATGGACACGGGGAGTTGGAAGGTGCCGAAAGTGCCCTCAAATTCCAAATCCAGAGATCCTCGATTCAATTTAATTGTTAGACCTGTACAAATCCAATAATTGTAGATTGCAGTATCTACAAGATGACTAGCCCTCAGCTCCTATGAACCCTTTGACTGATGATACATAGAATTGGTTCTGATCCAATACCCCATTTGAAAACACACACTCGGTTCCAGAATTCTGAGCTCTAACCCAACCCTCTTACAATACAACCAAGTCCATCTTAAAAATCTGAGTTATTACAAAATAAAAGCGACCACGCATACTGCCCCAGACCTTAAAGATCCATTCTCCTTCCACAGACAATTGAGCTCAAGAACTTAAAAGTGGAGCTCTGAAAAGGCAGATTAACCACCATCCACATGTGGAAAACTTCTCAAGGATGAAGCAGTGCTTTAGTCTTGGATTCCCAAAAACTCTTAACAAGAGTTCAGCATTTTAGTGTGGCATAATCGTTGAATAATGCATCGCCATTGTTGAGCTAATGGTGGTCCTTCTTGCTTTTCTTCAGTAGCATCGACATATGATTAATGTATCCAGAACCCGGTTGAGTACCACCCATCAGCCACTGCAGAGCCTCGGCAGCTGCATCCTTCTCTGCACTCTTCTTATTGGTGGATGGCTGACCCATGATCTGCATACCATTAAAGTCAACTGTTGCTCGAAACTGATTGTTCTTCAATTGCTTTGTCTTATAGGTCGGGGCGGCACATCCTGCCCTTGTGAGCAGTGTTTGCAGTTGACTTTTCGAATTATCACCACCAGGGCCACTCTCGGCGCGTGAGACTGTGGTTGGCTGCACTTGTGTCTGGGTCGTGTTTGAGCGCATCAAAATCTGACGGCCAAAAACGAATTTACCATAGCCTTTATCCTCTGCAAGCAGCAACCTTACAGCAGATAGGAGCTCGTGATGGGAGTGTATATCCATCCTGGGATTATGAAGCTGCGGCACAGAAATCAATTATTTTGAATGGCTGATAAGACTACATTTTCTTTATGCTTACACTCTAAAGAAATAAGCAACCATAAGCTTATGCCACAAGGATATATTCGCTTTGATAACAAGAATGATTCTCTGACCTTCATTTGAATCAGTTCATCAAGTTCTCTTTTAATGCTTGCATACACGTTTGCTATTGCAGGACTCATAAAAAATTCCAGATATCCTCCTAACATCTTTATGTGCCCATCCTGTTAAGAAACCAACTAGTATCAATTAGTTACGCAAAAGCATGTCAGGAAATGAGGTACCCAGAAGGAAAACTAGCACATTGGTGCTTAAATGTTTTTGTCTGAGATGTGTAAAAGTTACAGTATCAGATTTGCATGGAGAGAGTGTTACCGTATCACCCCTAGAGAAACTTCCGCCAAATAGGAGAAGCATTGAATCTGACACAGCTGTTGAATCGCGGAGGAAAACAGATTTCACTTTAATCTTTTCATTGAAGACTAGCCATGGATAAGGGATTTGGGAATCCCGAGCATTGACAGAGTTCTGACCAAATAAATTATTGCACAAAGATTAGATCCCCAAAAGTGCAGGTACTGAATTAATATTTTAATGCAGATATAAATTTGTCATAAACAGGAACTTACCGAATACAGAAGCACCTGGCCATCTTCCATAGTTTTCAGGGAGAACGACTTTCCATTGTGCTGCATACAGACACAAGTTTAGCTTTTAAAAACCAATGAGTTTGAGAGAATTGGAACAGCCCAAGATTATTCCACATAAGCTTTAAGGTGTAAAGAGTATGAATCTTGAAACACCTTTTCAACTATCTCGAATTTACAGATCAAGTAAATATCTGTTACCTCAACAATAAAGTTATAAGGACATGAGAAGTTATCACAATAGAATATAGATGACGCCCAAGTTTGTTTTCTGTTTTGATAGATTAACTTTGAAGCAACTGTCAAAATGAAGAGAGGCAGTACAAAAATTTATTGCACACAAATCTCTGACTTACCACAACAGAAGAAACACCAGGGTACAGGCCATAACATATAACAGCACGGATGAGATGTTCGTCGTGGCTCCATTGGTTGCTGGTGGCTGTGTTTCCATCGACAAGGCCAGTGTCCCTAAGCAAAGAGAAGAAGTCCCTCCGAAGAGCATCAATAGCTTTCATGGACTGTACTGACAGAAAATTTTTCCAACAATACTCATATCCAGCATAATCCACTTCAGCATCATTCCACCCCTCATAAGCCCGGACAATCGCAAGATGATCGCTGTAGTCACGAGAAAACTGTGCTTTTGCAGCGTCTGCCAACTGTAAACAATGCATAAGAAAAGGGATCAAGCAAAAGCATGAATGCTATCTAGTATCTACTGTAATTTCTATATATGCACAAAGAAAAGCATGAGATACCTCAACCTTAATTTAGCTGAAAGAATGAAGATCTGCTTTTACTAGATTTTTACTGGTTTTCTCAATGGAAGAATGTCAGTTGCATGGTGAAAAAAGAAATTGTTGAATTAAACACCGACAATAACCTGCATCTTTGAATAAATATAGGAGAAACAGTACCAGAGGCAAACAAGTTACATAAGCTACTTTCATTTGTTTTTTCACTTTCATTTCACATTTCTTTCTGTTTCCTTGGCTTTCTCAAAATTTTAGCACAAAGGGCACAAGTGAGACACTGAACAGTTGCATTTATTTGCATATGTGCAGAGTAAGATTGAGACTTCTGACTGTGTGCATGCACATGTGCATAGTAGGATTGAGACTTCTGATTGTGTGCATGCATACAGGCAAACAGTAACAATTTATCTTGGGGAGATCAATTTTTACAAAATCACATTGGCATATGGACCCCTCATGTGACTACTTAAACCAGTTGAACTGTTGATTGATATTCAGTCATTACATGTAAATAAAGCGAGATCTACATCTGAACACAGCTTGGTCTGGAGGTCCAAATGCATGTTTGTTTGAACGTGAGGTCACCGGTTTGACTCTCATGCTGCATAGCACTTCTATACTTGCCACTCTACACTATTATAAATGAATTTGTTGCTCCCTGTAAACAGTCAGTGGCATGTGCGAAATGGAACGACACAAACTAGGAAAACAGCTGTCAAGATATTAGCAAGAAAATGTGAATTAGAAGAGAGATCCTCCAAATTCTAAAATATTTGCCTAGGAAAATAGTACAATTTGCTTAGGCAATATCCAAACACCACAAAACATCTGTTTTTCCACTGCGATATGTTGACAATTAACTCACAGCAATAAGAATCAAGGAACATATGGAGATCATTTGCAATGGAAACTGCACATCATTTTTTTTTCTCCCCAAATAGAAGCCAACAAAATCACCAGGAGACTGCACAGTCAAGAACAATCCCCCAACAAGCAGAAAAAAGCATGGGACTTCCTAATCAAGAACAAAGCAAAAATTCAAACAAGAAAGCACCTCTAATGAGAACTTTTTTTTATTACTGATCTTCAACAAGACAAAATGAAGCATAACTGTCTCGATAAATGGAAAGCCTGACTTACATCCTTCTTGTCCATCGGTGTTAGGAAAGGATCTCTCACGCTGAGGCCAGCAACAACAGTAAGTATTGGATCCAGGCAATTTAGGACAGCACCCAATACGAGCATCTTCCCAAGTTTAGGCTCCATTGGAAGCATAGAAAGGTAACGGCCTGCCAATTTACACTGATCAGGTTGACTTTGAAAGATATAAGTCACTGAAAATGATACAGACACAGAACTATATAAGAATACTTCTTACCTAGTACGGTCAAATTCTCATTCTCATCCAGAGACCCAATAGTTTTCAAGTACTCAATAGCATTTTGAACCTACAATGGAAATTAAACACAGAAATTAATAAGGACAAGTTCAGGGCAAATTAAAGACAAAAATACAGAAAGGAGACATGAAAGGAGTGCTTCCAAATACCGCTAGCAACTCTGGGGACTGCAAAGCCCTTGACAGAAACTCAGAAATACTGCCAAGTTTTAAACTTTTTATTTGCAAACAAAGCGACTGTAAGGGCGTTCTCAAAATTTCTGGCAACTGATACTCTGAAAAGGCATCATATACACATTTAGGATAGAGATGGTAACATTCTCCAGGTTGAACTCGACCTGCTCTTCCTCTTCGCTGTACATGAGCAGAAAAACTCATAACTCATCAATCAATGAGGAGTTCAACACTCTGACTATAAACAACAACCATTTGCAAGAGAAAGTTATGACATGTTCTGTTACACAGATGCTATGAATACTACTTGAAATTTCTCTAATAAAGGGTGTCCCAGTGCACAAGGCTTCCCACACATGCTATGAATACTACTTGAAATTTCTCTAATAAAGGGTGTCCCAGTGCACAAGGCTTCCCACACAGCAGGGTGTCCGGAGAGGGGACTTCTTAGGATCTCTCTCTCTCTCTCTCTCTCTCTCTCTCTCTCTCTCTCTCTCTCTCTCTCTCTCTCTCTCTCTCTCTCTCTCTCGATTAAAAATAAAAAAGAACTACAAAAAACATATTTACCCTCCCCACTTCTGTTACTTGAATCTCTAGATGGCCCCAGTTCAGGAACTTGTCCAGGACCTTCTGCTCAGAATTTAATATCAAAATGGAAGATAAGAATCTCACCATGAATATTAGTGGTAAGCCCAGAAAACTATTTATTGAGGTCAAGCATGAGATGTCAGAAAGAGGTTTAAGCTGATAGACCACTAGATTCTGGCTGCAGTTACCATCTCACCCCTAGCTTGCTTATTTAATAAAATGTAGGTTGAAAACCATTCTGTGTGGATAAAGAGACCAATGAAAAAAACTACATTGTAAAGACTAGTGATTAGTTTTTCCTCTTCTCTAAATAGAAATGCATAGATGACTAGTGTGAGAAATTTCCTCATCTACCTTCTAGAGTCAGACATATGACCATCAGGTAGATCATGATAAAAGCTTCGAAGTTCTAAGTACAATTGTTTTTAACATTACTAAGAGGGGGCTCACAAATCAACATCATGGAACTAACAATGTCTATAGAGACCACAAAAAAGGGAGTAAGTTACACAGACACAGGCCATCCCAAATGTTTGTGAACACTAAAAATATCTTCCAGCCATGTAACCTCCTAAAATCAACAAAACTCGCTCCAGAACAGATGATAACTTTAAGTACATCGAACTCAAAAAATTGCCAACGACATTATGTTCACAGGGTGAAATTCGCCCTGGTGTCTCACTTCAACATAGTCCATATATTTGATGGCATTTTATCACATTTTTCTTTTTTCACTTAATAGGTAATAAACAAAATGTTCAGAGAGTGAATTTCTCTGTACTTGGCTTCTCACTTTTTAACATCTTCAATGTATTTCATCACATTTGGGACACTTTTTAAATTTGATAACAGAATCATTAAAGAACTTAGTCATACAAAAATTGGGACAAGCTGCCAGAGCAAGAAAATATAGCAGGTGGGAAAAAGCAAAAGAGAGATGGGCAGGGAGGCTAACAGCAAAAGACCGCTTTTTTTTTTTTTAGTGAACATCTCACGCCCTCAATCTACAATATTCAGATTGTCAACAGTATATAATGTTGCTCAATGTGATTCTTAACAAGAGTATTACCTGTTTTGCAGAAACTCTAGAAATCCAGGAAGGAAGCAAGCAAGGAGTGTTATTCAGTGCATCATATGAGGTCTCTTTAGCCTTTCCACAGTCGAGAACAAAAACAACGTCATTAATTGTAATACTTGTCTCGGCAATATTGGTTGCTAGCACTATTTTCCTCACACCATCTGCTGGTTCATCAAATATTAACCTCTGCACAAGTTTGCGACAAAGTATGTAACATATTGTAAAAAGAGAATCATACATAATCATGGAAGACAAAGCACTTAGAGGCACATATGAAAACAAGAAAATAGGAGGAATAAGGTAAACGTACTAATTGCAAAACATATTGTCAAAACAATCAAGGTAAAGCAAAACAAGGGCATGTCCCACCAGATGAAAGTTTCAAAATAAAATCCTGTTTCTTGAAAAGGTCTAGCATGTGACCATCTTTATATTTTAGAAGGTCAATCTATTCGGTAGGTTGTAACTAGAGAGAACCCTAAAGATGAACAGCAAACATTTAGCCACCAGACAAGGAAAAAAAATATCCTGCTTCAGCTGCTAAGAGTCTCCTTTGTATGAATGTAGATAGTTACTTTCTCTTTCTTTCCCAATCAGCCTGAAATGTGCAATTTACAAAAGTGCAAAAATGTGAACACCTAAGACAAGCAGATCTCTCCTTTTGCTTTTCCTTCAAAATTCAATTATACTGTCATTAGGGAACCCATATTACCTGCTCTGAACTGGCCATTGAACTATGGCATGCAAGCAATAAAACTCGATTAGGATCTCCCAATATTCGATGACTTTGGAGTTTTTCCTTCAGTGAACTTATGTCATCCCATCCTGTCATAAAGACCAGCACAGCACCCGGTTTTTCTTTCTCACATATGTGGCACAGCAGATATTCTATAAGATTAAAGCCAATACAGTCGGGATTCCAACACGAGAGAGATTCTCTAGTCTGGGGGCTATAATCCTTCAAATCTGCAGCTCCAAGTGCTTCCTAAGAAGCATCACAAGAAAAAATTAGAAATAAAAAATAAAAGAGAGAGACATGGACCCAGAATTTAAGAAGGTCAATTTAGTATACCTCAACAACAGAGGCAATTTGACTCTTTCTCTTTCTAGGAGCCTGTTTGCTCATTTTCCACATCTTTTCTTGACCATAGTCATCTATCTGATTGTAAGGAGTCAACCTGTAGCCCGTCGTTTCTAGTATATTCTCCAGAAAATGAGTCCGAACTGGGTATGTAAAACCCTAATCAAGTGATAATAAAAAGGAAAGCTGAGCCCAGATTTTCAAGATTTGTCATGTTTTGGTAAGTAACAGTAGTCTGTGAGAAGATGCAGTACACTAGTTTCAGAAACTAAAATGCAAACAACTTGTTGATGCCTCAGAAAACAAAAATAATCGTTGTTGCTGGACTGCTGTGAAATACACATTTAGCAGAGAAAGATGAATTGCAATAGACATATAACAGTCAAGCTCTGACTATTAAAAAAGAATAATCTCATTATACGACAAGGTGACAACAAAATAGTGTAAGTAGAAAATACATGAAGGCATGACACGAACTTCTTAAGACCAAATTAGTGAACTGCAACACTCCTAGAATCCAACATGCCAGAGCAAGGACAGTAGACAGTCCAGAGATCTGTCAAAACCATTATTGTTTTCTGCCACCATATAGTACAAACAGAAACGGTGCAACTTTTCCCAAACAAATTAAAGATCTCAATAAGGAAATAGATCACACTAGGATGTCCAAAGCACTCCAACTTCAGGTTGAGTGTCAAATCAAATAGACACGGTCAAGCAGTGGGAGTTTGGAAATGGACTGGAAATGTCTCTGCTAAATCATTGGTCACGAGTGCGCAACATCCTTTTTGAAGGACGATCCCACACATTGTCAAGTTAGCCACCAACAAGAAGAGAATAATTACAGCATCCTTTCATGCAATTGGCAAAAGGAATTCAATGAATGATTGTCAATGTTTAATTTATAAGCTTCAAATGACTAATTGACTGATTATTTCTCCAAAAAGAGGAGCTGCTTCGTACCTTACCATAGGGACCAAGAAAGGCAATCTCATTGGCAGCTCTGGTCTTACGTTAATTTCAACAGTCAATTGTGAAAAATCAAGCATTGGTCCAATGATTTTAAACTCAACCTTTACAAGGTCTTACACCAGGATTCAAGTCAAACCACCCCCCATCTCATATAACAGGGGTAATATATATTCATCAATAGCTAATACAAGAATTCTAGGTGCTAAAGGAGGCCAAACAAAACTGATGTTCTTGAGTGTGATGGAGAAACGAATGATTTGTCAAATGTAGTATAACAAGAATAAAGACAATGCCAGAAATGAACCTATTTGGGAAAAATAGGTGTTGTCCCAATCAAGGATAAGATGTTGCTTGGGCTGCTTTGGCCACGTTAAACAAAGACCTATAGGATCCCCTAGTGAGGAGATGTTAGCAAGGGATGGAAACACAGGTTAGAAGGGGCAGGGGAAGACCTACACTAACATGGAAAGAAACAAGAGCGAACGATATGAAGTATTTAGAGCTTAAAGAAGTTTTAGTAAAGGATCAAGTGCAATGATGTAATAGGTTTCACATACCGACAACATTTAGTGGGATAAGGGTTGGTTTGCAGTTGTTTGCTTTTTGGCTTTTTATAAGTAAAAAGGTTAAATGGGGCAACCAACAAAGCTAACCCCTCTGAGAATTACCATGAGAGTCTCACACCTGCTACAAAATGTTCATTTTGAGCCATAGCCACTTAATCCACTCGGAACCAAAGGTTCAAGGTCAATAAGCCCATCATCTCAGCCCCACTGACACACCAAAAGCTAAGAAGTCTCTTCACAGATGCCTAAGGCATAAACTGGTAAGAGGTTCGCCTATGGCATGACTTAAACTTGTTCCTTAAAGAAGAGAGTGTGAACCCTTCAATGCTCAACCTCAACACTCAGAGGTCTCAATAACAAACTTAATGGATAAGAATGGAAAATGACTTTTTTTTCTCATTCATCCTTCACAAAGTGGGTCAAAACCTTAGTTTAGTAAAGCATGTGAACTAGCATTCAGAGGATTAGGCATTTGAACTCGTCAACAATGGAAGCTTGTGTACAATTATTGGAAAACGCTATCTCGATTCCTTCTTTACTAATCTTTCAAAGAGTTCATTTAAATGAAGAGATGACAAACAAAGGGGGAAAAGGTAGATTATCACTAACGGACTGTTGGAAAAAGTAGAAAGGAGCACTGAAAAGAATGGTTTTTCAGAAAAAAGGCAAGAAATGCTGTGAAAATAAAATCTTTCTTCGTTACCTAACAGTTACAATGGATAAACTAGATAGTACGTCCCTTTTCCTACTAAATATCTTCCATGCCGTTTTCCACAACTCTATTTTCCGATAGGTGTCTAAGGTCCCTTTCAACATGCCTTTGATCTCTTATGTCCATTGAGGGCATCCATGAATAAGAGAACTTCCAAGCCTATACTCCCTCGTACCTATTGTTTCAAGTGTCAGAATTCAAAAACTATATGGTCTTGCGCTCTAGTTATCTCATCCCATTTCTTCATTCCGCCACCTTAAATGTAGGCAGAATCAACAATCCTGTAATTAAGTGGCCAATCAAGTGCATAATGCTGTCCTCGTATGCAAAACCAGAAAAAAAAACAGAATAAAAAATCCTCACTTTAGAAACCTACCGGAATGCGAATTATTGGAGCTCCACCAAAATAGGACGAGAAAAGTTCCGCATCCAAGGTGGCACTCATCAAAATCAACCTCAGTTCTGACCGACGAGGAAGTAGATCTTTAAGGACAATAAGCAGAAAATCTAGCACCAGATATGCGCAGTATTAGAAATAATATCTTCTTATCATCATAAACGTAATGCTTCCAACAAACAAACCATGTACCTTCATTCATTCCACGTTCATGAATCTCGTCAACAATAACATGAGTTACACCTTTCAAGTTTCTATCGACCAGCAACCTCCTCAACAAAATGCCTGTGGTGCAAAAGAGAAGGCGTGTATCCTTGCCCTTCATACCCTCTAACCGAACCTTGTATCCAACCTTTCAAAAGGGATAAAAGAAAGAGCTCCTTACATTTTTGCTCAAGAAATTAACTTGCAAATCCTTCAATAGTATCTTATTCAAGACCAAACATGTTATCTTGCTGTACAGTATCAGACAGAAAACTCACAGAATCACCCAATATTTCTCCTCTTTCTGAAGCAACTCTTTCAGAAACAGACATGGCCGATATTCTTCTTGGTTGTGTGCATATGATGTTACAAAGTGCTCCATGTCCAGAATTTATCTCTGATTCCAAAATAAATTGGGGAATCTGTGTAGTCTTGCCACAGCCAGTTTCACCTGAGATGATAACAACCTGTAAAATTTTGAGAGCTACAATCATAAGACGCAAACAACGGCACAATTAGTCTTATTATACAGAATGAGAACTCGTCCTTCCAACCATTATTAACAAACACAGGCCCACCATAAATTCCACTGATTTCAGATGAAACTGCCATTCTGCCAATGGGCACATGCATGCTTGAGTGTGTTTGTGCGGGTAAAAATGCTTAATTTTTCAAGAAGAAATTAGCAGACCAAATCAGCAATAGATCTCAAGAAAAGATAAGCATGACTGAGGCCTCTCATCCAAATTGATCGGCTGGCCTACAGACAGTGTTACAAAATAACTGTACTAGGAAAGCCTCACAAAAGTTATAAAAACCAGACCTAAGGGAATTCATATTCAACATTACTCTTTCAGATTTTCGCAACCATGTCACCCAAGAAATAAAAGATAAAGCAAGAACTGCTTTAATCAAGTAAGATCTCACTGACTCCCTAAGGCTGTGTGCACTAACTCCTAAGAGGAAGCACCCTTTCTGAAATAGAAGAAAAAATTAATCACTGATTACATCTTAATGGAATCAGAATGAAAGTTCAACCTCCATCAAATAATCGACATAGAGATACACAGATATAAGTTGAAGAATATGGGGGATAATATGCAGGCATCTCTCAAACCATGTAGAAAGAGGTCCTTAAGAAAGCAGCAGATATATACCATGACCCAACCAGGAATCCAACCAAAACTTAAAAACTCAAAGACTTGCTATTTCTGCTGTGTATAGGATGGAATAAATCATTGAGAAATCTATCTACATCCTGAACAGTACATTATAAACACCATAGATTGGTCCTCTTTTAATCAATGATCATAACCCAAACAGATTCCAGTTAGAGGCTTAAGCGCAGACATCAGAAAATAAGCAACAGGACAAATTAGAAAGTATCATCTCATCTGAAAGCTCAACAGGACCCCAATCAGAAATTATAAGAGCAGGACTCCCAGACAAGGGGTAAAAGCATGTCATTCAATTAACAGTCAGACAAATCACACAACATACGTCAGCCATTGCCAAAGCAATAACAGAACAATCTCCCAACTTCTTTCTTCCAAACGTTGAAGCAATTAGTTTCTACAAGGTACATGCTTCTGGTTATGACAGTCTTATACACAAAGCATACAATAAACAAAGGAAACAAGTCAGGATTCAAAGACACGGGGACAACAATCAACACTAAACATAAATGTAAAAGAATTAAATCAATTAAGTTCTACCAATAACCATTGTTTTGTTAAATTTTTCAGATTTAGTCACTATTTCAAATGTAGATCATTGAGAGGAGACTCATCATAAAATCAATAGCAGTTCACCTGATTTTGCGAAATGGCTGTTAATAATACATCCTTCTCCTTATAGGCAGGTAGATTTCTACGGAATTCCAGCATTTTTCTTCCTTGTGGAGATTCCTGCAAGTGAACGCAAAATGAACATTCTAGTAATGATCTGACAAGAAGTATTTAGAAGAACTATAGCATTATGCCTTCACGCTCCTCTGCAACTAAACAGCTAAAGAAACTTTTGAATCATAAACAGCTAACCAAATTTACAATAAACCAGAAGAACCGGAGTTCTTTTAATGTTACTTAGGCTTTCACTCATACTAGCAAACAAGCAAGAAAAGAAAGGCAAACAAAAGATCAACTGCAGTCAGATGGCTTTGCATAGTCGACTTTGACTGTGATTCTGGAAAGTACAAACATGCAACCGGGAGTGAAGCACAGCAATGTCCAAGAAATTGTTAATTGAGGAATTAATTTTGACCTCTCAAAACATATCCTTTGAATCAATATAGAATTGATGCATGATGTGGGTAATAATGGAATAGAAACGACAGTCAAAATTTTCCATGGCTCTAAGGATAAAATGGAGCTGAGGAATTAAACAAGCCACATTCTCCAAGACTTTGTGAAGAGGGAGAATCGGTTTTGGAGGGGTAGAAATTGTCCATCATAACTTTCAGTTATTGCAACTAATAAATTTTCAAAAATCTACATCCTTCTTGTAAAGGTTGGTACTCATCACCACAATTTTCCTCTTATGGAAGCAAGGAAAGACTAAAGTTAGCCATTAAGAAAATACTAGCCAATGGTAATCAGCCTCTTACCAAGTCTGTCAATGAAGTAATGAACAATTAAGGTCCTATAAGTACAAAATTGAAACATATGAATAGGAAAGCAAGACATGGCTCCGTATTTCAAAAGTGGACCAACCTGCCAAGCTTGCTGCTTCTCGTGGAGTTGCAAACTTCTCCGAGCAAGAACTTTCTCTATCACGGACTTACTGGACGCCAGTGGCTCTGGTTGTTCAAAAAGCCCTTCTTCAGTAGCAATACTACTGCTACTACTGCATCTTGAAAAGGAATTATATGAAGAGCCTTCAGTATATCTAGGCTTCTGAGAAAAGTACTCCCCTAGATATCCCTCAGCTCTTCTTAGCAGACCATGAGGTAAGCTCACCTGCAAATCCGTGTTGTTAGACACTCAGAAAGATGTCAAAATGACTGATAGAGGAACTAGAAATGATATGGGCGAAAAGGCGTGCCATGGACCATTGATCCCAATATGGACCAGAACCTGAGAATGAATAAAAGAAAAAAGAAAAAGCAAAGGGCCCAGTTGGTTCCCGAAAATTATCAATTTTCCTTTCACTGAAAATAAAATGAAAACGTCTACCTTTCTCATTGTGCTATTTTCTTGAAGACATGTCTGGTATATGTACAAATTTCAACCTGAAGAAAATCTTATTTTCATATTTGATTATGCTTTTATCATTTACTAAATCAATTTCAAGTCAATATCAATTCCTACTCAACCATCTCATTAGAGATTTGAGTATTATATATTACTCAAACCAATTAATGTGCATATTAACAAGATATGCAAACTAATCGCTCATAATTGAAATAAACTGATCATGGCATTAACTTAATTCAGAGTCTATTTTTCTGAGAGAGAGAGAGAGAGAGAAAGCGCTCAGAACGACCAAAACAAGAACCCTTGCTTCAAAGCTTGAAAATCCCCACAAAAGTTCAAGGGGAGGGAAATGTGTGATTATGGAAGTACAATGCTGGGAGAAAAAAAAAATGTTGACACAAGGATGATGAGAGAAGGCACACCTGCGCGTACAAAAATCTTGTGTTTTCCTTTGGATCAGAAACGCTGAAAATAACTAAGTTTTCTGCATTCTCGTATGAGGAACATTTTCAAAGCTGATCCAAACATTTTTTCATGGGCTTGTTTCATTTAAAAAGGAAACACAATTTTAGAAAATTCCCATAAACAACAGCCCAAAATAAGCTAGGATCCAAGAGAACTTTGTTTGTAAAGACGTCAGTGAAAATTTAAGGGAAAAAAAAAGAAGCAAGAACATGACAGTATGTAATGTACTCTACCTCCCTCTGCGGACGCTTCTCATCCAGATCAAATCTATAGTTAGGCAGAGGAACCTTGCTGAATACAACCGCTTTTGCATAGACTTGGCTGCAAGAGAGTTAAAGTTCAGAATCCAGATCCAGCAAACAACTGATAGGTGGACGCTATTATCAATGCCGATGGATAACATACCTATACAAACCCATCTTGCTCGCCAGAGCTGCTATTTGCTCAAAATCACGCCTGTCCTTTTTGTCCTTTGAGACCAATTCTTGCTTTTCTTTATTGCACAAAAGCATGTTTAGCTTCCGTTTCCACCCATCAATACCATTAGAAAACGTTGAACCCTGTTAAAACATGGCTCAGAAGAATGAGGATGAATGAAGCACACTATATGTACAGTTTATAATCAAAACATTGTCTAATTTTTTCATCATTATCACCCCCAAAGCAGGAACCCATTTGTTCTCCTATCGGAAGATGCTCCCAATAACAACAATCAAATCACGGTAAGGTATCCCAAGCAACTAGGAAATCTCCATACCCCCTATTCATACAAAACCGTTTGCTGCTCTCTATCTGAAAGAACGGCGAGGTCTCAAAAATGAATAATGAAGAGGCCGATACGTAAAACTTCTCTCCACAAGGCAGTCTAACTTATGTGAAGTCACCTTCACAACATTTAATGTCTAAGAAAACTAAAGGAGGTTGCCAACTCACGCGATCATCATTTGAATGAATGCACATGCTTGAATGTATGACATGCTTTGAAAATGCGTATCCTTCAACACCATCTAAATTCATCACAAGGAGAAGCTGAAGAATATTGTCTTTAAGGAAAAAACATTCGACATGAGCATCATTCCTCTCCAGATATTTGAATGAAGAGTTGTTACTTTGGTACAATTCACAGAATCCATCCAGAAACCTAACACAACTTGATCAGCATTTGAAGTTTTTATATTCGCTAGCATGTCCACCATCAAAATGTTGATCATGATGGCAAACATAAATCCTTCTGATTCATAGTTTCAATTTTAAAATTAGCCATTGCAAAGGTACTTTTACGTAAAGCCACTCCCCCGATATAAGGAGGAAAAAGACAGAAAGCATAATGGTACATCAATTGAAACCCAGTGCCACATCATGCAGAGCCTCTGTATGTAGATAAAGAGCCACCATTTCCACTCCAGAGTCCGGAGTCGATTTGCCTACAGCTAATCCACAAATTTTAGCCTAGCATGAGTTGCTTAGAGAATGCTTCGAATTCACAGCCTTCCAGATGATGAACTATTAGCACAGTAGAAGCATAACAATTCTCAATGCTCCATGGTCTATTCTGCTATGAAAATCATCTAAAAATAAGGCACTGACCTAACCAAACCACAACGTTACAAGCGAAAGGAACACGTCGGGCAGTACCCAAGGGCCAAGGGCGTTCGAAGAAGTGTATTGACTATGCATTGACAATGGAGAAAACATAAAGCACGCCGTGCCTAAGTCATCTCCAACACGTAATTTAGCTCCATTTTGTCCCAGGACATCAGTCAGTCAAACAGAGCAACAGCAGAAAAATCACGACTCGAGCAGCACACCTGCGACCAGGACGACTCGAACTCGCGATCCGAGCCATCCTCCGACGCGCCGTCGCCGTGAGCCGACTTGTACTGCGGGTAATTCCTCTTGTTGAGCTGCTGCTGCAGCTGCTGCCGCTGCTGAGCCGCCGAGCCAGTCGGGGGAGCTCTCGCGGGGCTCGGGACGGGGACCGGCTGGCCGCGGTGGCCGCGCGAAGTGGGGACGTCCGCGGCGGAAGAGGCGGCGGCGGGCGCGGCCGGAGCGGAGGAGGAGGAGGAGGAGGAGTGGTTGGGGACGGTGATGACGGAGCGGAGGCGCTGGTGGGGGGGGACGTAGACGCCCACGCCGCCGTGCGACGACGGAGGCCGGTCCTTCATCGCGAGGGAGATCAGAGGGGTCGGAGGGGTCGGAGCTCCGGGGAAGACGGCGGAGCGGCGGGGGTGCGGAGGCGGAGGAGGGAGGAGGAGGGCGGAGGGAGATGAGGAGGGCATGCAAGTGCGAGTGCGAGACGGCGTCGTTCCCGAGGTCTTTATGCGCAGGAGGAACGACACCTTCTCCCGATTCCGTCAATGGCTTGGTCCTGCAGCTTTCGATCGCGGGGGGGGCGTCCAAAATAAATAAATATAAAACTAGAAGTCCGATTTGCTGTTTCGTCCTTGCGGTCGCGGTTTATTCGAGTTCTCTCCCACCGTGTTCCCCCGGACTGCGCAATTGAATCCTTTTTGTTCCCATCCGCTGGCTACTTTTGCTAATTTTTTTAAAGTGGACTCGACACTATACTTGATACATCTTCCAGAAAATGGAATATATAAAAAGGAATCAAGAACCATGTGGGCTAAAAAATAAACTAATGGAATCACGAGTCCAATTCATTCTGTTTAGGAGAATAATAGGTATTCCTTGTCCATTACCAAATGATCACTTACTAACAAACCCCATTCAAAAGTCAATAACTTTTACTTTGCACCTTATGCTTTTCCCTATTCCCTAAAAGGATATAATTTTTTTTGATGATAATTAAATACTTCTAGACGTTCTATCCTTCCATGGAAACGATGGAAACCTTGACTTAACACAGAAATTGAATGCACTTAACTGGATTAGTTCAGTTTGGAAATTGATTAATTAGATCTTCAGATAAATATTTTTCGAACTTAAAGTTAGTAATTGAATGCACGGAAATTGAATGCACTAAACTATATTGGTCTAGTTCAGAAATTGATTAATTAAATCTTCAGATAAATATATTTAGTGATTGAATGCATGGAAATTGAATGCACTAAACTATATTGGTTTAATTTAGAAATTGATTGATTAGATCTTCATATAAATATATCTCGAATCGGGTTGGAATCAGCCCGAACGTGCAAACGCCCCGGCTCACACGTGCCGCCAAGGCTGGTGGGCCCATTCAATAAAACCCGACCCGACCCAACCCATTGACACCCCTAGAGAGGAGGCCATGGTGATTACACAAATCCAAATACTAGGCCTGGTTTGGGAAGTGGAATTGCACAACACGATTAAAAGCCCATTATCCATTGGGTCCATGCTGAGATTTTGGAGACGTGCATACTCTTGGGAATTCCCGTTTGTCCCGTACGGGTAGTCACGCGCTCCGCACGTGCATGATGTTGGGGGATCGCATGTGAAGGGGAAGAAGATCGATTCGAAACAGTCTGGCCGGTCGCTTAATGGAGCGAGTGCAGCGAGCAACTTGTGAGAAGAAAATTGATTTGGGTTAAATGTGTTACCGGAGTATCAACTCGGTATTCTTCGTGCGATGAAGATTAGCTTAGGATAACTATATCATTAAGGCATCGGTTCAGGATTTTAAAATAGTATTGACCCGATCGTGGGAAAACGGTTCTAAGTTCCATACAAGTTCCACCGAAAATCTAGAACCTAAAATCTGAACCTAAATTCTACCATGCATACCCTAAAACTCGAAATCTATCATGTCACGAATTTCATGATCTATCCAAATTTCATCTATATTGTTAATTAAATAATTGTAACAAATTATCATCTTTAATAATCACCGCTTGCTGCTACAATTTATTGACCATAATTTATATTTAGACACGTGAAAAAAATATGAATACTAACAAATTAAAAATCTTAATCATAAAATGAAAGCTCAGATTAGTGATTTCAGATTATACACTCATCATCAAATACAAAAAAATACCGCAAGACTACATAAAGATATGGGCCAAGAAAAATACAAAAACTTGTTTTAAGATCTAAGTTACAAATTCCATATTTCTCCAATTTAGAACTTGGAATCTCATGGAAACAAGTTTCCTTAATTTTTTAAACTCGGAATCTTCCTTGCATACCTTGCAATCTAAAACTCAATAGGTTTGTACTAGTCTGATTTTCAAGTTTCAAGTTCTATCCTGAATCCATGCTCATCCTTAGATCCTATTGTTTTCTCGAATCGATGGGTATGTTTGGCGGAACTTCAAGAGTACGGCCCTTTCACATCATTCGGTTCAAATGCACATCGAAGACTTGAACGAGGACAAAATGAAACCGTAAGGGCAAGCGTAAGATTGGCGGAGTATCAAAGAGACTCTCTCTCTCCCCTCATCCCCTTCAAGATTCAAATTACCCCCAGGGCATCGGAACGACACTGCTCCATTTCCCAAACGGCGATACGTCCAGTCCAGGCACGAATCGCATCCGCAAGAGGCATCGTCCTCGTCTTCAAACGAACTGCGAGAGTTCAAATGCACGAGCAGCTCCCGGGGCAGGAACGAAGGAGAAAACTTTGCAGAGACCACGGATCATTCCTAGCGCGGGGGCACCGCACTGCTGACCAGTCAAAACGCCGAACGAAAAGAAGCCGACCACCTCGTACGTCGTCATAGCCGCGTGGAAGCCGAAAGTCAAGAAGAGGTCGAAAAGGCCGGTGATGTCCTGGAAGACGACCAGGAAAAAAGACTCCCCGTTTGGCGTGAACCCGTCTCGGTAATCTTGTCCGTTTCCCAAGCTCTCACATCATCATCGTCATCGTCGTCATCATCATCGATCCACCTCTTTTCATTTCTGGAACCTTCATTTCTCTCTCGTTTGCTTTTCCTTCTCGGCACTTTACTAGGTAGGGAGGTACTACGTAATTTTCAAATCGCACAAGCTTCACTGGCTGAAAACGACGCAACGTCATCAAAAAAATCGCTGCCCTCCTCAGGTTGCCTTCCCGCGTCCAGCTGTCTTGCGATCGACAAGCAAAACCCAAAAATTCAAAATATCAACCTCCAGAAAAATCTTAAATTGATATATTCGTAATAAATTCATTCTTTATTAATTTTCTTTAAATTAAATTAATACCATGAAAAGTAACAAATCTCAAACCGGTATATCATGTTACATGTCATCCAACTTAACAATTTGACCATAAAATTCAATGAAAATTAATAGAAAGTAAATTTAAGAGTTCTCATAGTATAAACCCAAGACAAAAATCCAAAATTGGTACAGTTTATCGGGTGTTTCTAGAAACGGAGGTCGTTCATTCATTCGAACCCTAGCAACTGTGTGGTGATCACTTTGGATCGGGACCACTTGTACGAGCAAAAAGGTTTAGAGCAAGTCATTTTATGATGCGTGCAAAGCATTTCAAGAGCTTTCGGGTAGTCGGGTCTCCATTACTGTATAGCGTAGCCGGGTCTCCATTACTGTATAGCGTAGCTGGGGAGAGCCGAAAGAAGAATAAAAATAACGAGCACGGCACGATGTTGACCATTTAGAAGGACGGGCATGCAGGTGCACGTATGGCAAACTGGCAAGCTCACCGGCTGCCATCAGCAGCTGCTATTTGGTCGTCGATTTCACACTGGACGTCGATGACAAGCAGCGACATTGATTGTTTTCCTTGTGGCTACGTGCTAGATTTTTGAGCAATGGGGTTGATGACGATGGAGTTAAGATCAGGGCAAGGTGCTGAATGATGATGGAGAAATCATTGTCAATAAACAATACAATTCTTCATGTGGGTTCTCCTTGCGAGAAAATACAATATCTCCGCGTTCATCTTTAGGAACAACGACACACAAGAAATCGCAAACCAATACTGCTCCCAAAACGAAATCTACTTTTTCACATTGAAATGCATGCGATTGTCAACGCTCGGTGGATTTTCCCTATTGGATCTTTCGTTGTCCATGTCCAATTCGTCTTCAAATCATCTATCACGCGTCTCTTTATACATATGCTTTTTAATGGGGTATCAAATGGAAGGCTAAAGGAGAGTGGACATGGGTCGGCGATATCAGTTTGGGTTTTTCCGTGAGATGTGAATTAATTTTTTTAAAAATAGTCATTTGGTACCGCTTTGAGTTTTTTTATATGATAGAAATTAGCTTGGGTCAAATTGTCATACAAGTACGAATTTTGGATCATTAATGGTGCCGACTCTTGACAATAATAGGAAACACGAAATCGTCATGTGGAATTAGTGGGTATCTAAATCAAGCACCAAATATAGATTTGATTCCCTCTATCTTCAACCCATGGAGCAACTAGAAAGAGAGTCTCGTGGGATCGATTGATTATAAATGCAATCAGCATCACATAAAAAATACAACATTTCACATGAAACAAAATGTCCTAATCGTCCTGATAGGGAATTGTCCCCATCGAGTTTTCACACCTTGCAATCATTCATAGTCAAGTTTGATGCTTGAAATATTACGATTTTTCACTTGGATGACACATCCGAGTTTTTATTCCCGTCTTAATTGATTTGTGATATTCATTATTTTTTATAAAATTCATGATTTTTTTTTTTTTTAGTGCGTTTTCTTGTCGTGAAATAATAAAAAAAGGAAAATACGAAGAAGAAGAAGAAGAAAAAAGAAATATGCAAGCGAAACTTTCGGCTTTGAAATTAAGAACTGGTGAAGCGAAAGTTTGTCTAATCACCTAACAACAGCAACTTGCCCTTTTCTATGAAGTCCTTATCTCATCCGATGGCCACGGTTTTATGGGCGGTGGATACGCGGATCTTCTCGGACGGTCGAGATTTGCGCACCTTCTTTTTCCTGTCTGAAAACTCGAATCCCTTCCTGGAACCTTCTCCTCATTAATTATCGTGTCCATCACGATCCATTCAAAACTCCAAAGATCGGTGTTAGCGAGTGTTTCGGACCGTTCGTTCAAAGTACGTCCTTCTCAGAATAGTTCGATCTCGAAGACATCGATCCACAAAACAACCAATCCATGCGTCGGAAACCATAAAAAAAAAAAAAAAAATCGAGGCGTGCATTTAACCAATGCTCTCGCGACATTCGCCGATGCGAAATGCTAAGTTAACCGTGACAAATTAGTCGTCAGATATCTATGGCGAATCTCATTTACGTGTCGTGTTGGTCCCCCGTTGTTGATCTCCCACCGCCCAAGCAGCGCCACTTGCACCCTTAAAACTAATGCGACTCTATTAGCGACATGTGATGTTGGGAATTCTTCGGACATCTTCCTTCTCAAGTTAAAATAAACTAACATAAAGCAAGAGACATTTATAATAGAAAAAGAGGGACCAAGAGGTGAGTTAGGAACTTAATGCACCTAATTTTGTAATCTTCTCCCTTACATATCACATCTCAATTGACTTTTATTTAACTTTGCCTCTTCCCCACTCATTGAATTGACCTTGTCAAAGACTTGGATCACGCCGGTGGCTTCGACCAGTCATGATTGTGTGCTTTAGGGCGTGTCTATTTGAGTGAAAGAAATTTCTCACAATTTGGTTTTTTTGAAGTTTCATGCATTTGATTTGTTGAAAAATTATCAATGGATATACTTACTTAAAGATAGGGAAAATGAATTTCCTAACTTAAACAAGGGAAAACATTTCCCTTTAAAATGATTACTCAAAAATGATTTCTCTTTATCATAAAGTTCCCACCGAAACAACACACGCCCTTAGTTTTGACAAATTTAGATATGCTTGCTTAAAATTAGTGAGATGAATTGCCTAACCTGAAAAGAAAAAAAAAGATTCTCTTAAAAAAAAGTTTCTAGAAAAGTATTTTTCTTTATCATAAAATTTTTCCGTTTTAATTAATTCAGATCTTAAGTCATAGTGATTGAATGCAAGAATGAATTGTAAATGACAAACTAGAAGGGAATGGTGGAGTGCCAGGGCGATCCCTTCTGAAAACTTGATGTTTGACGCAACTTTTATCATAAATTTCATGTGATCTGAGATTATCATTATCAAATTCTCATGCCCTGAACTAGGCACTACAAATTTTATATTGTGTGGGTAATGTGTCTGGGGAGTTAGTATTATTCTACACCACCGCCAATGCAATGCAGCATCCTCAAGGAGCAGACGGTGCTGATTTTGCCATAAGTGGGAAAACTCGGGAGTACTTGGGGTTTGGATATACCATAAAAGGGAGGAACCCACGCTGGCGACTGCTGAACTATGATCAAGTGGATCTCTTTCTTGAATCTTTCTTTCTGAACGATGAGTTGGCGAAATCGATGCCTTGGATTCTGTCCTCTCCTGCTCAGAGATGGTCACGTTCGTTTGGAGACAGGGCAAGTGTGATCCCCATACTCGGCGCACCTGGCCAGGGTGCTGGAGAATTTTCAGCTCGGGAACTAATCCGTTGCGTGCAAAACTATTCCAGAATAAGGCCACATGCACAGACTAGAGGTACAGACTTAGCCGGCCATTTACGAGGTCTTCTGTGTAGAAAGTGTGTAAAACGGACCGTTCGAATAGGGAATTGCTCAGACCGGACCAAAGCGACCGATTAGGTCCATTTCTTAGGAGTATCAATCTGGTTCCTAGTTTCTAAAAGTGGAACCGGTGTCCAGGCGGTTCAGTTCTACATATATTCTTTATTTTTTAATTTCTTTAAAAAAATTATAAGTGACCAGTTTTTTTTTTTTTTTTTAATTTCTTCGTAATATAAGTCATCATCTGAAGCATTGAGTTGTTTCAAAAGGATTATGAACTTGGTAGAAAATCAATTAGACAAGAAAAAAAAAGTATTAAGATCGATCGAAGTAGAATATTTATCTGAGTTAAAATTTTTTGGAATTTATCTATCTTTCAAAAAATTATGTTGCGGAAAGAAAAAACAAAACCCTACCAAATGGTTTTTTTTTTTTCACTTTTTGGAGTGATGCGTTGTTAACTAATATACTTAACCGTGCCTTCCAAATTAGATAATATGAGTTATGGACAAAAAAAGTGATTGGTTCTTTTGGACCGAACTAGATGAGGAACCGATTATCCTTAGTTCCATGGGGCCTTGACCATAACTTTTAAACACTATGAGCTTAATGTATTATAATCAAGGCCACGCACACACACATTTCACTGGCTTCAAGTTGATTAAAGGAAAAAATGTTAAAAAAGTCTTAAATCTATTGTGTAGCAGCCAATTCAGTCCTAACATTGTTTAACTATGTCAATTTGGTCATAAACTTTTTAATGATTTGCCAATATAATCATTCCGATTAATTTTGGTAAAAAATCACTAACGTGGACGCTGGCCGACACTAATATCACCCACGCTAGTGATTTCTGGCCAATTTTGGCCGAAATGATTATGCTGATAAATTGTCAAAAGGTTGGATTGAATTGGCAAAATTGAAAAGTTTATGACTAAATTATTTGTTGTACAACAAGTTTAGAACGTTTTTGAACAATTATATCGTCGATTAATCTCCCTTAACAGGTGCAACGAATAAATAGCACGTCTAAGCACTTTCATGAGAACTAAAACGTAGATTTTCTTAGTCAGCTCCGTGTAGTATCTGCCTGGTCATGATTGCCGGGTCGTATTCTAATGCGACTTCTGTTTTCTTAATTTAGAATTTATGGGACAGACTAAAACCAACCCTAACAAGTCGGCAAGCGACGGCGACGGCAGCAGCAGACTGGATGCTAAAGAGATAAAGCCGAGCAAGTCGTCGCTGATCAGAAACAGCTCAAACAAGAAACGTCGAACATGGTTTTGTCATTTTTCAGGATGTCATCAACGTTAGTCTTTTGTCAAATTTTCATTCTCTGGAAGCCCTCGATTGGCTTGCGAGCGATCATATAGAACTCGCAACTTCCACTCCAGATTAGAGGGGATTGATTTCGTCATTTAATTTAACCATAGAAATCGCTTCTTCTCTTTTCGTTTGAAGAGCTACGGGAGATCAAGGAAAGTGATTAGTCGGGACCATAATAAATTTTCGATTTTACCGATAAATTGTAGCAGTCTTTTCAATCTCATCGTGCTAGTACTCCACCACCTTCGGAGCGAGCACTGAATGTTTAGGACGATACGAGGACGAGACTTTCGTGCTATCCCGTTGATGTTGCGGAGCAAATGCTGGGTACTGGACCACTGGTAAAGGTCCAAAGCAAACTCTACAAAAGAGGCAAATATTGATTAAGGGTCCATTTATTTGAAAAAAAAACTGTTCTCAGGAAATTATTTTTCCGGCTTTCCGTATTTGGATTATGAAAAATTAATACAAATTTAGATTAAGGGAACACGACTTCCCCTCCTCCTAACAAGAAAAAAATCATTCTCTGAAATCGCCAAATAAATGAAAATTCATTATTTTTTCTAATAAATGATTTTCATGAAAAATATATTTTTTTTTATTATGAAATTTTCAATTAACAAATGCCCCATAAGTTTGAAAATGACACCATCTAAAAAGATCATTTTGTGCCCGGGGTCTCTCTGTCCTTTCAAACGGGCACACGAAAGTATGCGTTCCGTTATTTTATGCCTTCCAAGCCGTAGGAAAAGGTCGCAAGCCTGCCACGCCTTCGGGGTGATGTGACCCTAACAGCATGAGCATCCTCGGCGTCACGGAAGCGCTCCAGAAAGATCTCTCGCTAAATGAGAGTTCCTGACTTCCGAGCATGCCCTAAGCTAATTTGGAAGGAGTGTGCTGATGCTGAGAGAGGTGTTTGGATGAGACATTTGGATTTCATCATTAAATACTTGCAAGGGAGTGGTGTATTGAGGAGGTGAGTAAGAGGATTGTCATGCTTTGTAAGGGTCGGCAACCGGACGAGTTCAAATTGAGAATTAGTCAAGGCCGACTCACCACGTGCTGGTCTAGTTCCCATTACCAAAAATTAGGAACTGACTTTACTGGTTTGGTTCGGTTTTGCCCGAGAACTCAAAACCCAACCCGGTTTTATCTCTAATCCTAAGTAAGTTTTTGACTTTCTTTTTAAATAAAAATATTTGTTGAAATTGAACATGCTTGACATATTATCCTAAAGCATAAAGAATGGTATTCATGTTTCATACATGCATATTGTATATCTAACAAGATGAAACAAAAAGAAAAAAGCAAAAAGAGAGCTTGGCCAGTTTTCTAGGTTGACCCTAGAGCCAACTAGTTTGTATCCAAGCCGATTTAGGATAGATAGGGTTAGTTCTAGATTCCAAATACCGAGAGTTGAGCTTGATAGGATAGTTTCCACTTTCCAAGTCCGGAACTTGCCTACTTTGAAATTGATTACCCATAATGCTTTATTGGAGAGCAAACAAGAGAAAGAACAATTTAGATATAAAAGAGAGATAGAAAGATGCAATCTCCTTTCCCAGTAATTCCACCATTCTATTATGAAAAACCAGTTTTCTTTTCCATGCAAGTAGAATTTTGAAAATTTTGGTAAGGGCTAGGAAATGATTGGTAAAAATAGTTATTGGCCACTTGATTTCTTGGTAACTGTTGGTAACTTACTAACACTTTAAATAAAATTACCAACAATTTTTTACAGTTTACAAATTATCAATTCTTGTTATCTTTTACTAACTTTTGTTTGTCTTATTTCCAACATGTTAATTTACTTAATCTTATATAAGTTCACCAATTTTTATTGAGTGACTAATTGACTTTTTTCCTACTTTTAAGTTACTAATTCTCATTTGAGTTACCGGTTTATTTAATTTTTTTTCTTTATCATATTTTTTTGGTCTCTCTTACAAACAACTGAGTTCTATCAACTCTTATAGGCATATGCAAATTTTATTTGCACAGCTCACCGATTTTTCTCTCATTAGATTATTAACTAATTTTAATATACCAAGTCTCATTTGAGTTACTTTTTAACATTTATTCATTCGGTTTATATTTACGAATGTTTTGTACAGATTTATGAATTACTTGACATGCCTCTCCAAACTAATATGAAGCTTGGGATGTCAAATTCATTGTTGTTTGAGTTTCAAATTATAAAAATTAAGACTGCAAATGATCTAAAATCAAGCTACGAAGGTCTTGGGTAAATGCAAATTAGAGTACCTTCTTTCAGGACATATAATTCCCATCAATCCAAATCAACTAATATGTTAAAAGTGACCTAACACTTTTGGGAAAAAATAAGTCACTTGGCGATGTTTAATCAAATGATGGCTCATGAGAAATATGGTATTTCTTGTCGCATCGATTTGAACTGCATATGCTCATGGGATTGTCAGATGGCCAAGGACGTCAATGGTTCAATAATAGGAAAGCTCATGATAAGAGCATCGATATCCTTATCGCCACTTAACCATCGTCGAATCAAATAAAGACGAAATTTCCTCCTCAATCATAGATCTTTTTAAGTTGGGATAATATCAAAAAAAAATCCAAAATCAATACAATTATGATAAATTTATTTCAAATTTATTTTTAAATCATCAAAAACTCCACACCAGTATAAACTAATTTTTAATTGTCAAAACTTTCAAGACTAATATACATATGATATATTTACTCTCACTTAATTTTCGCCAAATTTTACCGTGAACTGTCGAGTTAAATAACACCTAACAATAACTTAAATGACATAACAAGTTTACATGAAAATCTATATTAATTCGAGATAAATTTATTATAATTGTATCGATTTAAAAAATTTCGCGATATTAATCGTCTTTATAATTTGCATAGAAATCATGGGGAAAAGCGTAGAAAAAAGATGACCCCGAGGGGGAGGGGGACCTCTAGAATCGCACGAAAGAAAGACCCAACAAACAAGGCAACAAACAACGAGCAGCGATCCAATGGCGGATCCCCTCGCACATGCCACGATATCATCACACGGCGCAAATACGCCAAAAAGCTTCCCCCTTCCCTTCCCTTCCCTTCTCTCTCTTCCCCCCCCCCTCTCTCTCTCCTCCATAAAACCAGCGACCCCATTCCATCACACTCGCTCTTCCTTTCTCCCTCTCTCTCTCTTCTCTCTCTCTCGAATCGACTGCAGCAGCGAAAATCGAATCGGGAACGCTTTCGCGAGGAAGGGAAGGGAAGTGAAAAAATGGGCTTGCAGAGCCAGCTGAACGACGTCTCCTCCGACTCCATCCCCCTCCTCCTCCTCGCCCTCGCCGCCACCTGCGTCGCCCACCTCCGCTCCTCCCTCTCCTGCCTCCTCCACTCCCTCGGCCTCCCCCCCCCCCTCGACCCCGCCTCCCCCGCCGCCGCCGCCTCCCCGGCGACGACGGCGGCGACGGCGACGCCCGCTTCCTCTCCGCCCCGCTCGGCTCCGGCCTCGCCGGCCTGATCGTCCTCGCCGAGCAGCTCAACCTCAACCGGCTCCTCTCCGACCGGTTCTCCGTCGAGGAAGGCGGCGTCGTCGGTGGCGGCGGCGGCGGCGGCACGTGCTCGGAGTGCTGTATGGTGTGCCTGTGCGGGCTCGGGGAGGGGACCGCGTGCGGAGGCTGCCCTGCCGACATGTCTTCCACAAGCGCTGCTTCGACGGATGGCTCGATCAGCTCAAGTTCGACTGCCCGGTGTGCCGGTCGAAGCTGGTCCCCGACGAGCGCGTGGAGCTCACCGCCCGGCGCGTGGGCGGGGACGTGGCGGCCTTCTTCTCCCCGCGGTGAGGCGGGGGGCGCGCGCGCGCGTCGGTCGGTGGAGCGGAAAGAGCAAGCGACGGTTGCTCCCCGTCGTCATGATTACGATGATTGATGATGAGGGCTCGCTTCGGCAGAAATTTCTGTTCGTTTTTTTTTTCTTTCTTCCTCTCTTTTTTTGGGTATTTGCAGTTTTGACCCTAGATTAACTTCCGTGCCCCTTTTTTCTTTCTCCCGTTTTTCTTCTTTTTCTTGTTCATTCCGTAGATCGATTTTCCCCCTTTTTCAGTCGTGTCCTGCCACTGTGATTTTTGAAGGGCTCGTCCGGAGTTCTTTTCAAACGTCGGTGTAAATTGTCTGGAACGTGCTCCGCCTGTGATAAAAGAAGGAAAATAGGGAGGTATAATCTTTTTCGTATGCTGCAATTGTCGACATCGCTCTGGATAATTCTCTCGTGTAAAAAAAAAAAATTAGAAAGGAACAGGCCGACCGCATCATCGATGATCCACGTATAATTTCGACGAGTGTGTTCGATCTTCTAGGTCGAAATCATTGGGCCAATTGGTGACGAATCATGTAGCTAGAGAATTCTCTCGAAGCGTCAACATAATTTGGGATGTGATGGCTGTTTCGGCCTTTAAAAAAGGGCTTAGGGCAGGTGAAATTGTGTAAAGTGCTTGTGAGGTTGTCGGTTTGGTGAGTGCCCACTTCTTAAAAACTTTTTTAATCGATATAAACAAATCAAATTCAACGGCTCGAATTTCCTGTTACAATGAGATTACACGAATGCAAAAAATTATATAAAACTAACTATAAAGTGATGTGAGATAAAATTATGTCGATATTTACAGAGGAGTAAAAATTTTAGAATAGGATTCTATTTGCCCGAAATAAAAAATTAGTGTTGAAAATCAATAATTTGAATATTTTGAGCAAATTCGTCGGGAAGAAATCTTATCCATGTCTTCTACTTTTGGACCATCAAATTAGAGCCTCGGCATTTTTTTTTCCCGTGTTTGAAATATATTTTCGCCTGGCTGAGGTGAGTTGATTTCTATATGTATTTATTTTGGAGATTTCTAGCCCTTCCTTTTTATAGTGTTTATGTCAATTTGGATAGTGGCATAGCAAAAGTCAGCGGATGTATCCCGCGGAGTTGGGGGTGAAATGATGATGCAAGTAAAATGCGGCAGAACACGTTAGACTCATGTAAACAGGGGAGAGACAATGTGTCAATCAAATACTACAACAAGACTCTTGACAATGTGCGATGTGAAGTGTTGAACACTTTTGCTCTTTGTTCGTTTCTTTTTCACTTGCTAGACGTGGCGAATCACCATTGGGTATCAAAATAAGTGGATCCATGATTAGATAGGTTGACTTCTCTAAACACGCAACACAAAATTACCATATGATTAAGTGAGTTTTAGTAAGATTTCTTGGTATACAGTAAGGGTAATCAGTTCCAGGATGTATAAATTCTAACCCCGGAACTTAGGGAATTTAGCTTGTTAGAATTAGGTTCTAGTTTTTGGAATTAATACTTAGCCCCAAAACTTGAACTTACCTTGTTTTTGGGGCTAGTTCTAGAGTTTACCCAAGAATCGATTTCATTTTTTTTTTTTTTTAAAATTGTGCAAAATAGCAATTATAGTAAACTAGTATACGCAACAAAGTGGTTCAACGTAAACTATTGATAAAACCATAAGGTATGCAAAAATGAGAAATGAATTATGAGGAGGCGCAACATGACATGATGTGAACACAAGTTCAAGTCTCCAATCTTTTGGGTTCTACTTTTTAGGGTAGGATCTAGCCATTTAATTCATTTCATAGAAATCCAGACTCAAGATACCATCACTCAAAGTATTATGTGCGTTGCAGAAGCAAAATAACTAAATGATTGAATAATAAAATAAATAGAACAAGAAAGTATATTGGATGTCGAATTTACGTACGTTCACGGGAGAGCAATAAAGAATTCTACTATAGATTAAGTAATACAATCGAGATTACAATCGTCGCTCAAACACGAATTTCTCACTACATAATCCCTCAATCTCACAAAGGAATTCACAAATCTCATCACAAAATTTCTCATCAACAACGGTGCATCAGGACTCTTCGTCTAAAAGCATCCCATGACCCCCAATATGTATATGTATAACCACCTTGAGAGAGAAGTGCATTGGATCGTGAACGTAGCCACAGTATTGGAAAAGGAAACGCGGTCCAAGAGGGATTCGGTCAACCGAGTCCAATCTTTGCACTTTTCTCTTCACGTCTCTTTGGCCGCCTCCGGTACATATTCAGACAAACATGGAAAGTGCGCCCCCTTCATTTCACGACCAAGAACCACTGTACTTTACTTTCCCACGGCCGGTTGTCTTAACCACCTCAATTCGGACCGGATTCAATTCAATGCGCTTGAGTTCGAGACACGATTTTAACACTGCGGATGTTATTTGTGAACCCAAGAAGAATCACGGTGTTGAAATTTGCTGAAGCTAAAACAGAAACTGTTCTGTTACGGAGCAGTTCTTGTCGAAAGTCTCATGCGATCACTGTTGTGGCACGTCACGACATAGTGAAATAGCAAAGTTATGCTGCCGAAAGCTACGGCGACCCCAGATGGACTGTAGCGAGATGGCAGGTGAAGGAAACCAGAAATGCAAGGAAGGCAAACGGCCAAAGATGATGAACAGAGCACAGAGAGCACAGGTGAAGTTCGAGAAAAGAATTACAACCTTACGCAATCAATCCTAAAACTTTTGTAGGTATTCAATCGTGATCGAAAACGTAGAATCAAATCTTTTTGGTCAAGTCTCGCTTGATTTATTTGACATGCTAATCCAGTTAACAACGGCCGTCCTAAAAGTAAATAACTGCCACTTGCATGACATGGAATAAAAGCTACTGTTTTTGCACAGACAAACAGCAGTTTTTTTAATCCAAATAACCCCAAAAATCCCCAAATCCATCCCCCCCCTTCGAGCCTCAATTAACTCGAGCAACCCCGATTCCAGCCTTGGTGGAAAAAAATAGGGAGCAAAGACGACGATGACCTTGAGATTCTGTAGAAGAAACGACAAGGAGTGGTCGTGCTAGAAAAGGGCAGAGAATCGATCTAAGATATAATTTTTATTGTGGTCCCTTCAAGAGCATGTTGTCTTTTTATAACCAAACTGTTGTTGTCTGTATCAATTTCTTCACTCGTCCTCACACATGCGTGCGTTAGAACTTATTCATCGGGCGAGAGGTTAGAATATATATGAGAGACCGATCGAGGCATGATCGCAAATTCAAACATGCATCGTGGGTCGTTATTAGAAGTAATTACAAGTTCATCGAAGAATGCATCAAAACTTGTGATCATCTCACGGAAAAAAAATGTCGGGTTGTTCAAGAGATATGACCAAATGTCATAAAATAGGAACAAGAGAAATGGGTTCGAGACAAAGAAAAAGAAAATGAAGAGGAGCCCTCCTGATATTTCAATCTTAGTTCGTACGAGGATGACCTAAGTTCGATTGGACCTGAAAGGTAGACTCGAGTTGATGCACAAAAAAGCGACGGCACCACTCTACTCCAATTTCCAAAAATGGAAATCTGTATTGACAGTTAAAATGTTCAAAAGATCAGGAATTGAGGTCACAATTCTCCAGACGCAGCTGAGCCCTTTCTGCCCTTATGTTTGGGCTTCAACAGGCTTAACACTCTACTTACTTTACATATGAATGTCCTTTTTCGAAATAGAAAAAAAGAATAAAACTTCCATGCTTTTCACACCAAAGTAACTGGTCATTTATTTTTAATCACCAAATTCAATGCAACACATGCTGCTCCATTTAGGGGATCTTCGCTTGCTAGGTTTCCAGTTAGCATTATTCCTTACATGGATTTTATTGATATAGTTCGCCTACTTTCAATTTTTCTAATCAAATCTGTCTACTTGCACAAAATCTCTATGAGTTCCTCCCATATAAAACCCGATTATATCTAACTGATGTGATTGTTGGACAAAGCCAGAGCGTGACATGGATTAATTATTGACTACTTGAACATCCATTGCAGATTGTGAGGTGATAGGAGGATAAGAAAGTTAACTAAAAAAGTATTTAATCCATTTGGTATCCATGGCCCACTGTGGCTGTTCAGTCGGCAATTTTCAATCCATATCACACTTCGGCGTGTCCCAACGTCCACATCAGCTGGACTTGGCCGAATTTCATGTTGGAGTGACTCGATTGGGTATTTTTTGTAAACAGAAGGCCTTGATTAGAAATATTGCAAATGTAGGGACTTTATTTGATGTCCACCACTACCAACCACTGGGAACGCAACCTACTGGTATGGGAACTATGTTATAGACATTGACCTAGATCGAATCCAAGATGAAAACAATTACTAGCCATATAAAAATGGATCGGCGGCAAGTTTGAATCACATCCCTAATTCTTACCTGGTTCCTGATCATGCCCATCGATCACTCTAATTCCATTTTCTAGTTTCAAATTGAACTCATGCATCAAAATCCATCCCTCTTCGACACTCAACCTAACCTTCTGGAATAAGCCGTGTCCAACGCATGCACAGGAATTACAGTATGCTCTTTCGTGCGACCTCATCTGTAATTTTAACATTGTGGATGCTATTTGTGAACCCGAGGAGAACCGCGGTATTGAAAAATGCTGAAGTTAAAGCAAAACTGTTCTGTCATGGAACAGTTCTCGTCGAAAATCCCTTGCGAGTCGCGATCATGGTTGCGACGTGTCGTGACATAGTAAAATAGCAAGTCACGCCGCCGGAAGCTAGGGAGACCCCGGATGGATTTCGGCAAGACGGCAGGTAAAGCAAACCAGAAATGCAAGGACGGCAAACGGCCAAAGACGATGAACAGAGCACGGAGAGCACAAGTGAAATCGGTCCGAGGTATGACTTTAATCGCGGTCCCTCCAAGAGCGTGTTGTCTTTTATAACCAATCTGTCATTTTTTGTATTGGTTTCTTCACTCGTGCTCTCTGTCTCCCGTCATCACTTCGTGACCATGTCGACAATACAAACATCCTCCCTCTCCGTATGATGTCTCGCTCGTGCTCACGTGGTCGCTCAACTGCCCGCTCGTGCTCACACATGCGCGCGTTAGCGCTTGCTTGTTCATCAAGCAAGAGGTCGGAATTTATACAGGAGACTGATCGAGGCGCAGCTGCAGATTCGAGCATGCCTCGTGGATCGTGATTAGCAGCAATTACAGGGGTCGTCGAATAATGCATCGGAACTCACGTGATCATCTTCCCCCACGACAAAAAAAAAGTAAAAAAACGTGGGATTTGTTCAAGAGAGACGACAAAAACATCACAAAACAGAATGAAATTAAGAAAAAATACCCACAATATTTCTGTCTTGGTCATCCTGGATCGATCAACAGCACGAGAAGATTCAAAAAGTTCAAGAAAACCATGTCGGAGTTATGTACCTGATCGAGTCAATTGCCGCAATATTTTTCTTCCCACTCACTTAGCTATCGGCATGGGTTTGGTTGAATCTATCTGAGTCCAATTAGTCTTGGATTATGCATGATAGTGTTCGTTCCTGCACAAAAATGTGGTCGAGAGAATAAATCGCTACATCCACTGTCGCATTGAGAACACCTTTTTTTTTTTTTTATCCCCCTCTATTTTTGGTTAATGTAATGCGTTAATCGTAGTCTAGGATTAGTCCACACCTGTGTCAGGCACCACTTCCGATCATATTCGTTGCCAAAGGAGTCATTTCCACCGGCCGAGATGGGGACGATAACTTGCACGTTTATCAGTTGATTCTAGGAAACACCCGAATCCAAGAATGGCTACTGGGAAGTGATATGCTTGTGAATCTCCTAGTTGTGCGTGGATGACCGGCGTTCGATTGGACCAGAAAGGTAGACTCAATCCGATCGCAAAAAAGAGATGGTACCACTCTACTCCAAATTCCAAAAATGGAACTCTGCATGACAGTTCAAGATTCAAAAGATCAGGAATTGTGGCCACAATTCTCCAGATGCAGCTCAGCCCTTTCTGCTCTTATGTTTGGACTTCAATAGGCTTAACCCATTACTTACACATGAACGTAATTTTTCAAAATAGAAAAAAAAAAAACTTATATGTTATTCACACCAATGTAAATGGTCATTTAATCACCGAATTCAATGATCCATTTGGAGGATCTTCGCTTGCTAGGTTCCCAATTAGCAGTTACTCGTTATATGGATTTTATTAATCTAGTCCTCATACTTTTAGTTTTTCTAATCAAATCTGCCTACTTGCACAAAATCTCTACGAGCCCCTCCGATATAAAACCCGATCATATCTAATTGATGTGATTGCCAGAGGATGCTAGAGCGTGGCGTGAATTAATTATTGACCACATGGACACTGATTGCATAATTGTGAAGTGATAGGAGAATGAGAAAGTAAACTAAAAAAGTATCTAATCCATTTAGTATCCATGGCCCACCGTGGCTGTTTAGCCGGCAATTTTTAATCCATATCACACTTCGGCGTCTCCAGTGGCCACATCAGTTGGACTTGGCTGAACTTTGGAGTGACTTGATTGGGTATTTTGTTTAAACATAAGGACTTGATTAGAAATATTGCAAATGCAGGGACTTTATTTGATATCCACCACCACCAACCATCGGGCACGCAACCTAGTGGTATGGGGACTGCATTGGAGGCATCAACCTAGATCGAATCTAGAACGAACGAAAACATTTACTAGCCACATAAAAATGGATCGGCAGCAGGTTCTAATCAGATCCCTAATTTCTACCCGGCTCTTGATCATGCCCATTGATCAGTCTAATTCTAGTTTCTAGCTTCAAATTGAACTCATGCACCAAAATCCATCCCTCATTCGACACTCAACCTAACCTTTTGGAATAAGCCGAGTCCAACGCATGCACAGGAATTACAGTAATCTCTTTCGTGCAACCTTGGAATAAGTTGCACGCGTTCCGCCAAACTTTCCTGGTCCAGGATGTGGACGAGTCTTGCCTCAGGATCAAAGTTTAGAAGCAACCATCATAATCTTTTACTCGTAAAGTTTTGCAAGATTCGCTTCTCATCCAATCAAAGAATGATCATCATCTCGTCGTCATCAAATCACAATCCCGAGGCCAGCTGTTCACCAACTCATAGTACATGTATAGCTTTTCTATTGCGAACTGACGATGCGATTTCACCGAAAATGGCTCAATTAAAAGTATATATGAGCAAGATACTAGGACGCGGACAGGATCGAAGAGACCAGCCACGATGGTTGGCCCAGTTGCTTTCACATTATCGTATCCACCAAGGTTCCGGAAAACATCCGTCGGATGCTCTCTATTATTGAGTCCATGTCGTAAGTGTGCTCTCCATTTGTCACTTTGTATTGGGTCCTATCGATCACAACGTTTCCTGAGGCTTGAAAGCCTTAGGGCATACAATATACATTAATGGCATTTGGAGATTGACAGGCACTCTGTTTAAATGGCCAAGAGTAAGGTCGATGCTGTGGGATAGCATGCTTTTGTGTCTTATTACCTTAGACCTCTCATGGCATCAGAGCCAGCAACTTCATTATCTGACCGATGCCGTAATCATGTGCCATGATAATACATCAGCCCCCGGAGGAATACATTCATAATGACCGATGCATCCCAAATAAGCACACACTATATCTGCCCCTATCTCTTTAGATCCCCACAACTCCCTTCGGAAAGTCCAATTCTTCCCACATATATTACCTCCATGAGGGATCCTATTTAAACGAAGAAGGAAAAAAAAATATCAAACATCTTCCTTCCACTTGCAAATTTTCACTCTGCTTTGGCTAAACCAGCTTCATTTTCCCGTAAAAAGTCCATAAAACAACTTATCCGATGAAGTCCCGACAAGGTCAAAGAAGATGTAGAGTCTACTCATTTTGATCAGCATCTTCTTCCAACAACCAAGCAAGAAGAGTTTGTTGCTCTCCAAATGTCTTTTGAATGATGACAATGAATTCACTCATCTCCACCTTTGTGCAATCCGACTTGCGGTAAGATTTCATGGTCGAAAAGATTTGCCAATATTCGCCTCTATGATGCTCGTTTCATCCATTACTGTTATGCTTGTATAAACAGTGTCGAAATAACTCTTAATGTTGGAAGAATGTTTGTCACTCTTTTAATAGACTTCCCTCCATTCTTTCTCATCTTCATTTTACTACTAAGAAAAAAGAGTAATAATTTTAACAAGTCCACAAAGTGAAACCCACCTCGCTTTTTCAGTAATATATTTGATACTCGTAGATGAACTCGACAAGACTCTAACTTTTCGGTCAGAATTTACTACCGATTCATGAAATTGTCTTGGAGTAATTTAAAGAAGATTTAGAAAACAGGTTGATGTCTGTCCCGGAGTAATTTAAAGAGAATAAAGCGATGTTTGAGATGGGAGGAAAAATGAAAATGGGTGTGAAAAAATTGAAAAATTATGAAATATCTGGAGTCATTTCAAAAAAATAAAAAAGAAAAAAAAAGAAATCAACTTTCCAAACACATTTTCCCTTCCCTTCGCTTCTCTCCCAAGCGCCTAAATGGTCATAAAATGTATACTAAGCTAGAATAGTGTAGACCCTTGCTATGGCCATTTTTATTCTCTGGAGCTACTCTTCTCACATATGTCTCTCGTTCTTAATCATTTGTCATTTGTTAGTGGAAGTAGAGTGAAGGGGACGCCCCAAAACATCGTTTACAACACGTGCTCCTTCCTATATATATACACTTATTTTATATTTAAAAATATGCAGAAACATAATAATATAACTTTTAATATAATTGTGAATCATCCCACATGATATCAACAAGTTAGTGTTACAATAACAAGTCATTGCTACACAAAAGTTGCAAATATAACATAATACATCAAATTGGTCCCGCGGGTAGGTTCAGTTATATACAAACTACAAGCCTATTCACTATGACTTCAGGCACCGTCATCACCCCCGTCATCAAATTGAAGTGGCCCATCAAACCTTCCTAATGGTTCGCCAACTCACCATTTATATAACCATATCACAAATTTGTAGTGGCGTATATTAAGTGCAGCTCTACGATATGAGTCAACCTAAGGTTATCACAATTTACCCCTTACCGATTTGTCGCTTGGTATAGTTATATTAGTGGCAAGATGGTTGCACCATTAAGAGGGTTTGATGGTCCGTTTGGTTTTGATGATTGGGGCTGATTGTGGTACCTGAGGTTATAGACCCCAAGTAGGGTGGTAGTTTGAATATTGTGCAAGGGTTTTGATTCGATGATGATATGTATTCAGAGCAAGATCCTCAAATGAAAGGAATTGTCTGAACACTCACGAATGATGAAAATTTGATGGAAAGGTAGGCTGCTTTTAGTTTGGGAAATGGTGAGTGTTATTTATAAGGTCTAGTCAAGCAACTCTTGAAACTAAAACTATTAAGGTTTGTTGGAATTGGAAAATCTAAAAAAGTAATAGTATCTCTAGTGAGTTAATTAAAAAATGTTATAGTGAATGCCGTTGAAGATTAAGCGATGCTCTTTAGCTCGTTAAGAGGTACTACAAAACATGCTTTTATATTACTTGCAATAGACTTTACGCTTCGTTAAACAATCCAATAAAAAGAAGTTTCGAACCAAAGTGCCCTATTTTTCTCATTATAGGGATAATTAATGTCTGGAAAAATCATATCATTCCATATAAAGCAATCTTCGTAAGTGCTTGAAAGTAGTCATTAATGTGATTCCATTTTGGGTGTGTTAGAAGGTGATTTTCTACTTTGATTAGGCTCGTCATCGGCCAAGTAAAAATCTCATACCTTGGTATTGACAAGTATCCCCGAAAAGGCTAAGATAGAACTAGGAGCTTAAACATAAAATAGGTTATAGGGATGGCCATTACACTATACCGTAGCGAGCTGTGTCGTGCCAACCTGTCTTAGGCCCATGTCCCATCTCTCTTGTGCCCTTGTCGGGTAGGGTTCGTCAATAATAAACTACATGTTATAATGAAATGAATGTGAGCATTGGAAGTTTTAAAATTAGTCACAAAAATGTAATTGAATTCTAAAACTTACAAAAAGTGCAATTGAATTATAAAACTTGTCAAATTTATGTAATCGAGTCCTTTTCTTAACTATGCCTAATTTGACTAGCGGAAAATGTTGACATGGCTAAAACATGAAGGTTGTGTTTGGCGATCAAGATAAAATTCAAGATAAGATAAAATTTGTCTTATCCTATGTTTGGTGCCAATTTAAGATAGGAAAAAGTTGGATATAAATGAGATATAAATAAGATAAAATTATCTCATAGGGAGGTAAGATAAATGCGGATAGGATTTCTAATATTCATAATAGGAAAGTTTTTTTCTCAAATAACAAATTTCTTAATTAAAAATTAAAATTATATTTCAATATAAATAATATTTGAATTCTAATATAAGAAATTCAAAATAAAAAAAAAATAAAAATATATTTTTTAATTTAACCTTATTTTATATATTTGAATTTAATTCTATCTTATAATATGAATTTAATATATAAATATATGTTTATTACATATTTTAGGTGTTTTAGTATTTTAGGTATATTAGTATAATTTTCTATTTAATAAAAATTTATTAGAATATGATGGAGGGGGTAGAAAGAAATAAAAAAAAAGAAATTAAATAAAAAAGAGAGGAAAATAAAATAAAAAATAAACTAAATATAAAGTAGACAAGAGTGTTGCAAAATATTTTTACTATCTTCATTTGTAAAATTTGTAATTCATATAGGTATTTATACCAAAAATATAATATGATAAAAATATAATATAATGTGAATATATTCAATTTTATTATTACAATTATTAAATAGTGGACAAAATATAGCAAATTGGCAAGGGACTGTAGGCGCTCGCTGTGACATCCCGAATTTCCAATTATATTTTCAATAAATTGAAACGGGCATTTCATCTGCACGCATATAGTTCTTTTCCCTGAACTGATCACTCATGGGATAACTAGTCTATCGGGTGAAGCCATTAAGAAATTCTAATGCATTGGACTCGAGAATTTGACTAGGAAACGACCTTTCGACCGAGTTGATCTGCAATGGTCATTACGGCACAATTAAAGATCGATTAGAGACCGGAAATAGGTCGACTCGATAGAGGCAAGTGATCGAGTGTGGGTGATTCTACCAGATCGCACAATTCTTGTCGATCGGCACTGGGCCGGCTTTTCTGTCGTGTGGGTACCTTGTGTCCGTGTTTGAAACCTTGAGATTTTCCCGACAACCGAGAGTCGTCAATGTGTCAAAGATGTACGTTGTGACTTGAATTGATCAACCACGGAGTCAAGGGAAGGCTCGCTTTTAGTCGTGCTTTTGGGATCTAAATTGATTTTTGGGTCAAGTGATTATGTGAATTTAAGTGTGGTAACATTGGATTAATTTTTGGACTTCAATTCGGTTCAATTAGAAGGAAATTGAATGAATTAGGTTGTGCAAGAATCCATGTAATAAGGCGCTCGCCATTGTCGCCAAGGCCGCCGCCTCGCCGTCCGAGCTGCCGCCTCACTCCTCCACCCCCCCACGCCCGAACCGCCGTCGAGCCACCTCGTGGCGCCAAACCAGCCAGCTGCAAAAATGGGTTTTGCAGCGCCACTCGCGTCGGCCCGTCATTTTGGCGTGCTCGGCTCGCTAATCCGGTGAGTTTAGCTCACTAAATCTTGCTTAGACGGTTAATGATGCCTAAGTGTGCTTAGTCTAAGTTAAGCGAGTTTATATGGTTTGATTAGTTTATTTGATGGATGATTAGATTAGGGTGTTTAATTAAGTTGAATTGTGTTTAGTTTAAAGTTAAGAAGGTTTATTTTTAATATAAGCCTTGATGTGACATAATGGGTTTTATTTTTGATTTATTTTATTGTCTCGAAATTCTGGAAAAAGTTAATATTTTACTATTTTCTGAAATTCATTAAAATATTATTATTTAAAAAAAAACTTTTATTTTTGGCCTCAATTGCTTAGAATTTCGGACGATCGTAAGCTCTTAGAATTTGAATTTGTTTGAGTGTTATTATTATTATTATTTAAAAAAAACTCGAAAAATTATTTTTGGCCTCAATTGCTTAGAATTTGGGCCGATCTTCGCTGTACTCTTAGAATTTGAATTTGATGAACGGAAGTGGCAGGGTGAGTGTCGGCTATTATTATTATTATTTAATAAAAAAAACTCGGAAAAATTATTTTTGGCCTCAATTGCTTAGAATTTTGTCTTTGATTGAAATTTGTGCATTTAAATTTGAATTTGATGAATGGATGTGGCAAATTGTGTGTTGATTGTGATAAATAGGGCTTTTAGCCATAAAAATCTAAGTGTTGGATTTTGATGCACCATCATCGAAAAGGGCAAATGATGGTGGGGATGGCCGGCCAATGGTTGGCGAAGGTCACCAAGTGATACCAGAAAAATTGGCCTATGACACTAACCAAAGAAAAAGAAAACAAAACTTGTGGCAAGTATGCTATCCCACACGCACAACCCTTCTCCGGCCTCATAATAGGGATTGTTTGTTAGTCACCAAATTCCTTTTCTTTTTTTGGTTCGTATCATAGAAAATTTTAGGGTGGCAGAATTTTGATGAATAGGTTCCACATGGTGGCAAGTGCAAAGCATACCATCGAGATTAATACGAATATCTCTAGTTATAAAGAATCATACCAAGTAGAAAGGAAGATGGGAGAAAACTTTAAAGATCCATAGTAAATCGCATACTTTTATTTTTAGAGAGGGTGCATTTTGCCCCTTAATATTACAAACACTGCCTTTTATAGGCATAAGACAAAGACCACACACCTTATTATTGGTGATAGTTCTAGAGATCACCGATAAGTTCTACAAACTCCTTATGGCCAACAATGGTCAATAATTCACACAAGCTAATCCTTAAACTAACAGGCTAAGACTTTTAATCCCTATACCTTTATTCCACTTCTGCTACAATATAGTATAGCACCACTACAATACCAAACAGTGTTTGAATAGTGCCAAATAGTACATGAACAATGTTTTGTTACGGTATTTAAGCCAAAGTTTCTGCATCTTCACATGGCTCGTCTCACTCATTCACATGTCATATTTGTAAATTAGTTCTTCAGTATCATCGTTCGAACTGTTTGAGTCACCTCCATCTTTCCGTCTTCTATATTCCCCAATTAGTCTTTCGATTCTAAGGCCTTGTTTAGTAACCATCCAAACATGGTCTGATTCTTTGTTCCCGGGAGACACAATTCTATTCTAGAATCAGAAATTTTGGACAAACGCGTTTTTTTACTCAGAATCAGTTTCCGGGAACAGAATAAAAAAAAAATCATTTTTGATCAGAATCTACTCTCAGGAACAGCATCGTTACCAAACATGCCCTAAGGCTTCAAGACTTCATGGGATGTCAATGGGATTATTGAAAGTGCCTTTTGAAGATTATCTTCATAATGTTGCCTTAGTCCTTCGAGGAGCTTGAGATGATCTTGAAAAAAACACTTTCACTGACATCCCATCAAGTTCTCAGTCTAAAGTCTACAGAAAATGACCATCTTGAAGCCTTAGAGGTTGAAAGACTAATCAAGGAATACAAAAGACCGAAAGATGGAGGCGGCTCAAATAGCTCGAATGATGACACTAAAGAACCAATTCATAAATATGGCATATGAATGAGTCAAATGCAACATGTGAAGAAGTCAAACAAGCCATGTGAAGATGTAGAAAATTTGGCTTTAGTAATGCAGCAAAACATTGTTCTTGTACTGTTTGACACTATAACAATATTGTAAGGTACTATAGCAAAAGCAAAAAATGTGGAATAAGGGTTTGTTAGAAGTAAAAGTCTTAGCCTATCAGTGTAAGGATCAACTTGTATAAATTATTGGTCATTGTTGGCCATAAAGAGTCCGTAAAACCCTCTAATTGCGGAAGGGGGGAGGTTCGAGTCATCGAGTGCGCATTAGCACGACTTAAGCGGAGCATCGTGGGAGATGGGTCCTCGCGCCAGTGCTCCCTAGGGGTTTACGTCGAGCGCTCGCTGTGAGGCAGTTCCTCTAGTCTAAAAAAAAAAAAAAAAAAAAAAGTCTGTAAAACTTATTGGTGATCCCTACAATTTTCACTAATAATCAGGTGAGTAGTGTTTGTCTTATGCCCATATAAGGCAATATTTGTAATGTTAAGGGGCATAATGCACCCTCTCTAGAAATAATATTGTGTGGTTTACTATGAATCATTAAAGCTCTCTTCTATCTTCCATTATGCCTCATATAATTCTTTAAAATGAGATATGTTTAGATCAATCCTAGTAGAAAGCTATGCACTTATCACAATATGGAACCCGTGCATCAGAATTTTGCTATCATAAATTTTTTTATGATATGAACCAAAAAATGAAAAGGAATTTGATGACTAACAAGCAGTCCTTATTTTGAGGCTGGAGAATGGTCTGTTTTTGTTTTCTCTGGTTGGTGTCATAGGCCAATTTTTTTGGTAATAGAGCCATGACAATTTTCAATACATTTCTAGTTTTGGGTTGAATTTCCGTCATAGAAGGGAAGAATTTCATTACCATGATAGAATCTTCTGAAATTTCCCCTCTTACCACTATAAATACCCTAATTTCTCTTAGCCCTCCTTTAGAATTTCGCACCTATTAGCCTATGATATGGGTCAAGGAGAATGAAAACAAAATTTATAACAAGTATGCTATCCCACAGGCATGACCCTTCTGTGACCTTAGAAAATGGATTGCCTGTTAGCCACCAAATTCCTCTCATTTTTTTGACTCATATCACAGAAATTTTTAAAGTAGCAAGATTCTAATGCATGTGTTCCACATTGCGGCAAGTGCAGAGCATATTATTAAAATTGATCTGCACATTCCTAATTTTAAATAATCATATGGGGCAAAAAGGAAGAAAAGAGAGTTTTAATGATTCATGAAAAATTACACAATATTATTTCTAGAAATGGCAGATCCTACTCCTTGACCTTTGTATGCATTGCTTTATATAGTGTAAAACAACACACTAGAATGTTACAGACCCCGTTTGCCAACAAAGGCTAGTTAATTGCACTTGTTGAGACCTTTCTACTTTTTATCTCACTTTTTCCGCTTCTGCTACAGTATGCTACAATGCTACAGTGCTATGAACAATACATAAACAGTGCCAAATAGTACATGAACTATTCTAAACAATGCATGAACAGTACACAAATAGTACTTTTGCTACATGACTTTGAGCAAATTTTCTTCTTCTTCATGTGGCTTGTCAGACTTTCTTTTAGGTTGCCTTTGATTGCTCTCCTCTTCTTCACTTTCTTGATACTTTAGATTTCTTCACAAGTCATACATGCGAATTGGTCCATCATCGTCCAAATTGTCCGAGCCATATCCATCCTTTTGCCTCATTCATGCATTGTTTGGCACTGTTCATAGCACTATAGCATTGTAACATACTTTAGCTGAAGCAGAAAAAGAAAAATAAGAAGTAAAAATGTCAGTTTGTTAGTGCAAAACTCAACGGATACAAATAATTGGCCTTTGTCGGCCAAGCAAGGTCTGTAACATTCTAATGTGTTATATTATGTCTATACAAGGCAATGTATGTAAAGGTTAAGGGTCAAAATGCACCCTCCTTAAAAACACTATTATGTGGTTTTTTTATGAATCCCTAAAACTCTCTGTCTCCACTGATGAGAGGCTGGGGCCTATAGGCCCTCGCTCAATTCTAAGCAAGAGTCATTGTGACCTCTAAAATTTTCTTCGTAATTGATGATATTTATGATATTAAGTTAATGAGAGTTATTGAAGAAATTAAATTAGTCAATATTATGTATCGAATAATTTTCATACATTAAAATTTTACAAAGTTAATGCATCCTATTGTTCTGTACCTTTTGTTAATAAATCTAGTGATTTCAAAATAATTTTCTAATTTAGTGTTGTTTCAAATGAATACCATTTGACAAAAAAAAATTATTATCAATTTCCCTGTTAATTTACTGCAATATAAAGCATTTGCTCAAAAAAACCTAATATCTCCATCTTTTCAACCAAACTATACCGTTTATCATCATTTTAGCTGAATATCTTAATTCTCATCTTATTATTGCCAAATCATCATTTTAGCTTGAACAAATATCTTAATACTCACCTTATTATTGCTAACATTGAAGATATTGAACATAACTCTTGATGATCCCATACATGAAATGTGATTATTTTAACCCTAGTAACTTTATATCTACTATTAGCTCTAGTTAATTGAAATATTTATTTTTAACCCAAGCTAATAAATGTGACCTCAAATTACTCGTCAATATAGAATAAAGAGGGAAGACGAGAGATAAAATTATCTTTTCCCTTCCTATTGTGAACGTGCACTCCATCTTCTCAACATATTCAAGTTCAAATTTATACTCTTAATCTAGTTTCTTACAAGGTATGTTTCTGGACTTCACTTCATCTTTTTTTAATCAAATTAGTTTTGTTGTCTTCTAAAGAATAAGACTTGTTAATTTAAAGAAGATGAACATGTATGTTTATAGAGTATTGTGAATGCTTTAATATGCTTAAGCATGCTCACAATAATTAGTGAGTAATGATCGGAAAAAAACATGTGTCGCACATGATGTTTTGGGGCATAATTAGTGAGTGATATAAAATTACTTTTATCTCTTGTCTTCCCTCTTTATTCTTTACTGAAGAGTAGTTTGAAATCACATTTATTAGCGTAAATTAAAAATAATTATATCAATTAACAAGAGTTAATAGTAGATATAAAGTTAATAGAGTTAAAATAATTAAACATCATGCATGAAAGCACCAAGAGCTAATTTCAATGTCTTCAAATAAGAGCATGTGGGAAATAACAATGTGAGAATTAAGACATTTATTCAAGTTAAAATGGTGACAAAAGATATGATTTGGTTGAAAAGATGAAGATATTAAGTTATCTTGAGTAAATGGTTTACATTGCAGTAAATAAATAAGAAAATCAGTATTCGATTTGAACGTTGATAAATCATATAATTATTTTGAAACCACTAAAATTATTAACAAAAGTTATAAAATAATATGGACACCTTAACTCAATTACACATTAGCATCGCGTAGGAGAGAGAAAATAATAAAAATAATCATGTCAATAACAAAATTAGACGAAGTTAATGAAAAGGCTCGATTGCACCAATTTAACAAATTTCAAGACTTAATTGTATTTTTTAAAAAAATTTTAGGAGTCAATTACATTTTAAAGACAAATTTTAATAATTTCAATGCACTCATCCCTTAATAAAAATATACAGTTATTATGATTTTGTTGCAGTTAGATACGCCACCATCACCACCACCACCTTTGGCCGCACCATCATCACCACCCCTTGCTGCCATTGCTTCGCCTTCGCCATCACCACCGCCGTCTGCAGTGGGAGGAGACGTGAAGGAAGGGAGAAGAAAGAGAGAGAAGAAAAATAAAGAAAAACAAAAGGGATTTCTAAGATATTATCCCCAAAACTCATCATAACATTCATCCCACTTGCCCCTAAAGCCCTCTAAGCCTAGTATTATGTCCCCAAATATCTTCTTAATTCTACTTTCTTAAAAATAATCATTTTTGGTAGCAAAATTCCAATTTTACGCTCTCCACCTTCATTTCATCGACATGCAAGTGGTTATTTTACTCTGAATTGATCACTCACGAGTTAACTAATTTATTAAGTGAGGCCATAAAGGATTATAAACGTGAAAGACTAGAGAATTTGATCAGAAATCGACCGTTCGACCATAAGGATCGACAATGGTTAATACTACACTATTATAAATCAATTAGCAAACATATATAAGCCAATTTGATTCGATAGAAGTACGTAATCAATTTGCGAGTGATTACGCATAATTACGATATTCGCGTCAAACGACAATAAATCGATTTTCAATTGATATTATGATGAGTAATCAGTTCAGAGTAAAATAACCACTTGCGCGTCGATGAAATGAAGTTGGAGAGCGTAAAATTGGAATTTTGCTACCAAAAAGGATTATTTTTAAGAAATTAGAATTAAGAAGATATTTGGGGACATAATACTAGGCTTAGAGGGCTTTAGGGGCAAGTGAGATGAATGTTATGATGAGTTTTGGGGATAATATCTTAGAAATCCCTTTTGTTTTTCTTTATTTTTCTTCTCTCTCTCTTTCTTCTCCCTTCGTTCACGTGTCACACCTCGAACCCTGAGTACGCAAACATCCCTTAGCGGTCGATTAAAAGTGCGACACTCCAGGACGCTTCGCCAACCCATTCTTTTTATCTTTTGGTTATATGCATATAGAAATGAATTGAATTAAACACCCACGAACGTGTCACGATTTATTTATTGGATGTCGTATCATTTTTCATTGAAATTTTAGACGAGTCCGAAATTTTGCAGAAAAATGATTTTCGGACAAAAAGAAAAAGGAAATGAAATTCGGATGAGGAAGAAAATTGGAGTTTTTCTACCCCAAAAGGCTTTAATATTGGGAAATTATAGTTAAATTTTGATTGGGTGATCAAGGATGAGTAGAAGACTTTGAGACTTGTGTGATGATAGAAAATTTGAGATATTTCCTAAGAGTTTGTGGTTGGTTGGCTTATTTTCCTTCCTTTCTCTCTCTCTCCCACTCATTTTCCATCATCACATGTCGCCTCAAAGTCTTCTATGCTCATCCTTGGTCACCCAATCAAAATTTAACTCTAATTTCCCAAAGATTAAAGCCTTTTTGGGGTAGAAAAACTCTAATTTTCTTCCTCAAAAGTTCAATTTCCAAAACCGAATTAAATTTCGTGGTTAAAATCGATTGAACGCAACTTTAGTACGACCTAATCTATCGGGTAGCTTTTAGGAGTTTTAGCGTGTTTGACCCGTGATCGATAATTTTCAACCCACGTTTGTGCGTCTTCGAATGGTAGGCGACCCTCAGTTGTCATGTAATCGCAAGGGTTCAATTACGTAGCCTGAATATAATATCGATAGAAAATTGGTTTACTGTCGTTTGACGCGAATATCGCAATTGTGCGGAACCACCCATAATTCGACTACGTACTTCTATCGAATCGACTTATATTCGTTTGCTAATTGATTTATAACAATTTGGTATTGACCCTTGTCAATTATTATGGTCGAGCGGTCATCGAATTTTCTAGTCTGTCGCGTTTATAACCCTTAACGATCTCACCTAATAGATCAGTTAACTCGTGAGTGATCAGTTCCTAGTAAATAACCATAAGCGCGTCAACGAAACAACCATTTCATATATTTGTTTGTGGAAATTAGAACTAAATTCTCGTTGGATGATCATTTGACTTTAGGCCTGAAGACTTTTGGGGCATTTTAATGGGGCATTTTAAATACTAAAAATCTTTCCCAAAAGTCTTCTCAAGCTAAAGTCAAATGACCATCCAACGAGAATTTAGTTCCAATTTCCACAAACAAAGCCAATTTGGAGGTTGAAAATTGCCCTTTTTCAGCCCATCCGAATTTCCATAATTTCTTTTGTCCAAAATTGATTTTTTCGCAAAATTCCGGACTTGACAAAATTTCACCGAAAGATGAGACGACGTCCTAAAATAAATTGTGACACTCTCGAACGTCCGATTCCTGAGACCGAATTCAATTTCGTGGTTAAAATCGACCGAACGCGATTTTAGTACGACTTAACCTATCGGGTAGCTTTTAGGGATTTTAGCACATCTGATTCGTGGTTGATAATTTTCGATCCACGTTTGTGCATCTTCGAATCGTAGACGACTCTCGGTTGTCGTGAAAATCGTGAGGTTTCAATCACGTGTCCCAAGTATAATATCGACAGAAAATCGAGTTATTACCGTTCGATGCGAATATCACAATTATGCGGAACCACCCGCAATTCAACTACGTGATTCCATCAAATCGACTTATATTCGATCGCAATTCGATTATAACGGTGTCGTATTGACCCTTGTCGATCATTATGATTGAATGGTCAATTTCCAATTGAATTCTCTAGTCTGTCGCATTTCTATTCCTTAACGGCTTCACCTAATAGATTAGTTAACTCGTGAGTGGCCAGCTCAGAGTAAAATGACAATAAGCGTGTCGACGAAACAACCATTTTATCATATATTCGAGACGGGGTTAAATTTTAGGATGTCACAGTCAAGCCTCCGTTCGAGCCACGAGCGTCATGTTTTCGACGTCGTCGCCGCAAGCCCACCGTTGACGAAAATCCATGAGTTAATTTCCTAATCGTGGATTAGGGCATTAATTATGTTTAGGGGATGGTTTTTTTTTTTTTTGTTAGTCCTACGCTAATCCTATTCTAATACTCACTTTCAGACTTTTGTCCTGTCTCCTTGTAGGGCGTGGGAGTCAAACCACTCCCGAAATGAAATCTTCCCCATCCCCAATCACCCCTAATCCTCCCCCTGAGAAGGTGGGGGATTTGAACTCCCAACCTCCCCCTTCCAAAATGGAAGGGTGGCCACTGGGGCGGACCCCCAGTTAGTTTAGGGGATGGTTAGTTTAGTACTAATTGCGATTATTATTAGTTAATCTTAATTGCGATTATTATTAGTTAATCTTAATCAATGTTAGATCAATGTCGGATCAATGTCGATAGACAACTATAATATTATTTCAAATACCTGTATATATTTACTTAAAATCCTATTGTAGCCGTAGTTCATCGTAATACCACTTTTTTTCATTAAAAGATAATTAAAATACGGGTTAGGTCATGGTGTGTGTATAGAGGACATCAAACGGGGCGTTTACACCAATCTCTTAAAACTATATCTACAACTCGACAAGACTCTTGCAGTCCTCAACCTTACACACTCGCAACCAGCCTATGTATGGCCAGTTTGAATGACAATGCACTCAACTTGGGTAATGGATCTTTAAAAAGAGGCATCGACATATGGAAATTCGTGGAGATTAAAGAAATCTCGGATATGGGCAATTTTATAGCGTGCAAATAGTGTCAAGAAGTTCTTCACTATGATCCACAAGACGGGATAAAGACATCTACGGCTTGCACAAACGGCACCGTTGCTATCAAGACAAAAAGGTGTGCGTAGGCCCAGATGTCAAATTTCGCCAATTTATTTCATGAATTTTGGTAATGAGTGCCCCAAAAGCACTTGTTAAGCATTCAACAAATAAACGGTGTCATTTCCAAAGCACCATTTTTTCCTAGTCATGTACCATTGATGTATTGAAAATGATGACATTTGTTTATCGGGTTTGATTAACAAGTATTAATGGGGCACTCACTAACAAGACTCATTATTTTATTAATTAATATTAGTGCTTTAATGTACCACATAAATAAGGATGGCATGCTCGGGCCAGCACATGGGCCCATATGGCCCAAGCACATGGGCCCATCCCGAGTAGGATGTGTTTGATTATCAAACTTTTTCGATTGCGTTCTCCATTCATATTTGATAAAATAGAAGAAATCAATTATATGATTTTCATCTATCATCAAATAGCTTTCTATTCTTATTTCCGTACTTAAGAATTTAAGCGTTGGGACTATTAGGGGAATTGAAACATATGCTTTTTATACTTTTGATATTTAGACATCATCGATAGGACAGTAGTGTATCATACAATTATGTTTTCTCACAACATTTTTTTTTTTTTGACGATTGATTATAGCAAGTCATGAAACAATTGAACCGTGTGACAATTTTATTTTATTTTCATTTAGGATGCATTCATTTCAAGAAAAATTAAAGATTTTGAAAATATTTTCTGAAAATTGATGCTTAGAAAAATTAGTCATCTCAGAAAATGTTTTCATTGGAAAATCGGCTTGAACAATCTTAGTTATCGGATGATGTACAAAAAGTTAACGTAATAAAATGTTGTATACGGCATTATAACAATATTGTTCATTATTGTAACAGTACTGTAGCAATAACTGTTCACTACTGTAGAAGTAGTGTAGCATTGTAGTAATAGCAGAAATTTGTCAATCACGGGTGTCAAATTTCTGCAACTGCTACTGCAACATTGGTAAGCAGTAACTGCTACGGTGATGAACGGTACTGCTACAATTTCAAGAACGGTTCTTTGTTACAATAACCTTTTTATCGACGAAAATATTTTTCCATCTTGTTATACTTATAAACGTCATGAGCATTTATTTTTCAAAAAATATTTTGCAAATCTTAAGTTTTCCGTGAAAGGTGAAAGAAAAACATTTTCGGTTACGACGATGCATGGCATAATTGTTCGTTACAACAAGTGTCCATCAAGTGTACCTCGGTAGCATCGACACCTTCTTTTCAAAGATAATACATTAATGAATCAACTCGTGAGAAAAACTTGCCTAAACTCGGATCCACTGGACCGAGTCCATCACAGCCGTTGATCATGCGATTTTACATGATCAACGGCGGTAATAGATCCGATCCATGTGGATCGGGGTCCATGCAAGGATCTCTCTCCCGCATGTAAACCCAACACATCTGAATGGTTAGATCATCTGTAGATTGTCCGTAAGACTACAGATGATCTAAGCGTTCCGATTCAGAGGCCTTGAGACTTGAGCTCACCACAAGCTGAGTTCACACAACTTCTGGCCCATACATATCTCCACGGAGGTCGATTTACAAAGTGCTATAATGACTTGTCTATGATCCAGACCTATAACTGAAATGAAAAAGCAAGAAGCCAAGCAAAGCAGCTACAAAAAGGAAAGATCTACGCTATCTACACATATCGAGCGACCCAATAGCGATTACTTGGTACAGATATACTTGAACATGTGCAGAAAGACAGACAGACAGACAGAGAGCATAGATCTAAGAGATTAACGAACAAACCTCTTTCCATGGTCAAAAGCTGTGGGGAAAAGAAGGGAAAGGGAGGAAAAGCAGGAAATCATTGGCATGGGTGGTATTGGCAAGAAATCTCACCCTCCACAACACATCCGTGCATGACCACCGAGAGCGATTCCTCTCACCAAACGACCCATGCCCACAACTTCCTGAGACCCTCTCTCCCTTTCCCCCTCTTCATCTCTCTCCCTATCTCTCTCGCTCGGATCTGTGTTTGTGCTTGTGTTTTCGGCCACGGCCGGTCGAATCAGGAGAAGGGAAGGGAAAGGAAGGAGGCAAAGGAGTGTATGGAATGGGAGGAATAGGAAAGAGAGCGAACGCCCCAGTCACTCAGTCCCCGTTTTTCCTACCCTTCCATTCCATGCACTCCCCACTCTGCATCTTTCTTTCCCCACTTCTCTATCTCTCTCTCTCTCTCTCTCATCGCCGTGTGGACTGGAGGACAGATGCTAGTGGGTTTTTATAAAGAAATCAGACATCGGATGCCATTTCACATCCGCCAAACGACTTTTCTCGCCTCGTTTTTGAATGGCGGATGGTGGATGCTTCTCGGAAACGCCGAGTCGTCCTTATCAAAGACCGAGACCCAGAACCCCAATTATTCAAAGCGAAAGTTACAGCCATTCGATAAAAGGGGAGGCGTGTCCCACGGGTTGGACCGTTGCGTCTGACGAACGACTCCCCCGCCCCACTAAAGTTAAAGCCTGAAAAAGATGCCGAGCACCATCATGGTATAGATTGGCCACTGTCTGAATAGACAAACGAACCCGTCCACCATCGTTCACCAAAGTCACGTACCCGTTTGTCCGAACCTTCAAAAGCCAAGAAAGTTGCTGGAGAGAGATGGGTTTCCGAGCAATTACCGGAGCTGTCCCAGTCCCTTAAAGATTGATATGCAGAACTACTTTGGCGTAAACTATGGAGGACCGACGCATGCGCAATAAACTAGTCCCCAACAGCTTTTGATTACTTTACAATTAGCGGGTAAGACCGCAATCAGCACCGATTTCTTTTTGTTTCTTATTAGTCCCTTTCTTTTATTAATTGAGTTAAAAATCAGCTTTGTGAGAGTGATCAGCTACTTTCTTTTCCCAAAAAATTGGCAATCGGACCGATTAACTAGCACGCGCGGGGCTTTCCTAGAAAAACGAGTTCCCAGTCTACAAAAATCGGGCACAAACTGTACATTTGCAAGGCAAACAGAGTATATCGGCTCATCAGTTTTACAGAGAAGCTGGCGAGAGGGATCGGTCACGGTGCAGCTCCATGGATGGCAACAAGAAGTTGAATTATGCCCCGATCTGAAGCAAAAACCTGCATTTAGAGCACGTGATGAGAACTAGGCACCGGAACAAGATTCAGAGGATCCTCAAGAGATGCTGCCTCGAGACAATAGCACTCAATCGCTGGACAACAACTACGTCCAAACAAAAGATATATAAAAAAAAAAAAAAAAATGTGCGCAGAACTAGGGTCCCCTGAGTCAAGCAGAAATAGTTTAATTACTTGAACGTACAACATGACAGCTCGAAGCTGGACCAAGACTCGATACTTGAACTAAAGTTCGAATAACCCTGATGTTTCAAACTAAATTTGATCGACTAAAGTTATTTAATATGCTCAAGCTCGATTCAACTCAGCTCCAAGACTCGATACTACACACTCGGATAAAGCTTAAGTTTGAGTTATCAAAGTACAAAAAGTAATTAAAGATAAAAGGTTACGTTTGCAATTATGTTAACTACTAGATTAGGGTTAAAAGCCGCTCAATTCAAGTATACTAAAAACTCAAGTTTGATTTGATATGATGTTAATTCGCCTACACTTGATTCAAACTCGATAAAAATTGAGTGGACCTCCAGTCAAGCAGCTAACAAGTCAAACTCAAGTAACTAACAAGCGCTGCAGATTAATTGCAGCCTAATCAAGAGATCAAAAGCATATAACACCTAGACATACACAATAAACTGGGTCAACATGACTTGGTATCATGTTAACAACTTAAGCTAACCACAGGCAAAAGCAAACACCGGCTAGATCATGCCATGAGGTCCTCTAAAGGGTCTGCAACAATCTCTCACTCAGGCTCAAGTTGCCCACTAGATTCTTGGACTTTTAAGCGCCAAGAACAGTAGCATTTACATCGTGAAACAGAAAAAAATGCCAGCGGCCATATATGGCTAAGGGCATTAGATTTTCTCTAGGTTTTACATTTATAGCATTTACTACGGCTGGAGAAAATCTGATGCTCTTAGCTGTACATGGCCTAGGGCAATAAAAGTTCAGTGTGGGTACATATACATAGTCAAACTCACCCCATGGTTGATAAATAATAGATATCCTCATAGGGTGATAATGCACTAGACTTGCACACATATTATGGTATATAATTATTTACTCTCCGGAGATCATCGGAAACCCATAAACTGACCTGTCATTACTGCTAAAAAAACCCAGAATTAGAAAAGAATGAAAAAAATTAGGCTTGGCCCAAATAAAGACAGAAAATTATTTTTCTGTTCTCTATTCCTTAAAAATGTTTGGCAAACTATTTCTGAGACAAATTTCAGAAATTGTTCATGAAAGCATCAACACTGTATTTTGAAATGGGATATGTTGCACCTTCTCAAAAATAAAAGAAATGAAAGCAAGAACAATTACCATATGATGTAATTACAATGTTAATCCAATGATAAAATTAAAATTATATAAGTAAGATGGTTTTCAAATCACATTTCACCAAAGGCATGTACATAAAGTACTATGTAATCAAATGTTATTTCATTACAAATTGAGAACTACCAGAGAACATTCATCCTTATGTCTCCTGTGTAAGCAGAGCAACAAGTTGAGAGCTCATCTCTAATCTCAGTTGTGGAGAAGGGTAATATTACTTTGCTTTGTTGACAGATTTGTTGGATGTTGTGTCATGGAGTACCAGTGGATGCAGCAGAATGCTAAGGGCCTGTTTGGTAATACTCCGGACACAACTAATTCTGTTCTTTTATTCCCGGTAAAAAAAAAAAAAAAACAGAAATCTGTTTGGCAAATTTTTTGTTCTTGGGAACAAAAATCCGTCTTTTTGTTCACAGGAATAGATTTGGAATAGAATCAAGAAACAGAAAAAAGTTGCTTCTTGCTCCCAAGAACAATTCCTAGAATCAATACTAATTTTTTCTTTTTTTTTCTTCTGTTTCCTTTTCTTCTTCTTCCTTTTGGCTGGTTGTCGGCCTTGGCCATGGCTGGCCAGTGACCTTACCAAAGCATCGTTGGCCCCCGGCGACGCCGAGCCACGGCAAGTTTTGTCAGCCCAAGCCTTGTTGTGGCTGAGTGAGGCTCAGCCTCGCCTTTGCTGGATGAGCTCGAGCTCGCCCAAATCTGGTGAGACGAGCTCGCTGGCCGGCGCAAGGCTGGGCCTCGCCGGGCCAAGGCAAGGCCGACCTCACGCCACCTAGGGGAGGTCGAGCCTCGTGGTGGCCAGGCGAGACTCCGGCGAGCTTGCCGCCCCTCGCCTACCTAGCGAGGCTCTGGCGACCAGCCACAAAGGAGGAGGAGGAAGAAGAAAAGGAAAAAGAAAAAGAAAATGAAGAAAAATATAATAAAAATATTTAAAAATTTAAAAAAAAACAAAAAAAAATTAAGAATCCTATCAAAAATATTTCTATTCTAAGAATAGAAATTTTATACAGTTACCAAGCGCATTCTTTCGCTCAAAAATTGTTCCTGAAAACAGAAATTTAAAAAAAAAATATATATATATATATATATATATATATATTTATGATAAAAATTGTTCCCGGGAACAGAATCACTACCAAACGCATCCTAAGAGAGCCAGTTTTTTATCCATATTACTCAAGCTAGTTTGTTCTTATTTCCTATAAAGAGACAGGAATGCAGCCACACATGGTCAGACTCCTTCTATCGTTCAAGTTCAGATGTGCATTTTTTTTGCAGTTAAGACATTGGATCGAAGGTCATCAAGTCCTCAAGCAGAAAATTCAGTCTGTATTGACTTAGCAGCCTGGTTGTTAGCATCGTGATCCAGTGATCTAGATATTCCACAACAATCTGGATCTCACCAAGTATCACAAACAAGTGGGATCACAGTAGGATCACGATCCCAGATCACAAGATCATATAGGTTCAGGATCTTAACAATCATGCTCTCTTTCAGTTCTTAACTTCCAGTTCCTGAAAAAGAGACTGGAATGGCCACGTGACAATGGTGCAAACAACAGGGCCATGTCCTATTTTTCTAACTTCACAGTTTTTGGTTTGAAGAGATACTTGACTTTCTCCTTCCAGCCTTCAGCCACAGTTAAGCCAAATCCCACAATCCACAACCAGAAAATATGAATGCCACTTTCTAGCCAAAAAATGGAGAAATGGTAAAGTAGCTTATTCAGGCATAGGTGATGTCTAGAAAACTTTTTTATGACAAATGTGACCCATTGTATTCCAACATTAAAAGCAACTTTTGAGGTAAGTGATGAGAGTGAAAAAGACAATGTCTGATCAATTTGATGCAATATTTTATGATCAATTCTGTTTCATCAATCTAAAGAACAACCGACAGTGCCTTTGTAAAAGCTTCACAATTCATGCCCTCTATTAGCTCCAACATTAACTCCCTCAACATCATAAATCTATCATGTGCACCACTTTTTTTTTCCATGTATTCAATTAATATTTCCCTTCAAATGCTACCAGACACAATCATTTGCAAAGGTGAATAGACAGAATGAAAAGGTGGACCTCCTGCTCACTTACTCAGCATGTCGATTTTCACTTGAAGTGGATATGCATTAACTGAAAAAAGATAAGTTACCAAAGCAGACTCTTACCTCAATCACCTTGACTTAGCATGCACTTCAATGATGTCCTCATCCTCCATTCCCAAACTTTCAGGGGTTGCTGATGGACTGACCTTCTCCCCATCAAACGTATATACTAAATTTTCTTGGTTAAGCTTGACTCTATCTGCATATAACTTGAACAGCCGCTCAAACTTGTCATCCTATAGCAACATGAAGGAAGTTAAGTTCAACAATCATGAACTTCAAGGGAAAAAGGAAAGAAATTACAAGCGTCAAGGAACGAAATGTCAACTGCCGTGTGATGCATAGAAGTAATAGACAATGTGTAAGTGTTTGAGCGGCATGAATTTGATTGCTAGAGCACTGAAATTGGATCAGGTGTGCTTGGCTTGTTAGGAGAATCAGAAGATAGCCTTCTGAGAGACGTACTCATCATCATTTATCAGGCCAATATGGAATCATTTCAAGAAAGGTTCAAAGGCTCTGCTGCTGAGTAGCTATCAGCAGCAGAGTGGAGAAAGTACTTATTTTACTTTATGAGGATGGCGGATGGTGGTTGCGGAAGAAAGCACTTTTTATAATTATCGTACAGGTACAGAGACTAAACAACCATCCAGAAGGAAAATCATTAAGGAGGTAGTGGCAACAATCCATAATTATATGACAGGTACATGCCGTTCAACTGTAGGCAGTTGACTCTCCTATTGCATATCAACAAGGCCTGCTGCACCCAAATCTACCCAATCAGAGATATTCTACCTTAAACATTTATTCATAAACGTGCCTGGACAAAATCCAGTCCATTTGACTTGGATAATGAATCTACCTTGAATATTTCAAACATAGAAAAATTAAAGAAAAGAAAGAGCCAACCAACCAGCCTATAGATGACCCTGGGAGATTACAGGAAAAGAATCAGAGATGCTAAGTCATGTCAAAGCAAGAACTAAGTTTGACTTATCAAAAGGATATTCCTTGAATGTGTGTGCAGGTATGTTATAGACCTCATTCCCTGAGAATTGTTCCGCATGCCATTAGTATAATTACACATGACCTAGACTTGTCACAACATGCCTGAGGATGGCCTGATGTGATTGATGAACTACTATATAGTTTCAAAATGTGCTTCTAAGATCACAATATTCACTAATTTAAAGCAATGAAGCAACAGTAGGGAATTACAAGGATTATACTCATTGCGAATCAGCCATTTAACTCAAAAATCAACTCAAATCAAATGTTTGACCAAAAGAGGCCAATTATAAACAGACGATCTTATAACACCAGACTGGCAGGTACCTACTAAACCCAGATGAGGAAAGGCCCAATAGTTTTCCCTACAAACCAAGAAGAAAACTAGCAGAAAATTAAACGAGTTCTACTTAAACAAAAATTCCATTTATCCATACATAAAATCATAAATATGGACGACATGCAACAGCCATACTGAAATCAGACAAGAGACTAAATTCTCTTGTGACAGCCTACATTTGTCACCATCATTCGGCCACTCTGGTTAAGTCATTTTTTTTATACTTACTTGGAGATTAAACACAAAGATATTTGCCCCTTCATAATAGCACAGTCATAGTTACCTAGAAATATGGTGCTCAATATAGTGGATTACATTAAAGGTTACTTAAATCGACATCTTCTATCACATTGACTACTAAAACTGATTTACTTCATTCACTGAACTATCAGACCACACCGGGCAGTCAAAAACCAAAAATACTCCCATGTGCCATTTGGTATGCAATGTTAGATTCTGGTTAGAACTCTTGACCAATTTTTTATAAAGTAATTCACTGAGAAGAATAGATAAATGGCTAAATGGAATGAATGAAACAAATCGCCATTTGCTCATCAATGGCGGAAATATTCCTGAGTAGAATTGACTTCTCTTGTTATTTACAACTCAACTTCGTTTGAGCATGGTTCCAACTCTCAGACAACCTCAATGAGCATAGTCTCCACAATGAATAAACATGACTAGCTAAACATTCCAGAGTCCAGACATTTCACAAGCAGAATATCGCACATAAAGAATTCACAGAAGAAGAAGAAGCAAACTCATATACTAAGTGATATTTGGAAAATTGTTTGAGAATTCAAATGATTGCAAATCTAAAAGTCAAGAAAAAACTGAAAACCAAAAAGTAGATGGGTATATAGATGTCCCATGGCTTCATTACTGACCTAGCTGATTTTGTCACGACCACTATCCTAGTCTAACCCTTCAATTGTATGCTTACATAACAGACGGAAGAAAAGGAGATAGCGAGATGTAGATCAGGACTGTCTTATCGTTAAACACGACAAAAAAGAAAAGAAGAATATTCTACATGTTGTCTCAGCCAGCAAAGTTTGCAAATATGCTTATTGTCTAGACATTCTGAATGCAACCATACCAGAAAAACACGAAATTGCTTGGGCCCATCCTTGTCCTGTATCGATATCACTATCTTAGCTCTCTCATATTGAGGCTCTGGTAATTCAGCAGGAGCATCCTTCAAAGATTGAGATGGACTAGAGACCTTTCTCTGAGCAGAATCCTCCACAGATTGCAACAAATCTCTGGCAGATTGTGCACAGGTTTGAAGCTCCTGCTTCAACAACCTAAGGCCAGAAACCTCGTCCAGTTAGCTCAAACAGGTTAAGAGAAGATCAAACTGGACAAAGGAAGAAGTCGGGCAGATACTTGAAATTTCTGAACTCAAGACTAAAAAATTGACAAATACAAAACAATATATCCAATTAAACTGCAGCTTGCAATACATATGTAGCAAATCAGACAGTAATTGAGGTGCCTCAAAATTTTATAGCACTATTACCAGCACGCATACTAACTAGGGGACATAATCATTATCGAAATCAATAGGGGAAGTACAAATAGATAGAAAAAATTCAGTATCCCAATAATGATCATAAAAATTCAACATCATACGTGATTGCATATGTAAATCTTACAAGTAATATAGTACATACAGCCTGTATTATATGCAACACAAGTGGTTAACCCTAGAAGATTAGTAAAATAGATTCTGGATGAAGCATAACATACACATGTGTAGGCACATAAACATTGACCAAGCACTACCTCAATTCCCTGAGTGCAGGATCTTCGGGGGGCTTACTCCCTGCATTGGCGTCAAATTTGGGTGGTGGGGGCAGCCAATCATCTTCTTCTTCCTCCTCCTTTCCTTCTTTCTTGTCATCACAGATAATTACTTGAGGAATGCCATCATTCCCTCCCTTCCCATCCTAAACCCAGAAGACACAAACCAAATGACCAACTATATCCCAACAAATACCTAAACCACAGAAGAAACACTCTAGAACCACCAAATTTCATTGAAAATACTCTGTTCCGCAATCAAAAACAATTCTCCACCAAACTAACTTTTTGCAAGGTTCGCTAACAAAAACCTTACTCTGGATACCTTCTGTCGTTTCGAGACGATAATTGGCTCCTCGTCAGAATCATCATCTACAAAAGCAGCCCAACCTCAGAAAACGCCATTCAGAAAAATTCCACGATACAGTAGCTGAGCAAAAACTTCCCCTTTTCCCAAATCAACCAGCGTCAAAATCCCAAGCAATCGCCGACATCGAATAACAAATTAAAAAAGAAAAAAACCAAACAAACAATAAACAAGCAACGAGCTTCAACACTCGAATTCCAAACAACGTTAGCTAACTCCACCAACCCACCATCGACGCAAAGGAACTTGGGCTGCACGCGGCGGTAATCGAACAAGGGCTCGAACTCTTCCTCCACCAACTCGTCCTGCTACATCGTCATCACCACCATCATCACTCAAATCGCAATGGGAAAAGAAAACGATAAAAGAAGAAATCGCGACGGAAACTCAGCCGCACCGCCATCGAGCCCGGTTTTGGCCAAAACCCGGCAAAAGCTTCCGCTCGGTCGGCGCAGGGAGGCGCAAAGGAGCGAACTTTGGATCCGGGCAGCGCTGCTCGAGATTGCCACCGAAGGAAGAGACGAGAGAGAAGGAGGAAAAGAGAGAGAGAGAGAGAACGCTGGGACTCCAACGGAGGCTACAAGTGGGGGAGGAGAGTGCCGAGGGCGAAAGAGGCCCTTTTGAATAGATTTTTCAATTGGGTCCCCTTAAATCTTCAATGGATTCAATCCAGTCCTCTGAATTTCATGGTTTGTGCAATCAAGTACTTTTACCGTTAGCAACACCTGTTGACAACACAATTTGGACGTTAGAAAAATAGTCAAGACTTTGTAAAAATATAACGTAAATGGATGTAGAACAATTGAAGGGAGAGGGGGGAGAGAAGAGACCACCCCTATTGCCGCCGCCGCCGCCGCCATTTGCGATGCAGACGTCGTCGTTTGCAGAAGGATGGAGGCCAACCTAACGACCATATTGATCCGGAATGAGTTCATTGGGGATGGAAACGATGAAAGAAAGAAATAGAGGTTGTGATAAGCTTGTTGCAACAAGGAACTGACTAGGAAATTTGTGTTTTGATCCTTGTTGGGGCACCGCCCTTATGGCGATCAAATTGGCTAGCTCGGAGCAAATGGTTAAGCCGGGCACATGGTCCAAGCAGTGTTTTATGTGAGAATGTGATTATTACCTCTATAGAGAGGATCATGGGGATTTCAATCCCATCGGATTATTGCTATCCGAGGGATCAATTTTGTGGGGCCACAGCCCGTCGAATTGGTGCAATCCGTTGGGTTCAAGCAGCCCTTTCCCCAAATCTTGGTCATCTTTTCCCTGCATCAAGTTAATAGGTCGGGAGAGACCAAGCTTGTCAGCCAGGCAAGGAGGTGCCTTGCCCATTGCCCACATCGGTATGAGTCTATCTACCGAGCACATGGGTAGACAAATTTGCTTTTCAGGATTGTGCGTTCCGTCGTTAGCTTTAAGGGTCTATGGCCATATTTGGTGGACCGAATGTAACTTGGGACAAGATAATTTATACTCGATTCGGCATTAGGGGTAATGTAAAAATCGGATGTAACCCAAATATGACCCAAATAAATACAAAAAAAAAAAAATTCACACTTAGGCTACGTTTAATCATTTAGATTTCTTATCAAGATAGGACTAAATATGACGGGATATGAAATTGATGGATTTTGTTATATTTTATCCATTCTTTTGTGATTGAAGTAATAAAGTCGGATATATTCACATCATATCATATGTATTGTTTGGTATAAACAACATATTAATATAAATGAACAAAAACTTTTACAAATGGAGATGATAAAAATTTCTTGCAACACTCTTATCAACTTTTTTTTTTTTTACCTTTTTATTTATTTTCCTCTCTTTTTAAATTAATTTATTTTTTATTTCTTTCTTCCCCTTAGATCATTCTCTAGCAAAATTTTATTAAATAGTAAATTGTACTAAGATACCTAAAACACTAAAATATGTAATAAATTTAAATAAATATTTATATTTATATATTGAATTTAATTTATAAAATATAATTCAATTAGAATATATAAATAAAAATAAGATTGAATTAAAATAAGAATTTTCTTTTTTGAAATTTCATACTAAAATTCAAATATTATTTATATTGAAATATTATTTAAATTTTTTAATTTAAGAATATTATCATTTAAGGAAAATAACTTTCTTATTATGGATATTAGAATTCCTATCCACTTTTATCCTACTTCCTTCATAGGATAATTTTATCTTGTTTATATCTCATTTATATCCGATTTTATCCTGTCTTGAGCAGGTTAGGATATAATAAAATTTAACCTAGCTTAAATTTTATTTCAACTGTCAAATGCAGCCTTAGAGGATGGGATATACTTGAATAGGATAAGAATTAAAATAAGGAAACGAAACACAGGGAAAAGGATTTGGTGGAGAGAGATCGATGTAGGAGAAGAATGCACTTTTTGCTGTCGTCGCTAAGTGAAGTCTCATTGTGCAAAGAGATTGATGGAGGAGAAGGAGCGAGAGCACATCGAGCGACGATGCTCATCCATAGCAATCTTTATCATACTGTCGAGCTCTGCCATCGAAGACCAACTCGCGACCTTCACCATCAACCAAATATAGCCTAGAGGATTTCCATCACGGTTTTGGGCCTGATGGATTTCCCATCGAGCACATAAGCATAAAGGTCTGTGTGAGGCAAAATACCTAGAGAGGGTCGCAGAAGAATAAGAAGAAGCTTTCGCTTGCCACCCGAAAACTCTATGTTTTAAGGTTAAACTTGGCTTGGAAACGGAGTCGACTGCTGCTATGCAACAATGTCTGACTTTTTCAACAATTGAAGAAACAAACGGCAAAAAAAGTTATTATTATCTCATCACATTGTCAATTATATCATCAATACATTAAAAAATAATAATAATAAGCGCAAAGGATTGTGTGAGGCAAAATACCTGGACAGGGTCGAAGAAGAAGAAGAAGAAGCTTTCGCTTGCCACCCAATAACTGTATCTTTTAAGGTTAAACTTGGCTTGGAAACGGAGTCGACTACTGCCGTGCAACGATGTGTGATTTTTCCAACGACTGAAGAAACAAACGGCAAAAAAATCTATTATTATCTCATCACATTGTCAATTATATCATCAATACATTTTAAAAAAAAATTGTGCATTGGCGATGACACCTCGCAATGTAATCTGAAAAAAAAAGGAAATATGTGCTAAACATAAGTAGCCCATCCGAATATAATTATCTTTACATATTTGGAATTTTCTTGCTGCTTTTCTTCACTTTTAAGACCAGAGTTTGACTGCCAAGATGGAACTTTGACCGAGGTTGCCAGATTGGGGCCGAAAGTGCTTTGTTCAATGGCTATAGATGCTTTCTAAATTAGCTTGAATTATTACCAAAATCAATGCAACTAACCGAATATAGCTGGTCACTATACTTAGTTAGGTTGACTTGTAGAGAAATTTCCCCTTTTTAAGTGGAATTTTCGTAGTATGCTTAGTAAATATAAAACAACTGAAAATCACATTCTTATATTGAAATTTTCACAAAAATCATATGACAACAGGTCTAGATCTTTCAAAAAACGGTCTGCTAAGTTACATGCTTAATTATTGTTTCTAGTAAATCGAGAAAAAGACGGGAGAAAAAAATAGGCAAAACCACTCGTCCTTTTTTTTCAATTGTAGTTTAAAGCGATGGCCCCGCTTGTCCTTTTTTTTTCTCTATTTTTTCTTTTTCTATTTAGGATAGTTACCATAATTAAGCATTTTTTATATTTTTTTTAGCGTATTGAAGAAAAGTGTATTCTCATATATTTGTATAAGGTTTTACATGCTCCATATAAAATTGTCTCACTAATAGTAAAAAAGATGACATTTTTTACAAAATATAAAACTGAAAAGTCTCTTTTTGACCATTGATTTTATAAAAACTTATCTATTTGTCATCCCTCTTATCTCGAAAGGTCACCTCTGTGAAGTTTTTATTAATTTCCTTAGTCTAAAATATATTTCAACTCTCTTTATTTTATATATCAAAGAATGTATCTTTCTTTCTTATTATATTGATGAAATAATTTTATATAGGGCATGTAAGACATTACAGGAATATTTAGGAAAACACTAAAAAATTATGCATATTTAGGTATCTTGATATTTTTTCGTAAATAGTTCATAGATGATATTAATTTTTGTCAATCCAAAATAATGACTCCACTAACATTTTTAAAAAAAAAATCTTACTCTATGCAATGTTGTTTTGATTCAATTAAGAGAAATGATTATATGACTATCCTTAATCTATTGTGAGATTAACAATTTATTTTTATAAAGAAAATAAAGAATTATAAATTGTTGTGAGGTCCATTCTTTCAAAAATTTGTGGTTCGCAATATATTATTACTCTCATAGAAGCTCGAAATTGTTAAGCTAGCAAAGCCCTTCAATTAAACTTCATCTACTTAACAATTTATTCATAAATTTGATCAACAACTTCGAAAAAAATAGATTTCTTGGAAATTTCTCTATTCAACAAAACAATTTTTTTTTATGGAAGTAAATCTAACAACAAAAAAACATAGTGCTTTTAATATACATGGAAAATCTAAAATAAATAAAAATTAAACATATAAAATTCTTAATTATGGTAAGTTGATCCTGCATAGATGTAGAAAACTAACAAAAAGGAAAATAAATAAATATGGGACCACCAATTTAAATTGTATTTGAATGATAAAGGATAATTAAAATTGGGTGGATTTTGTCATATAAAAGGTGGAAAAAACGCAACCTAAATTCTTAGTATAATAAGAAACTTATGCAAACAAACGTATAGAACGGAACAAATAAAGTAGTGGGGATGTATCAGAAAATTGTAGCTCTACAAGATCTCTATAATGCTCAAATTTACCTCTTAAATACAGAATGCTAATGACAAAGGAATTATCACTTCTACTGCTATGCAACAATATGAGGTTTCCAACGAGCAAAGAATAAATGATAAAAAGTAGATTATTAGCTCATTATAAAGTATGCATACACCGTGTGATCATTTTATGCCCCGCTTCTTTCGCGAAAATAAATAATTTGAAAAATATGTTCTTAAAAATAATCATTTGTATCGTTTACAAAAATAAATGAAATGAACGAAATACATATTTATTGTCGACGAAAATGCTTAGACATAAATTATTATTGATAATAAACATCTTAAATTCACTAGTTACTTCGAGCGACACAATCGATCATTTCTTAGAAAATAGTCATTTCCACGAAATAAGTGGAGCAATAATTATTTTCCTCCAAATCTATTGGTTAAAAAAGTGTAACTTGACAAGCGAAGTTGGCGCATCCGATATTAGTCCTTGTACGTGTAGAGATCACTCACGTGCCACTTCCTAGTTTTAATTAACAAAGCTTGACGGCCAAAAAAGGCAACTTTGTCCGAGGTCTTCCTATTTAGGTGTTTTCCGAAGACAAACAAACCATATAAAACACTTTCCCAATTAAGATGGAGGACGAGATATCCCAGTTCAATGGCTTATAAATGCTTTCTAAGTTAGCTCGAGAAATTGCAAAACCAAGGCGAGATTACTATATGTGGCTAGGTACGCGCACCACTTTGTTTAATTCAACTTGCAAAGGAGTCTCCCCTTTTTCTTTTTTTTTCAAGTGGATTTTTCTATAGGAGGCAGAGCAAGGATAAGGCAAGTTGGAAGCCTTAAAATTTTGCCAATTTTGGTTTTTAAAGAGTGCAAGAATTTACCCACCCGTGGGCAGCGCGGTTGGTTAAGTTCACTCTTTTCAGCGCATGGAGGTTGAGGGTTCGAAACCCTGCATTGCTAACAATTTAAGTGGAGGTCATGGCAGTGGGTTGTTGGGCTAACTTTCCCCAAAGTATAGAAGCTGTATGTCCTCCATCACGGAGGCCATGAGATCTGCCGAATCGGCGTAAGCCGACAAGGGCATGCTCCAGCGGATACTCGATCACCCAAAAAAAAAAAAAAAAAAAAAAAACAGTCCCTAATGATTCAAGAACCATGGGCTCATCTAGCACCACCCGATTGTGAGTTCGCATGGCGATCCCAAACCGCGATCTCAAAATCTTCCCATTTCCCAATTTCGTGTATTCCTCGACGAGAAGATCCTCGATCACCCAAAAAAAAAAAAAAAAACAGTCCCCAATGATTCGAGAACCATGGGCTCATCTAGCACCACCCGATTGTGAGTTCGCATGGCGATCCCAAACCGCGATCTCAAAATCTTCCCATTTCCCAATTTCGTGTATTCCTCGACGAGAAGATCCTCGATCACCCAAAAAAAAAACAGTCCCTAATGATTCGAGAACCATGGGCTCATCTAGCGCCACCCAATTGTGAGTTCGCATGGCGATCCCAAACCGCGATCTCAAAATCTTCCCATTTCCCAATTTTGTGTATTCCTTGACAAGAAGATCCTTGATCACCCAAAAAAAAAAAAAAAAAAAAAACACTCACTAATGATTCGAGAACCATGGGCTCATCTAGCACCACCCGATTGTGAGTTCGCATGGTGATCCCGAACCGTGATCTCAAAATCTCCACATTTCCCAATTTCGTGTATTCCTCGAGGAGAAGATACTTGATAAAACGGTCGGCCTCAATTAAACGAACTGACTTTTATTTTGAATCATTAGCCCATGATGAAACGTAGCAAAAGGATACTTCTATCGTCCTACCAATGCCAGGCCCTGGAACTTCTTGCGCCTACACTGAGGCATAATGTTATGTATATATATACACCCACCCTTCCTCATTCCCTTTGCTTCACCACCTTCTCTCTCTCTTTCTCTCCTCCTTCCTCATTCCTTTGGCTTCACCACCTTCTCGTTCTCTCTCTCTCTCTCTTCGGGGGTTGTCTGAAACTCGTTTGCCCGTTCATGCTCTGCGTGGGGCTTTGAAGAGGGCTCCAAAGCCTCCGGTTTATCATCTGGCAAAGGAAAAAGGGAAGCTTTGCCGGTTCTTGTCTATGATCGTTCTCCTTTTGCTGAGCGATCGACCAGCCACAATTCCATAACCATGGACGAGGGCTGCGGAGAGCCGCTTAACTCGGTGCCTAGCTTCGCTCGTGGTCTGCCAATATTGTTGGTTGATCACGACCCGACGTCTCTCGCATCCACGAGGTCCCTTCTTGGACGATACTCCTACAATGGTAATCACTAATCAGATATGTGATGTGTTCAACGGGTTTACCAGTTTTTCCTCCCTGTCGATCACTGTCAAAGGCCTCTCTTTCTCCCTCGAGCGCCTGCTCGCATCCCTCGCGAGTAAAACTGAATTGTTTCACGCGCCGGCATCGACCGCGCACGAAAAATTAAATTTGTGATCTGGAGTTTAGTTCTCTACATGGAAATAAGTAGAAAATATATGCACCTATGTCTAAAGGTTTAGACCCCATAGTTAATGCAAGGATTTTCAATCCAAAATGAACTAACACCATCCTAGTTCATTTTTTGTGTCTGGATCTTTCGTTGAAGAGGAAGATCAGATCCGTGTTCTAATTCCTAGAGTTATTACAGACCAGAGTCTTCCTCTATGTAGTTAATTTTCAGACAAGTTATGCATTTTTTATGTTTAAATTACACTATTAATCTCCTTCCTAGGCACGCCACAAAAAATATAGTATTGGTCTGCTTCCATTTTAATGTCGAGACAAAATCAGGAATCCTAGATCTAGTAACTCCAATTTTCTATTCTTGTGTACACACGATGATATTTGAGGTTAGACAAGGGTTTGCCAAAGTCAGTCTCAGACAAGTTAGAACTGTTTAAACACATAAGAATGCAGAATCATTGATGCCTTAATCTATGGGGCCTCAAGAATTCATGTTGAAAAGCTGTGATAAAAGTAGTCCTTTTTGTCTCGATAATTCAAATGTTAGTTCTTCTGTTGCCGTGGGATCTGACTTGTAACAGCCAGCTTTTCGCACCAAAAGCAATTTGTCTGAAAAGGAAAAAGAAAGAGGCGAGAAAAAATATATCGAATCGTTTGATTTTAGATACTCCTTGCTTCATTACTTGCTCATTGTCAATTGACTAAGATCGCTATTCTTATAATTAGCCGTTCTAACGGGTACATTTTTCTCCCTCTTTTTTTCTCCAGTGACAGGTACTGAATTACCGTCAGTCGCTTTGTCCATTATCCAGGAAAAGAAGGACTGGTTCAAGCTTGTCATGGCAAATATTGAGAAGATCAATGACGTGAACTTTTCGATCCTTTGTGAGCTTATGAAGGAAGAAATTCCTGTCATTTGTGAGCTTCTATAAGATTCATTTGCGAGCTTCTATTTGATTCATTTGCGTTCATGTTATTACCTTATACTTCACTTTAGGTATCCTAGTTTAGCACATTCATTTCTAACGCATATTTGGAATTCAGTAATGTCAGCGAATCGGCACAAGAACACAGTGGGGAGATCCCTAGCCGTAGGAGCGAGTTACTTCCTCTATAAACCCCTTTCTCCAGAAAATCTGAAGGTTTTGTGGCAGCACGCGTTCCGAAGGCGAATGATAGTGCCGACAGAAAAGAGAAATACTCGATCGGTGAAATATAAAGGAAAGGAAGTCCTCAGGAAGGAACATTCGCCTGATAAGAAGATAGACAAGGCGACTAGAACTCAAGAAGCCTCAATGGATCAACTTAGGAAGAAAAGAGGACATATAGCGGGAGGCGACCAAGTTGATGAAAGATGCGCAAAGAAACCGAAAGTGGGGAAAAGTCGCTTCACACCATTGAATGTCAAAGGGAAAGGGACAACACTAGAAGCCAGTGCGAAGAGATCCAATGATGGGAAGGACCACGAGAGAGAACACGAGAGACCTAGAATTGACTTGGGAAGGGTTGATTCCAATCGCGTCTCCGAGGAGGGTTGGAGCACAGATTATACAGAGGATGATAGCATCGGGACTAGTTCGTCCATGAGAAGAAGGATGCGACAGGCTGTGTGGAGTCCCGAGCTGCATTGCAATTTTACTGCAGCACCGAGTGCACTCGGTGATGGTAATACTCAAATATCTCAGTAAAATCTTCTGATAAAACGAATTATCTAATTTCATAGTCGTGCATAGACGTATTGTGTAACAGACTAACTGTCTTCTCGTTGTTTATGCAGACGCACGCCCAAAAACGATTCTTCAAATGATGGACGTGCCATACTTAAATCATCATCAAGTCGCAAGCCACCTTCAGGTAATTTCTCCCTGCTTGAGTTTTATCCAATTCCATTTTAAATCATCATTGCGTAGTATTATTAGCCCTAGCATGTTCGATATTGATAACTCTGATTCAGCACTGTCGTGCTATATGTGCAAATTACTTTTGATGAATATACCAGCCCATGGTTACTCTAACTGGCTACTTCAAGATTGGTTTTCACCGGCATGTTGTCTAGATCTAGATGCTATTGTGCACATTCTGCAATTTGCAATTTGTACAACCTTAAGTGACAGGTCGTCCATCCTCCTCCTTGTTTTGACTTACAATCTAAACTAGATCATATGTATCCATCTTATTCTGTGTACTTACAGTTGTTCCCCCTTTCAGAAGGACAAGAATCAAATGCAGCGTCTTTGCAATATAGCCAGTGCGAGCAATGTGCCTTCAGATGGACAATCAGGTGGCTCCAACAGGAGTGTTGAACCTCACCAGCAGCCAGACACCCAAGCTTCCGTTTCTGGCCAGGTAGGACAGGCCAGTATCGACTTCAGAGGTGGAGGTTCTGCTGACGCCAGCCAGCTGTATTTCCTTCCAAGTCCTCAGCTTAGCTTCAACAGTAGTAGTCCAATCCCAAACCAAGTCCAGCAACAAGCACAGAACCAATACCCACAACTTTCGGATTTCCCCACGAATCCATCTGAGCAGAGCTCACAGTCATCTCATTGTGAAAAACTGCATAATGGCAGTCAAGCTTCGAGTCACAATTTAAACTATCCTGGAGAACATAGCAATCTTTCCAATGACAATCTCAATGTGAACCAAGGCCTTAATGGAAATGAAGAAAGCACATATCAAGTTCCCTGGACGGACTTGCCAAACATGCATAGCATCAATCCTGTGGTGGATCCTACTGCCTTCGCATCCCTGAGCATGCCTCCTCGAGTTGAGGGCAGCATGGTTCTCCCCGAGCCTGTTTCGAGACTGCAAAACCAGACAATGTCTTTGACTGCAGTTACTGACAATGCTACTCCAACTGTGTCCCCACAGGTGGGAGTTGAAGACGACATCATCACAGGCTTGGCTGAAATATTCCGTCCACTGCAGAAGCAACACCTCTGGACAGAACTCTGCCATTCTTCTGACCTCGTGGATCTGCAGCATCACCCACAATTTGACTCTATACTTAACGAAGTTGATACTCCCTTTGTGCCTCCCGAATTGGGAAGAGAGATCAACTATGGCACAGAGTTTGCTTCTCTCATCAGTCCACAACAAACCAGCAACAATCTCGTGCCTTCACAAGGAAATCAATATGAGGCGATGAACAAGGGATTGACCCAGTCACTAGCAGGCGGCAATCTTGTGCAGTCCCAAGAAAACCGATACAATGTGATGGACCAGGGACTGGATCTGGTAGCAGAAGTGGAACCTCAACCACAAGCCTGTTTCATGAACCAGTCCCTAACCAGCGACAATCCTGCACCTTCCCAAGAAAATCAATACCATGTCATGAACAAGGGACTGGATCTCATACTGGAAGGGGAACCTCAACCTCAAGCCTGGTTCATGAACCAGCCCCTAACCAGTGATAATCCTGCACCTTCGCAAGAAAATCAATACCATGTCATGAACCAGGGACTGGATCTTGTACTGGAAGCAGAACCTCAACCTCAAGCCTGGTTCATGAACCAGTCCCTAACCAGCGACAATCCTGTGCATTCCCAAGAAAATTCATACCATGTCATGAACCAGGGACTGGATCTCGTACCAGAAGTGGAACCTCAACCTCAAGCCTGGTTCGTGAACCAGTCCCTAACCGGTGACAATCTCGTGCCTTCACAGGACAATCCACAGTATGTGATGAACCAGGAATTGAATCTTGAAGTGGATCCTCACCTCGAACCTGGTTCATGAACCAGACCCAGACTGGCGACAATCCAGTGACTTGCCAAGAAAATCGATGCCATGTCATGAACCAGGGACCAGATCTCGTAGCAGAAGCAGAACCTCAACCTCAAGCGTGGTTCATGAACCAGACCCAAACCGGCAACAATCTCGTGCCTTCACCAGAAAATCAACACCATGTGATGAACCAGGGATTGAATCTTCACGCGGAACCCCAACCTGAAGCCTGGTACATAAACCAGTCCCAGACCAGCGAGAATCCATTGACTTGCCAAGAAAATCAATGCCATGTCATGAACCAGGGACTGGATCTCATAGCAGAAGTGGAACGTCAACCTCAAGCTGGGTTCATGAACCAGTCCCTAACCGGTGACAATCTCATGCCTTCATCAGAAAATCAACACCGTGCGATGAACCAGGGATTCAATGTTGAAGTGGAAGCTCAACCTGAAGCTCAGTTCACCAACCAGACCCTGACCGGCTACAGTCCAGTGACTTCCCAAGAGAACCAATACTTTGTGATGAGCCAGGGATCTGATCTTGTAGCAGAAGTGGAACTTCAACCTCAATCTCAAGCCTGTTTCATGAAACAGCCCCAATCAAATTATGATGTGCCGCTGAGAATAGACGGGATGGAGGATCTCCGGGATCTCTTGGATGAGCCGATGCTGGATGAGATCAACCATTTCTCTGAATGGCTAGCCGACGTCTTAAGCGGAAATGATAACCCAATTATAGGATGAGTATGGAGTTTTTCCGTAGTAGATATTCAGCAGTAAGCAAGAACCTTTTAAAGCCTTAAATGATTATTTCTTCTCATTCACTCGTTGAGAAAATAGGAAAGACCGTCTTCTGGATAAATAAGGCTAACACCTTGTCTGTTGTAAAAGAAAGAAATGATAAGTACATTAGAAGTCCTAAAACTTATTATAAAAATGTAATTGAGTCCTAAAACTTTCAAAAAATACAATTAAGTCATAAAACTTATCATGAAAGTTCAATTAAGTCCTAAAACTTTCAAAAGATTAAATAAAATCTTAAAACTTGTCTTGAAAATGCAACCGAATCCTAAAACTTTCAAAAAGTGCAATCAATGAAATGACTTAGATTGAACTACTTTGATAAGTTTTAGGATTTGATTGCACTTTTTGAAAGTTTTAGAATTTAATTATATTTTTAAAGTTTTAGGACTTAATTGCATTATCATGACAAATTTTAGGACTTCAGTGCACTTATCCCAAGAAAGAACTATACATGAACAAATGCTTCGTTTATGTTCTGGATTATCGTTTGATTCAACTTTGTGAAGGAGTCACGTCATTATACTACTTGCCTCCCCATAGCCAAGGTTCAGTTTCCAAATATGAACTATTGATTGATCATCACTGCAGTAAGTCCTCCTCAATATGATGATCATTCATCATAAATCTTGGCAATCAAGAATGCATCGGCCACCCAACTCGGTTAAAAGCAGTGGATTGTCGCAGCAACATGGCAATGACGCTTGATCACCATAAGTGAAAGCACCCTCCTCATTTCATCTGGTTCTTTTTTCGATTCCAGTCAGTTATAGCCAATTGAGGAGGCTCCACATCACAGGATCCACGATATTCATTCAAGTCTCGAAGGGCGCTGCTGTGAATTGAAACGATAGTATTAGGAGAATGACGGGACAATTGTTACAATTTTCATATGGCTCTCACTTCAATGCAATAACTTTTCTTTATTTTTTTTCTATCCCTCGAGTGCCACTTAGTGAAAAGCCAATCATTTTAGTGTCTCCGGCGACATAATCTAGTGACTTTTCTAATGAATATGTTAAGTTCAATTTTTTTTTTTTTAGAAATAATTTTGAAGTCCAACAACAAAGAATAAGACGACTAAAACAACCTTCATAAAAGAAAACAAACCAGGAAGCATTCGGTGGAGGCTTCCACCATCCACCAATGTTCAATACATCCCCAAATTCCATTGGGGTTTGATAATTTTTATTAGGGAAAAGTGTATTATTGAAAGTCCTAAAATTATTACGAAAGTGTTATTGAATCTTAAAACTCTCAAAAAGAGCAATTAAATCTTAAAAGTTGTCATGAAAGTTCAATTGAATCCTAAAACTTTTAAAAGGTCCAATTAAGTCCTAAAATTTGTCACAAAAGTACAATTAAGTCCTAAAACTTTAAAAAAATGTAATCAATGAAAGAACTTAAATTGGATCAATTTGATAAGTTTTAAGACTTGATTGTAGATTTTAAAAGTCTTAGGGCTCAATTATACTTTATGATAAATTTTAAGACTTAATTGCACTTTTTTGAAAATTTTAGAACTTAATTATATTTTTAGGACTTCTAATACACTTATCCTAAATGTTGCGGAAGTCCTAAAACTTGTCACGAAAATGTATTTGAATCCTAAAATTTGCAAAAAGTGCAAATAAGTTCTAAAACTTATCAAAATGTTTCATTTGAGTCCTAAAATCAACGCCATTAGTTTTATTAACGGAAAATGCTGACGTGGCATTTTAAATTATTTTTTATTTTCCAGCTGGCTTTTTAAAATAATTTTTATTCATTTTTAAAAAAAATTATATTTAAAAACTAAAATTCAATTTTTAAAAAATTGTTAAAAAAGAAGGAAAAAAAAAGGGCATGAGTCGCCGACCGCCCATCGCTAGAGGGGCCAGTGACGATTGCCGACCACCGCCCGACCAGGGCGAGGGCTCGCCGGGCACAGGCGAGGGCCATCGACCCTCACCTGGCACGGGCGAGGGCGCCTAGATTTGGGCACACCGGCCCTCGCCTAGGGGCCAATGACCATCGCCAGCCTTGGGCGAGGCCTCAGCGGCCCTTGCCTGGGGTCAGCGAGGCTTGCCTAGATCCGGGCAGCACCTTGCCCAAGGCTGGCAATAGTCGTCGACCCCCAGGCGAGGGCCGGCGTGCCCAGATCTGGGCGCCCTCGCGCGCATCAGGCAAGGGTCACCAGCCCTCGCCTTGGGGCCGAGCCCTCACCTTGTCGGGGCGACCGTCGCCGCCCCTCCGACGATGGGTGGCCAACAACTCCCACCCTTTTCTTTTTCTTTTTTTTTTCTTTTTTTTTTTTTTTTTTTTTTTAACATTTTTTAAAAATTGAATTTTAGTTTTTAAATATAATTTTTTTAAAAAAATTGAATAAAAAATTATTTAAAAAAGCCAACTGGAAAATAAAAAATCATTTAAAATACTACGTCAGTGCCATGTCAGCATTTTCCAATCAATAAAACTGATGGCATCAATTTTAGGACTCAAATGAAACATTTTGACAAGTTTTAGGACTTATGTATATTTTTTGCAAGTTTTAGGACTCAAATACATTTTCGTGATAAGTTATAAGACTTCCGCAGCACTTATCCCTATCCCTTTTTATCAACTGACTTGTGTCCCCATAGGATCAGAGCATACATCTTTCACAAAAGTCCATCCTTCACGCATCTTCAATCGCCAATTTTCCATGGACCAGGACTCAACCTTGTCCAAACTGTACTTCTTGTATTGGATTCATGAGTCCGAAGTAGAAATAATATTTGCCTTCGTCTTGACCACGATCGCGAGCCCTTTGTCCTGCTTCCTCTCGATTACAAATTTCAGCACATAAATTTTGCCCAAATTCCTCGGTTATGAGGTTAGGATATAAAGGACACAACAAATTTAGCCCCAATTCATTAAATTTAGGATAAACGGATGTGAGACACGACCTCATTTTCACTTTGCCTTCGAAACATCTTCTATATTAAAATAATGTCCCGACGGAATTTTTGGCTGCATAAATGATTTTTTCTTTTTTTTACCAAAGTGGAATGAAATGATCAAAAAAATTATGACATAAAAGTAAGCTAACATATGAAATTTATGACATTTTGTGATGTCCTTTTCCCTCATGGTACTAAAGCAATGAACTCTGCTCATTACTGATCTGCACTATCGGCCAACTGCTACTCTCGAATCAATAACTTGTTTTCTTTTGATGATGAGATGTAATATGCCTTTGAAACTAAAATGGTCGAATTCGAAAGACAATTGCTCGTTATACATGCAAAAGAAGTGCCAGGAAATCTGTAAGTACGAGCGCAATCTAATTTCACAGCTTCACGTAGTCCCATCAGCAGAAGAGTTTCCTACGGCCAAGCCCTTCAACTTCCAGAACGAAAGCTGTGCATCCCTCCGCAGCTTCAATGCACAGAGCAGAAGACCAAAACCACTCTTGAGGAAATAATATTGACAGCTTAAGCCAAACAAAACATCCTTAAAAATGACACGCGAGCGACGTTTGCCTTTAAAAGACGCTGCAGATCACGCGATGCCGTGATTCTCTTGTATATGTCCATGACCAACTTGGCGTCCACCTCCTCTCCATTCGGCATGAGACAAACCTGCCGGGACTTTGCCGGTCTCTTTCCTCTGATAACACCAGCACCACTGCTCAAGTAGCCAACTTTAGCAGCGAGCCGGATCATCACGTCTATATAAGCATCGTGAAACTTGGTCAGCAGATTCACCGGCGAGACCATCTTGAGCAGCCAGCGACATTTCGGTGTCGCCCGTATCTTCCATGCGCGCCGCCATCGGCTTCCGTGGTTCCCTAGCCTCACCGTCCTCATCTTCCTGTTCTTGCTGCTCGGATCAGGCCTCTGGTATCTCCTCCTCCTCCAGAACCTCCTCATGTCGTCATAATATGCACTTGATACCATCTCCGTCGTGTAGTTTCACGTAGGGAGATTAAGGTATGAATTGGGTGTGTGTGGAGATGGATATGGAGAGAGGGTACTTATAGATGAATGCTATATAAGTTTATTCAGATCGAATGGGTGATGAGATTCGTTGCTTGTTGGGAAGTAAGGTTTGAACGGAGGCTTGTAAGAGATCAGAAAAGGCAACGAGAGAGGTCTTGTTTTTTCATGTCTGGTCAAATATGACCGTCTTTGACTTGGCAAGGCTTGATTTAAGATTCTGCTTCTTGCATGTATTTGCGTTGCCACAAATATAGTGTCGCGCATGCATTACACTCAGCTAACATGATTATCATCCTCTGAATTTATTCCATTAAGCAACAGTAGCTTATCACTCTGTTCGATTGAGCCGATGATACCGAGGCGACAGGTGCTTTTGCTGCTAAATATGCGCAAGTGATTACCGATTAGGGGCAGGTAAAAGACGATCGCTCACTGAAAAAAGCTAGAGGGATCTAGCAGGCAAAAGGTGACCGAGTCAGGGAGAGAGTGTTGACCCATATCATCCACGAAACTTGATGAGTGGATCAGGTTCATCGAGGGTTTCGCGTCATGCCCCATGATCTTATCTCCAAATGGTCTCACGTTGTAAATTGAGCTCTTCGAGGTGCCATGAGATAATTTGGTCATCGTTAAAAAGCAGGACGCAAGGAAGAAAACAGTTGGGCGCCGACTTTGTTCGTTTGGAGATCCAGAAATTCAAGCTCTGTGCAAGGTGTGAGTAACCTTGCCCAAATCCTACAAGAATACCACTTACCATGATCAATACTAAAGCGTCGAATTTAGAGACACAAACCGATCCACAGCGTCGACAAGATCTCGCATAACTGTAGAAGTCGCTCATACAATTGCACGTCAATTGGAACGAAGGATGGATCTATTAAACAAACTTATTGGCATAATGGGACTACCCATTTATTCGCTTTTCTCTCCCTCAGTCAAACTCGTAACCCTAGTACAGCTTTTGGCAATCATCCGAGTTTGAATCGGCACAAGCTTCAATCTACTCTCTGTCTGCTTCGACTCTTTTGGGATCTGCAACGCATAAAAATGAGGGAAAAGAGAGGAAAGAGCTGGTGTTATTTGGATGAATAGACAGAGAGATTGTCAATGGAAAGTTATCCCTAATCTTGTAGGCCACACGGATCCTCTCCCAACCAATGAAAATTAGAGATGTGAACCCTTTTCCTAATTAAATAGGGCAAACTGATTATACAGCTCCTAGTAAATTTATTCATTTTTTATATTGCTAATTATCGAAGAAGATAACTTTTTACCCATGATTCCTATTTTAGATGATATACCATAATTTCAAACCCCAAATTGAAATGATCGATCATAATTTAGCAAAGTGATACCTGATTGAACAGTCTCATACAATCGACATAGCATAAAGGTGGGGCGTTAGGAGCAGCACATTGAGTTCGACACTTGTCTACACACTCAACAGCATCCGTCGCATCTGCATCATCACAACAGATGCCCAGAATATCAACCCCATCAGGAACATGATCACCATTTTCTTTGATCCTTCAACTTCCATGACTACACGATCTCTTTTTGCTCTTTGATCCTCTTGCCTAATGCTCTGGAGTGGGCACATGTGAGTTCATTTTATAGGCGTAGCTTGGTTCATGTCAATGGAATAGTTTTAGAATAATGGAATGTTTTTACCGTATTGGAGGCAATATGTTAATTGTCAGATCATATGATAATTGCTCTGGTCTATTATGGTATCATATATCCAGTAGACGTGCTGGACTGGATGTCCCAAGGAAAAATAATTTTAATTTAACATTCAAACTGATATGTTCCCACAAGCGACACCTACGAGAGGCGGAAAGAAACAAAAAATAAAATAAAAATCACAACTTTAAGTTTGCGGGGGCGGCGGAGTGACGTCGGCGAGAAGAGGGGCGTTCCATTGTCACTCACGAGAATGTCAAAACTTATAAGTGAGAAACTTGAAAGTGAGAATTTTATTATTTCCCCTTTATTTTTGTTATTTTCATTATTTTTTCATATATTTATATTTTGATCTCTCAAGTATTGAAAATTTTTAAAATTGACCCGTGCGTGTCGAAATCGCGTGTCGAAATTTCAGACTCTCGTGTCGAAGCGTGTCGGGAAGAGTTGACCACGTGTCAGATTTTCCGACACTTGTTGACCGTGTGTCGGAACATGTTAGAGCATGTCGGACACAACACGAAAACTTCCGGAGAGTGTAAGTGGTTCTTAGTTGACCACTCTAGCAAACTCCACACGTAGACCAAGAAATTCCAACCATTTTTGAACTGATTTTTTTGTATTGCCTGGTTTTCTGGTGACCTGAGAAAACAGAAAGAAAAGGACAAGTAATTCGAGGGCCATCCGTGACTGAGAAATGCCGGTCAGTCCCTTTTGTTCCCGTGGAATAAGTCCTGTCCATCTCATCACACTTCAAAAAGTCCAGGTATTCCATTCGGAAAGAAAAGCATGGTATCTAAATCGCTTGTATACCTCGAAAATAGATGAATACATAGTCGAGATACATCTCAAGACAAAATGATTCGGCCCCTAAGAATCCCGTCCACCTAACTGTACACACAAGAGATCAGGGAGTCGACCTATATCAATTAGCGAGACCGTAAACACAATTTTAACTGCCCAAGATTTTTTTTTTTTTTTTTTTTTTTTTTTTGTCTTATTCTTATTCTAACAATCACTCTCAGATTTTTGTCATGCCTCTTTGCAGGGCGTGAGAGTCGAAACCCACTCCTGAAACTACAGCGTCCCCACCCCAACTCCCAAGAATGTGGGATTCAAACCCCCCACCTCCCCCTTCCAAGTTGAAAGGGTGGCCACCGAAACAAACCCCAGTGATTTCTGTTTTCTGTGGTTTGACCCCATGGAGTTCATATCATTTCCCCATTAAGCGGCTCTTTGGTACAGTTGTATCTGTGAAATAGCTGAACCGTCAACATGGTTTAGCACGAGCATTTGGCAACACAAGTTTTAAAGCCACAATACATTGAAATTGGCTGGGATGGTTCTCTAAAGCAGCCATAACTTTGGCATATGATGCATATGACATCCAGAGATTTACCCTTATCTCCCACAGACTCAGCTCCTTAAAAGTACATAATTAGCATAACCTATCATCTGTGATTTAGCTAAATCTGACCACACAAAGATCTCTCCATTTAGAAACATATATACACAACCCACACGTACAGATGCATTAACCCGCCTGCAAAATCATCTCCTCCCGAATTCAACATCATGAAAAGGTGATCTTTCCCCCCGAGCCTCAGGCAAAAACACCGGGCTTCCATGGGGTCTTCCCTGGAGATTCATGGCCTGAGCCTCCATCGCCTGTGCAGAGGTCCCATTCGGGGGATGGGCCGAGTTCGAGTTGCTATGCATATCTTCCAACGCTCGGAAATATGCGTAAGGGCCCCATCCTGAAGTCAGATGAAAAGAGGCAGCATCTCATTTAGTCATGGCTTGATGTGAATGTTAAACAGATCAACCAATTATGGTGAACTTTAGACGCTTCCAAATTAAAGATTAACTACGTAAAAGCAACACGAGAATTGATGATAGCCAGTCCCAGCCTCTCTCCCTGCCTGCAATGTTATCCAGTACAGACAGATCGAGCACGACTTCAAGGAAAGAGAGAACTTAAAAGGTGAGGTTATGCTGCCTAAAAGATCTGCAAAGCAATTGCTTGAGAAGGTGGCCATCTCAAAATTTATCAGATGCAACGTAAAGCATACACCATAATGCTCACGAGGCAATAACCAGAGCAAACAAAACGAAAGATAAACTGAAAATTTTGACACACAACACACCATTGCCAAACACCAGCCCGAATAGAAGTATTACCTTCATCATCATATGGTGGAGGAAAAAATTGATGATAACAGAAAGCCGCTACAATGAGCCCTGCACATTTTGAAACAGAGTGAACTTCTTTAATTGTACGTAAAAGGAGATTTTTATTTTTTCTCCTTTTCTGTCTGTGCTAATTTATGCAGAAGTACTATTTTTCATATTAAATAGTTAGGATGAGAGCTGAATCCAGGTCCAGGCCAACTCAAAATAAAGGCACTTAAAAAGGCATACCTAAAAAACCTGCCGCAAAAACATCTTGCCAGTGGTGCCAATAGTCATCCACTCGTGAGACCGCGACAAGAGACGCGAGTAGCAGAGGAAGGAAAATGATGCACAGCTTGGCTACGTGCCCTTTCCGATCAAACGCTCTGATTTTGCCGCATAAGTACAGCGACAGAAAACCTAAGCCAGCAAAGGACCCTGCACAGAAACTATAAATTGTAGGATTGCTCATCCCGGTAACTCTCATACAAGGATGACATACGGCGCACTCGTTCTATTACATTTTGATGTCAAATGATGTCAATGTACATGAATCAAAATCCCCAGTTAATTAAAGAGCGACACAGATAGTTGATACTTGGGCATAGAAGAATGCTTACAGGAGGCATGGCCACTTGGGAAACTCTTGTACCCTTCCCTTATAATCAATTCCTTGCCATGACACATGACATTTCCCAAGTTGTCGTACGCCTAAAAAGATAAGAAAAAATTGGGAAAAAAAAATATATGATGGACAGGAAAAGCCAAATTCATCGCCGAAGTGCTTAGTCATACATTAAACAAAAGTTTCTAAGCAATGCATCTGACACTCTTAAGAAGTGATTACCTGATTCTTTTGAGAGCAAAGAGGCAGCAGATGTTTCTAAAAATTTCGAAAATTCAAGAGGAAAATCTAGGCATAGAGCGTGAAAATATATAATAGCAATGTCAACATTGTTAATGACAATCTTCAATACAATGAAACAAAAACTCAGGGAAGTTATATCCTACTTCGGTTCCGTTTGGAAAGCAACGCCAAAAGAAGTCTGGTCGAGGCCGACCAGTCGCATCCTTTATCGCATCCGTCATCACCCCAGTAATTAGCACGGAATACAAAAGCCCTGCACATGCATTCCAAAGAGGTCATCAAATAACTCATTAACTGCCATTTCACTGCATGCATTCTGATGGAAGATCCAACAGCTTCAAGGTTAAAGATTTACCTAGAATTCCATGGTGCAGATCATAAACATCCCTCCTACGCATGTAGACAAGAAGGAAGACGGCAATTGGTAACAGAACAGCATACACCTGTTGACATTAGGAAGAAAAGAACTTCCATTAAGTTTATGGGTTTCTTCTGACTAATCCTTTTCGTTTCACATAAAGCATCCTAGGCCTTCCTCATATGACCCACGATTGATCAGTGGATGACAAAGGGATGACAACTTACCGGAACGGCCCAGACAGGCACCGTGTTGCTTTTCATTGGATATTTAAGATCCGTCATCATTTCTTTCCCCACAAAGCGGTAAAACGGATGGATGATGTTAAGGAGGACCTCTATGACCATGAGCAGCAGCAATATAAGCCAGTCATGCATATGATTCTTCGCAAGCGCCGCTCCATGCGACTTTACGGTATGCCTACCGAGCTCCACCTCATTCATTCTTCCCTTCTTGCGAGGACAGGGAGAACAGGCATGCCCATGCCAGAGGACGGCGTCAAAAATTAGTAGATGACACATCATCATTGACATAAATATCAGACCCAGGACAAAACAGACAAGGTAAGGACCAGTGAAAAGCTGTAAATCATTAGGACAGCTGAAGAGTGCGTTATGACCCGACTCATATACTAATCTCAATTCGAGCGTATTTGGCTACTATTATTGTTCTGGCGAAGGTCAAATACTAGAAAATTCAGACGCTTAAATGACGACCTACATCCTGAATGCGCAATGCCTTAGGTTTGCCAAATCTGTACCAAAGCACAGCAAGTCATTCACCATTAGTTCCCAAGTCCTGCTCTTCCAACGTGTTACTATTACTTCATTCCATGGGTATCTCTTTCGTCTCATCATCACATGACTCACGTGCAACTTAGAGTACACTATTTTTATCCACAAAAATTTTCAAAAAAAAAAAAAAGTAGCCTTTGGGATTGCTTGGCTCTGGGAGAAAGAATCCCTTTAAGCTACAACACAGACAGCGATGATGATGGCCATGGGCAAGAAGCCGAAGGCAAACCCAGAAGTTCAAACTCACAGCTTCTGCTAAAATTCGTCAGGATAAGGAGTTGACTACAAACGAGATGACTTACAAAGTTACCAACACGACAAGATAACATGCTGTAATTCAGACTTTCTTTTTTCGCGGAAATTTCTCTGAAAAAACGAAGCTTAACAGACGGATAACATCCACCACTAAGTCAGTCTCCCCCCCAAATAGCAACATCCAAACGCGCACGGACAACAAGCAAAAGCAGAGAAATCCAAAGGCTCCGGCTGACCTGAAAGATGACAAGGAAGTAGTGAAAGGGCAAGAGAGAACCCACGCGGCTCCAGACCCAAGCCATCGATGGAGGAAGACGGAGCAAGTGCACTCGAGCCCCTCCGTACGATGCTGCAAAGCGAGTGGCCCTCGACGTGCGCACCAGCCCAATATGAATGGAAGAAAGTGGGAGAAGATATGTTGTGCCCGTCGCTTCCTTTGTCTCCGCTTTACAGTACGCGACAAAAGCAGGAGTCCAATTCTAGCAACAGTTAGCCGCAGTAAGCGCGAGAGGCAAAGCAAGTCCAGTGGAAGAAATGACCCGTGAAGTGAAGACGAAGGAAGATCGAACGTCGAGGGCCAGACCCGACCGCCCACCTCGTCGCCTCGTGGAAGTTGCCGACACTTTTCGTGGGGACGATGATGACGGGGACGACGACGGTGGTGGTGGTGGTGGTGGTGGAGTTTCGGAAAGCGACGGGGGGGAACGAGCGGTTCGAAAAGAGAGAATGGCTTGCGAACGGGGGGTTTGCAACTTGCAACGGAGAGGCGAGATCGCTGGCTCGGATTCGATTCGAAGTTCAAAAGTTGGCAATTGCCGTATCTATACCACCGGGTTTTTCGCGAGAAAAGGAAGAAAGGAGGAAAGTAGAAAAATAGAAAAATTAACTGCCGTAGGATGAGGGAAAATGATACCATTGGGTGGGATGAAGCGACCCGCTCTACATGATCTAACAGTCAAGATGGGATCAAGAAAATAGAATGATAATTCGTCTAAATTATGAGACATAAAATTCAAAGGTATTCATATCTGATGAGAAAACAAAAATTTACCAGAAACGAGGATGTATCGGGGAAGGTAGACTCCTTGCCTTCTATTCAAAAAAAGCAAGACGACGAGCCAATTAAAAGACATTCCACGAAGTATGAGTCGATCTAGCGGAAACCTTTCAAATTCCATTGCCTCACTCCAAACCCAAAAGGGTACTATATCTATCTATTCGACTGTAGCATTCTCTGGAAAGAAGATGGGGAGTCTACCTTCTCCCCCGATGGCCTCCCTGTCCCTGGATGAATCTAATTTTACGTCTCAAAGTTAGACAAAGTAATTTTAGTACTTACTTAAGTCCATATCTAACGGTCAAGATGAGATTAAGAACAAAGTACGACGAATACACCTAATGGTTTGGAGAATGGTTTGGAGTGAAGAAATGAAAAAACAAAAGTCGATTCAATAGCACCTATAAAAAGAGATATCAAAATAATCAGATCCATGATATCATATAAAATTCTGAACTTTTGAATCGAGAAAGATTAAAAATCACGATCCTCCCTATGATTCATTGACCCGATTCAAATGAGTGGGATCGAACCCCACACGGCTTCTTTTTCACAAAAGATGGACATTACCATGTGTAAAACTCAGGCGCGTGAGACACGATCGCCACGTCAATCGGCTCGATACCGACATGAAAAAGAGTGACGTTGGTAAGATTGCGAGGCCAATTATTGGCGCATGACGTCGATGCACGTAGATCCTAAAGCTCCAAGCCCAAAGCCCATATCGGACGATACGACCCAAAGCCCATCGTACGATCACATAAGGAAGCATCCGTCCATGTTGGGAGCAGCATCGCTGGAGTCCCGAAAGTCGCCCAAATTTCTATCGGTGCATTTCAAAGAGACGACCATCGTACGATAAAAGAAGAGAGCAAGACTCATGCGTTGAGCCTATGGAACGTGTTCGCGAGTCGAAATATCGTTTGGTATGTTCCAATGATCTAACATGTAACTTATCCCTGAAATTTTTTATTTGCTCGATATGATATTTGAATTATAGAGATAAATATTTTATATAACCCTTGAATTATATGAAAATATCCGATACCATCATTCCATTAATTTTACCTAACCTATTGATATAACTTTTAATTTGTTAGATTTTAAACGGAGGACAACAAAAAGGAAAAGGTTATGTGCAGACTTCCAAATAAATATAAATTCTTTTTTAGATCTTACGAAGCCTGTTTATGTACGATATGATCGAGTCTGATTATAAATCATAGAAAAGATTCTCTTCCAACAAATCAGCCTATCCCCGTATAGGGCATTTACGGGGTGGTTGGAACAAAGACATATTTTGTTGTGAATTCCAATGTGGCAGATAAAGGCATATATCTATCTGCACGACCCAATCAATAGTTCAAGTCACACACTCCCATAATCCATTTTCTCTTTGGAGAATTCCCTTCAACTATTCGTGTCAAATAAAGAATACTCAATTGTATAGTTGAAGGAAAATATCCAAATACATGTCATATTCTTTTCAATAATCCATATTTGTAGCAATGAAATACTATTATTCCTCCTCGAGTGAGAAATGATTGATTACAAATATCTATGATCTATATTCTCTATAAAGGACCAGAAATATCTTGCTTACGTATCATTAGAAAATGCATTAACATAAACACGGCAGTAAGAAGAGGTAATACAAAAGTGTTGAATTGATGAATATTCTAATTTCTATAATTAATAATATATAATTTATTAATACTACTTATTTATTCATTTATTCAACAAATTCGATTGATTGATACGAGTTGATTTTCTGTTACAATAAATTGACGAAACAATAGCTAACTCAATAGCTGCTTCGGCGGCTACAATAGCTATAACAAAAATGGAGAAAATATCTCCTTTTAATTGTCAACTATCTCCTTTTCCAAAATAGACTAATGAAAAGATGAACAAGTGAACTCATAATTTGCCGTTGAACAGACGAAAACCTGCATCGAATGTTTACCGGTAATTTGATGACCAAAATTTAACAGATTAAATATTCAGACATCGACATTATATGTCGGACTAAAATTCACGAATCATTCGTGTCATTTTCTCGTTATTGTTTATATCATATTCATAGTGACCTTTTTCTCCTTTAAATTTTACGTCTTTTATTTTTATTTTATTTTTTCCGGGCGAGTGCCGAGCCGCGTACTGTTGCTGTGGGTTGATTCGCGAGTGGGGGAGACCGAGGCTCTCTCCAAGCTGTCTCGGCACGTTCGCCGATGCATAATCTATTAAGGCAAAGATTTTAGCAGCTTTTTTCCATTCTTCTTCTCCAGAACACGAAGAAGTACCACTTTACTTTACCTCGGTATCTAATGATTATTAACACGTAATACGGAGATTACTCAAAAGCGCCCTCCTCGCTCCCTCGCTCGCTCGCTCGCTCGCTCCAGCTGGCGCACCGCGGGCTTCTATTCTTTTTTTTTTTTTTTGCCGGATTATGATATCGACTGTTCCCATCTCGCACAACACCTTGTCTCCCCAGGGACCATCGATGAACCCATACGGCACGCGCGCTACGCCGATTCCGCCATCGCTTCATTTGCTCCACGGATGATGAATAATAAAATAATCGCTTCCATAGCTTAGAATAAATAATTGATGAAAGAACATTTTCATCGTTGATAATAATTTATGTTTAAATGTTTTTATGAATGGTGAAAATATTTTTCGTTAGTTTATTTTTGCCAACCGATCTGAAATAATCATTTTTAAGAAAAATATTTTCCAAATCACTTTCCTATTGCGAAACGGATGGACTCTAGAAGAAAATATTATCTTCCGAATGTTATGATTTTATTCAATATGATCCCACATTCAGTTTAAAATTATTGTATTAGATTTCTTTGACGTTTTATTTTCCAAATCGAATTGCCGATGACTATTGTGATCACCCAATTAAAGATCTCTATTTTAATGGAAGACTATATCTATTATGATTTGTATGGGCATATAAATAGGTCATCTAAACCAAACTCTCCAATGATTCTGATTATTCTTATTATATGAGAATCATATAACGCACCATTAACATCGAGAGGGTAATTGACTAGAAGTACCTATCACAACTATTCAAGCTCCGTGTATCTATTCTCGACTTCATCAATGGCTGGAGGTTAGTATAGAATTTACACATAGCTGCATTCAATCCTGATTATCGAGATATTTGGTTTTCCGCAAATTTTGTATCATCGTATAGATATATTTTTTAAAGAGTTGGGCGGTATCAAAAAGTGTTCGCAAAAGGAATTACCAATCATCTGATTTTTCTTGATGATAAGTCGGTAACTTGCTCACGATTTTATAAAAATGACCCAATCTTTTGAATAGTTTTTAACTTATCATTTTTATTTTTATTTTAGCTTTTTTGTTACTCTTTTTTACCAAAATTCAAATATACCGAATCAATTCATCGATCATTTTTTGTCCGGTTTTTTTTTATTATTATTTCACCGCTTTCTGTTATGTTTATCAATTATATTTGTCTTTCTTACAAATGCCTTGAATTCATTAAATCTCATGTAAATTTATTAATTACTCTTTTTCAGAGAATTGGCCCACCCGAATCGGGTCGGATTATTGCGTAGGTCCTAAATGCTTTGCTTGTTAGTGAAGTGGGTTTTGAATTTTGTATTTTCATTGATCGAGTGATAATCACTTCACCAGTTGACATTTCGTAGCTAGAAAATTCCCCTTTTGAATTTTCAAGAAGTCGAGTATCATGGAGTATAGAACTTAGATTATTGAAACCGATTGGAAAATAAACTCTAACGTTACTTAACTGGGAAAATGTCGCAAATGGTCTCTGAACTTCTACTTAATGTGCAATCTTGTCACTGAGCTTTTGATTTGCTCAATTTAGCCCCTGAACTATCTATAAATGTCAGATCTAGTCCCTGATTATTTGAAAATTGACCAATTTCGTCATTCCGTTAATTAAAGTTAACGGAATTGGGCATTTTGGTCTTTTTCTTCTTTTTTTCTTTTTCTTCTCTCTTCCCTCCGCTGACCATGGCGGAGCTGCCAAAGGGAAGCCGGCATCCGGCGAGGGTTGCCCTCGCCTGCATTGGGCAAGGACGACCCTCGCCAGACGCCAGCTTCCCTCCACCATGACCAGCGGAGGGAAGAGAGAAGAAGAAAAAAAAGAAAAACAGAAAAACAATCATCACTTAACAATTTGAACGGAAGAACTAGATCGAACATTTATCGATAGTTTAGAGATCAAATTGAGCAAATTGCAAGCTTAAGGACGAGATTGCACATTAAATAAAAGTCCATAAACCATTTGTGACATTTTCCCTACTTAAGAGGGGGAAAAACTCCGAACTCCATGTTTTGACCTTTTCACCCAACTCATATAAATTTTGGATAATTTCTCTCATAAACAAGTTTCTCACTTCAGCAATAAAATTCGTATGAACTATCCTATCTTCTATCTATAGTCGAAAGAATGTCTTGTTCCATGAAAACTCGAAAGGGCACAACTGGCGGATGGAGCAATCATGGCCGGTGCGATCACATTAAAAACTCGATTGCAATGTGGTCAAACGTTCAAAATAAGACGCCCGATGACCCAATCCATCGGTCCAAACATTCAAGACTGCTGCCGCATTTTATCCCTCGATTTCGTCCTCCTCATTTTCGTTCATTCTAGAGGGAGAGAGAGAGAGACTCTTCCGCATTCCAAAGGAGATTTAGCTGTTTCCTAAAGGGGGTCCCGTGCGACCGGGATTGCAAATTGAATGTTTCAATAAAGGCCCCCCGCCCTGCATGGGCGACATCACATCCCTGATATTTAGGGGGGACGAATGGACGTCACGCGGAAAACACTATGAGGAAGTGCCTCTCTTTGTCCCTCGGGATGAAAGCTTCTCCCTCCAAAAAGAGACGAGGCAAAACCCTACTGCATATATTTAAGAATTCAGAAGATCAACATCTTTCTTTTTGTCCAAGATTGAGCCTAGATTTTCGCAGAGAAAAAGCAGTCAAATCGGGATAAAATTGTCCGAGAAATCATAAATTTATGGCACGGCAGCTAGGAATGTCAACGGTTTGGTCTTGTTCGGGTTTTCAAGACATCACATGCCTGATAATTAGGGGGGAATGGATGTCACGCGGAAAACTCTACGGGGAGTGCCTCTCTTTTGTCCCTTGGGGTGAAGCTTCTCCCTCCAAAAGGGACGAGACAGAGACGAGACGAGACCCCACAACGTACATTTAAGAACTCATAAGAACAATATCTTTTTTTCTGTCCGAGATTGAGCCTAGATTTTCGCAAAGAAAAGTAGTGAAATTAGGAGAAAATTATCCGAAAAATCATGAACTTATTATGCGTCGGTCAATTTAGCCATAATTTTTTGCATTTAACCAATTTAATCTTAAACCTTTTGAGAATTTTTTAATATATTCCGTTCAGCCAATTTTGACAAGAAATCGATGACGTGGTGGTCTAGTATCGCTGATGTTAACCCTTTGCAATTTGCTTTAAATTTAAATCTCTTGTCTTCTTTATCTGTTCTTTTTTTCTTTTGTTTTTTCCTAAAACAATGAGGGGATACACATTGGCCCTCGCACAAATATAGCGAGGTGAGGTGCAAGGGTTGCCGACCATCACTAGGGCCCAAGCGATCCTCGTTGCTCCCTACGAGAATATGAATAGTGGAAGAGAAAAGGAAAGAAAATTATCGTAAAAAAATCCAGAATTCCTTTCCAAAAAAATTACAAAAATTGTGTATGCTAGCAATTTACTGTCAAAGTTAGACAGGAAAATTACAATGGAAAATTGTAAAAAATATTAGGATTAAATTAATTAAATTAATTAAATTGAAAAGTTCATGACTGAATTAGTCATTGTAAAATAAGTTTAATACTTTTTCGACAACAATCTCATGAAATTACGATCAAGCATTTGGATCGCTAAGAAAAACAACGGACAAACTTCCAATCTTGTCGACGTTGCCTTACATTACAATCAAAATTATATGTTATTTTTTTTTTTTTTAAAATATTTCTTGGGATAGTTCATATGGATAGCTTTCTTAATTTCAGATCGTTCGGACTTCGGAGAATTTCTTTATGCCTTAGTGCCAATGATATGGTCGAAATCAATTGTTCCAACTTTTGCATCGTACGACGAAAATATGATCTTCTCAGCAATCTTGGGATCGCAGGTAAAATACCTATAACTATAAGGGCCTTTCCGCAAACTAGTTTCGATGACTTGACGTCCTCCAAAAGTCAGGAGGACTGCGTACGTAATTAGCCGTTTTTAGGTGAACCGAATCGTGATTTTCTTCGGCGTGAGGTTATCGTATAAGTTAGTGTCAGGGGCAAACTGCTCCCGGATCGTCTCACGGGAAGTTGGGGCGCATTTCTATTTCGTGACCTCGACGACTTTACTATATTTTTAAAAAATAAAAAAATAAGAAAAAGGGACGATCCATCTGATTTGTTCTCACGTCATCGCACCAAACGTGAGGAAACGCAAAGAAGAAAAGGGATGATATTGGTTAATATATGCCGGATTCGATACGGCTGATAAAGCCGATCTCCTTTTTTAACTGTTTGTAATCCGGCCTCGCGTCATTCCCATTCCCACGCGCATCGTTTTCACATAACATTAATCGGCTACAGATCGGGACGTCAGAACGATCGATCCAACAGTTTCAACTGATAAATGGAGGATGATTGCATGCATATAAAAAGTATATAAACTCCACCACCTGGGTTCGCCTGTACCCTTCCTTCCTAGAAAAGGGGTGGGGGTTAAATCCCCACATTTTCGAGAGGGGATTGGGGTGGGGAAGATTCATTTCGGGAATGAGTTTCGACTCCCACACTGCAGGAGAGCAGACAAAGTCTAAGAGTGAGTGTTAGAGTAGAATTAGGATAGGACCGACAAAAAAAAAAAAAAATCCCTCTCGCGAGTAAGCTTGATCGAGAACAAAACGAGAAATCGATGAATGTGGGCTGCACATGCAAAATAAACGTGGACGAAACCAATTTAATATCACGAAAAACCATACATTGATAAATCCATAATAAATTTACTTTCCTTCAGTTTTCGTTAAATTTTATCATCAAATTATTGAGTTACATAATACATGGTAGTTGACGGTGTATTAGATTTTACCTTCCGTTTATCATAGATGTACCGGTTTATGATTTTTTGTAATATTAATTCATAAGTTAACGAAAAGTAAATTTGTCATATATTTAATGGTTTTGGGTTTTCGTGATCAAAAGTTATTCACATATTTATTAATTTAAGATTTTTTGTAATATTGACTATATATGTGTATATATATGTGTGTGTGTGTAAATTTTGTAGACAAACAAGGGGAGATGCTTTTAATATCAAGAAAACCCGAACCGATAAGAATCATCACAAAAAATTAATACTTTAACGAAAGATGATAACAAAAAAAAGTGGGACGCGGATATATTATTCCTTATTCCATTATGCATCATAATTCCTTAAAAAAAGGAAAAAAAATATTTGTCAACAAAAAATTCCTTATGCTTGCAAGTTGCTGCGTCGGATCAGCCCCTATACACACGCAGGCACACGCACGCGCACCCTGTCTTCTAATTTCTAGATCTCTTAATTTATTTATTTTATTTATTTTTCTCCATATAAACGATGAGGCGGTATGGATCTTATATAGGGGCCCAAAATCGGGATAGGGTAAGCTAAGATAAATTTATTAAATAAGATTAGAAAAATTCGAAAGGGTGGCTCCATTTTCTTGCGTGGGGGGCCCCACCTCGTGTTTTAACCTTTAGGCCCTATTGAGATGACCAAGACTTTTTACAACTAGATTGTTGTTGGTACAAGTTTGTTAGACATCATCGTGAAAGATCATTGCAGCGTTGATCATCCCTCCCTTGATTGAACTCCAAAGCGTTTGTCATTAGGCCCACGGTTCTATCAAACGGTTTGTCCACGTTGAAACTTTTGACATCGAAATGACTCCCCCAAAGAAATTAACAACAAAGTTTCAAAACGTTGTTAGTTAGTTCGAGTTTGTCCTTTCATATTGGTGGTCGCCTCCGTTAAAGTTATTAGGATTAAACTGGAAGACCAAATTGAAATCGGAATTGATATTAACCGAACAGAATTTTCGTGCATTTTTAATTTCGTTATAATGATAATTAAATATTTATTTAATTTAGGTTTGGTTAACTGAACTGAAAATCACCACTCTTTTTAGTATTACAATTTACATAATCTATCCCTCATTTCCCACTTAACATATTTTTAATATTTCGAAAAAAAAAAACCGAAAAACTGAACCAATCTGAACTAAACCGAACTGAGTCTTCAGTTTGGGACACGATTCGGTTCAAAATTAATGCACAACCAAACGGTTCAATTTAGTTTGGATTTTATGGAAACTCAAACCACGCCGAATCATTGACACCCCTAACCTCTGCTCAAATTGCCTCATCCGTCGTTTAGTTGGTTTGTTTAAATATTGCTTATCAAGAAAAAAAAATGTATTGTCTCATCCCTTCGTTGCAGTGAGTCCACCATTGCTTTTGAGAAAAATGGATTCACTTGTTTCGTGAAAAATAAATAATTTTGAAAATATTTTTTAAAAATGATTGTTTGTATCACTTAGAAAAATTAGTCAATTGGAAATATGGTTATCATCAATATTATATTGGTAAACAATTTTTGTTAATGATGAAAATAACTTTCGCTCGTTCACTTTTGCAACATGTACGAGAGGTCATTTTTTAGACAATAGTATTATTCTAAAACTTATGTTCCACGTAAAATGAATAATTTATAAATGATTATTTGTACAATTTAAAATAAATAGTCGATGGAATTTTTTTTAGTGACAACAATTTATATTTAAATATTTTCATGGACGCTGAAAGAAATTTATCTATGCATTTTTGTAAACGATACAAGCAATCATTTTTAGAAAATTAATTTTCAAATTAATTTTTTTTTACGAAATGAATAAAGCCTTCAAATCATTGATTTTCTTCCAGAAACAAAAGCATCTTAATATGAAAATTCACTTTCTTTGTTCTTTTTTCCCAAACCCAACTGGTTCATTTTAGTCATGAGAAGATTTTCAGATTAACAAACATGTTGCATCTTATTTTGATAGGCCCTTACCTTGACATCAAAAAACTAGATTAGGGCCTATATAATATAAATATATATATATAAGGCATAGTAGGAGAAAATGATGTGCAATGAACTATTAAGATCATCCTATGTGGGTGTGTAATTCAGTTTAATCGAGAGGTCTCGTGAATGATTAAAAAGATTTCATTTTATTTATTATCTTAACATCGGAGGAAGCCAAACGCATCGAGGTCAATTTTATAAAACATTATTGCCAAACTCATTCAAGCTCGGATTGAACATCAAATCCATAGCTTTAAATAGAGTCGGAGCTCAAGCATCGGACCACATCGACTCGTCTCGGCTCGAACCCGTCTCATGTGCAAAAGGATGTTCAAATTTCGCCGCAATTCGATCTTGGTAATATTTTTTTTTCCACTGCCTTATAAATATTCGGAGCAGATGGAATCAGGATCTATGCTTCGAAGGTGGAAAATACCTCGAACGGGAATTCCTCGTCATCGCGCGAGCTCGGTCAGTCCCCAGACGCTTTCGAACGCGAAATTCGAAATTCGAAGATGAGAATGTGCCCAAAATCCTCGATCGCATCGTATTCAAAAAGGAGAGGGAAAAAAGAATATGACGAAATGAAATTCCAAGTGTTTGACGGGTGCGAGATCCTTCTTCTCTTGAAGTTTCGATTGCGAACGCCTTTTTCACTTTTAGAACTTTAGAAAGATGTCATCATGGCCCCGAAAGAAAGACCCTTGCCGACAGGGCATAATTGAGAGGGAAATTTTCTAATTAATCTACCATACGAATGTGAATTAAATTCTAATAATTTTTATTAACTTTTTCCAACCGCTGCGCGTAGTTATGTTATACTCATTTCGATCAATTTTCATAAAAAAATCGCTAACGTTGCGGTTTAATCATGGTCAGACTTTCAGCATGGCACGCCTCAATGTCAGCAATCTTTTGCGAAAATTGGCTAAAAAAAATGCATTAGAGTTTTGCGCAAAAGTTTATAACTAAATTGATTTTGATTGAATTGATATCCGTGTAATAAATTGAATATGCCATATACCCAAATTTTCAAAGTCCTTATAAAAACACACACACCCCACAAAAAAGGCCGGGGTAGCCTAACTCCTCTATCGATGACTTGTCATGCCCTTGCCCCACCTCTAACACAAGAGCGTGACCCGGTGGGTTAGCATCGACATCCCAAGCACGTCAATCGTCCCAAAAATATTTTATCTTTGATTAAGCACATGCGAAAGCGAATTAAAAACGAAGATATCGTTGTTAATCCGATGTGATAGATAAGATTAAATATCAATATATACACATTTTCTTTGTAAAATATGTACACATGGGTTCGACTATTTCCAATGCACGATTGACTCGGTCGAACGGGGTCGATTTGTGGGGCGTCACTTTCTCGAAGTGGACGTGCCCTACTCCCTACAAATTTATGCCGAGGGGAGACCAAGGCATTCACGTCTCGGGCAACGTTGGAAAGCCGCCTTGTATTCGGCGTCGTTTTCACTTCTGGCCAGAAAAAAGTTGATGTCGTTTTCGTCGACAGGCCACGATCGACGCGAACGAGGATGGCCTCCTTGTTTTTCGACCACGAGCGCGGCCGATAGCATCGCGCCCCTCTCGATTTCGAACTGGGAATCCGCCATTGGTCGAAGCAGTCGACTTTTTTGTTTGTTCTGGCTGAAGGCTACAGCGGTTGACTCGTCGTGCTGATGGCCATACTATTCAGGGCAAACGTATACGTCGCGAGCCATCGTTATCTTGGGTGAAAACAACGATGCATGCCGTTTTCGTTCGAATTAGTGGCGCCGTTCGAGTAGCGTCGTCTTCGATACCGGCAGTTGTGTTTTTGATTGGTGGGTTATGAATATCGACGTCGATGACGCTTGATTTTGTTTAAGATTTGCGCGTGTGTATGAGATACGGAAGTTGTGACCTACCGATTAGATGTACGAGGATGGAGCGCTTTTTTTTTCCTCCACATATTGCTCTATTGATGCCCGTGGCTTTCATTGTCGCCAGTTCTTATCAGTCCTTTCTTTGCTTGATATTTACGTGTCGTCAAATGTTGAGAACATGCAAGAGTTTTCGCTTATATACCATTTGCATTCATCATTTGTACCGGTATTTCCCTTGGATTGTGGCCATGGGAAGCTCGAATTGAGTTCACAATAGGGCTGCCGGCAATTTTCAATGGAAACTAACCGGGATGACCATATTGAAATTTCATGTAAGGTTCAAGAATAAATTTAATAAAAATAAAATAGGTTTAAAACCGAATTACTATATGTACAATAGATCTAAGATTGACTGAACTTGCAAAAATCTAAGTACGTTTGAGGTATTTGCCCTTCTCTCTATACCAAATTTAGATGTGTAAGGACATCAACCAATTGCTATTGCCCGACTCTTGATTGGCAGGTTGCACACATGTTTAGACCCGCAACATCAAGCTTCATGCCATCAACTAAGCAAACACAATGGGTGATCACTTCGGTTTTAGTTTAAGGCTACATTTGGTCATGGAGACAATGATTGGGATAGGATAGGATATGATAAAATAGGATATAAATCATTCGGATAATAGATGTGGACATATCTAATCGTATCAAGTGTCTTGTGCACTTCAGGATGAGATTACGAGTTATTAAATATTCAATTACATTTTAAAATTAAAAATTAGAAAATTCGATTAATTAAAAGATAAGGGAAAACTCTAGGTCTAAGAGTTGTGGTCACTGCCTCCACTATGGGCCATGATAAAAAACCACGACCATTCATAAATATGAGACTATGGAGGAATTTCAGGCGACCATTGGCATTGTTTTTGTGTCGCTTTAGATTGATCGAGATCCGAGTTGTCGGCACTACCACAATATTGAACACCATCTCAATGAGGTGGTGCAAATGGAGTCAGAGTTATAGCCACTAAAGTTTCAGGTGATGCGAGCATTGCTTCGATTGGTTCAACAAGAGAACACGAGCAAGAGAACTTTCTTTAGAACGACCAGAGGGCATCTCAAAGACCCAATGATGCATAAAGCATATGAGAAAACTTATTGAAAAATCAGTTGGATCCATTTGATGAAAGATGCCCACGATCTCTTCTCTTTTTGCTAAGTTTTTTCTTTCCAAAAAAAAAATCTTATCCAAACTAACCATATCCCCGAATTTTTTATCCACCATTTTATCTACATGTATCCGGATTTGTCCGAATAGAAAGACATTCCCAAATACCAAATATAATAATTTATTATCCTATCCATACTTAAATCTAGAATACCGAATACAATCTAAGAAATTTGCTAGCCAACAATGACAACGAGCAAAGTGCAGAGAGAGAGAGAGAGTCGTGGTGGTTGCCCCGACTGTGGCGGTGTTTTGTAATTGGTGGCATTGTTGCTAGTGGTATGCATCAGCAACGGAGGCTGTAAATGCATACGGTGCAAGTGGTGATCTCATAAATAAGCTCCAAAACTGGCTTTGCTAGACTTGCTCTTCGCACCTCAATCTTGTGCTCGCTTCTCACTCGAACCTAACTCGACTCATGGACCATTGCCTTTACCACAAAGAAGAAACTATCGTCAATCCATTATTGTCATCTTTCGCGAAATAAATAATCAGTTAATCAAATTTTATTATCGACAGTAATTTATCTCTAAAATGTCTTCGTTCCACTCATATAAATTTTTGTAATTGGGCTCGAAAACCAAAGTGCAAGGCCGCGTGAGCCTGAAGATCCCATCGATCTTCAGACAACTTTTTTAAACAATTTGGTTGGCGGCGCGCTCATTAGGCGACGTGGAATAAAGTTAAAAACCTTAATTAGCAAACAAAAGTGAACTATCTATCATCAAACCCAGTTGCTGCCAAGCGGCAGAGAATCGGATACCTCCGACACCCCCCGCCAACCAGAATAATAATTAAAAATAAAAAATAAAAACACGCCGGTTTTATTAAGGGCCAATTCGTTTCTCGTCCTTTCCAAAAAAACTAAAATCATCTACGAAATTGAATTTCAAAAATACAAATCAATTTCCAAGCCCACCCCGGACCATCGAATATCAAAGAAATCAAAAGTACAAATTTGAAACCCACTCATAGGTGATCCCGATGATTGGGCTTCACTACTTTATCATAGAGGGAACGAGTTTGAATCTTCGGATGCTTGTGACTTAAGTGGAGATTTCGAGAGTAGTTTATTGGGCCAATCCCTCGAGGATTTACATCTAAATAGCGACTTGCGGCGAGATCTCACTGATGCTACCGAGCACCAGAGGATCGTGTGATTCTCGAAGCGTAAAATCTCTGGCGATCCCTCGATCATAAAAAAAAAAAAAAAAGTACAAATTTGGACTCGCCCCATTCGACTATAACGTGACGAGCGCCTCGATTAATCCGCAATTTCTCTCACTAATGAAATCGTTACAAGTGGAGGCAATCAGTAAAACCCAAGCTGTCGCCCGCGGCCGACCGTACGCGCGACTCCTTTGATTTTTATTAGTACCACTTGCGTCGTTGCCCGGCCGCTTTCCCTTCCTTTTTGTCCCCAAACAGTAACTTCAAATTGTATCAGTACACGCGCATGCGGACACGTCACGCCCACGTGGCCCGGTCTGAAATTGTGTTTTGCGGGATGGAGAAAGAAATTAAAGGGGTTATTCGAGGAGAACTGCATTAGTACGTCGCAGAAATTATTTACGGCCGTACATAAATAATCATATAATGGGACGAAGCTGATCTCATCGACACCCGAGTCACGGAATGAGGACATTACGAATGCTATTACTTTTATACCACGCTACTTACTAAGACGCGAATAATAAATATTTGGATAAAAAATTGATTTATGGAAAAAAATATATTTTTTTATTTCTATTTCCTAGATGAATTTCTAAGGAAAAATATGCGTTTGATAATAATACAAAATTTTTATTCTCTCAAAATAAAAATTCATTTGATAACGACACGATTTTTTTTTTTCTCCCGGATGACAACGAGAGGCAATGAACGCCGATACGATCGACGGCGAATGGCGATGCACAGTAGTCAATAGCGGTAGCGGACAATAGGGTGTGGCGGCAACTACGGCTACGGCGACAATGGCAAAAAGCGGGTGACAACGGCGGGTGGGCAGTTGGCTAGTAGCGAAGACAAGTGATGATAAAAGTTTATATTTCAAAAATAGAGAAATACAAAATTTTTACTTTTCATTTTTATTCCAATTCTAATTCGACTATATCTTTTTTCTAAAAATAGAAAAATGAAATTGCGTTCCAAACAAATTTATGTTTCCAAAATAAGTCTAGAAACAAAAAATAATTATGGAATAGAAATAGAATAGTTATCATGTGCACCCTGGAGGTTCGATAACTTATTTTGATCACTTATGTTGAAACTTCATAATATTTTAAGACAATGATATGATATTCAAGTGATCGATTGAAAAATTATATAGTACTCAAGTGATCATAGAAGTTACGACGCTAAAGTGAACTTTGTGTATGAGTTACGGTACTCAAATGATTGAAAAAAAAAAGGGGTTATGGTACTCAAACGAGCGTGCTATAAAAGTTATGAGATTTGAGGTGCCTTTTTTAGTAAGTAACTTTAGAAATTAGAGTTAGGGCACTTTGTAGAGCTCTGCAATTTGCGAGACATATTAAATATATTTTGCTAATTGGGATAATTTTAAGTTCATATTTATTCTTGTAGTTGTGGAGCTACTATATTGTTAATTATTGAGGAAAAAAGAAGCATTGAATTGTAAATAAACAGATATCTCGTCGCCATAACATGATAAATGAGCCTGATCAAAGAGGAGGTTTCATCTTTCAATCATACGAATTTCCGATGTCAAACGTTACTAGATGAAATGCGATTTATTGTCCAGAATGTCTCATGTCATTATGGACCATTACCACTGAATTTTCAATCTAGTATACTTGTGATAAATATTACGATATACGTCAAATTGGTAAATTTAGAAGTAAATTAATTTCCAACTAATTTTTCGACCACAAAAAAAAATCCAAAATGATATATCCGTGACAGATCTACCACATGTTAATTGTCGTTAAATTGTTGAATTGAACTACTAGGGGTTCGCCCTAGTGGCTATCCTTCCATCTTGGAAGGGGAAGGTTGGAAGGTGAGATTGGGGTGGGGACGATTTCATTTCAGGAGTGGGTTTCGACTCCCACGCCTTACAAGGAGACAAGACAAAAGTCTGAGAGTTAGTGTTAGAGTAGGACTAGCATAGAACCGACAAAAAAAAAATCGTTGAATTGGAAAACGCGTAACAGTTGATGTATGTGTGTATTAGTTTGGGATTTTACTCTCTTTTATCATAAGTGTATTGATTCATAATTTTTCATAGCATTAATCAAATTTAATGGAAATTAATGGATGATAAATTTATTATAGATGTACTGATTTGGGGTTTTTGATAAATTTATCATAAATACACCAGTTTAAGATTTTATAGTAAAAAATTCTTTCGGGATAAAGTTATTCTAAATATATCAGTTTGAGGTTATTTATGTTAAAAAATTAATTTGAGATAAATTTATGATAAATATATCAATTTAGGATTTATGGTGATATTAACGTTAATTATAACAATTTTTTAATTTCTCTCTCTCTCTCCCTTTGGCCAAAATCATACTCTCCCGTTGCTGCTGCTTACTTTTGCTTAATAGAAAGGAAAGAAAAATACTTATCGAAAAAGATAAATAACGTAAAAAAAGAAAAAAAAATTCAAATAAGAAAATAATTAGTCTGACATGAACAGCCGTCATACACCACCAGGTGTGGAGTATCTACAAGCCAGGTCCAATAAAGCCTCCCCACTCTCTCTCTCTCTCTCTACCCCGGACCCCCTTCCTCGCTTTCTCTCTCCTCCTTCCGCCTCCCTCCCTCTCTCCTCCCGGAGGAGCACGACCGCCGCCGCCGCCGCCGCGATGGAGCCGCCGCCGCCGCCTCCCGCCGCCGCCTCCGCCGCCGCCCCGGCCTCGGCCCCGTCCGCCGCCGCCGCGCCGCCTCCCCGGCCCACCACAGCTACCCCGACTCGGTGGACTCGTCGCCGCGCTCACGCGCCGCCACCGACTCCTGGGAGGGCCCCGCAGGCGCGGCGGCGGACCCGCTCCCGCCGAAGCTCCGGCTGATGTGCAGCTACGGCGGCCACATCGTGCCGCGGCCCCACGACAAGTCGCTCTGCTACGTCGGCGGCGACACGCGGATCGTCGTCGTCGACCGGCACGCGACCTCCCTCTCCGCCCTCTCCGGACACCTCTCGAAGACGCTGCTCAACGGCCGGGCCTTCACCCTCAAGTACCAGCTCCCCAGCGAGGACCTCGACTCCCTCATCACCGTCTCCACTGACGAGGACCTGGAGAACATGATCGACGAGTACGACCGCACCATGCTCAACTCCTCCGGCGGCGCCGCCGCCGCCTCGAAGCCCTGCCGGCTGAGGCTCTTCCTCTTCCCTTCCAAGCCCGATTCCTCGCAGTCGATCGGCCCGATCCTCGAGTCCTCCATCAAATCGGACGATTGGTTCCTCAACGCCCTCAACAACGCCGGCCTTCTCGACCGGGGGTTCTCCGACTCGGGCCCGGTCAATTGCCTCCTGAACTTGGACGATGAAGTGGGGATTGGTAACGTCGACAGCGGCTCTCGCGATGCCGATAATTCGTCTTCGCTCGGCAACGAGAAGAGCGTGAAGCAGGCGCAGGACGTGCACTCCGTGCCCGATTCGCCGATGCTGGAGACGACGTCGTCCTTCGGATCGACTTCGTCCTCGCCGTCGATCGCCAACTTGCCTTCAATCCGCGTTCAGGTGGAGGAAAATGTCATCGGTGGTGGTATTGGTGGTGGTGGTGGTGGTGGTGGTGGAGGTGGGGGAGGTGGGGGAGGGGTTAGGGTTATGCTGGATCAGAAATTGGGGATTGAGGAACAGTTTGCTCAGATGGTTATGGGCCCTGGTGTCGTGACGAAGCCAGACGATGGCTTTGCCATGATGTCCTCGCCACCCACAGTGCTGCCGCCGGCGGTGACCGGCGTTCCTGTTGGCTCTGCGGCGGTTGCTCCTCCGGGGGATTATTCCAATCGGGTGTACTCTGATGATGAGAGATCGGACCACGGTGTTCCTTTAGGGTTTCGGAAATTGCCTATGGCTCAGCAACAGCCTCAGCCTCCCCAGTCACAGCAAAAGCCCAGTGGAGTTCTAGATTTGCCTTCCCCAGATTCAGTTTCGAGGTACCGATTGCTTTGTTCTGTAATTACTGTTGAAGTGGCCTCTGTGTGCGTACTCTATCCGATATTATAAAATGGATTTGTCAAGATCTGGGGAACTCCTCAAGTAGACGGCCTGGAACGATTAATGTTATATGGCATCTTGTATGGTTTTCGATGTCATTTTCGGCAGGTCAATAGTGCTCAAACCGTAGGTTTATCATAAATATACAGCAGAATATGCGGTTAGGGTATGGCACCGAATACAAGTGAAAAAAGTAGACCTTTTGATGCTCATGAAGTGAAGGCCTTTCTGAGATCTTGAAGATCTAGACATGTGAAATTACTGTTCCAGTCATGTGCGTAGAGGGCACTAGAATCTACTAAGATGAACTCATCTGCCATGAAAAGTGTGGCGGAAATGGAATTGAAAATTTCACCTCTAAAGATATGAGGGTCATATAGGGTCAGAGGGAGACTGAGTAATAATTGTGTGAAGTACTCCTAATCAATTTGATATGAGCTATTCAGTGTAGGTAAATGCTATGTGAAATTATTGACTGCTGATTCTATAATAGCATGTGGACATAAAGTATTTGTTGCAGGGTACCCTTCAGTCCCATTCTTGTCCTAGTTCTTTTTTCCCTGCTAAGTTGCAAAAGCATTATTTGCATAGGTGTGCTGCTGACTTTGTATTAAAGGGGATGGCTGGTTCTTAGGGTGATTTATGATTTTCTTGTCATTGTTGTAAAGACAAGGAGAGCAAAGAAAGGGAAAATTGCCTAGTGTCATCAGCCTAAGAAGTAGTAGGAGCATATCATTTCTTTCTATTGAGTAAGCTTCAAAGATTCGAAAACATGTTAGAAATCCAGCATGAAGACGATGACTCCAAAAGTAGGATTATGCCCTCACTATTTGTCAAGGATACAATGTTTTGATTTGCCTGATTGGGATGATTTGGATAAACTGCTATTTGACATTAATCTGGTTGCCGATGTAGCTTTGAATAAATTATCTCCCAGGTGCCAAGAATTGTTTCCACACTTGAGGAAAGGACCTCCCTGCCTGTTCTTTATCGCATTTTTAGCTTTTTGGAAGTCCAAAGTGAAGTTAATGCTCAACATCTATTTAATTTCGAAATTACCTGAAAACATGTACTTCGTCTGTGCATAAAATTTGTCTTGATTGTTGTTGCTTTGTTCCATGTACATGCACTGGTTGAGGTTCTGAGTTGCATTTTCTTATAGTGATGGCAGCTTGACAAACCCGCTAGCTCGCCAAAAACCTGTACTATATCAAGACCAAGCTGTACAAATGTCCCTGGGGATTAATCGTGGTCCAACCAACACAATAGATCCAAATCTTAATTTCTCTGAGCAAAGCACTGGAGTCCAGCTACAACAGCATATGCAGGATGCTAGGTATGTACTGCAACCTCAGATTGACCAACGACAACCACAGCAACATCAACAACCACAGCAGCAGTTTGTGCAAGCTCCCCCACAATTCATTCAGCACCATCCCCAAGGTTCAATGCCCGTCGCAGGCTACTATGTGTATCCATCCCAACAACATCAGGTCCAGCATCATCAGCTTGATCAGCACTACCAAGTGTACTATATGCCTGTGAGCCAACCCCAAGCCTACAATTTATCAGCTCAACAAAACAATCCAAATGAGGCCGCTACAGCGAATCCTTCTAACCGCCCCCAAGCAACTCCAAACTCTGCTGCGATTCCTCAGTCAGCAGCTTATACTAACCCCATGCGAAACCCTTCTGGAATGAAAACCGAATTGGCTGCAGGTGTATACAGAATGGCTTCAGCATCTGCTTCGCCTCTCGTTCAAGTACCTGCAGGTCAGCATCAACAACAGTATGTTGGTTATTCGCAGGTTCATCATCCATCTCAGTCTGTTGCTCCCTCTTCTGGTGCTTCAGCTAATTATGGTTATGAATTTGCGAATCCAGCTCCTGGGCAGATCTACTATGCTCAGCACTTAGCTCCTTCATTGCCTTCTCAGTACCAAACCATGACCGCAGCGAATGCTGTTGGGCTGCCTGAAGCTTCCGGTCAGCTTTCCGGTGACAGCATCAAGCAGCAGATGAGGACATGACAGCCGTTATAAGAATCAGTTCAGAGAGAAGAAACAGTTTTGGAAGAATGGGGTCGGTATACCTTTTTATTTTTGTTTTGATATTTTTTTTCTAGCGTCTGTCTGTCTCGTTACCGTGATTGATTTGTGGTATGTAACTGTGATGGGAAAATAAGAACCTCAGCTTAATACTTTTCTTTCGTGTGAAAATATTGCCGTCGGTCAAGAAAACAAAAGTGGTCTAAGTTATCTGGATGTAAATGCTTGAACTAGCAGTCATGCTGCCGCTTCTCTCGATTCAGTTTTGAATATAAACTTCACAGTTGGCAAATAATTCTTTCATGACCTGTAACATTACGTTATATGCAATATCGAACAAGTTTATCCTGTTGCTGCTCGAATCATATTCGGGCAAATTGGCCTTTCTGGTAATCATGATGAATGGGAGTCTTAATAGATGATGATGCCTGCTCTCGTGAGAACACTGCCTATTGGAAAGTGGCCTGAGGATCGTCTATGAGGTCACAAAGGACTATTTGCGAGTTGTTCTGGTTATTTGGCATGCGTTGTCTTCCTTTTCGACCCTTCGGTTGTGTAAGCTGCTACAGATACTGTAAAATCAACTTTTTTGGGACTACGTTGTGCTACCATAAGATTTCTTTGCTCGATGGAACGGAGTGACCCGTGCTTATCTGCTGCTCGAATGTCCCTGAAGTGCTTGGTAAACAAAGCAAGCTCACTCTATACGGTTGAAGCAAACTTGACCGTATAAAATTGATTCAGTTCCGTTTCTGAAGACTCCTGACTACTAGTGAAAGAAAGGATACTCTGTGCTAGTTATCCATGTTCTCCGGATTGCTTGGTTTGAAGTGAGGTTTAGGATCGCTTGAATTGTGGTTGGTGTGTTCATATACATACATATATATAAGTGGGTGTGTGCGTCTCTAAGTTTTCTCACTCTGCTGCAAGAACTCATTGAGATGAACAGCGCACTGGCTTTTCTTTAGTCCCTAGCTTGATCTTAGCTGCCACCTCAAATATTTTCTGGAATAGCATACCGTCGGGCACCTTTGGCGATGCATCGATAATATCATTTCACTGTCAATATTTCCTAGTGACGGCTGCACAATGCGAATTGCAGGGTCTTCATTGTCACTATCAAGCAATTAGCACTAACGAACTCTAAAAATTCCCCTGCATCTGAATTTACCTTGCCGTGTAAGTAGTTCACTCATAATTTGTGATTTCGAAAGCAACCAAAACAATATGTAGGACACTTTCGCTTCAAAATTTGTGCAGACACAAAACCGACAACCTGTTAATCAACATCTACTTCAAAGATCCTCACACAATGATCGGCTCCACACGAAGCTAGCTGCATGCTCCCGCAATCAGCTTTCTTCTCCAAATCCCGCCATGCCAAACGGTTCACAGAAGAAACATGGCACATCAACGGGTCAAGCCTAACAGCAAGAGAGACGGTTAACTCAGGAATTTCAGTAACTCCACCTCCCTTGCCCGATAGATTCCATAGTTCAATCAGTCCATTTTCCATTCCTACTGCTAACAATCCCACATTTTTCAGGCGATCAAGACCAACCCAAGATAAGGCAGTGACACTACTGCCAAATTGCGGTAAGCTTGTGACATGTTTGACTGTAGATTCGGCCACTACGGCCCAGATCTTTACTGTCTTATCCCGCGAACCTGTTGCAAACTCATGACCAAATGGGTTCCATGAACACGTCCATATTATTCTTTTGTGCGCCTCTTGTCTTGCTAATAGACGATAACTAACTTCATCAGAGCCTACATATGGAAAGAAAGAATCAGGAAACTAACATTTGCCGAGGAGTAACTTTTCTGTCAGTCTTAAGATTGTTCCCCTGATACAGAAAAAGGTGGGGCAAGAATCCAATCTCTAAAATTAAGGAGTCCAAGTTAGTATCCTTATAAGATGATGGCATGATGATTAAGCATAGTAAGAAAAACCGTTTTAGGTGTTACTACTATTACCAAATCATGTGGGGAGTTCTATCAATTTCCCAGATACAAATGCCAAACTGATGCCTCTTTTCGTTACAGGTTCTAGAGATGAAGCCTATTAAACACACCTTTAGGGAGATGAAAGCTTGTTCAAAACAAACAAGTGAAGATGGGAAAAGATCCAGGTTGTGAATTTGTTAATGATAGTTTTCATCCTGGTGTTGTAATGACCTTGCACTCCTGAACTAGAATGGCTGTGCAAGTTGCACAGACACTAACCTACTCTTTGCTTTTATAATGCATTTCTTTGGCAAAAAAAGGATGTAGAGCCATACCTCTTCTATCAATGGAGAAAACAGAGAATTGTCTGTCCCTTGAAACAGCTAATAGCATTTTGTTGTCATGAGAGAACTCCATTTGGGTCACCGTTAAGCTGTGAGAATGAAGGCAACCCACTGCCTTCCAGGAACCTACTTGCCATAGCCATATTTCAGCCACTGGTGCTGACTGTGCCTACAAGAAATGAAATACAAGATTTTGAAGTTTGGAGACAGCTAACAACCATTGAAATGGAGCACCAAGTTGTTGGCTGACAAATTTGACAAGAATACTAAAATATGGGAAAAGAAAAACTTCTGAAGATTGCGCATATGATCCCTATAACTCCACTGAAATAATATAAATTTAAGGGAAAAAGCCACAAAAATCCTAAACTATGCTCACTATGACACATTTATCCAAAAAAAAATTTGTGACATAAAAAACCCTAAACTTGTACCCATATGACACATTTGCCCCAAACTTGTACCGAAGACGCACATTTAATTTCTATTTCAGAAATTGAGAAGTTAAAACTTTTAGTTTATGATTTTTTCTTCAAATCTATTTCTGGAATAGAAATCTGTTGTAGAAATAGAAAAATCAAATTGCGTTACCAAATGGATTTCTGTTCCAAACCTGTTTCGGGGAATAGAGAAGTAGAAATTTTATCATGCGCACCCTTAAAGCCCTAATCTTGCATTTGTGCAAAACATTTACCTCAAAAAATTTGGAATAAATGTGTCACATGAGTACAACTTTGAGAGTTTTGGTGCCATAAAAAAATAATTTGGGGAGACATGTTGCACGCACAAGTATAAATTTGGGGATTTTTTGTGTTACAAAAAAAAGTTTGGGGTAAATATGTCATAGTGGGTGTATTTTAGGATATTTGGTATCTTTTTCCCTAAATTTTAATACTGTCTGGGACATATGGCGCTTTAAATAAACCACAGAATCGTCAACTCAGCAATTTTCATGTTTAACACTCCTAGAATATGTATATCAAATTAAGTACAAGCAGACCCTACTAAAAATGACAGCAGAAGTGAGGTTTCTCAACTTCAATGATGAAAGCTACAAGCGTACATGCTAGTAACACTTTATACCTTACAGGATGAAGCAACAAGCTTTCCCTCATGGTCACAGCACAAGGAGAAAAGCTCATTGCCATGACCATAAAGTTTGTGCGTCTCCGGCCACAATGTATTCCAAGCCAGTTGCTCTTCAATGGGGGGTTCAGTTAAAACCACCGGAACTGCATCTGGGATGGTTTCGAGAGTGTTGAAACCATCACTGCTGTTTCTATCTAGTGTGCCATTGGCAGCTACAACAGAAAATGCTTCATTTAGTAATATTTATCCCGACCTACTACCTACACCAAGTAATCACACCTAAAAATCCTATATTTTGCCCATGAATAGGAATGTACATGTTTTAATAATCAAACAGGAGAATATTAGACATAACCAATATTATAATTATCCTGATTCATCATAACTTCAGCATCAAGTACCAGACTTCAATACATCCTTTTAACTTATATATATCTACTATCCCAAAGGTGTTGAATTCACGTCCAATAAAACTTCATGGTAAAAGATGCATTGAGCTGTAATGACATCGTAATTTGTAGTGAAAGCATACAACATATGTCAAAGTTTCCACATAAACTCAAGAAAAGACATCAGAGAGAGAGAGAGAGAGAGAGAGAGAAAGAGAGTCTCACCCTGTACATATATGGGTTTCTGTGATAGTCCAAGGGCAGACATATTAGCACCCAAAACCTGAGTACCCACTTGATCGTCCTCAGCAGAACTAGTGGCCTGTAAAGATGCATGATTCAGGGTTTTAAGGAAAGACAAAGGGGCTTCAAACACCCTTGAAACCTTCTCATCAGCTCCACAGACAAAGCGATGGTTGCCCTTTCCTTTTATGATGGCCACACAATTAATATCATGACCATGGACTTGAGGTCGAGCAATTTCATGCCAAGGGTCAAACTTTTGTGGTGAAGCTTCATTTTTCCAGGATGCAAAAGCTCGTGTTGTCTGAAAATATTAAAATTCTGCATCAGAATCTAAAAGAAGTACAGAAAGAACTGCAACATGATGTAATAACTTTCACCAGTAGAATGGAACAGTTCACTTTAAGAAGAGAGACTTTCTGCAGAGTCAACTGCCCATCAAGCAAAAATTCTCAGTTTTTTTCAATTTTGCAATAGGAAAAACTTAAGGAACAGTGCAAATGAGTTCAACTTCAAAGCATGTAGCAAGCCCTCTCCCTTTCCAAGAATATCATTGCAGTGGTCAAATTACAAGACAGTCACTGTCACATGATGAGGGCTTGTCATTTTTTGCTCACCCATTAATTGGCCTCAATATGCCAAATAGATCATGTCTATGTGCACCAAACCTTAGGCTGATCAATATTCATCTGCTCCCACATAAGCAACTCTTAAACTCTAAGCCTTAGCAGACTCTCCATTCCTAAACATGTAATGTTATTCAAATTACTGTGAAATTGATCTCGATCTTTTATATGTATTCATCCCACTAAGGTGTGCCCAGAGTAATTTTATTTGATAAAATCACATCTTGTCGACCATATATAGAGTAAGTTACTAGTAGTTCCATCTGAAATATCGTGACAACAATGATGCCTCAAACAAATATGAACATGCAGCAGAACATGATGGAAACTAAATGACAAGCTTGAGATAAAAATTTCATCATCTAACCTGGTCGTGACTGACAGAGAGAACATATTCACCACACCTTGCCCATGAAATATCTGATACTGCTGCAAAGTGTCCAGAGGGAATCCGTTGTGGTTGCCAATCGTCAAATCCAACACCAACATTTCTCCAAAGATGAAAAGATCCACCATATCCATGTGCCAAGATTGAACCTCCATTCGGTGACCAATGGCCACCATAGAAACCCAAAGCACAGTGACTTAGTTCCCCTACTGAGACCACATTCATCCAGATACCAGTAGTCTTTTCAGGTTTCCAAATCATCATTGTCTTATCCATAGATGCAGACAATATACTTAGGGGCTGATGATACGTGGTCGCCGTGGTAGAGGAAACTAGAGGTGGCTGCCACTGCACAGAATAGACCCAATCCTCATGTCCAATTAAAAGAGATTCAAGAGATATCTGATAACAGCACGAGCCAGCAATAAGCAGAGGACCTTCAATATAAGAAGCCAGGCTCATTTCTTCTTTTCTGTATGTGCCCTTTGTACTGGCAGTAGAATTACATTCAGTCATCTTCCATATGCGTATGCCTTTATCCTGGGATGAACTTACAAGTAAGATACTATCTGGTTCGCCATCTGCAACTATAGGTAATGAAAAGTCCAAGCTTCGGATCCAGTCTGTATGGCCTTTCAGCTCACAGGTTCGGACAAACTGCCAGAAACAAACAAACCATCAGAGAAGCACTTCAATGAAGAAGGTAAGGATGCATGAATTAATTTAAACTAATGAAACCGAGGTTTAATACCTTTCCTGACCTCTCCCCACAGTACAGATGAACTTTATTGTCCAATCCTCCCATGGCCAGGACAATCTTCCCAGTGTCTCCAGGCAACTCAGCTAATGAGAGTGCTACCATTGGTTTTAAACCCACATTTATGGATTCCAGAAGTGTGAAATTGCATTTTCCTACAACAACCAAGAAGTTCGGCATATAAATTGGAGATCAATGATGGTTGACAATCATAATTACAATGATCATAATATTATATCTATTTACAATTATGATTTTCATTCTTCATATTCCAGTGACTGTTATTGCCAGGCTAGGTTCTCCTTCTCTTTTTCCCTAAAGCTATAATCTCTGTTGCCCACAAACTTTTTCCCCCAGTTTTCACAGGTTGAGTTATAGACCTAAACAGAAAAGGAGTGTATTTCTGTAAAAAACAAGTAGAGCATTTTAACTTGTAATCATATTTTCATATTGTCAGTATCTTCTATGGTGATTAGCCCGGATCGAGAGCTTCTGCTTTATCATAGATAGCATAAGCAGGAGTTTCCAAATTGTGTGGACAAAGAACAACAAATCTTGAAATCATCTAACAATTATGAGAAATAACCATAATATAATAGCCAAGATACCTTACCAAAAAAAAATTACAATAATACTAATAATAGCCAAGATAGAATATCCCTGCTGGTACAACTACCATTGAAAAGCAAAAAGACTACAAGTGTAATAGGAGCATCCGTCGACAAAAGGATCACCCTAAGATGATCATCTCTTTGATGGAGAAACATTGCTGTTAATGAGAGCTGCTCACCTCCACTGGTGGATGGAAAAGCCACTTCCCAGATATTGACAGTACCATCTGATGAAGTTGATGCAACCAGAGCATCAGTTGGAGAAATGATGACTCCGGTAATGCACGTGACTCCCTTCTTGTGTGACTGTGGTAGTTGCATAATATGCGTCCACTGAGAATAAAAGATGCACCTTAGTTTAGCATTTATAAGAACATGTTTCACTAGACCTTGTCAGGGATTACAGAATTTTAAGTACCACACATCATTGAACTTCATTTACCAGAAACAAGGGAATCAGTCCAGAATAAATGCAATGAAATAAAAGAAAGCAAGAAATAGGGTAAGCTTCTTTGAGATGTACTCCATTAGCCCAAGACATACCTTGCGGTCAAGAAGAGAGTATTCCCATAGCATTACGGCACCGTCAGCACCTCCAGACAACAGATAATGATTCTCCAAATGTTCAGCTGTCGAAGGACATAATGTTCATCAAAATTCCATGAAGATGAAAGAAATACTACCAGATCAATGCAACGTTCAGAAACATGTTAGGCTAGTCGCATAAATTTAGAAAAATCATATAAAAAGAACACCTCCTCTTGCTGTTTAGCCTCAGTTTCACAGTAAAACGCTAATCTTTAAAGAATACTGATCGGGCAATAATCCTAATGGATCCCAATCTCGAATATAGCTACTGGACGAAGAAAAACGCAGTACAAGAAGAAACAGTCAGCTGATTCTAGGACAACCAGTCGACCAAATCGTCCAACGAACTGCGATCGAGCTAAGAACACAGACAGCAAGAAGCCCTCACCTTTGAACGCGAATTTGCTGTTCGGAAGCCAGAAGGTACAGTTCACGGACGCCTTGTGACCCGGGAGCGTCGTCAGAATCTGAGCCGTCTGCAACGATTCAGCACGCGAACGATCGTCAGTCGAGAAGCCGAAAAAGAAGAAGAAGAAAATAACAACAGCCGGAGAAACGAGCGTCGGCTCGGTCGAGGAGCCTCGGAATCACCTCGGGGCAGAAGACGGCGACGGCGCTCTGGGCGCCGAAGGCCACCAGGCCGCACGCCCCCCACGAGACGTTGTTCACGATCCGGTTGCACCCCGCCCCGACGAATGCCCGTCTCACGCCGACACCCCCGCCGCGAGCCGAAGAAGCAGACATCCCGTCGAACGCGGCGGCGGCGGCGCGCGGGGAGAGAGAGGGACAGAGAGAGAGAGAGAGAGAGAAGAGCTCCGGCTTGCGACGGAGCGCGGAGGAGCTTGCAAAACCTCTCGAGCTTCTGGAGGAGGGAGGGGTTTTGGCGAGGGGAGAGGGAAGAGGATGGCGGCGGAGGCGGGCCGTCGCTGTTGGGCTTTCCGAAACCAAATGGGCCTTCCTCGCTTCCTCTTCCGGAAAGCTTCCTCCTCCAGCTCGAAACGATGGGGTCCGGACAACAATCTCCGGCCCGCCGATGGAGTTGCAGAGATTCCGAAAGCTTAAATGGCGCCACTCAGATCCTCTTTCTTCTTCCGTCTCGTTTTCGCTCTCTTTTTCTCGTTACGAGCTTCTAGCGATTTCGGAGCACCGCCGACGACCCCCCCATTCGATCGATGGCGACGATCCAGCTCGACGTCTGGTCGGCCCTCCACGCCGCCTCCTCCGCCGTCCGCTCCATCGCCCCTTCCCGCGCCCTCTCCCGCGCCGCCGCCGCCGCCGCCCCAGCCGCCGAGCGCCGCTTCCCGTCGCTGAGGCTGCGGGCCTTCTGCTCCGCCAGGGAGCCCGCCTGCGACGCCGTCCTGAGGGCCCCCGAGAAGCCGCCGATCTGCACCGCCGACGAGCTCCACTACGTGTCCGTCGGCAACAGCGACTGGCGCCTCGCCCTCTGGCGCTACCTTCCGCCCCCTCAGGTATCGGATTCTTCGTCCCGCCCACTTCTGGCGGCGACGTGTTCGTTCCTAACTTCCTTTTCTGTTAACTGTTTGATTGGTCATGGTTGCTTATCAGGCTCCCGTCAGGAATCATCCTCTGCTGTTGCTGTCCGGAGTCGGAACCAACGCGATTGGCTACGACCTCTCCCCTGGTGTACGTCGTTTGTTGCTCTCCCTCGATTTCTTGTCTTCTTCTCTCTTTTTTACATCAAGTTGTCGTGATTCTCGGCGCGTCTTGTAAATTTCTTGAATGATTCTATGTTGCACTGCGTTATGGACTTGTATTGTATCAGCCGATGGCGGAAGTAATGCACATGGCGAATGTTCGTGCGGTCTCTCTCTCTCTCTCTCTTTGTGGAACTACTGGCATTTTGAATTATACCGTTCAAAGTTTGGTTCCAATTTTAGTATGTTTGTAGTTGTTACGTAGAGGAATGCTAGAGGTGCCGAATTGACATCTTGATGTCTCGGTGTCTCCACCTTGGATGTTTAGTGAGGTCTTCCTGCATGGCGCGCTCAAAATCTGTAGTTTCTTTTCTCATTGCAATGGAAAAGCGTCGATTGGTCTGTGTTTTGACGACTTTGCAGCCATTGGCAGGGTAAAGGGTCTCTGTTCTGGCGGTAAATGAGCCTATGTTTTCTGTCTTAGATTTACTTCTGGAAGTGCTCAGCTTGAGTCAATACATCAATTTAGCTGCTTTGTTAGGTTTGATTGGAGTTCCGTCATTTTGAAACTTCTTGTTTGATTCGTATCAATCTCTGTTGGCACTGAACATAGGGGTCTTATAAATGTAATTCACAGGATCAACAGGGTCAGGAACTAATTGCACGACTTACGTCTGTAGTTTAATCTGAAAATTTATACTTGTGATTTGTTGACTGATTTGACTTTTCGCAGTCTTCATTTGCACGGTATATGTCGGGTGAAGGATTTGACACCTGGATTCTGGAAGTCAGAGGTGCTGGATTGAGTGCATGGGGATCAACTCCCGAAGGAATTGAAAAATCTGCGAATAAAATATCGAAGCAAATGGAAGCTGCTGCAAAAGGTGCAATAAATGGAGCACTTACCGAGCAACAGGATTCAACAAATGGTACCAGTTTCCATCTGGACTCCAAAGTTCCTGCTGCTAAGGGAGATCCTGCAGTTCTGGCAACAGCATGGGATGAATCTAAGCTGGTGACAAAGTTAACAGAGACTTTCATGCGTTTATCAGAAAGGCTCTCTGGTTTTCTTAGCGAAGGTCAATCCAGAATTATGTCTGCTAAGTTCTTTGATCAGATATCCAAACTTTTGGAGGATTCACAGTTATCAGAGCGGTACAATGAGATAAGGGCGACTCTTTCAGGCTTGTTGGAATCAAGGCAAAACTCTGGGATTGCTAATCAAATTAGAGACTTAAGTGAACGACTTGTAAATATTATTGAAGAAGGTCAACGATCCGTTTCGCCTCCACTTTTTGATATACAAGAACGTTTCTCTTCTACTATTGAAGATTTTCAGAAGCAGCTTGATTTGATCGTGAAGTATGACTGGGATTTTGATCATTACCTCGAAGAGGATGTGCCTGCTGCGGTGAGGTGACATCTACACTGTGTTTATTCATATGCTATTTGTCTTTTGTTTCCTTGTTATACCTTGTGTTGCTTTCTTCTAATTTCTGGTATAACTAAGGTGTATTTTCAGTCCTTGCTCAAGGAATTGACATTAACATCTATATTCATTGGTTTAGATGGAATATATAAGAGCAATAAGCAAACCGGAGGATGGTAAACTGCTGGCAATTGGACATTCCATGGGAGGAATCTTGCTTTATGCTATGCTATCTCGATGTGGTGGGATTCTCTGTCTTACCTCTTGGCACAATTCAGCTTTTATCTGTATTGTAGAGAGCATCAGCATCTCTTCTATTTTCGTTTTTCATGTATTATTAATATGTCATAGTGGCTTTCCTTTTGTTGCTTTAATTGTTTTAATGTTTACCTTTTGTGACAAAATTTGTTACTATGCATTCATTGCTAGTATCTAAGATCTTGTCAATTTTAATCACTGGTGATGTTTTCTTCAGTTTTCTTTTTTCAAGTAAGTTGAGTAGATGATGATATACATCCTCGCTGTACACTGAAGTTTTCGCTTTGGATATTATGTGCTATCCCTAACTTATTCCCATGGAAATTGATCTTTTTGGGCCTAAAAATTGGTATCTTCTTCAACACTTGTTCTTCCGTATTTGGTTCCATCATCTCTAGGCAGTGGTTATAAAAACCGATTGTCATTTTCAAATCCTCCTTGACTGTTCTAAAGTTTTAAGGCTGCATTGTCATGAACTGGTCTAAGACTTCAGAAGCTAGCATCTTATATATTGATCGTTTGTAATTTACCTGACAAGGTTTTGAAGGAAAGGACCCAAAATTGGCAGCTATTGTTACTTTGGCATCATCACTTGACTACACACCTTCAAAATCAACACTCAAGTTGCTTTTACCCCTCGTAAGTGGAAATGTGGATACCATTTTCATTGGGATGGATTTTTACAGCTAAGTTTTGTTATTGTCTGTGCCAAAAATCTAATGCTAAGGTTCTTGTCAAGCAGGCAGATCCTGCACAGGCTCTTAACGTTCCTGTTGTTCCCCTGGGGGCAATGTTATCGGCCGCTTATCCTCTTTCAGCACGCCCTCCCTATGTGTTGTCTTGGTTAAATCATCTGATATCAGCAGAGGACATGATGCATCCAGAATTGTTGGAAAAGCTCATCTTGAACAACTTTTGTAAGTTAAATGTGTCTGCCTTGCGATGGGAGATATCTAACATGTGCTTTTCATGGAAGTTGTCAGCAGCTTCAGGCATAGGCGTCAAAACTCCAATTTATTTGTGTAGTTATGTTGGTATCTAGATTTTGCACCCTCGTAACTGGCCAAATAGTGGGGAAGAAAAGATTTGGCTCCCTTGGAAAGATTGAGTGTAGTATATACTTTTGGGATTCTAGTGGTGCATGAGATCTCAAATGCACGGTATTAGGACAAATTTTCGACTGCACCTGCCACTTTCTGCATTTTTATTGTCCATGTTACTTGTCGCTTCTAGAAAAACCTTCACAAAATTGTTCTCTATCTCTTTGATTATAGTGGTGAGCACAAATTCTTGACTGCAATATGCTAGAACCTCTACAACTTTCCCTTTGTAGCCTTCAGGATGCTCTTCTGCATCTTTGGACACGCAAAATAGTTTATATTGCATACTGATGTTGCATCTTGCTCTATTATTCCATCAGCTGAGTGTTCTTGTGCTATGTGAGTGATTTCACTCGATTTTTGTCCTGGCATTGGCAGGCACTATACCTGCTAAACTCATACTGCAGCTAACAACGGCTTTCAAGGAAGGAGGGTTATCTGACCGTAGCGGTAGATTCTTTTACAAGGATCATTTGCACAAAAGCAATGTGCCTATCTTGGCAATTGCAGGGAATAAAGATCTAATCTGTCCACCTGAAGCTGTTGAGGGTACGTTTAATTGGGAAGTATGCCAAAAGTTATTTTGGACAGTAATGAGAATGTTCTTACTCTTTTGACCTGGTTGTACAGAAACCGTGAAGCTTATTCCTGATAATCTGGCAACTTACAAAGTTTTTGGGGGAGCTGAAGGGCCTCATTATGCTCATTATGATTTGGTGGGGGGCCGAATGGTACGGCTCTTGCTTTTCATGTTCAACGGACTCTTACATCATTCCATTTCCATTTTGTCATCTGATGCTAGTGTGCAATGGCTCTTGGGCAGGCCGTGCAGCAGATCTACCCATGCATAATCGAGTTTCTTAGTCGCCATGATTCTTGTGAAAGCCAACACAACAAGTCTACCTCATCTGATGAATTGAGGCAACGACAATGAAATTCTGTTCTGGTTATGCTTCATTGTGCTCACGAGCTTTCCCAAGCAAATGCTTGGAGATTTCGTGGCTCTGATGATGGTTATTAGTGCACGTCGCTTTAGAAGATATGCGATGCTCTAGTAGGATGATCACGTCCCCAAAGAGATAAAGGTTCGAGATGGGGCTGGATATGCTCAGGCTTAGTTGTTGTTGATAATTATAGGTAGTCTGTTAATTTGGTTTGTAACATTTTTGGGGAGGATCAACATGTTTTATTGTAGATCCTGTCTAATGGCCTGTTCAGTAACGTGCCAAACAATGCCTATTTTTATTCTTTTGTTTCTCAGAAAAAAAAAAAAAAGGAAAAGAAATCCATTTGATAATGTTTTTGCTCCTTGAACAGATTTATTCTCTGTTCCTGAGAATAAATTTAGAACATAATTAAGAAGTAAAAAAAAATTGCTTATTTGTTTTCGGGAACAATTTTAGAACCAAGCCCTTTCTTTTGTCTTTTCTTTTCTTATTTTCCTTTTCTTCCTTTTCTTCCTCCGGTCGTTCATTGGCCTCGGCAATGGCCAACGAGGCTTGGCCTCGCTTGAGGCTGGCGACACTCCCTCGAGGCAAGCAAGGTTGCTAGCTCTCGTCTCATCGATCATGGCCAAGGCCGGTGACTGGCTAGTGGAAGAAGAAGAAGAAGAAAAAGAAAAAAGAAAAGAAAATTTGTAATAAAATTAATAAAAAGTAAAAGAAACTCTAAGTCACAAAAAAATAATAATAAAAATTGAGGGTTGTATCAAATGTATTTTTATTTTAGGAATATGAATTTTGTATAGTTAATAAACGTTTTGAATGTTTCAAGGAATAGAATTAGAAAAAATCACTTCGAGTAGAAATTATTTTTGGAAATAGAATGCTTACCAAATGTACTGTAACTATTTCATTTTCACACATACAATGATAAATCAATAGTTGATTCTTTTGATTGAACGTGTCATAAGCTAGTTAATTTTTCCTGGATCGCGACTGTGGGCTATGACATTAAGGATCCGTTCATTTCGCGGAAAATAAGTCATTTCCAGAAAATATTTTCCCAGAAGTTATTTTTCAGGAAAATGACAATATTTTCTGATATTCGGCTAAAACGAGAAAATGTTTCCGAAAATATTTTCCGGTGTTCGGTAAGGAAAATATTTTCCACTCAACAGATTGGCGAGCGCGAGCGCGAGCTTGAGGTTCACTTGGTCTAACGACTAGCCAAGAAAGAAGAAGATGAGAAACAAAATAGGAAAAAAAAAAAAGGAAAGGAAAGAAAAATGAAATTAAAAATATTCGAATTAAAAAGAGAAAAAGAAAATTAAAAAAAAATAATTCGAATGAAAAAAGAAAAGAAGAAAAATAAAGAGGAGGAGGAAGTCAGGATTTGTAAAGGTGTGAGATAAAAGAGATCAAGTGAGGAAAATGTTTTCCACTTTCCTTGGATAGAAAACATTTTCCTCAAGGAATTTATTTTCCGTGAAACGAACGCCGGAAAATCCGAAAAATGTTTTTCCGGAAATTATTTTCTACGAAACGAACAGACCCTAATATAGTACAACACCGATGGATCAAAGGATCACTTGCATTGCCAACCATGTGGGAAAAAAATGGATACAGAGATCCAAAGTGACCAATTGCTTTATGCACTGTATGATCTCGGGATCTTTAGGTGCTTATCAGAATGTCTTTTCCTTTATGTTCCTTTTCTTCTCGTGAAAAATTAATTTAAGACGTGACAAGGTCCTCTTTTAGATGTTATGACTTATGAGTATGTCTTCCCATTTATTCATTTACTGTGTGCGGAAAGGAGAAAGAAGGAAAGAGGGAACACCCAATCACGCCTGTGATTGCTCGCCAAAGCTCCTTTCTTCCCAAAGAAAAGTGCACGAAAAGGACTCGAGAGAAAATAAGCTAAGAAATCTTGACCAGGAATAGCCACAAACCAGCTCTCGCGTCAAAAGAGAAGAATCCTGCCGACTTAGTCCAAAAGAGACAGCTAAGGAAGAAATCCTCCCCACAGAGCGGTCGTGACCGACTTGGACCGTGGAGTCCACACCCCTACAATCTCGGCACATGATTGGTCAATCAGGAACTTTGCACAATTCGACCTAACTACCAAGTTGGGTTCAGCTCACACGATGGAGTCTCGGTTCATGATCTGATGTGCCACCAACTTGTGAAAGTCTTTGGAACAATCAGCACTTCACGTGCGAAGTGATCATCAAGATGCCATCATCCATGGAATCCAAAATAAGTTTTCACCCCCTAGCATCTCTAGATGCCATAGGCGCTAACGTAAGTCCGAGGACCATGTTAGGAGCATACAGAAAAAAAAAAATGACCAGCGACCAGACAGATACAGACTAATGGATGAACATAGAGATTCATGACAACAAGGAGAAACAAACAAGAGAAAACAAGGAGGGTCTCCACAAATCACGTGTAGCAGAAACGACCAAGCCATACAGAAACAATCGCAATCTCTCGCAGCACGATGGCCTGACCTAGCTGAGCTACCCTACACTACAACCCCCCATTCCCTCGTGCAAAGACAGTAAATAAAACGAATAATTTTACAGTGGTCCAGGTCTTGATTTGAAGCCCCCTCGGATAGAACACCAGCTAAAAATTTCTTAAGCACACATTTCAAAGCAAGGGGTGTTCTCGGTTCTGTTGTCAATCGGGAGCTTGTCGCGACATCATCCGGTTGAGACAACAGGCTTCACTGATCATTCAGGTTAAGGTTTTCATCCGGGCGAGAATATATCAATCGGTTGGTATGGCCAATCTTTCAAGAGCATCAGAGATGTGCCTCATTGCAGGTCTTCTTTCGGGGCTGCTATGGACACATGCCATCGCAATCTTCAAAACCGCTATTATCTCCTCCTCCTTATCTGCGTCTTCTGCTAAGTACGGGTCTAGGACATCCGAAAGTGGTTTCTTCTCTTCGATGCATAACTGGATCCAATGGACCACATTCATATCTGCAGTTCCCACCTGAACGATAGGATACCTCCCTGTGATCATCTCCAGTAAGATGACCCCGAAAGAATAGACGTCCCACTTCTGTGACGGTTTTATGACTTTCAATGCTTCAGGAGCCTGGTAGTACGATCCCAAGTTTGTTGATGAGATGATGGTAGAAAACTCTGAGGACGTACTCTTTTGGATTCTTTCTTGTGGCTTCTCGCTTGCCATCCTGTTAGATTGTAGGGTAGGAGAGCCCCCTGCGATATTGGCAAGACGCCCAAGCCCAAAATCGGATATGTGGGGTTCCATATTTTGGTCGAGAAGTATATTGTTCGGCTTCAAGTCTCCATGAACATACTTTTTGGGGCTAAATTCATGAAGATAGACCAAGCCTTTCGCTATTCCTTTCATGATTCTCAACCGCAGAGACCATGGCAGGGGCGAGAAAGACACCAATCCAGCTTTTCCTGATGATCATTACATCACGAAGAGATAAAGCATTAAGGAAAAATAGGAAGGAGTCAGTATCAGGAAGTTTTCAAGAAATTAAAGTCAACTTGATGGAATTTGCATCTTGATACGATAAAAGACAGAATTTTACCGTGAAGTGCATTGGCAAGACTTCCATTAGAAATGTAGTCATAAATAAGCAGCTTTTCATCCACAGACCAATAGTACGCCCTAAGAGTCACAATATTGGGATGTCTTAACTTCCCTATTGCTTCTACCTCCGTCTGAAATTCCTTGAACCTTTGAGACCCTCCCTCACCCAACCTTCTCACAGCAAGGGTCAGCCCATCTTCGAGCACAACTTTGTATACAATCCCAATTCCACTCTTCCCCAAAACAAAAGCCGATGCTTTAAGCAGCTCATCCAGATCGAAAGCTACCTGAGAATCCAACGGCACAAGATCGTATTGCTCGACATTTTCAGACAAAGTTTCGGATTCATCTTTCCTAAAGCACAAGCACTCTTTCCTTCCCTTCCGGCCCTTCTCAAAACCATGGACATTATCATCTTTGGTGCGACTGCGTACACACATCCTCGAATAACAATACGAAAATAGCAGCCCAAGAACACAAATTCCAACCACGTCACCAACTACTATTGCAATTATAGCGCTCTTGCTCAACCCTCGAGCTTTTCCACTGCCCCTTGCACTGTCATCTGACTGAGGTGGGTTATTACTCGGAAAATAGGGAAATGTAGGAGCAATTGCACCTGTAGTATCCGGAGAACATGGATTCTTCAATGGAGGGCCACAAAGCCCAGGATTTCCAATAAATGCAGTCGGTCCTCGATTCATAAGAGCACCATTCTGGGGTATCGGACCACTTAAATTGTTGTAGGTCAGATCAATATAAACCTTCTCTGGAAGATTTCCGAGGCTAGCTGGGATAGAACCACCAAACAGATTGTGAGACAAATCAACAGTTCCTTGCAAGTTGGACAAATTCCCCATATCACTAGGAATTGATCCATTGAACCTATTGGACGAAAGATCAAGCTTTTCAAGAGCAACTAAATTGACCCCAAACCCGTCCGGAAGTGAGCTGGTGAAATTGTTTTGACTGAGATCGAGGGTCTTGAGTCTCTTGCATTGAACAATGGAAGTGGGTATAGAGCCATTCAACATATTCTGAGACAAATCAAGAGTCTGTAGGTACCCGAGGTAGCCAATCTCATTCGGCAGAGACCCAGATAAGGAATTCCCATAAAGCACCAAACTTTGCAGGCCCCCAGCTCGAAAGAGCTCCGAGGGCAAGCTCCCAAAGAACTTATTGTTCCTCAAGTTAACGTGGCGGAGGTCAGGAAGCGACCCGAGCGCGGAAGGAAGGAGCCCGTAGAGCCTCTTTTTAGGAATGCTCACGGACACGACTTTCCCTTCTTTGCAAGTGACCCCATTCCAAGAACAAGGGCTCTCGTCGGAGGCGTTCCAGTTACCGAGAGACCCTTCCGGGTCCTGGTAGACGGACTGCTTGAACGAAAGCAGAGCATAGCCCTCGGGGTTCAGAGAGCACACGACCACGCAGGAGCTACACACCAGGAGGACCAGCAAGACCAAAGAACCCATCTTGAACCAGAGATTGATACAATTCAAGGGGAAAAAAGAGAAGGGAGAAAGAAAAGGAGACTTGACCGTTGGAGCGAGCCAAGGGAAAATGCAAGAGACCTGGGGGGGTTCTCCACAGAGCTTTACCACCTCCTCCTTCTCTCTCTACACCAGAAAGTGGACAGCCCCAGCAGATGTTAATGTAAGAGAAAGCAGAGGAAACGGAGGTAGGAAAGCACGGGGGAGCGAGACAAGGGGGAGGAGCAGTGTGGAAGGGAAAGGCGAAAAGGAGGGAGAGAGGTGTAGCTAAACGAGGTCTTGGAGAGTGGAGTGAAAGTGTGGTTTGATTACTGGACAAAATAGAAAAAGGAAAAGGAAGAGAGAGAGAGAGAGAGAGAGAGAGAGAGAGAGAGAGGAAGGAGAGAGGAGAGAGAGTACATAATACATATGCATGTTTGGTAGGAGAAATTCCCCATTAGTTCCTAGCTAGCTAGCTAGCATGGCAATTTATCGCGAGATATTGAATGGACAAGTCACATCTCATGCCAAGGAGGAGACCATCAGACATCTGGCTGCAGTCATTGAAACCGAGCGATGGGGCCGGTTTATCTCCAGAGAAGCGAACCGAACCGGGTTTATTTAAACCGGTTCCGAGCCGCTTCAACACTAGGACCAGGTAAGTTCCAAAGTAAAAATCTCGGTTTTATGCTTTTCTAGATTGTTCTTCATCTTGTTTATAAAAATATAGATATAATAAAGATGGGTAATCTATGCTTGTCTTGACCATAATATTAACCAATGTGTCACGAAATTATTTATGTACTACATTTTTTGAAAATACTAATTGTATTACTTGTAGTTGAGCCCGGTTTCCAAGTTGACCTTATGACTTGCCGGTTTGGCATTGGAAGGAAGTTTCACTCTGACATGGTAGGCTACAAATTCTTGATTTGAAAGTTATGCACTCTGAAATCGATCATCTTTTATAATTGTGACCATCTCATATGAAATTAAGTAATAGAATTATATTTCGATATATATTGTTTAAAAGAAACTTTCCCTAACCTGACCTTTTATTAGTGGATCACAAGTTACAAATATCACCCTCATGTAAACTTAAAAAAATATAAATGCGGGTAATGTTTGTTTTTATAGTTAACTGATAAAAAAATATAGCCAAGTCAACACTTTCTATTCAACATTCATGTCCAAGCTTGCATAATTTTTTTATTCCACAAAACCACATTATTCTCATCAACTTTATGAGAATTTCTTTCGTCGTCGGCTTTATTGTCTTAAGAGTTATATTGAAGTAATGAGCTAATCGGAGAGGAAATCTTGAAACTTGAAGGGAATACTTTTTGGGTAGGGGTGTGCAACCAAACCGGATATACTCAGGAACCGGATTGGTCCACTCGGAAAATAGGGTCGGGAACCGGTTCCCATTGAAACTGGTTCGGGAACCGGTTCCCATTGAAACTGGTTCGGGAACCAGTTCCCAAAATTCAAAACCGGTCTAAACCAATCCGGGAACCGGATTTGAGTGATTACCCACCCAGAAACTGGTTCCCGAACTGGTTTGGGAACCGATTTTGTAAGTAGAGAGCCAAAACCCTATTTTTTCCTCTGATTTATATTCTTACTCCAGTAATCACACGGCGTTTTTTCTCTTGGTTCTCTTAGACACGCACGACACTCCTCATTCATTGTTCATCTTCCTCACTCGTTTCCCTCCCTCACCAGCTCCCTCTCACATTGTCCGACGGACGGACGGTGTTCGTCGCCGTACCATGTGGATTGGCTCATCTAATTTATCTTTTATATGAGGAGTTATCCTTACATAAATGAACAGTTTATGTAATAGTTGTAAGAATAAGACTAATATTAAACCCATGATTGTTGCTAATGTTTATGCAATGTTATGATTTTTGTTTTGCCTTATGATTTTATTTATTATAATTAGCCTTGTGAATCATTAATTTTTCATTTAGTAAAAAATTTCATGTATTTATTTATTATAAGGGCTTAATGTTTTAATGTAAATTATGATGATTACGTTATTTTCTCGCGTATTAATATAAAATTCGAAATTGTATAGGACATCGGGAGGTTGCAAAACAAGTTCCAGTAGAAACGGGGTTGACCCTAGAACCGGATCGGAGAAATAGGTGGATCGGATACAGGATCCAATACAAACAAGGTCGAGTACAATATCCAAAAAAGGGGAACCCTTTATAATAGGGTCGTGTATAAGTTCTAAGTCTATACCCTACCTACTTTGGACCCGATCACCCCTACTTTTGGGATCTTTATAACGTGAACACCGTGACTGGTTGATTATATCATATTATGATACAACAATGACATAAAACACTTTTCACGTTGGATGCAAGAAAGTGTGCAATATTGTTGGTGACAATTTGAAGGCGACCTTACTGTCGAGGGGCTTTGAACTTTAAATTTAACCAATAAATGAACTTGATTTTATTTTACGATCGTGGTCCCCAAGTTAACAAAAATGGGTACAGAAAAAAGAAAAAGAAGAAGAAGAACAAAAGAGTACAATCCACATTAGCAAAAGGGCCAATTGGGTCTAAAGAAGGAGATTTGTTGGAAGATGATCGAAGCAATTTTGAAGCATGAACATGTTTAGCAATCATCATCGAATGCACATAGCAAATGAGAAACTAGCATCTTCTATAAATAATTTTGCTTGACAGGTCTCGATAGTATGTTTTAGTCAATCGGCGTCCCAAAGACGCTTGTGAAGTGATTGATTAGGGAGGCTTTAAAAAGTCTGTTAGCAAATGAACTATTCTAGTGAAATGTGTGGTCATACCGGCGAAGTCCTCTTTTGCCTTTAATGCAGCAAACAAAGAGAGCCAGCCTTTGTCCATGGCGGAGCCTTCCTTTATGATCACAGGGTGAGTTGTACCGAGTCAATGGGGACTGGACAGTCATGATGAACCCCTCTTGGTCCTTGAACCGTTGGAGGAGACACCATCATCAGTCCGATCGCTTTCAGCGCAACCAATCATCACCACAAAAAATCGGTGTCCCGTGAAAAATTAAGAAAAAAATAATTTCACTAAAAACTTCCAAATAAAAATGCTGCTCCCATTTATTCCAAATTGATTTTCATATTATAAAATATCTTGAATTAATATACATATAATTACTCAAAATGATTCAACCGTGTCACATCTAAACGAAAAAATCTAAATTGGTACCCTTGTGCTATATTTTCCCTCAAATTAATTTTTGTGTCACAAATCTTTCAAATAGATACAGCATGTCACGTTTATTATAATGCATTTGGGATAAATATGGCACTGATGTGGCACAAGCATATTTATTTGAGAATTTTTGTAATATAAAATTAATTTATGATAGATATGGCATTGGATAAATGTAGCACAAGTATATTACTTTAGGATTTTTGTTGGTGTTAAAAAGAGAGAGAGAGGTTATTTCCAATAAAAGAAAATAAAAATCAATACTAAAGTTTAATAACCCAATTTTTTTTTGGCTAAAATTTAATAACCCAATCGTACCCTATTATGATGGGATAGAATCTATCAAGCTGTTAACAAAAGTTAAAAATACTTATATGAGCTCCGGTGGTCCAAGGTGGGTCCCGCCTTCGGGTACGTCCTCCTTTCATCAATGCTCACCACGTGGAACGACTAAAGCACCCCCTAACCGCTCGCCCCCGTCGCGACACCGACCGCGAGATATCGCGCCCCGAGATTTTGGCCCTAAGACGACCCGCGAAGCCCCACCTCGGAATTAGCCGTTTGTCGGACGAGCGGGCCGGGGGCCGCGCCAGGTGCCGGATCGGTCGGTCCGCGTGTTGGGGGACAAATTAGAAATAAGATCGATCTTCGGGGGTGGGAAATCGCAATATCGGAGAAGTACGGGGGGGGCGTCGATCACAATGCTTGGAGCCTGGCCTGGGCGACGGTCTCGATGTTCGGAAAGCTCTCTCCCTGCTCGGTCTGACGACGGGGGGTGACCGGATTTCTAGAAACCCCGCCATTTTTTTTTTGTCCTTTGTTTTGGTATTATTGGATTCTAGCGGGGGCGCTCGGCAAATTAGTATTGACCTTCTTGGAGGGGGTAAAGGTGACTTGCTGGGCTGGCTCTTCTTTTTATTTTATTTTATTTTAAGCAAGGTATGCTGTTTTCTACCGATGGAGCCGTGCGCATTTTTTAGGGGGGGATGCACATGGTGCGAAGATAAAGTTTGGTTTCTGAGCGAAAGTGGGGGCGAATTTGATCCCAAAAAAAGGTTGGTTGGATGGTGAAGGTGTTTTGATTTGGACGGGCGTGATGGGTCGGGTCATTTGTCGTGCCGGTGTAGCTTCAGGGATTGTGCCCGCCGTCTTATGCACGAAGCCTTGTTCGATGCACGTAGATGGAGGCGGCTCGGGAAGTTTTGAATATCTCATATTATAAAAGGCAAAATAAATTATAGAGCGTGGCGGTGTAATTTTGATGGCTCGTGTGAATTTGTAGCGTCGCGTTAAGCTAATAAATAATGAGCAACCAATTAAAGTTGGTATATGCATAACTAGATCCATATGTCAAGCCGGTGAATATAGCCACTTTGTTGTCACGGTTTTAGACTTTCCAGACTAAAAACAAGCTTGTGCGTCCCCTAGTAAATGGGATAATCATATTAGCACTAGTAGCCTTTCCTCCCTATGAGGTTCTATTTACTATTTAGCAGCGTGGTAGATTGTACCATCACGATAAGTCATATCATGGTTTGTTACGAACACGACACCCCTCGCATCATTAGCACGAATTGATCGCAATCTCTCCTTGCGCATTCCCAACACTTCATTGTTCATGTCCGAATGCTCCACGTTTTAGCTCCTCGTTTGGGAGTTGGGGGGAATAGATCTCATTGCGTTTTTTTTTTCCTAATTATATAACATATATCCTTTCGCATTGCATATATTCGTGAAAATCCCATCCCCACTTTCCCTTTTTCGTGTTGACAATTCCAAAAAGGACAAAAATAAATGTACTTCTATACGGCATTTATAAAAAGAAAACAGACTATTTTGTCCCTCGACTGAAATTGGGTTTTCGGAATTCTAGTATCTCTTATGAATGAACTAGTTCTTTTTGTCAGACCTCCGATCCGAACATTATCAACGTCAGCCCTTGAGTCTAGGCATAACAAAAATTTCGCGTCCAAGGCCACTGAAGCATTGCGAAGGCCCAAGAATGTTCACTGACTCCAGCAGTTTCCATAGGATTCGTGTGACCAAATAGGACCTTGTCCCATCCTAGGTACGATGTAAAATTGCTTCTTTTGAGATCTCATACGGATTTTGGCATCTCTCAGACATAAAGCAATTAGAGGGTAGAGTCGGGGATAGGGCTTGAAAAATATCCTATCATAATTAAAGGAAGTAGAGCGTGCGGATATCGACACGTTAAAATAAGGAATGTAGTCTGAAAGCTCATCACATTAATGGATAGGCGCAAACTTGTGTAACCGGACATTGAGGATCCAACGCAGGCTTTGTGAAATTATCAGACGAATTGACAGTTCTATGGTCCATGGAGACGGACGGGTCTTCTAGCCATAATTCTTTGCAATTTCTTTTTTAATTTAAAGAAAAATAATATAACGCACAAAAACTCGAAAGCCTGCATAATTTCTGAGCTTGTGAAGACCTAGCTGGTGTTTTTTGGCCGATGATCATCAAGGGATCCGTGCGGACACCTTGAGACGAATGCCTGTAAAATTGCAGTGCCCGTGAAGTCCTAGCTCGTGTACATCCGCCTAGACATAGGAGTCAAGTTAGACCGTAGGGTGACGATGACGAGTGCACTTGTTTTTTTGTGGGGAGAAATTACACAAAAACTCCTCGTGAAATTTTAGGGCGGCATACGAAATTCTCATTTTTTATGTGATTTTTCAAGGGCGCAAGTGCATTTTTTCCTGATTTTTTTTAGTCAAATCAGTCTTCTTTCCCTCAAATGCATTGACACTTACAGGGAAAAAAAGATAAAAAGAAAAAGAAAAAGAATAGAGGTAGTGTTCGTCAAAAATATGTTATCGTTGTTTGTTTAATTTCACTTAGATTTTTATCAACTTCTTTAACTTTTTAAAATCATTTATATTTTTTCGTATATTTTTAATAAGAGACTACCACTGCCCCCGACGAATTTGACATTTCTCACCATAGTCATCATAGTGGTCCCATCCATCTATGTCATGTAAATTATTTATCTCTTATTGAAAAATAGATTAAATTGATTTTCTCTATGCATTTCTTTAGTCAGTTTTGTTTCGTAGTATCATCATTTTTCATATACCATGTTGTATTGTGCCAAAAATTACAAGAGTGCATAACTTTGTCATTCCGATGTGGTCTTTTTAACTGACTAACAAACAAAGGATATATGAAAGGTAAAGTATTAAATATATGCATTTCAATGGTGATACGAACCTCTAGGATAAATTGTGAAAAACTTTTTGTTATGAAGCTAACTATCATATTATTATCTTTCCTAATTTTTTTAATCATTACGGTTTTCTCTTATTTTTCTTCAGTTTTATCTTATTTGAAGGCAAAAGAGTTATTTGACTTAAAGAAATAAGAAAAATTACAACTCTGCCTTTGACAAATCACATGTTACCCCTCATCGAGGGAAGAGCACCATCGATCCTGCCAAATCTGACTCACTGTTTTTACAGCTGTAAAGTCTCCTCATTCATCATTTGGTAATGACAGCAACATTCTCGCCTTCGATTTATGATGCTATCTTTTACTATTCGACGACACTGCTAGTTTAAACACTAGTTGACATATAAAATCGAACAATGACTTTTTCACAATTCTCGAGATTCAAAATATTTTTTACTTAATTTATGAGAAAGAGACGGGAACAAAAATAAAAAATAACTTGTATTCCGTACGGGCTTAAGGTGCTATGCCCCATGGGCTAAATGAAAGGTGTTTGGCAATTTTTTTTTAAATCCCATTCGCAAGGGCTGGCCTTTAGAAGGCTTCAACTCAAGGTAGATTCTAGGTTACTTTGGGCTTTTAGCATTTTCGACATACCCATCTAAAGTTTAATTTAAAAAATTTTGTTATTTTTGTTCCTTTGTCTTTGCCCTCGTAATATCACTCACTGTTCATCTTTTTCTCTGTTGAATTGGTCGACGTGATTGCGTGTGGCAACGAGCTGGAGAGAGGCCGGCTTGGTCATGGTTACCCCCAGCAACTGTCACTTGCAAGTCATGGTGACTCCCAACAAGTGGTGAGGACTGTAGATCTAGGTCGCACAACCTTTGTAAAGGGCTACTTGAGGAAACTAGATGAGACCCACTTGGTCGTGCGACCCCGATGAGGGCCACCTAAGGTTGCCCTTCATGGAGGTCACACGACCTAGATCTAGGTCGTGCGACCAAGCGGCCCTCGCTAAGGTCGCGTGGGTCACGCGACCCTCACTGGGGTCACCTGACCCTAAGTGACCCTTGGCAATGGTCTCCGGGGGTCGCCTAACCCTAGGCGGCTTTTGCCTGTTATCTTTGGGGGTGCCTGAGATCTTACAACCTCATATGTCAGTCACGAGTGACGTATTTCAATCATTAGTGGCTGCTTGCCTTTCGTCGGCCAACTTTTTTTTCTTTTTTCAATCACAAAAGTCATTTGTAAATATAATTTCTCCAAATATTATTTTGCTTAAAGGTATTTCACAATTGATTTTCATATTACAATTTAATGAACACAATTTATATTTTTAAAAACCCTTTCAAAGGCTTTTTTCAAAAGTCCAATCAAATGCATCCTTAGTTAGGAAGGAACCAGCAATTTGATTTTTTTTTTTTTTAAGTGTACAATTATTTGAAAATCAACTAAATTGGTTTTTGACGAGACAATGTCGCTTTATGGAGAAGAGCCAGCTAGACAAAAGGAATTCATTTCATTTCAATGGGATAACTACAAGAATGATTCATCAACTTTAATTCAATGTAGAAAATCATCTTTAACTTTTTAATTTATTTAATATAGTCCCCAAAATTTGGATACATATTTAATCTGAGGAGTTCATAGATAGGGTCAATATTATTCTTGAACTTGTATTAAAGGAAGAACAATATTGCGCATTTTCATGTAGTTCCGAGATTAGATTAAAAACATGCACAAAAAATTAATTAGTCACATTGAATGAAAAAAAATTCAAAGATAACATTTCACGTTATGTTAAAGTTCAATAATTATATTGAAATGATTAAAGTTAAAAAACGACATCACATGTTAGGTCACAATTCAATGATCATTTGTGTTATTATTATTATTTTTTCAATGGGGTTCTTCCCGTTCACAAAACATACAAAAATTAATGACTTGAGTAGAGCGTTGCTTGTAAGTAGAACTGTCAAATGGATGAATTGAGTCAAGTTTGGGTTAAGTCATAAATAATTTGACATAAATTGACCTATTAACCAATTTATAACCAATTTATTATTTATGTAAATTTATTGACCATGCTGGACTCAACCCATATCCAATTCTACTCAATCCAACCCATATTGCTAAAACACTTTTATATTCAACTAAATCTAGAAATTTTTGTTTCTTATGATTTAAAAAAAAATTATATTGTTAAAACGCTTCCATACAATTACAAAATTAATGGATAAAATTTATATATTTTTTTAAACCGAGGCTTCATTTATTTCTAGATTGTGATATTTCTGAAAATGATAATATTTTTCAAGTGTTTCGTTAAAACTTGAAAAATGAACTATTTTTTTTTTTTTCACTTGGCATACAAAATCCGATTTGATTTTTTATGCACTCCTTTAAGTAATTTTAATTTTAATTTTTTTAAATTTGAAATTTTAATTATTTCATATTTATTTTTCTTTTTCTTTTTCCTCTTTATTCACTTGGTCGCCAGCCACGGTGGCCGTGATCGGCAACGGGTAGGCTTTGGCTTGCAACTCAATTTCAGCGAACTAAGCCTTGTTAGCCTTAAGCAAGGCTCCACCTCACTAGATCCGACAAGGTCGAGTTTGCCTCGACGTTGGTGAGCTTAAGTCATACCCTTGCTAGATCGGGGAGCCTCGAGTCTTACCAACTGGTGAGGCATTGACCTTGCTCAATCGGCCAGCTCGAGGCTCATCAATGCGATTGGGTGAAGGCTACGAATCTCGCCCTATTGATGAGGGTTTAAAAATAAATCCATTTGCAATCCATGTATAGTTAGATTTACATAAAATTTAATCTATTTATTAAAATTTTTTCAACCCACATATGATCTATGTCATTGAATATGGATTCAAAATGAATCAATCCATTTTCACACTTTTATGTTTACTCAAAGATATTGTATTTTGAACCTATTAATATAATTTGTGATGTGGGGCTCAAATGGGACCCGCATAATTAATGATGTGCTCTGTGTATCATACAATAAACAAATTTCAAGGACAAAAATCATACGTATTTTCGTAAATAAAGTAGGAAATTTAGAAAGTAAAAAACAAAAAAAAGGGGGAGAGGAGAGAAAAGGTGGTTTGGCCGTGTGGATTAAGGGAGAAAATATTCAGTGGTATGTGCGCGCCACGTCATCTGCTGACGTGGTGCGCACTTACCACTCAGAGATCGACACGCGTCATGTGGGACCCGTTGGAAAATGGACTGAATATTTTCTCCGATTAAGGCTATGCCAGAGCACAAACGCAACGACGCCGTAATGGACTTATCCGACACAAGCGGCCGCAAGCCGGAGGAGCCAACGGAAGATGAAGAGACGACGACGACGACGACGACGACGACGATGATTCGAGCCGCCGTCGAAGCCGTCCACTCCTCCCCTTCTCAGGCCGTCCTCTACCTCACCGGCGGCGCCTCTCAGGTCCCACACCTCTTCCCTTCCCTTCTGCGTGCATCGCACGCTCATCGCATCGTCGCCGCTCTTCCCGTCCGTGTGGATTTGTGACGCGTGTCAGCTGTTGAAACCAGGCCCTCGGGTGGTTGATGTCGGTGCCCGGAGCGTCCAGCACCGTCCTCGAGGCCGTCGTCCCTTACTCCAGAATGTCCATGATACAGTTGCTCGGCAAGGTCCTCGTTCCTCCCCCTTGTTGCCGAACTCAATCGGCGCACGAGTCGTGGTTTCTCGGCCGTTTCTATGTTGCGGCGATTTCTCGTTTTCGATTTCGAGGTGGTTTCGCCTGATGTTGCGATCTCCGATCGGGATTGAAATGCCCGGTGTGTCCTCTTTGAATGGTTTTGCAGATTCCTGCTCAATTCTGTAGCGAGCAAGCCGCGGAGGAATTGGCGCTGCTGGCTTACAACCGTGCTCTCAAGCTTTCTAGGACAGGTGACGGAATTTCATCAGTAATTCCAATTTTGTCTATGAAAGTGGTTTAAACTCCATGAAATTTGGGCTGCACTAGCTGGTGTTTAAATATTCATGCTATAGTTCTATTGATTTCTCTTGCATTTTATTTCTAGAAAGCGTTCGACTGTATTCTCCTACTGCTACTGTGTATGCAGAATGTCTTTTATCTGTTTCTTTCATTGTGGAAGCACATTAATCGCACATTAAGCAGAGGGGAAGTGGTATTCTTGACTAGTGTGCTCGGCGATATTCTCAAAGTTCCATTATTTCCTATAGGCGGCTCTCTTCTGTAGATTTCTGTGCTATTTTGATGCATGATCTAGCAGGATGTTTCAATTAGCTTGCGTGTCCTATTGTCAACAAGATCAAAGTCAGTAAATGTTGCTGATTTTGCAAGCTATTTCACACGGTGGAATCTCTTAGTACTCACTCTTGATACACATGGATTGAGCCCCAGTACAAATATTAAGCTCCTAACATGATGTAGGAATAACTCTAACAAGGGCTCCTATACCTGTTGACTTAGTTGGAGAAGTGACAGATCGCAAAAAGAACAAAAACAGGGCTAAAATAGAGTTGAGTTGAAGCTGGAACAGAGAAAAGATATATATGGTTTATGAAGAACCAATCATGTTTATTGAATGAAGAAAGCTAATGAGTTAGAGACTTAGACTTGTTTATAGTGGGTTACAGATAATAGACGATCTTGATCTCAAATAACATCTCTAAACTCAACAATGTAATCTAATTGAACATTTGCATGATTATCATGAGAAGAGACTAAATGAAAAAATAACACTTCGAACTACTAAAATAGGATAATACTCCTGCATCATAACACTTGTTATGATATGCTATTCATTGCTTATGATGTCTTATAGAGCTGTGTCTATCTCTTCCCACTTTGCAGATTCCCCAGTTATTGGAGTGGGTTTCACTGGCTCTTTGGGCGGAAAACACCCAAAGCGTGGAGATCATAGGTATCATAGAATTGGAATAAGTATACTCTTGCCTCTTTTATATGTCAAAACATTTTAGTGCGTTGGTCCATGTTATTAGATGGCATTGTGGTATATTTCATGGTAGGGCTATTGAATTGTCGAATCCTTACAATGTTATCTTTTGTTGAAGTCACTTATCAGAATCAAGAGTTTTGTTTCCACTGCATTCTAACTCATCGTATCACATTCTGTCGTTTGATAATTGAGAATCACTATCAAAATCTCGGTGTAGGTCTGGGATAACCCTTTGTTCCATAGTCCATATGGGTTTGAGAAGTATAAATGAGTTTGCCAAATGATGATTGACAGAGTGAATAAGACTTTTCTGCCGTCACATTTTTCTCTCTTCTATTGTTCTATTCTTGAGGACTTATCGAATTACTGAAATTTGGTGGTCTTAGAATATACCTATCGACATGTATAATGGCACCATCGACGTAGGGTCCGCTTCAGGACTTAATCAACCACGATGTGCCTTTGAACCTTTAGGTTTTTTGTATTATTATGTAAATTTGTTAAGTTGTTACTCCATCTACCTGATGGCTGTAACTTTATTTCATAAATAGGTTTCATGTATCGGCTAGAACATCTGACAGAAGCTGGGTGTCTACAGTTACCTTGTCAAAGGTAAGTGTATCCAATTTTGATGTTTTCTCTCCAGTCTGGTATGTATATCAAAAGATTGTTGGTTTCATTAGGAGCCAAATGGATGTAGGGATTGCGAACAAGGGAGCAAGAAGATAAGGTCTCAAGCCAGTTTCTGCTGAAGGTATGGCAATTTAATGAAGACAAAATGTCAATTGAGAAACTCTTCTGCCTTTCCTCTTTCTTTTTACCGTATAAAATGTCAGAAGTTGGGGGTTCTTCTGTAACTAAAAAAGGAACTGTATTTTGGGACCTGTGCAAAGATGCATTTGGTCTCATAGTAGGTCTGGCCTGATCTTATGCTTAATCTCTCGTGGGACTGATTTTTTGCCTTCTTCTTATAGTTAGTCCAAAAAAGTTTAACTTCCTATTTGCCACAGGCAATTGCAAATGCATGCAGAGTACCATCAACATCTATTTCAGAGTTGACCGAGTCTGATTTGTCGAGCGAATCTGAAAAAACTTTTGATGAAGATGAAGAATTGGAGCAGCTTATAAATGGCGAAGTATGCTTCAAGATGTATCCTTTCTCCAATGGTATAGACTCTGGTTGTGTTCTCCGGAATTGATATATACAATACAAAAAATTGTTACTTATCCATTTTCTGCAGATTCACATGCGTCGGATGCAGAAAGAAAGATCATTTTGTCTGGTTCGTTTAATCCATTACATGATGGTCATCTGAAGTTGTTGGAAGTTGCTTCTAGGTACATTTGAGAGTTGATGTTTCCAAGTGACTTGTGTTGTTGTGGAAATTTAACTTTATTTACTTTACTTGAGTGCAGATTGTTAATAATAGAGCAACTGATTGTTCATCTTTTGAGCTTACCCATCTTGTTGTCATGCTACATATCCTCTAGTTCTGCTAGGTGTTTTGAATTTAGAGCAACAGGCAACATGCCTTAAATTGAAGGCAAATATTGGTCTAGCTTAATTGTTTCACGGCACTTTGGCATTTGCTAACCATATGGACTGAAGCAAATAATATCAAGTTTCAAACTTTTATATATCCACATAGTTTTATGACCAAAATAAGAATAAAAAATCCACATAGTTTTATGCATTGTGTGGAATAAGCCGTCATCTAGTGATACAAGCTGTAGAACTTTAGATTACTAGTGTGTGGTAGTCAAGAAAGTGGCAAACTGTTTTTTATGAACATAATTTAAACTTCAAGCAAGTGTTCAAAAAGCTTGAAAGATTGGATTTCTGGGAAAAGGGTAACGATTTAGACTTGTAACTTTGGCGGGGAAGGAAATGATTTAGTGTAAAGCGAAGGAAAAAAATCAAACTGCATTATAGATTCTAATTTTTTCATTGTATTAAATTATCTCTTTTTTCTTCTTTGGTTAAGTTCATGCTAACCTTTGGAATAACTAATGTGGACTTATCGTATTACACTATGAGTGCAAACATTTTAAGGACACAAAATGCATTGAATAGTTTTAATTAATTTTAAGGACACTATGAGTGGACTTATCATATAACTTTCAGTGTACAAAATTCAACCATTATTAGAAGGCAATTGAAATTAGAGGGGAAGGATAATAGAATCGTTTTAATTAATTTCAAATGAAAATGCATTTTCAATTGATAATTTCACATGAATTGAACAGTTTTTAAAGACATATAGGAAAAGAAATTTTAAATGTAAATTCCATCCACATCATAAATTCATAGCTCCTTTGCTTTTGCAGCAAAATACCTATCTAGTATTAGATGTAGGTGAATTCCTAGCAACTTATCGTTTTGTCCTAATGGCAGAATTTTGATTTTTTACTCTTCTCAATAAGTTATTGGGTAGTGTCTCCACTGTTGTGTCATGGTGAGTTGAACAGCCATTGTGGAGTACAAGCTTCGAATTCCTTCTTTGCAATATCTAAACAGATGCATGAAGTCCTCTTGTTATGGGTTTCTGATATTACATCATGTGCCATACCTAATATTCATGTTGGACTTTTGTTCTTTGATCAGATGTTACAATTTTTTCATTAATAAATGAATTTGACTGCAGTATCTGTGGCAATGGGTATCCATGTTTCGAAATTTCGGCAGTAAATGCGGATAAACCTCCACTATCAGTGCGAGAAATAAAAGATCGAGTGAAGCAATTTGAAGGAGTTGGTGAGATTTGCTTGTTCTTCATTACCAGTCCTGCTGTGTGCACTTTATTTTCCTTCCTGGATGTTCCACATTGGAAATTGAACGAACTCCAATTACGAAACCACTTATGTACGTTTTTTGCAGATAGATATATATATATGGCAATGAATATGGATATATTTGGCAATGGATACCCATACTGTATTGCATTTTACATAGATTCAATATCTGTAGTGAAGATCCTGTGCTGATTTTTGAGCTTTCTTTAGAGATTTACCTTGCAATTGCTGTACAGGCAGTGGCTTTGGTTTGAGTGGACTTGTTGTTTGCTGCCATTTCAAACTACTTTTGTGCCCTCTTACATTTTCTTATAATTGGCTGCAATTGTGTGTCCTATCTGCACTGCGCTTATCAGGATGCAACATTGTATAAAGAGTCGTGCAAGCAAGGCTAGAGGTTCCACTGTGTGTTTTTGAAAAGAGAGGTTAATATATAGAAATATTAACATACTCAAAGCTGAAATTGTTTAATCGAGGTGTTGGCCATTGACTGATGACTTGTGAACCACATGTGTTCTGCTTCTGCATAATCTGTACAGGAATGGGATGAGGCTTCGAAGTCAATATCTGTGTCTTTGTTTTTCTTTGAGGGCCTTTTATGTTAGAACTGCTTTTAACTGCCAATATTCCTTTTATACTTCCTATTGGTATCAACCATCACGCTTCTTGCGAATTTCAGGAAAAACTGTGATAATATCTAATCAACCATTTTTCTATAAGAAAGCGGAGCTTTTTCCAGGCAGTGCTTTTGTAATTGGTGCAGATACAGCAGTGAGACTTATTAATGTATGTTCTCAACCATCTACTGTAGATTCATTTTCTTTATTTTAGACAATAGCCCTGCATTAATTGTTCATAGCTTTCATAGGGTTGATGTTTCTTGACGTAGCATATGGCTCACTTTCAATTTATACTGCGGCTTCGTGTTACTAGGGGTAAATGGATTGCGAAAATTAAGGAATATGTTTTGACTGTCTTTCCACTTTTTAGTATCGTGGAGCAAGGCTATTTCGTTTTCTTGATGCTTTTGCAGCGTTTATGGATTTTGTTGATAATTATGTCATGCAGCCAAAATATTACGACGGGGATTATAAGAAGATGCTGCAAATACTTATTGGATGCAAAAGCACTGGATGCACTTTTCTGGTGGGCGGTCGTAATGTAGATGGAGTTTTCAAGGTCTGTCCTATGAGATTCTTGGAAATGTGCCCTTTTTCCCTTTCCTTTTCTACCTTCATTACATCTTTTCCTTACTAACCCCAGAAGCTTGATCCATCAAATGCAACACACTGCAGGTTCTCGAGGATTTTGACATTCCAGATGTTTTGAAGGACATGTTCAAATCAATCCCTCCTGAAATGTTTCGCGTGGATGTTTCATCCACTGAAATAAGGCGAAGTCGTGGACTGTTATGATATACAGATGGCAGAGACAAAGGAATGGCGACTTTGTCAGTAAATTCATTGTTATATTATTAGATGTATGTCCATCTGTCACTCAACTCTTATTTATACCCGTACAGAGAGGCATTATACCATACCTCTGGTGAAATAAAAAATCTCAAATAAAGAAAATATATATTGGAGAGTTGGGGGAAACATGCAGATCACAAAGCGCATTGCTTATATTATTATATCTGTCGCTTATCATTTACTACTTAGTTAACCGAAAAAAGAAGAAGACCCAAATATGGGCTTGCTCATTTCCAACTTGTCATTGCAATTTTGCTTGCTGAAATACGATAAGTTCTCTTATGCTGTATATTCTATGTTAATAAATTGGAGTCTTCTTTGAGAGAGAGGTAAGGAGTGTTCTATCTTTCGGGATGTACATTCTGTTTTACTAGTTGTTGAGGTTATCTACATCGGCATGAAGAGGTGAACTCCCGGAGCATGAGAGGATGGACATAGTAGCAGTGACCGCAGGTACTGTGCTATCAATGTTTACTATGTTATGTCCTTCAACAACCATGAGCTGAACCGAAACCCAGAAGAAGAAAGAAGCTGCACTGATTTGTGGTGCATCAATTTGGATTCACGTTACTTGAATTAGAAAAGCCATTCTCTTTATCAGGGTATAGCTGCTGTAAACATAGCTGAGCCCTACTGATAGTCCTATCGGTTGAAGCTCTAGTCTGGTCAGACACTACGAGAACTTGAAAGTACAGAAAAGATGGAGAAACTACATTTGACCTGCAAAATCTGGTTCTCATCAACTACCTTTTGAATTGAGAGGCAGCCTCTGAGGAAAATGTCAGATCAGGAGTAACCTACCGAACCCTTTGGGGACGGGATTGTGCGATAGGAGATTGCTGAGCGCTCATCCACCACAAGCTGCGCCGCAACCGGCGGTGCAGTTGCTTCCGTAAGTGCCGGTGTGGGCAGAGGCGGATGCCTTGTCTTTGGACATGCCGTCAGCACACATGAACATAACCACAACGAAGAGAGCAAGGGAAAGCAGGAATGCCGTGAGGACGAGGACCGCACCATTGCTTGAGGCTTCGCCTACGGACACTCCGGTGGCGGCTTCTTTCCATTCCCTCACCATCTCTCTCTCTGACTATCGATCCTTGAGGAGGTAATGAGAAAGGTATTATGAGGTAATGAGTAGCTATCAAGGAGCTCTTTATTATCTTTTCAAGTGTCTGCCCACCCTCTTGGCTCTCCCTTGTTATATGGGTCTATGAGGTGACTTTGTGTGGATATTTTAGGACGAGATTCCTTCACCCATCTAATTCCTATGGTTGCCCCCCCGGCCAATGACCGGTATGAATGTGACGCTTTTCATCCTCCACCCGAATCTGAAGCCGACCATTTTATCATTATTTTTGCCTTTCCTTAGGTCAATCCCCGAATCTTCTAATGGACACTCCGGCTCCATTTGTCTTAAACATTTTTTTTCTTTTATTTCGTTTTTGTAAGTGATACAAGTGATTGTCCTTAGGAAAAATATTTTCCAAATCATTCAACTTTTACGAAATAAATGGAGTCCTAGATGGAGTTTGATCCCTTAAATTTTGACTTCTTGGATTTTCTCTATTGTTGGTCTATATTTACCGTTGGCCTAAATTGTAACTCAAATTAGTGTGGGTACTCTAAGGGTGTGTTTGGTAACCAATCAAATAGTGTATTATTCTATTCTCTTCTAAGGGCGTGTTTGGTAACCAACCAAATAGTGTATGATTCTATTCTTTTGTTTTCTGGAATAAAAAAAGAACATAAATTCATCTGATAACTTTTGTATTCCCAGTAATAGATTTGAAATAGAATTAAGAAGCAAAAAAAAAATAAAAATAAAAAATGTATTTTTTGTTCCCGAGAACAACTCTAGAATCAAGTCTTTTCTTTTCTTTTATTTTTTTTCCCTTCTTTTCCTTTGCTTCTTCTTCTTTCTCTTGTTGGCGGCCTCATCGGTGTCTACAAGGCCAAGCCTTGCATGGTCACAATGAGGCTTGACCTCATTGGGCCACCGCAAGGCTAGGCCAATGGTTGGCTGAGGTCGGCCAAGCCTCGCCCAACGCCAGCAAGGCTCGGGCCAACGAGGCTTGGCCTGGTCGGGGGTTGATAATGTTTCGACAAGGTCACTGGCCTTTGTTTGGCCAGTCATGAGGGCGGCGACTAGCTTAAGAAGAAGAAAAGAAAAAGAAAAAAGAAAAAAAATTGTTAAAAAATTAAAAGAAATTCTAAGTCACAAAAGAATTTGAAGATCGTATCAAACGTATTTTTATCTCTAAAATAGAAAATTTTATTTAGTTACTAAACACTTGAAATGTTTAGACAATCGGAAAAAACTATTTATAATTAGAAATTATTCTCGAGAATATAATTATTATCAAACAGGCTCTAAGCGACTTGGACATCCGACGTCATAAAGTAATAGTAGTTCAAAGACGATATTTTCTCTTTTGCTAATAAGAAAGTATCCAAGATGCTTTAAACACATGACTAATTTTAATTATCCGAAATCGTTAGGGGAAGGACTTTCTGGTCTTGGATAATGTGGAAACTCAGCCTCGAATTAGAAACTTCTTAAAAAGGAGCTGCGATGGAAAGGGGGTCTGATCGGCATGGAATTGTTAATTATTGTACAGAATGGACTTGACCCGTTCCATTAGCAAAATTATATAATTTAGAATCCTGTTCTTTTGAGTTTGGGGATGTGATGTCGTGATTAACGGGAGCAATCAATTGCGGGTGGGATTTCAAGAGAATCTTGGGCATAGATTAGTTTGACTTCACTGCATTTATTGCGGATTATTATTATTTTTTTTTGGAGTTTTTAATTGTCAATCACAAACACGAGCAATGGTAGGAAACTCCCACTAGGTATAAACATGACTGAACTATTATCGTGTTGCACTATGAGTCGTGATCACGTTATGAAATTAATTATCACTAGTATGTTTGATAATACATGCTTTTAAACTACAGCATCATAGAATTGGACGGCGTCGCCCCTCTGAGGTGGTTCGCCGAACAATGTTTTTCAAGCTGCGACGCCCCCTTTTTCCCACGGCCGAAAGCCGTGTGCCGGAGGGCTGCATGAAAAAATAGCCACGTCGCGAATTGCGGGCGAGCGTTCGAATGAGCGGGCTGTAGTCGGGCACCCGATGACAGTCCATCGCCATCACTTCGTTGCAAAGCGATCACTCCTTTGACTCGGAATCTAGGAAAGCAAGTGCCTTTTCCTTTTCATGCCCCGGCATGGACTCAGGGATTTAGATGGATGACGTGGTCCAACCTTACCCAACTTCCATCCCAAAAAAGCTTTGAACTTTATTCAATGCTTTTGACAAAAGTGGAGAAAGATAAGGGGCTTTTTCCGCAGGTGGACGTCAAAGACGGAGCATGGTGATTTTTGCCCAACCCGTTTGGTCGTTCAAATTGTATGAATTGCACGCATGCGTAACGAACTTTGTATAAACTATTTTGCTCGAGCACCTTTTGCTTTAACATTCTGTACTTATCCAAAATGTTATTTAAGATGTGATCGCATCATGTTGGTGAACGGGCTTATCTTATGATTTAAAGTAGTCTCTCGATGTTTTTAATAATAAACCCGACTTGACAAAACCCTCGGATGCCTCTAATAGGACAAAAAAGAAGAAGGAACATGTGGTGCTCAACCTCCCCAAAAAAAGTGAAATATATAAAATATGGCGACTTGATTTACGGACGATTTTACCTTTTTGTTTTTGAAAAATAGTTCTTTTTTTGTGTTGGTAGATTTTTCAAAGAGCTGCTAAGTGGTGCCCTGATTTTTTATTAGTAATTAACCGGTATTTTTGCAAAATTACAAACTAATAATTAGAAAATTGTCAAATTCTCTTGACACGAGTAAGTTGCGTTGGTAGATTGATCTAATTTAATGGGAAATTTATTAAATATCTCGATTGTTCATAACTCCATATGCCTTTTTCTTGGATGAATTTGGAATCACCCCTTTATTTTTCTTCATTTTTTACTTTCCCAGCATGGCATGCGGGTGCAAAAGCACATCTTTAAAATAGCCATCAGCTTTGTATATTCTGGCCCGCAATCACAAGAGAAACCAAAAAAATTAAGTCAGAACAACATCAACATCGAATCGAAGTTCCAATTCAATTTATCCGTCATCATGATAGAAAGTCATATGTACATATATCTTTATAGACGAAATTTCCAAAGATAATAATTTTTCCGCAAATTGATCTTTCGGTGCCGTTTTTCATTCCAATCTAGGTCCCCTAGGAATTTTGTCGAGGACTTTGGAATCAAATTTCTTGTACAGTTTCTTCGCGCCTCTCCTGCTTTTGCCAGCAAGATGATCCACTTGGTTCTCGTATCTCTCGTATAAAGCAGGTAGAGTCTCGATGCAAACAAAAGCTTACCACAAAAACAAAAAAAAAAAAAAAAAAAAAAAAGAAAAAATAAAAATTAAATACAAAATAAAAAAGGAACACAAAAAAAATAATTACTAAAAAGTAGAGGATAAATAAAATGTTGCAGTGAATTTTAAGGAAGCTTACCAAAATATAGCAAATTCCATGAGCTTACGTAGTTGCCAAGGACGGACATCATCCACAGGAATGCGATTGCCTGGAATTCATGCGGCAAAATATTCAAACAAACAGATAAAAATACATAATTAAGGTTGGTCACATAATTAAAATAAAGAAAATGAGATTTTGGACGACGAAATTCATACCCCGAAAAGTAGCCTCCAATCATTACCACTTGAAACGTAGTAAATCATCGAGAGTAATTTGTCAATTTTTCGATAAAGATATCGACACCCGGCCTCAGACAGCTGAAAGCTGTACACATTGGGAGGGTCCCTGATATGCGAAGAATAAATAAGACTATTAGAAGGATTAAATGGATAGTTTTACGTAATCGATTATCGTGAAGCACTAGTCATCCACCTCTGAATTAAATCGGCCAAGTTAGACCAAATGAAAATGACGATCATCGATGCCAAGATGAGGTGGCAGAGGAGGGTGACGAAATGGTACTCCACGACTTCGAAGAGAAACCATATAGCCGTGACCCCGATCAAGATCCCTAGCGATAGCTTCTTGTCCTTCCACAATAGCACGTCAGCGACTTGCGATGGCAAATCGTTCTTGCAAAATTAGGAAAATTGGACAGGAAAAGTCGAAAAAAACAAAAAAAAATAAAAACGGAGAGACGTAAAATGGATGGAGCAGTTTACGTTTGCCCCCGCCGAGGATGTCGTGTAGAGGCGTTTGACGGCCTAATGGCTTCTGCGAAGGTGCGGGGTGGTCGTCGGAATCGGATGAGTATATCGGCATGATCCTATATGTGTAGGTGGGTTAAGCTAATGCTTGTAGAATAATTCGCACAGTACCGTAATTGGTGCGTGGTTTATATAATGGAAAAGTGGTTCTAAGCTTAGGTTTCAAGAAAGTGGTCACGATACAGAAGAAAGGAATGGCTTTGGGTACGATAATGACTTAGGGGCTCATGGTAAGCTTCCTTCACATGCTCATCTTCATTAATATAATCACTGCTTGGGGATCCAGATATCTCCATCTCTCTGTCAATGCCAAGTATCCAAAATGGAGTAAGATTCTTTGTCTTGGCTTTTAAAATTAGACCCTTTTTGCGTTTTAGCATTCTTATATGATACGCCGGCTATGTAAGATTACTATTTTTTTATAATACATGTCAATTACTAATGGTGTAGATACATTGAATGGCAGAACTATGAAGTGGTAAGTTTACTCTTCAAGCCATAACCCCTCATCTCAAAAGAGATTGGTTTGAAACTACCGACATGCACATGTGAATTCTGTTAGAAAAGAGTTTCACATCGAAAAGCTAGTGTGATGTGAAGATGTTAATATATCATAATATTCCATAACTTAGTAGTTTAAACTTTTGAGTGAAGGTGAACTTAATTGAAGTTGACAGACTCAAACTCTTTCTTTATGAGCTCTCCAAATAAAGGTATCGAGCTTCTATTGCCGCACCTAATAATTGATATCACAATTGATGGTTGATTGATGGTTGACTCCTAATGGGTATTGGCATTTGGGGTATATATCAAGAAAGGAATCTTGCGACCAATGTAATTATTAGTCTGGCGAAAGAGACCAGAGATGAAGGTCCTAATGGATGGCAACCTTTGTGTTTCAGTCTAGAGAAAGAAACTAGGAATGAAGATGGGTGTTGGAGATTTAGGCTAAGATATGTAGATGAGAATGAAATCTGAATTGAAGTAGATAGACCTAACATTGAGGTCACACGTGAAGGAAGAACATAGAGTTGTACGTTGTAAATTGTGCTAGAAAAAAGTCCCATGACATAGAATTAGTGTATATGTGTGAATTGCGTTAGAAAAGAGTCCTATAATAGAGAATTGGTGTGGTATCGAATAGTTAATATATTTTAGTTGTTAAAGGTTTGAGGGACAATTAGTTTGACTCAATATGTTGACGGGTTTGGATTTGGATTTGGATTTCCTTTTGGAGAGCTTCAAAGATAATGGTATTGGGCTTTTACTGTGCTTGCAATAAATGGTGTTAGGCCGATAATTGATTAGTGACCTAACTCCCAATATGTATTGGTGTTGGGGGCATATCTCTCATGATCAACGTGATTTCTGAGCAACCTTGACAGATTATAAGTGAGTATTTACATTAATGGGTCGCATTCCGCATCTAATTATACTTTGCCGTATCAGGACACACTAATCATGTGAACATGTGCTGGGAGTACGCCCATCATTCCTTTCATCATCCTCTCCATCACAAATTCTGGCTCGGCAGCTAAAAACTAACGGAAGCAGGAGCTTCTTAGTTCACTCTTCATCGGACACGCCAGGCCCGGGCTTCCTTTTCTAGTAACGGGCTAATTGGTAATTAACATCGCGAAAGGCCACCTTCTCATGTATATTATGGTTCCACAAGACCATCTCAAACTATAGTGGCTCGTCTAATTGGGCCACGTTCTCAGACGTTGGTTCATGGGATTTGCACATAAGTGGGCATAAAGCCGAGTTATGTTGGTGCTCGAGGTCGACTCGCAAGCGGTCGTCGCACCACTTCAACCATTAAAACTAGCGAGTTGTCGCCATAAAATGCCATGAATTCAGATAGTCTCTACTTATAGATAAGGAAATGCGTGTATGCCAGCCGATTGACGAACCGGATCTTACCGGTGGGAAGGAATTTATATGCCAGAAGGGGTCTCGGCAATGTTGCTTTGTGACTGAATTGACGTCTTCGTATATAAGAAATATATATTTTTTTTTAATTCCTTACTACATATCTGAAAATCATGTCATTTTCGGTTTGCTAATGAATTACGGTCCCTTTAGGCTTTACTTTTGTGAATTATGCATTAAATCCGGTCAAATGGAGTGGGATTTAAAGATTTCTCATGATAGGATTCTTTATGTGTACAGGAAGTAATCATCTGGATGTCATTCCAATTGGCCGGTTTGACCTTGTTTAATAAGATTCGCTTTGAATTGAACTCCAAATCGAAAAGGGAATGAATGACTTGGTCTTCCATATACCGGAATATCAAATTCAGTAATGATTGAATAGACTATATAAATGGGGATCCTTCGATAATGCAAATATCTTACCTACCACTTTTAAAGATTACTCGGCCCAAGAAACCTGGTACTTGCATCTTTCAGTTAGAGAAGACGTGACAAGTCTATGAGTTTGTCTAGTTGCGTGGAGTTATGTCCACATAAAATTACAATTTATTGCTGTCTTATGCCCCTCATTCGCTCCACTTGGCTCTAACTAATATAATTTTGTTAGAATATTTAGTCTAAAAACTTAAATTGATAATTAAAAGGAGCTTGCATGTATATAAAGAGCATATGAACCTTTAGTCAAGGGCTTGAGATAAAACTAAAGCAAAACTTGACTCTCATACTGTATCAGAATGTCTCAATCAAAAGCTTAAATTTATAGGTGAAGGAAGACTATATGTATATAAAGAACATATAAAATCCTAATCAAGCGACTTGTAGCCTGATTTATATGTAAGCTTTTGACCAGAAATTATATAACACAAGGCTAACTTATGCTTACGATAAATGTGTTAGAGCATTCATATACTAGAGCCATGTACCCCTACATTGACTTATACAATCGTAAAGCTCGTTCGGAGCTAATTTAGTGCATTTTTCAGTAGCACCCATAGTTGTGAAAAGGGATGTTGCAGCCTTTACAAATCTTTGCTAAACTTCTAATAGCTGCATCAATTTTAAGAAAGCTGCCTCAACTAGCTTTGAGGTGCTGCGGGTTTAAAGGATATTTTACTTAAAACACAACTCATAACACTTCATAGCATAAACACATAGTAACACAGTAACACCGCAACCACACCTATACCACGTTGCTATTGGCCCCGTTTGGTTCAGTATTCCCAAGAGGCTTTCAGCCCTGAAAATCCGTTGGAAAAAATTTTAGGTGTTTGGTTTAACATTTGGAGGTGTCATTAACCAAATGTTGACATTTGGAATGCTAAATAGGGGTTTAATGATTTTTTTTTCTTCTAATATTGCCCTTATTGATAATTGCATTTTCCTCTTTTACCCTAAAAGTTTACTGTTCATCTTCTTCCTCTTGGACTTGCTGGCGTCGCCTGGTCGTGGCCTCAGGCGACACCGCCTAGGGTCGCGCGACCCGCTGCCTCCCCACCACCACTGCCACCAGCCGCCTCCCCCACCACAACCACTAGCTTCGGCTGCCCTCCTGTTCGTTCCCCTCTGCTTCAGCATCTCCTCCTTTTTTTTCCTTTTATTTTTTTCCTTTTTCTTTTCACCTCAAAGCTACTTTGCAAACTACACCAAAATAGAGTACCCAAACACCTTTGCCTTCATCAAATGCCCATCCCTCTAAAGATATTTGGGGAAATGGCTTTGCATTTCCCCAAAATTGAACCAAACGCCGTTGTGGAGTGCTCTAATATACATGCTCCTAGTACATGCTATAAAGTTGCAGAATCTTAAGGTTAGACGAGGCTTTCGTAGAAGTTACTGTAAATTACCGCTGTTTTGGAGGTACTTTAGGTATGAGGGTGTCAATCAAACTGCTTATAAAAGTTACAGCAGATAAAACTATTGCAAAAGCACTGTACGAGAACCTCTTTAGCATTTGAATAGCTGTTGGTCTTAGTCTACTAGTATAAAATTAATGGGATAATAGCACCAATGGTTCATGAACTTCGGTCCATTAGATAATGTTATCCCCAAACTTTTGATCTGTGTAATGTGATCTCTAAATTTTGGCCCGATGTGTATTGTTATTTGTAAACTTTAATTTTGTTCAATATGACTCATGAATTATTCGTAAGTGCTCAATGTAATGTCTAAACTATATAAAAAAATGCAAAAATTCGGGGATCACGTTAAACATTAAATCAGAGTTTAGGGATTATAATGAATAAATTAAAATTTTAAAAATGATAGTGTAAATTGAATTATTTGAGTCATTTTTCCAAAATCGCATTCCACAAATCAAGTGATAAGTAAGATAGATCTTGTCGAAAGTTGATGGCCTGGGGTAAGAACCTATTACCTTCTCAATTTTGTATCTAATTACTTTTAGTCCCCCAAAAATTGCGATTTACATCAAGTCGCCAGGAGTATCTTCCTCTTCCACACGACGCTATGTAGAGATTGAGGCAGAGCATGCCAGAATTCAAACTGGGCGCAAAGTCGAAGAGACCACGTGCCTGAGGACTTCCCCATTTTCAGTTCTCTTGTCGTACTTCACCAGAGCATTCCACTTTCTCGTCCTCCAACTTGCTACGATAGCGACTTTGAGATCGGTCGACTTGACGGCGTTGAATTTTCATGCGCATTCCCTGAATTTTCAACGGTCTAAGATATGAGGCAGAGATATACACAACACCCCACACTTGCAGTTTTGTCAGAAGAATCAAAGCTCCTCCAGCTCATCTCCAAGTCAAACTAATCAGGCAGACAGACCCCCATCCAAGAACCTCAACACTTCCCACACACTCTCTCTCTCTCTCTCTCCCTTCTCCCCACACATATGATATCTCCATTTTCGACCAAACTCCACCACCCCATCCATCCACAATGACCAGAACCAGAACCAGAACCAGAACAGTCCCCACACCTCCTCTCTCTCCTCTCCCAACCAACACAAGCCTCTCACTGCTGTTGCTCTTCTCTCTCTCCTTATCCCCCCGGGAGTCTCTCTCCCTCGTCGACACCCACTTCAGAAACTGCAGCCTCCCCTTCGCCTGCGGCGGCCTGAACATCACTTTCCCGTTCTATGTCCCCGATCGGCAACCCTCCTACTGCGGCTTCCCGGGCTTCGCCCTTTCCTGCGCCAACGATCGCCCGGTCATCACTCTCGCCAGCGACGACTATGTGGTCCGCGACATCTTCTACGAGAACCAGTCTCTCCGCATCTCCAAAGCTGCCCTCTCCGACGACAACTCAACCGCCTTCACTTACTGTGCGCCCGGTTCTTTCAAGAACCTCACCATCCCGTCGAGTCTGTTCCAGCTGAGCCAGAACGTTACCACCACCCTCTCTCTGTTATACAACTGCAACATCTCCACCCGCACCGACGAGCTTCTGAACTACAGGATCAGCTGCCCTGGCGAAGAAGAAGATGAAAGTGGGGTCGTTTTGGGGATATATGGGGACGGCGAGGATCAAGAAGTGATCGATGCCACAAAAAAGTGCGGGACTTTGGTGGAGGCGCCGGTGGCGGCCGAGTGGAGAGGGAGTGCGGAGATAGGGGAGGCGTTGAGGAGCGGGTTCTTGTTGAACTGGACGGCAAGCGATTGCAGCGCCTGTGAGAAGAGCGGCGGCAAGTGCGGGTTTGAGTTCGGGATCTTCCATTTCCGGTGTTACTGCCCGGACCGGCCTCATGCTTGGCAATGTAGACCAACTGGTACGTTCACTTCTTCTCCTTCTTCTTAATTTTATATAGTAAGTGACACGATTCTCATAGACAAGTTCACGGATTAGCCTTATTATACGGAACAAGGAGGTTTACACATGGATACAGTAGAATTCTCTATAAATAAGGAAGGACTGGAAAAAGAAGGCGATTTGGCCGCACAAGTTGTCATCTAACAATCGATACTCGTGAAGCGGCTGGGCTACCACGATGAGCGTGACTCGTCTTCAAATGACAAGAAAATGTTAGGATGCATGTGGATTTTTTGTCTTGGCTCGAGCGAACTTTGTGTGCCATGGAAAGGTGCCAGATCCGTCGCTAAAAGTAGCTCTCTAGCGACCAAAACGAAACCATTTCGTTACTAGAAGTGGGTACAAATCATAGAAATGGCGACGAAGTCTATTATCGCCGTGATGATACAAAATTAGCGATGACACATTGTTTCATCGCCGATTGCCGATTTTTTCTGCAATCAGAGGAAGACTTTATTTAATTCATTCCGGCCTCAAAACTTTAAGGCAGCTTAGGCCGTGTTTGTGTTTGCTTGTCTGAATTTCGGATTAGGATAGTAGGATAAAGCACGATTATAAATCCTCCCAATATCATCCGAATTGTATAAAATCCCATCATATATTTGGTTTTACTTAAGATAGGATTGTGAATATTTGAATATCATGAAAATTCTTCCGAATATTCTCACTCTTAAATCGTACCTCCACTCTTAGACGATTCGCTGTTTAGCTATGAGCTATAGCCACCGGAAGAGCTCTCTCTCGTGGCCCCTTCAGCGAACCAATCTACCTTATGTCTAGGCCACTCCTCGCTGCCGTCCACTCTGCCCTACCAGCTTCTGCCCATACCATCCCTCCCTGACGACTTTGGATTTAGTCACGTCCCCCCTGCACTAATTGCTCCCTTTGTCTCGCGCCGATCATCGGCCTTATCCCTCTCCCTCTTCCCCTCCCTCCTCCTGGCCATGTCTCTTGGCGTCTCGGCGGCGGCGGCAATTGCACAGTGGACATTGTTGTTGCTGGTAGCGAAAACAATGATGGAGGAGCAGATGACGGGATTGGATAAGGAAAAACTAATAGCAATGAATTATCAAAGTAGATTTTTCAAGTAATCAAACTGCGAGGAGGTTCGAAATCACAATCATTCGATGTGAACATGAGTGAGTTGGGAATGATTAACGATTTCTCGATGGATCAAGCCGATGTAGTCAGATGCGTCACTCTATCAATCCATCATTGAATGATAATAGAGATTGTTATTGTATTTTTAATTTTTTTTATTCAATTCGGGTTTGTCCCAACCCTATGACAGATTTCTTATCCGGCAATTTATCTGGGCATATCCGGTCTGGAAGATGTGGCCAAATACCATATAAGATAATTTGTTATCCTATCAAGACTCAAATCCGAACTACTTAAAGTAATGCCATGCATAATATGACTTGTATAAAATTAATACACTAATCGACGTAGGAGAATATACATAAGGTAGTTTCGGACAAGCAAGCCATATTCAATAACTAATAACAGTATGTCACATCACTTAATATATCTATTTTATGAATAAATTTCAATCCTCCTAGTGTTAGTATTAATATTTTGCTGTCTCGACCCCAAGAGTCAGCCTTTGCCAAAATATTTAGTCACGAAGTGAGTGGCCGATGCATGACAAACCTTGATTGAGCTGGCTAGTCATTTTGGAGCTGTTACATTCTTAATTAAGTTAATAATTGGATTTATTGTAGTAGGGCGATTGAGAGTTCTCATACTATATTATTGTAGTCCAATGATTACCATAAATTGCATGGGAAACTACCAAGTTATTGTAGAATGAAGCCAGCAGGAGAAATGATATTGAAGAGCATTGTTGAGTATAAATCGGGGCTTTCCTGAATATTTCAAGTTTTTAGAGTGAACAATTGGGTACTAAACTTTGCCAGACGTATTGAGACAGCGGTCTCAAATTCAATTTAAAGCAAAACTTTTTCACCAATTTATGGAATTTGATTTCTTAAATTTTTAGTCTCGGCCATTCTTTTCTCTATGGGTATTAGGGCAAGCACGGCCTCCATATACTGTTTATGGTAATTAGAAATTTTTTAGTCTCGGTCATTCTTTTTCTCTATGGGTAATGTAATATTGTCTTAGCAAAATAATTTACTTAATTTATACTCTTAATCATCAATATCTATGTTTTTTGCTGTTTCATCACATTTACTTTTTGCTTTTCCATTTTAATATATAATTTCAATTTTATCGATGGAAATTTTTTTATAACAGCTTTTCTCTTATTCATATACTATGGAGGATTTAGATGAGACTCATAATTGATCATAGTTAAGCCATCTAGGTTAACTAATGGTGAAACAATTCGTTACTTGTAATTTATGTACAGTTTATTTGGATAATTTAATGCATTTGATTTTTCAATTTTATCTTTAGGATGATTATATAGTGTTTTCTTGATCGCAAGTTAATTTCAAGTTCTTTTTTTAATTAATTTTTGTATTTCCAAAATAAAAAATTTAATGGATATTTTTTTATTTGAATTGTGATTTATAACTTAGGTGCTAATTATTAACTGGTTAATTACATTTTCAGTAGGTTTAAGTAATTATTTATATTTACTTTACTTCTTGTAAGAAGATGATGTTTTCTATTTTTGATCTTAATTGGTCAATTGCCTGATTGTACTTTAGTTTTCTAATATCAACTATGCCATCATTTCTTAATATTTGTGTTTTCCATTTAGTATTATTACTTTTGTATTTTGGCAATTTTACTTTAAGAATTTTCAGTGCCTACACTTTAGATTTACAACTAGAACTTAATATTAGACTCTATTTGTTTAGTAAAAAATAAATGATTTAAATTTTTTCCTAAAAATAATTGGTTATATAATTTAAAATATTTATTAATTCATGATAAATATTTTCATTATTATAATAATAATTTATCTCTAAACGTTTTTATGGATGATGAAAGTAATTTTGGTTTATTTATTTTTATAAGCGATACAAGCAATCATTTTTAAAAATTATTTTTTAAATTATTCATTTTCTATGAAACAAATGAATTCTTATTATAGATTGAGATTACTGTGGAAAGGTCCACGTCATGGCTGATAGATCAAGAATCAACCAAAGTACTGAGTTTGACATTTTCAAAATGGAGATGGGGTCAAGTTGCTAGTTTTCTAAGCTATGACCAATTGCTGATGTTTGAATGCCGGAAAAAATGAGTACCCTAAATAAAGACTTGTCACGGACATGAATGTCATGATATCGACTCCGAGTAAGCCAGTCTTCCTTAGACGTTCGGAGGGAAGACTTTGACCCAAAATCCCCGTGGACAACTCGCAAAGCTACGGAGAAAGCTGGTTCCCTGATCTGTCTTTCTTTCCCTTCTTTCTTCGCTTCTGAAATTCCGACCAAAAGCAGCTCCCGGACGGCACTGATGTGCTATGGAGTCACTGACGATGATGTTTTATGTCCTTTTTTCCTTGTCCAGAACGATATGTCCCTGTATCGTTCGCTTGCCTGCATTTGGACTGTTTCGCGTTTAAGGCTGAATGTTACGTAAACGTCACTGATATAAGTACATGGAAAGGTCGGACTTTCGTGCATTATTCGGACCTTATGTTTCTGTTTGACTATGCAACAGCTAGTATATAGGAAGGTCATATTTTAATATCCAAGTGGGTATTTACAAGTGCCAAATAGTAACGACTTCAACCATTTCGAGGGTATGTACGGTTACGTCCTCTCAAGTGCAATTCGTCTTTCTCTACTTCCTTCACATTCTTCAGCATGTCTCCGGTACTGAATCCACGAAACGTGCTGAGCTTTAGAGCCTCCCTGTTTAGGTGGACCAATATTATCATCAGTCTCAGCATATTCTTATTCGACTTTGTCTTGTCTCTGGAGGTGAACCCGAAATTTGATGATTGTCAGCCAAAGAACTGTGGTACTGGTCCAAACATAAGCTACCCTTTTTGGATCCTCAAAGTACAACAACCTTATTGTGGCTTTCCTAGCTTCGAGATAGAGTGCCACAACTGTAGGCCGATTTATCGGACAATTTGATCTAGTTATGTGATTGAAGACATTTCATATGGCGAGAACTCGTTCAGAGTGGTGAACGACGCTGTACTGAATGCTGGGTGTCCCTTACCGAGTCTCAACTACTCTTTAGACCGCTTACCTAAAACTTTCGGTCTGGACTAGTCTGATCTCTGCATTTTCCATAATTGCAATGAGTCATTTTCGGTTAATTCCACAATATCTCGGGCCAAGTGTGGTCCTAGTGAAGGGAACAATTCTTTGGTGGCGATAGCTGGTAAGTGTGATAACTTGAACTGGAATAGAGTGCTGTGCCAGTAGTTGGTGGCCACCCCGGTTTAGATAGGAAACTGGAATGTGAACCAAAGTGTTGAGTACCTAAAGTTATTGGAGGACGGTATCACACTGAACTGGATGGGTACAAGTGCATGAGATGCCAAAGAAGTGGGGGGCGGTGCAACTGTGAAAATGGCATGAGTGTGTGCTATTGCCCAGATTGAGCACATCTCGAACACTATGGTGACGGTAAGGTGCCGCAAGCTATTCTAACTTAGGCTTTCACATTCTGCTCTTCTAGAAAGTTTTCTTCACCATTTGATACCAGTCCTCTGGAACAAATCGGACCAATCTGTGAGAAAATAAGATTATTGAGGGTTTTTATATCAATTCGCATGCGTTTGAGATATATAAAATTTTAAATGATCTCTGTCTGCTTTATCTCCGGAGAATTGGTTCTCTTGATCCTTTAGTCCAAAAACTTCAACTTGATTTCTTTGGCTTCTTAGGTGTTCTTTTCTACCGCTTGATTACTCCATCTGCTCACTTCCACTCCTCATTTCTAGTATAAGTTTAATACGTCGCATATAAGCCATGAGGAGAACATAAGAGCTCAATCTAGCTGAAATTGCAGAGCACATATTAGCTTGAATGTTTCTATTGGTATTTGCAGAAGTGCGTGTTTGATGTGTGTGCAAGTGAGTGTTTTATGTGTGAACTATCAAGAGAGCAAAAGAACTAAGAACAACGTGGGTAAGAAATGATTAGGCAAAGTAACGATAGAGAGTGGCGGCAAGGGAGCACAAGGGAACAAAAAGAAAACTTTTTTTATGATTTAGTTGTAGTACAAAGGGAAGGGGAAGGAGCTTACCTTGTTGGTCTACCTCTCAAAATGGATGACCACAAGCCTATTTATAGGCCTACATCACCGACTTCTCCATGCAAAAATCTCTGCTCAAGTCAGAGATTTTCTTGTCCTTAGTCAGCTCTATTAATGAGCTTGTAAACTTTCAAGGGGAAATATCTCTACAAATTGTAAAATTAATCTTGTGGTCTACTCTACATAAATCTAGTGTACTCTAGAGATTTCCTTTACCGCCAAAGTCAGAATTTTTCTTATAGTATCCTCTAGTTGATTCTAGAAATTAGGTAAGTAATTCAAAAGTCTCAAGCTGAGTTAAATTCTGAATAAATATTTATAGGTCCTTGAAAATACTTAAGAAGGAACAGATACCTTCTCAATTATATATCGTCATCTCGAATATACTTCTAAAAATTTTGTTCTTTTTCCACCATCTCTCCTGTCTCTTGACGTTTGGTTGTCAGATATGATGGTTTCAAGATATACAATTTTGAACTTGTAGAGGAGGATTATGCTAGAAGTCGATAGGAGAAATTATCAGAACAATTATACCCTCAATCATTATTTCTGTTCTTCAATGGATGCATACTTAACTGGAAGTTCATCACTTTTCTCTTCTTCCTCCCCATTTTGCTACCATCCTGTCGCGTCCATCTTCACATGAAAGAACTAGAGGAGAAAACCCAGCTCCTGTTCCCTTACTGAGGCCAACAGGGTAGTACAACCTGTAAATTATCAAGATCACATCATCATAAAATCAGTCAGGAATTAGTGTTTTTGGGACTTTTCTGTTTCGACCTCCTTAACGTCGCCCTTCTTCGCTACCAGTTGTCTCCTGCCGTGTCTCTCCGCCTTTGACTGTCACGAACTCAAGTTGTCATAGTACTTGACCTTGAAAGAGATCAAGGGTGGAGGATGAGTCTCGATAAAAATCGTGGTGGTCCGGGGGTTTGAAATCGACCCAGGAAAGCCTATGGGAGAGCTTCGAAACCCCGTCAATTGAAGTTGGAAACTTTGCAAGGAAACAAAGTTGGCCACAGAAACGAAGGTGGCCATGGGCCGGTGGCCGGTGGAGTGAAATCGACCTTGAGTCTTAAAAATGGACCTTTTTTAGCCGAAGTATGTAGTTGTAATCGATTTTTCCTTTCACTGAGTGTGGTCCACTACGTTTGCTCTTTCGGGTCCTCTGCGCTCAGTTGACCCAGTCAATTGGCGTGTTTACGTGAAAAAGGATTCAACGAGACATTCATATAATGCGATCTTCAGCGTGAGCAACTGTATCTCACTTGAGCCCCTTCTGTCTGTGCCATGCGCACACCAAAGCTTTCCTGTTTCTGATTGTTCCTGTGCTTCTATTGTTCCCCTCTAAAATTCCTGAAATGGGCGTCCAGAGCTCCATAAGTTCCAAGGTTTTGCTTCGCCACGTCATTGGCATTTTGACGATTATTTCTTTGGAAACCGCGAGCATGGCGAGTGTGAGGTGATGATAGGTTCTCTCTTTGGGAACGACACTGAACGATGTAGTTGTGATAAGCCACTGCTCGAAGTACAACCTTTTGGGGAGTACCTTGTCGATAATGAAAATCAATCTTTTGCGTCGATCTCAGAGTTAGAGAGAAGGGGCAATGCTTGTTTTGATCCACCTCCTGATACTGATATTCCCACTAATAAATTGCTCTCCTTCCTTAAATCCCATGAAGGGCCTTCATACCTAGCATTTCTCCGTGATTGCACCAGCTTCCCAATTGTTGATGATCCACCTCCTGACTTGACTTGCCCTTCCAATGGCAACAACCGCTCTTACGTCGCTCTTATGGGTAGACATGAAGACCCACATCTAAGTAAGTCAGCCTGCAAGAGTCCTGTTATCGTACCTGTTGAATTAGCCAGAGATGATAGAGAGAATAAGGATGAGTGCGATGAGGAGTTGAAGAACGGGTTTAGATTGAAATGGGATTTAACATCCTGGGAGAGCTGTGTTAAATGCAAAATAAGTGGAGGCAAATGCAGAAGACGTGATGGACGTTTCCTGTGCAGAGGTAATATTTTTCGATTAATTCCCTGTAATAGCAACAACAGTTGAAATTCTCCCACGTGTTTTTCGGTGAATTTACTCGCCATTCTCTCCAAACTTGATAAGAGGTCGTCAAAGGAAGAGGAAGAACTTTTTTCACTTCCTTTGGTTTTCTACTCTCAGTTCCTTTTTCCCACCTCGGCTTCGTTCACCGAGCGATTTTTTTTTTTTTTTTTACATTTCTTTCGAACATTCTTTTGTAGATGTAGGACATGTTTATTTTGGGGAAAATTTTATGATAAAAGAAAATAAATTCCGTAGAAATCATTTTCAAGAAAGAAAAAGTATTTCTCTTTTTGAATTAGGGAATTCATCTTCCTAACTTTAAATATGCATATTTTTTCAACGGAAAATTTGACTTTGAAACCAAACATATTGAAGTTTCAAAACTTTTTCTTTCAGCAAACAAACAAAGGACATGTTTATTTTGAAAATTTTATGTTAAATTCGTAAAATCATTTTCAAGAAAGAAAAAGTATTTTACTCTTTTTGAATTAGGGAATTCATCTTCCTAACTTTAAATATGCATATTTTTTTCAACGGACAATGATTTGACTTGTCATTTTTAGCAAACCAAACATTCTTTCACTTCAAAACAAACGTACCTTTAGTAGTTAGATGAATTCATAGCAATGTCATTTCCTTCCTCGCATCAAAGATGAAGAACTACAGGACAACATCTCCAGATCACGGATACATAGTCTTGCTGCAGTTGCTTTTGTGGATCTCAACCCTGCATTTATCATATACGCAGCTCAGTAAATAGTTAAATTTTTTAGAATGTCAATGTTTGCGTTGGCCAGTTCCAACGTGAGTGCAGAGATGTGTCGAGGATTTTAGATGATTACTGAATTTATGATGCCGAGGCCGGGTTATGATTCAATAAGAGAAGACAGATGCATGGAAAGGAAAACGTAAAGGGGAAAGTTTTCCGTGCGTGTTTGCTTATGCTTGTTTTACATCAGCTTAAAGTTTCAGCTAACACTGTCGCCTACAATGCTCCATTAAGCTTAGTTCTGCAATTTACTTGTGATATGTAACATGAGGGAATGTCTATTTTTCCTAAAAATGTATTATGTTTAGTGATATTCAATTGATCGATAGGGTTTTATGTTAGATCAAGGAAGCTAGTGTCTGTATTCCTGTTCTATAATTTTTATTAAGTGGATAGGATCTGTATTTGTGGAATTCATATCTGACTCAAACGCCATCTTTTGGCACATCTTTGCTGCAGGAAACGATGCGCCTTTGAAGATTGGATTAGGTCAGTCAAATCTTTTTCATGGGGACATTATACAATCCTTTGAGTATATATCGGTGCATTAAGCATGGTTTGTTGATTGCCAAATAATGTTGTCAACACATACTTCGAGCACAATTACGATGCAAGAGCACAATGACATGCTTCGTAAATTTGGGGACATCTCGGTCAAATTTTTCTGAAATTTTCCATTTCCTACCTGGCGCTGATGCAAATCTAATGACACTTTTGTTCTTCAGGTTGCGGATTTGGTGCATTGGCCAGTATTTTTCTCTGTTCCTGCATCTATATGATCCGCCGCAAACAACAGCATTGCTTTTTAATATTCCACTCAAGGCATGCTTTATCTGATTCTTCCACGAAAGCAGATCTTGAAGTGGGCGATGTATGCTTCGGGGTCCCCATTTTCACCAACGCCGAGCTTGAAGAAGCTACTAACCATTTTGATACTGCCCGGGAGCTCGGAGATGGAGGTTTTGGAATTGTGTACTATGGTAAGACCTTAACGAAAGAGGCTAATTAGGCAGCCTTCATATAAATGGCGAGGAATTCTAGAAACTAGGAATCTAAGAGGGTCATTCTCCATTTTCTTAAACAGGCAAACTTCGAGATGGCCGGGAAGTAGCTGTTAAGCGTCTATTCGAGCACAACTATCGGCGGATGAAGCAGTTCATGACTGAAGTTGAAATCCTAACTCGCTTGCGCCACAAAAACCTCGTCTCTTTATATGGTTGCACTTCACAGCACAGCCGCGAACTCCTGCTGGTCTATGAGTACATCCCGAAAGGCACAGTAGCCGATCATCTACATGGGGACCGAGTGAAGCAGGACCCTCTCCGGTGGCGTACTCGTATTAGCATCGCCATAGAAACGGCCACCGCATTGGCTTACCTTCATGCGTCTGACATAATCCACCGTGACGTGAAGACTAACAACATCCTCCTCGACAACAACTTTTGCGTCAAAGTAGCAGATTTCGGCCTTTCTCGGCTGTTCCCCAACAATGTGAGCCACGTCTCAACCGCTCCTCAGGGGACTCCCGGTTATGTGGACCCTGAGTATCACCAGTATTACCAGCTTACGGAGAAGAGTGATGTCTACAGTTTTGGGGTGGTATTAGTGGAACTCATATCATCCATGCCGGCAGTGGATATAAGCCGAGACAGGCACGAGATTAATTTGGCGAACTTAGCTACCAGCAAGATACGGAACCACGAGTTCCGCCAATTGATTGATCCAAATTTGGGATTTGAGTCGGATCCCGAAATCAATAGGATGATCATGGCTGTGGCCGAGCTGGCTTTCAGGTGCTTGCAACAGGACAAGGACATGAGGCCCTCCATGGAGACTGTCCTGGAGGAGTTGAAGGCAATTTCGAGTGGGACACATGAGCCGGACAAGTCGAAGGATGTGAGCTATGATAATAGCGCCGGTCAAAGCAAGAACCCGACTCCTTCGCCGGAATGTGACAATGTGGGGCTGTTGAAGAATACGAAGGCGCCGACTTCACCTGTTTCCGTGACTCAAAAATGGGGAAGCAGCGGTAGCTCCTCTGCACATAGTGGTTAACTTGTAGTCTTATCAGTTCTCTCCTGCAAATTTCCTTCTCCTCCATCTTGGCTTAAAGTTTGCTTGCATTTGGGTAATGGTTTCTAGCTAATATTATCTGCGATGGAGATGATATAGCAGGCGATCAAGTTTCCATTTTGGTGTTCATTTTTCTGCTTGAACATGTCAGCACTTCTGTTGAGGCTGGAGGAGGATTTGATTTAAGTACTACATAGTAAGGAGCACTTTTCTAGAGCATGAATAAAGGATTTGTACACATATTTGCCATTGTCCCTCTCTTTATCACAATATTTCAGGCGTTTGAAGAGTTTTCCCAGATCAGGTTTGAAACATTTAGACTTGCGATGAGTTTCTCACAACAGCTTACGACATTATCTGATTTGCTCTTTAAAAGAACACAAAGTCACGCTGGAAGTCATGTTGAGTCTCATTCTAGAAACAGGCCTCGGATAATACGTGATAGCTCGATCTTTGTCGGAGTCTAGTGATTAAGTTCCTTCACCTTCAAACTTGCGAAGTGAGAGTTTCACGCAGCAGTAGACACGTCAGGGAAGGAACTTTTCATATGCCATGTGTTGAAGTGGTTTCACAGACCTTATCATATGTGGAAATGGAAATACAAACCATCATCCCTCATATCGTGTATGTCACAAGGAAGGCTTATTCTCACTTGAGGGCTAATTTGCATAAATAAAGGAGCGTCGGATGTGCCAAAAGTTAGGAAAGTGATACTTAGGTGCCAAAATCATAACAAAATGGATCACTTAAGCATCAATGACGATAAAATCCGGCCAAAATGCTTATGTAGTGATTTTCCGGTTAGGTAAATGCAAAACGATGTCATTTTGCACGTTGACATGGCTAGACAAGTGCAAAATGACATTGTTTTGCTGTTGATGTGAGTAAATAATTAATGTAAAAATTAATTAAATCAAGTTTTATTTGAAAAGAGAAAGAGAGAAGGATGAGAGACTGAGAGAGGAAGGATGGAGACTGCAGGGCTCCTCTTTTTTTTTTTTTTTAATAAATAATTTAATTTAATTAATTTTTATATTAACATTCAAACTCATGCAAAAACGGCGTCGTTTTTGCATTTCTTTGCTAAGTTAGCTCTTCGGCGAGCCATGTAAGTCAGCAAAATTAATAAAAAATTGCCACGTAGGATTACTAGCGGTGTTGGCCAGAGGTAACACTCAAATGTCCCATTTTTTAAAAAAATGATATTTAAATGTCACTTTTCTAACTTTTGACTTAAATGTCAATTCGTGTCAAGTTTTGACACTTGGAGTGTACTTTTGTCATAAATAAAGTATGAGACAGATTTTTCTGCTGGGACCCCGATCAAAGTAATGTCGTGCATAATAAGACGTGTATACTAACCGATGGAGGAGACTATACAAGATACATAAGCTAGTTTCAGACGGACAAGTCATATTCAATACTAATAACAGTTTATTGCATCACTTAATATATCTATTTTATGAATAAATCTCAATCCTCTTAGTGTTACTATCAATATTTTGCTGTCTCGACGCCAAGAGTTGGCTTTTACCAGAATATTTTGCCACGAAGTGAGTGGCCGATGCATGGCAAACCTTAATTGAGTTGGCTAGTCATTTTGGAGCTGTTACATTCTTAATTAAGTTAATCATTGGATTTATTATAGTAGGGCGATTGAGAGTTCTCATACTATATTATGATTACCATAAATTGCATCGGAAACTACCAAGTTATTGTAGAATGAAGCCAACAAGAGATATGATATTGAAGAGCATTGTTGAGTATAAATCAAGCCTTTCTTGAGTAGTTTAAGTTTTTAGAGTAAATGATTGGGTACTAAACTTTGGCATGACGTATTGAGGCAGTGGTCTCATATTCAATTTAAAGCAAAACTTTTTCATTGATTTATGGAATTTGATTTCTTAAAATTTTAGTCTCACCCATTCTTTTCTCTATGGGTATAAGTGCCACACCTCGAAATCATCAAGAATGGGGGTGACACGATCGTCCCACCACCCGAAGGATGCAACCTCAAACCATATCTAAAGTCCACTTTCAAAAGTCCCCATGATAGCACTCTCACTCTACTAATTGCTAACAAAAGAACCTGAAAAAAGGTTAGGAAATAGAGGAATGAGCAATCACAAATTTAGTAAGTAGTACATATCTCTTCTAAGTAGATCGAGCAACCACTATATATATATATATATATAAGTATATAACACTATTAGAAACCCATAATCCAACTCTTTAATCTACGTATCAAATCATATAAGAGATGTTTAATTTCAACAAGCTTTATACAATTCAGAAAATACTTATTTAAAGCATCATGACAATTCAAGTATCAATGGTCAAGTCTATTGATTAATCTCTATAAAAAATCATATTAATGGTCTATCCATTAATTCATCTCATATCAAAACACATATTAATGGTCCATCCATTGACCAATCTTTTGGTCAATGCCTAATCATGGTTATGACATAACACTTTATGACAACGCAACCAAGATTCCCCCCTCGATAAGGTCTTCACCTACAAAGCTGGTGGCTCGACCTAGAAGGATATCCTAAATCGGGTACGCATACCCATAAGCCCTTCCATGGGCTCACAACGATATTGAGCATCAAAATCACATCCTCTAATATCCAAAAATTCAATTCATAAATGTGACATCCCGATTTTCCAATTCTATTTTCAGTAAATTGAGTCGGGCATTTGATCTACGCGCATATAGTTCTTTTCTCTGAGTAGCCACTCATGAGAAGACTAGTCTATCAGGTGAAATCGTTAAGGGATTCTAATGCATCAGATTTGATAATTTGACCAGGAAGTGACCTTTCGACCGAGCTAATCTGCAAGGGTCATTACGGCACAGTTAAAAATCGATTAGAGACCGGAGATAGGTCGACTCAACAAAGGCATGTGATCAAGTGTGGGTGATTCCATCAGATCACACAATTCTTGTCGATCGGCATTGGATTGGCTTTTCTGTCGTTTGGGTACCTTGCGTCCGTATTTGAAACCTTGAGATTACCCCGATAACCGAGAGTTGCCAATGTGTCGAAGATGTACATTGTGGCTTGAAAATGATCAACCACGGGTCAAATGCATGAAAATTTGTAAAAGCTACTCGGTAGATTAGGACGTGCTAGTATCGTGCCAGAGTGAAATTAACCGTGAAATTGAAATCAAATTCTGAAATTGGAAGTCTTGTTGTGTCACAAATTATTTTAGGAACGTTGACTCATCTTCGGAAGATTTCTCATGCAAACCGAGTTTTTTGGCGAAAAATCAAAGTATGGTTAATTTGGTCGGGGAAATTGGTAGGCTCGCTTTTGGTTGTACTTTTGGGACCCAAGATGGTTCTTTGGTCAAGTGAATATGTGAATTGAAGTGTGGTGACAATGGATTAATTTTATGGACTTCAATTTGGCTCAATTGGAAGTGAATTGAATGAAATTGAAGAATTTGATGTACAACTTTGCAAAATTCGTATGCCATGGGGGATGAGACAAATTGGACCCATTGGAAGGTTGTTGTGGAAGATTTGAGTGAGTGAAAAGTGAGGTCATGGTGGGGCCAAAGTGAAGGGGATTTGGACAAATGTAGGGTGCTCCTTTGCTCTAAAAAAGGTGGGCTCTCACATCACACTTCATCTTCCTCCTTGAATCAAAGAGTCTTGGAACTTGAGGAGGTGAGAGAGTGAAGTGTGCAACCAGGCCAGCCTGCACGCCCCTTCGCCCGCTCGCTCGACGCCGCTCGCACGTCGCCAGAGTTCGTTGCCGTCACTGCTTGTCCACGCCCGCTTGCCTGCGCAATCGACTAGCTCACCGCTCCGCCTTCGCTCGCTCATCGGCCAGCACGTTGCTCCACCTTCGTTCGTCGCTGCTCTTGGTTGCTAGCCACCGTCGAAACCAGCAAAGATCGTCGGAGCCACCGCATCAAACCGCTCGAGCTGCCGTCGTCTGTCCTTGCCCGTTTCCGTCCAAGCAGCTGCCGGTTCTAGCTAGTTCCGGCCAAGGTTAGACACCAGAGTTCCAACTCAAGCCTGGACCTTCAAGGCCCGTTTTAGGTGCCTTCCGGTCCTCCTTTGGTGTCGCCCTGTGGAGGTTTGTCGACTGTCTCGCCGTTGTCTTTGCTGGAGACTCATTGAAAAGCGATTCCGGTGAGTTTAGCCCACTAAACCTTGATTAGAGGGTTAATGATGCTTAGGGAGGTTTAGTTTTATGTTAAGTGTTATTAGGTGGTTAGATTAGTTTAGTTAAGTGTGGATTAGATTAAGGGGTGTAATTAGTTTAGTGTATGTTTAATTAAGGCTAATTAGATGTTCATACTAGTATAACCTTGATTGGACCTTAATTGATAATTTTGAATTAAATAAGTATTTCGAATTTATTTAATTATTTAATCATTTTAATAATATTTAAAATTATTAAAATATTATTATTTAATTAATTTTCGAAATAAATTTAATTATTTAATAATTCCAAAAATTATTTCAGGACCTTAAATTCTTAGAATTTCGCGCTGATCGCTGTTATGTATTCAGATTTCGAATTTGATGAGTGGATAATGCAAATTGAGTGTTGATTGTAAAAAATAGGGATTTTATTCATAAAATTCCAAGTGTCGGATTTTGATACTGACATTGAATTTTAAAAATTATATTAAATAGTGGTGTTTGAAAAAGTAAGACATTAGTTTTTTGGTTCAAATTAACGTGCCCCCATACACGTAATTAATTTCTTTAGTATTTTTAATATGAAGAAAAGAGGTTGGGATCACTATTTTTAATTGGAAGCATTGAGTGAAATACAAAGTGTCCTGAGCCAAATATGTATTGGTTGTGTGTTAATTAAGAGGAATTGTCCTGAGCTGTTGAGCTGGACTTACCCTTATATAATATGCCCTATACAACGGATGTGAGTTGCAGTAGATTTTGAGCCCATGCTCTTTCGGGAATGCCGTCGACATAATGACGAAGCCGTGCTCCAAGGTGGGGAGACGATGCCTCGCTAAATGCCAGTAGATAGCTGAACTACGAGTAGGCTATGTTCATGTGTGGTAGTGATTGAAAATTGGAACGCATGTTGAGTGTGACTGACGTGCTGGATTATGGGACGGAATTGTGTATCACGGTATAGGACGTGGCATAATGATTTGGTCTTATAATCAGGACCCCTGTGGTTGTGATTTTGTGAAAGTGATTGCGTTCTAGTTGATTAAGTTCTTATTACTACATGTGATTGAGTGATATGAATTGTACTAACCTATAGGAAGGAAATAAGGCGAGATAAGTCTTCTGTGTGTTGTGGTTAGACCACCCTTGGGTGTATTTTTTTTTTTCTAATATGAGTTTAGGGGGTGAACTTGCTAAGACAATGTCTCACCTCGTTGTGGGCCAAATATTACAGGACCGTAGATGGTGGAACCCCCGGAGCGATATGGTATTCCCGTGCAGATTATGGAGCAGGTGCATAGTTTTCCCGATCCTGATAGTCATTGGATCTATGAGCTTATCAGGACCATGGTTTGGATCTAGGAGGCTATGTTTGTCGGGGTGCCTCGTAGATATAGGGCGTGGTTCCGCTTTGGACCCAATGGCTTCAGGGTTGGTCCACTTAGTGGTTTTGATATTCCACCTGCTGTGATAGAAGCCATTCTAGGTGAGGGCGTAGCTGACCCTCCCGATGGTGGGGTGGATGACCCGTCATCTCCGGAGGTTGATCAGTCTGAAGTGGGATCGACGAACCAGTCCGACTAGTGGTCATAGGACGGTTCCTTCTTTTTGTAGACTGACCAATTTTTTATGTATGTAAAATCTGGTGTGATTATCTATGAAAGCATGTTGGTTTGTAAATGAGTTGGTTTTCCTACTGTTCTATCCCGTAATTTTTGTCAGGGGTTTTATAATACGTTCCGCATGCGCAAATAAAATGAATTGGGTCGGCGACACTACCTGGGAATGTCGCATTTGCATGACCATGGTGGGTTGTTCGTGTGCTCAGGGTTTCGGGGCGTGACAATAAATCAATCTCATAATCCACAATCAATATTAGCAATTGATTTCTCAAAACAAACACATAATCTTTATAAACTCCATTCATCAAAATGAATACATTTCACAAGACATTTCTCAAACTATTTCAGAACCCTTTCATAAACCACATTCGCGACAAAATGCATTTCATAACACCTTTCTCAAAATTATTTTAGAATTCATTCCATAAATTGGCTCACAAAGTGATACACATATGTATCATTTCACAATTCTTTTCCTAAAACCATTCTCAAATATTAAAAAGTAGTAATTGCCCCATCTAGACTTTTATGCAATAAACATGCTTTAATTACTTGTATGATACTCAAGTCTTTATTTTTTTCAAGACATGAGTTTTACAAATCCATAGAAGAGATAGCACCACTCATCTTGTTGCCCATGACCAAACAATAAACGATACTTGTATTGTCGAACTTGTGGCTCTGTCAAATAATCCGAGGAATAACGTTAAAATCAAATAAAACTCTAACTCAACTATGAAACGACTAAACTACACCTTAATGCTAACAAAATGATTCCTACGCACTAACAAATCGCTTATCCAAAGTGATTATTCAAGTCGTTTGCAACGCAGAATTTCGGCATACAACTTGATTACGCCATAACTTTCTCCTTCGAACCCCGTTTGAATGTATTTATAGTCAATGGAAAGCCCTTCAAACATGCTACAAGAATCCTAACTTGACCATCCCAAAGTCAAGCCAAAAAATGACAAAATAAGGGCCTGAATCTGTTGGACACGCATTGATTGTCGTGAGCGGGAAGCTTCAAAATTTTGTTTCAAGCCAACTGTAAGCTCAAATTACGATCCGTAATATCCCACAGCTTCACAACATCATAAACTATCATTTCTATAAAAAAATATGGTTCAACAACTCAAAAATCATATTTCGCTGGTCGATTTTCCTAAAATTCCAAATTTGAGCTCTAAACTTGGAAAACACTTCGATTGAACGAATGGGGGCTTAAGCTCTTACCAGGCATTGTCAATAAGCTTGATGAGGTGGCCGTGGCATGAACGACAAAACCCTCTCTTCTCTTTCTTCTTCTTCTTCTTCATTCTTTTTTCTTTTCTCCTCCTTTCTTCTGACCACCTTCTGCCCAAACGTGTGCTTTGTTTCCCTTTTATCTCTTCCTTTTTTTTTTTTTTCGTTTCTTCTCTCTTTTTGACTTTTCAACTTTCTTTTGTTTCTCTCTCTCTTTGCTGGGTCCCACTGATGGCCAATATTACAATAAGGCAAGCACGGCCTCCATAAATTGTTTAGGTGATGAGAAAATGTCGTAAAAAAATGGATTTCCATAGAAGATTATATCTTGCCTCAATCATCAATTTATTCATGGGTAATGTAATATTGTCTGGGAAAAATAATTTACTTAATTCATACGCTTAATCATCAATATCTATGTTATTGGGTGTTTCATCACATTTACTTTTGCTTTTCCATTTTAATATATAATTTCGATTCTATTGATGGAAATTTTTTTATAGCAGCTTTTCTATTATCCATATACTACAGAGGATTTAGATGAGACTCATAATTGATCATAGTTAAACCATGTAGGTTCATTAATGGTGAAACATTTCATTTCTTGTAATTTATGTACAGTTTATTTGGATAATTTATTGCATTTCATATTTCAATTTTATCTGTAGGATAATTATATGGTGTTTTCTTGTTCTCAAGTTAATTTCAAGTTCTTTTTTTAATTAATTTTTGTATTTCCAAAATAGAACTTTTCATATATATATATTATATTTGAATTGCGATTTATAACTTAGGTGCTAAGTACTAACTGGTTAATTACAAATTCAGTAGGTTTAAGTAATTCTTTATATTTACGTACTTCTTGTAAGAAGATTATGTTTTCTATTTTGGATTTTAATTGGTCAATTGCTTGATTATACTTTAGTTTTCAAATATCAACTATGCCATCATTTCTTAATATTTATGTTTTCCATTACTATTATAACTTTTGTATTTTGGCAACTTTGGTTTAAGAATTTCAGTGGATACACTGTAGATTTATACCTAGAGCTTAATATTAAACTCCATTTATTTCGCGAGAAATAAATGATTTGAATTTTTTTTTTTAAATAATTGCTTCTATTGAAATGAATAGTCCACAAAAGATATGCACGACAATTTATGTCAAAATATTTTTATGTGTTAGAGCAATTAAAATTAAATCATGCATTTATTTAAAAATTTAAGTTTTTAAAACAAATGGTTTAGCGATCCACAAAATCTTACATTATGGATGGTGGAAGTATTTTGATTTTATTTTAAATGATATAAGTAATTATTTTTTAAAATTTTTTTTCGAATTTCAAATCTTACGATAAATTCGCATTATCATCAAAAGGTCGATGTGATGGCTGATAGACGAAGAGTCAATGAAGGTACAGAGTTTGACATTTTCAAAACGGAGATGGGGTAGAGTTGCTAGTTTTCTAAGCTATGACCGATTGCTGACGTTTGGATGCCCGAAAAAGGAATAGATTTGACACGGACATGAATGTCAATATCATAATGACTCCGAGTAAGCCAGTTTTCCTTAGACTTTCGGAGGGAAGACTTTGACCCAAAAGCCCTGTGGACAACCCTCCAAACTGTGGAGAAAAACAAGGAAACATCAAAATTAAAGGTGGTTCCCTGATCTGTCTTTCTAAAAATAATCCCTATATTGTTTGCCTCTTTGCATTCGGACTGTATCGCGTTCGATGCTGAATTTCATAAAAACGTTGCTGATGTAGGTACACGGAAAGGTTGGACTTCCATGCATGATTCGGACCTTATGTCTTGGTTTAACTATACCACAGCCAATACATGGCAAGACCATATTTTAATATCCAAGCAAATATTTATAAGTGCTAAATAGCAACGTTGACCATTTAAGGGAATGTATGGTTGCATCCTCTTAGGTGCAATTCATCTTTCTCTACTACCTTCACATCCATCAACAATGTCTCCTGGAATGAATCCACGAAACGTGTTGAGCTTTAAAGCCTCCCAGTTTAGGCGGATCGGTATTACCATCAGTCTCCGTATGTTCTTATTCGACTTCGTACTGTCTCTAGAGGTGAACTTGAAATTAGATGCTTGTCAGCCAAAGAATTGCAGTAGTGGTCCAACCTTATTGTGGCTTTCCTGGCTTTGACATAAAGTGCAACAACAGTAGGCCGATTTATCGGACATCTCGATCTAGTCACGTCATTGAAGATATTTCGTATGACAAGAACTCATTCAGAGTGGTGGATGAAGCATTACTCAATGCTGGATGCCCCCTGCCCAGTCTCAATTACCCTTTTGACTGCTTACCTATTACTTTGAGTCCTCTGCATCTTCTGCAACTGCAAAGAGTCATTTTCTGTCAATTCGACAATATCTGGGGTTGAGTGTGGTCCTGGTAAAGGGAACAATTCTTTTGCTGCGATAGCTAGTAATTGCGATTACTTGAATTGGAATCGAGCGTTGTGCCAGGATTTGGTGGCCGCCTCGGTTCAAATACGAAACTGGAAGGTGAATCAAAGTGTTGAGTACCTGAAGTTATTGGAGGAGAGTTTTGTACTGAAATGGATGGGGTACGACTGCATGAGGTGTGGAAGAAGTGGGGATGGTGCGGCTGTGAAAATAGCAGGAGTGTGTGCTATTGCCCTGATTGAACACATCTCGAACACTGTGGCGATGGTAAGGTGCCACAAACTATTCTAACTTAGGCTTTCACATTCTGCTCTTCTAGAAAGATTTTCTTCACCATCTGGTTCCGTCCTCTGGAACGAAACCAATCTATGAGAAAATCAGATTATTCATGGTTTTATATCAATTCGCCTGCGTTTGAGATATATAAAATTTCAAATGATCTCTCTGTCTGCTTTATCTCTATAGAATTGGTTCTTCTGATCCTTTAGTCCAAAAACTTCAGCTTTATTTCTTTGGCTTTCTTGGATGTTCTTTTCTAGCGCTTGATTTACTCCATCTGCTTACTTCCACTCGTCATTTCTAGTATAAGTTTAATACATCGCATGGATAAATAAGCTACGGAGAGAACATAAGAGATCAATCTGGCTAAAGTTGCCAAGCGCATATTAGCTTGAATGTTTCAAGTTGAGTTGAATTCTGAATAAATATTTATAGGTCCTCCGAAAATTACTCAAGGAGGAACAAATACCTTTTTAATTATTTATCATCATCTTGAGAAAACTCTCTAAAAACTTTGTTCTTTTTTCACCATCTCTTCTGTCTCTCGATGTTGGGTTGTTGGATATGATGGTTTTTCAAGATACACAATTTTGAACTTGTAGAAGAGGATTATTCTAGAAGCCAATAGGAGAAATTGTCAAAACAATGATACACTCAATCATTACGTCTATTCTTCAAATGGATGCATACTTCACTGGAAGTTCATCACTTTTCTCTTCTTCCTTTTCATTTTGCTACCACCCTGTCACGTTCATCTTCACGTGAAAGAACTAGAGAAGAAAACCCAGGTCCTGTTCGCTTACTGAGGCCAAATGGGTAGTGCAACCTGAGTCAGGAATTAGTGTTTATGGGACTTTTCTGTTTCGACCTCCTCAACATCGACCTCCTTCACTTCCAGTCGTCACCTGCCGTGTCCATCCGCCTTTGACCATCACGAACTCAACCTTCAAAGAGATCAAGGGTGGAGGACGAGTCGCGGTAAAAGTCGTCGTGGTTCCGGGGGTTTGAAATCGACCCAAGAAAGCCTGTGGGAAAGCGTCGAAACCCCGTCAAATAAAGTTGGAAACTTTGCAAGGAATAAAGGTGGCCGATGGAGTGAAATCGATCTTTAGTCCTGAAAATGGACGTTTTTCAGCCGAAGTATCAACAGCCGTAATCTATTTTTTCTCTCACTGAGTAAATACGTGGTCCCCTACGTTTGCACTTTCGGGTCCTCTAGGCTCAGTTGACCCAGTCAATTGACGCGTTTACGCGAAAAAGGATTCAACGCGACTTCATATAATGCGGTCTTCAGTGGGAGCAACTGAATCTCACTCGAGCCCCTTTTGTCTCTGCCATACGCACACCAGAGCTTTCCTCTTTCCGACTGTTCCTGTGCTTCTCTTGTTCCCCTCTAAAATTCCTGAAATGGGTGTCGAGAGCTCCATAAGTTCCAGGTTTTGCTTCGCCTTGTCATTGGCATTTTGACGATTCTTTCTTTGGAAGACTGGGTTGCATCGGCGAGCTTGAAATGTGGAAATTGCAAGCCTGGCAAGTGCAGTGGCGTCATGATAGGTTCGCTTTTCGGGAACGACTCTGAACCATGTTTTTTTCATGAGAAACCGTTGAAACTAGAACCTTTCTGGGGTGACTCTGTCGATTATCATAATCAATCTTTGGGTCGATCTCAGAGTCAGAGAGAGCGGGCAATGCTTGTTTTGCTCTACTTGAAGAGTCTCCTAGACCGCCCAGTGCAGCACCTGATACTGATGTTCCCGGCATTGTTTCGCCCTCCTTCCTTAAATCCAATCAGGGGCCTTTATACCTAGCATTTCTCCGTAATTGCCGCAGCTTCCCAATTTCTGGTTATCCAAAACCTCAATCGACTTGCCCCTCTGTTGGCGCCAGCCACTCTTTGTCGCTCTTATAAGTAGAAAAGAAGACCATCTTAACCAGTCAGCGTGCGACAGTTCTGTTATTATGGTACCTGTGAAATTAGCCAAAAAAAATAGAGGATAGTGAGAAAATAGAAAATAATGACTCCGATGAGAAGGGGGAGCACGGGATTAGACTGAAATGGGATTTAACCTCCTGGGAGCATTGTGTCAAATGCCAAAAAAGTGGACGCAAATGCGGGGTACATCATGGACGTTTTCGATGCAGAAAAGGTAACACTTTCCGATTAATTCCCTGTAACAGCAACAGTTAAAATTCTCCATTTTTTTGGTGAGTTTATTTGAAGAAAACTTTATGATAAATGAAAATAAATTCCGTGAAAATCATTTTCAAGAAAAATGTACTTTACCTTTTCTAGATTAGGGAATTCATTTTCCTAACTATAAGCATGCATATTTTCTTCAACCGCAAATACTTTGACTAATCACTTTCAGCAAACCAAACGCATTAAATTTCGAAAAACTAATTTGCGGAGAACTTTTTCCAACCAAGTGAACACACTTTTAGTAGTTACACGAATTCATAGCAATGCCATTTTCTTCCTCGCATCAGAGCTGAAGAACTACAGGACAACATCTCCTTATCACGGATGCATAGTTTCGTTGCAGTCGCTTCTGCGGATCTCAAACCTACATTTATCGTGTGCCGCAGCTCAGTCAATAGTGAAATTTTTAAGAGTGTCGCTGTATGCATTAGCTAGTTCCAATGTGAGTGCAAAGATTTGTATAGGATTATAGATGATTACTGAATTTACGATACAGAGGCCAGGGTATGATTCACTAAGAGGAGACAAATGCATGAGAAGGAAAGGGGAAAGGTTTCTGGGCGTGCGTTCGCTTAGGCTTGTTTCGCATCAGCTTAAAGTTTTAGTCAATGCTGTTGCCTACAACACTGCATTTTGCTTAGTTCTGCAATTTCTATGTGATATGTAACATGAGGGAATATCTATTTGTTCCTGAGATGTATTATGTCAAGCGATTCAATTATTCGATAGGAATATATGTTAGATCAAGGAAGCTGGTGTCTGTATTCCCGTTCTATGCTTTTCATGATGTGGATAGGATCTGTATTTCTGACGCAAACGCCTTTTTTGGTACTACATCTTTGCTGCAGGAAACGATGCCCCTTTGAAGATTGGATTAGGTCAGTCAAAACTTTATCATGGGGGACATTATACAATCCTCTGAGTATATATTGGTGCATTTAGCAAAAAAATGTTGTCAACACATACTTTGAGCACAATTACGATGCAAGAGCACAATGGCATGCTTCGTGCATTTGGGAACATCACAGAGTCAAAGTTTTCCTGAAATTTTCCATTTCCTCTACCCGCCACTGATGCAAATCTAATGACACCTTTGCTCTTCAGGTTGCGGATTTGGTGCCTTGGCCATTTATTTTCTCTGTTCATGCATCTATATGATCCGCCACAAACAACAGCATTGCTTCTTAATATTCCGCTCAAGACACGCTTCGTCTGATTCTTCCTCGAAAGCAGATCTTGAAGTGGGCAATGTATACTTCGGGGTCCCCATTTTCACCAACGCCGAGCTTGAAGAAGCTACTAACCATTTCGATTCTGTCTGGGAGCTTGGAGATGGAGGTTTTGGAATTGTGTACTATGGTAAGACCTTAACGAAAGAGGCTAATTAGGCAGCCTGCATATAGATGGCGAGAATTTCTAGAAACTAGGAATCTAAGAGGGTCATTCTCCATTTTTCTTAAACAGGCAAACTTCGAGATGGCCGGGAAGTAGCTGTTAAGCGTCTATTCGAGCACAACTATCGGCGGGTGAAGCAGTTCATGACTGAAGTCGAAATCCTAACTCGCTTGCGCCACAAAAACCTCGTCTCTTTGTATGGTTGCACTTCGCGGCACAGCCGTGAACTCCTGCTGGTCTATGAGTACATCCCGAATGGCACAGTGGCCGATCATCTACATGGGGAGCGAGCGAAGCAGGACCCTCTCCAGTGGCGTACTCGTATTAGCATCGCCATAGAAACGGCCACCGCATTGGCTTACCTTCATGCATGTGACATAATCCACCGTGACGTGAAGACTAACAACATCCTCCTTGAAAATAACTTTTGCGTCAAAGTAGCAGATTTCGGCCTTTCTCGGCTGTTCCCCAACAATGTGAGCCATGTGTCGACCGCCCCTCAGGGGACTCCGGGTTATGTGGACCCTGAGTATCACCAGTGTTACCAGCTTACGGATAAGAGTGATGTCTATAGTTTCGGGGTAGTACTAGTGGAACTCATATCGTCCATGCCGGCGGTCGATATAAGCCGAGACAGGCATGAGATTAATTTGGCCAACTTAGCAACTAGCAAGATACGGAACCACGAGTTCCGCAAATTGATTGATCCAAATTTGGGGTTTGAGTCGGATCCTGAAATCAATAGGATGATCATGGCTGTGGCCGAGCTGGCTTTCAGGTGCTTGCAACAGGACAAGGACATGAGGCCCTCCATGGAGACTGTCCTGGAGGAGTTGAAGGCAATTTCGAGTGGGACACATGAGCCGGACAAGTCGAAGGATGTGAGCTATGATAACAGCGCCGGTCGAAGCGAGAACCCACCTCCTCTGCCAGAATGTGACAACGTGGGGCTGTTGAAGAATATGAAGTCGCCGACTTCACCTGTTTCTGTGACTCAAAAATGGGGAAGCAGCGGTAGTTCCTCTGCACATAGTGGTTAACTTGTAGTCTTATCAGTTCTCTCCTGCAAATTTCCCTTCTCCTCCATCTTGGCTTAAAGTTTGCTTGTATTTGGTTAATGGTTTCTAGTTAATATTATATACAATGCAGATGATATAGCAGGTGATCAAGTTTTCCATTTTGGTCTTCATTTTTCAGCTTGAACATGTAAGCACTTCTGTTGAGGCTGCAGGAGGATTTGATGTAAATACTACATAGTAAGGAGCACTTTCCTAGAGCATGAATAAAGGATTGTACACATACTTGCCATTGTCCCTCTCTTTATCACAATATTTCAGGCGTTTGAAGAGTTTTCCCAGATCAGGTTGAAACATTTAGACTTGCGATAATTTTCTCACAACAGCTTACGACATTATCTGATTTGCTCCTTAAAAGAACACAAGTCATGCCGGAAGCCATGTCGAGTCTCATTCTGAAAACAGGGCTCAGATAATACATGATAGCTCGAGCTTTGTTGGAGTCTAGTGATGAAGTTCGTTCACCTTCAAGCTTGCGAAGTGAGAGTTTCACGTGGCAATAGACACATCAGGGAAGGAACTTGTCATATTCCGTGTGTTGAAGTGGTTTCACAGATCTTATCATATATGGAAATGGAAATACAAATCATCATCGTTCCTATCGTATATGTCACAAGGAAGGCTTATTCTGACTCAAGGGCTAATCTGCATAAACAAAGTATGAGACAGATTTTTCTGCGGAGGTCCCGATTAAGGTAATGTTGTGCATAGTAAGACATGTATAAAATTAATACACTAAGCGATGGAGGAGACTATACATAAGCTAGTTTCAGACAAGCGAGCCATATTCATTACTAACAACGGTTTGTTGCATCACTTAGTATATCTATTTTATGAATAAATTTCAATCCTGTTAAGGCGCATTTGGTAACACTTTTGTTTCGAGGAATAATTTTTAATCATAAATGGTTTTTTCTGATTCTGTTATCGGGAATAATTTATGAGTAAAAAAACGCGTTTGGTAATTCCATAAAATTTTTATTCCCGGGATAGAAATGCGTTTAGTAGGATTCTAATTTTTTTTTTAATTTCTTTTAATTTTTAAATACTTTTATTACATTTTCTTATTTTTCTCTTTTCTCTTTTTCTTTTTCTCTTTGGCCGTTCGCCGGCCATAGTGGTGGCCGGCGACCGGCTAGGCAAGGTCCGACGAGCTTGCCTTGTCATGCCCCGATCCTCCGAGCACGTGCCCATCCATCTCTGGTCGATAAAATTTGCGACTTCCTAGGATGAGTCGCTAACCCTTTCTTTTTATTGCACATGCGGAAACGAATAAAAAAAATCCCTTGACAGTAACCATCTCGAGATAGAAAAGCAGGACAATAGATTCACAAATAAACATGCTTTTATAAATATACTGAGTTAAGTACAAAAGTCTATATCCAAAAGATTTCAAAAGATCGACTCTCAAAAAGAGACTGTCTTAATTGACCTACTCCTCGAATCCCCTTAGTTCGGCTCCGAATCCTCCGCTCTACAGCCCTGAAAATTGAGCCCACGATTGGGTGAGATATAAATCTCAGCGAGTTCATGCTCTAAACCCCGATTAGGAGGGTAATATGCCTAGAGGCGTTCTAACCACGCAATCATACAACCACAGAGACTTACCTCGTCTTAGATCCTCCTTGTAGGTCAGTGCAATTCATATCACAAACAGCACGAAAGCATGAGCAACAACCAAGCTCAATTAATTGGAACGCCACATTCAAATTTAAAATAAGCACATGGGTCCTGATTATAGGGTTAAATTGTTATGACACGTCCCATACTGTGCCACACAATTTTGTCCCATAATCCGGCGCATTCAACTCAATCAATCATGCGTTCCTAGTTTTGATCTCGGCATATAGCACGGCCTACTCTCTGTTCAACGGTCTTCTGGCATTGCTAGGTTTCGTCTCACACCATTGAGCACGGCACGTCTTTCTTAAACAGCTTTCCCGAAGGAGCACGTGTCCAGAATCTACTGCGATCGGCTTCCCATTGTCTAAGGGTGTCCCATATAGGGGTTACTGTCCAGCTTAACAGCCGGGATAGGTTCTCTTAACCAACACACGATCACTCAATTATGGCCCAGGGCACCGTGCATTGCACTCAAATATCTCCATTAAAATGGTGAACCTGACCTATTTTCTTCGTATTAGAAATACACGATAAAATAGTCGTGTGTGGGTACACGGTCAACTCGACCCAAAAAAAGTGATATCTTCCAATTTAAAATCCCACTGTTTTATATAGTATATAAAACCATTTTGGTGTTAAAATCCGATACCCGAGATTTTCTGAATAGATATTGAAATTCAAAAATTTTGGAATTAAATACTCAAAATTCCAATCAGCACTCAATTTGTATAAATTAACACTCAATTGCAAAAATTAACCACACCATTGCAATCAGCACGAAATTCCGGTTACCGGCTATCCCGGTCTAAATTTCGGAAAATATTTAATAATTAATTTAATTTCTAAAATTAATTAAATAATTACATTTAATTACCATAAATACTAACCTAGGTCGAAATTGCTAAATTAACCGACTAAACAGGCCGGGAAAATTCCTGAACCTGTCTAGATAAACAGCACATCCTATCTAGGTTTTAATTAATTTAATCTAACCACCTAACATGCATAATTAACTAATTAAATCACTAATCTAATCTAACTAACCACATAGTTCCTAATAAATTAAACTAAACATCCCTAAAACATCATTAGCCTACTAAGAAGAGTTTAGTGCATAAACTCACCGGTTTAATGCGAAAACCGGTCCACCGCGACGGTGGCGTGACAGTGGTCGAAACTCGAACTTTCGGCGACTTCAACGGACACTTGGACAGGGCCAAAAAGGCCTTGCAAGCCCACAGCAAAATGCTGGGCTTGGGCTGAGATGGGCTTGCTTCGCGGGCTTCAAGATGGGCTGGATCGTGGCTTCAAATGGACTGAACTTGCTTTGAAGAAGCTGTTGGGCTAAACTGCTGCAGGCTTCAAGTGGCATGCTTCGGTGGGCTGTGGGCTCGATGGAGATGGGCCCACGTCGCTGAAGCTGAAGGCGAGCTGCGGCTTTGCTGGAAACGTGGACTGAACGAGAAGACGCGGATGTGGAGAGGAGCAAGGGAGAGACGTACATAGGGCAGCTGCTTCTGTTGATGGTGGAACACGCGGACGGTTGGCCGAGGAAATTCGGTGGGTTGAACGCGTGGCCACACGAAGACACAGACAAGGCAGCTTTGGTGGAGGAATTGTGGGCTTCAGTGGCAGAGAAGTCAACTTTGGGGAGACAAAATGTTTCTGGTTGACTCGGTGGGGCTACGGCTTTGAAGGAGCAAGCAACTGGCGTGGGCTGCTGGTTGAGTTTCGAAAGAAAACCAAAGAAGAGGGAGCAGAGCTGTTCGGTGAAGTGTGAGCGTGAGGCAGTGAGAGAGAGAAAGAGATGGAGAGTCGGTGGCAGAGGGGACAAGAGGAAGTGAATGGCAACTGGCTCGGTGAGAAGAAATGAAAGTAAACCGAAGAAGAAAAATGAAAGCAAAAGCGCGAAGGGGGAGGTCGGCCAAGAGATGTGCGAAGGAAGCTTGAAGAAGGGGGCCCAAAGTTAAATACACCCATCCATTTAATTAAATGCATTGTCCCCCTATTACTTTCTAACAAGATAATGCCACAATTTAATCCAAAATGAAGCCAAAATTGTAGCCCCTTCCATGGTTCCGAATTTCACCAAATTGAACTTCAATTTCCTCTCCGATTTCTCCAATTCGAGGTCCGATTTCATTGAAGAAAAATCCCATATAATTTTCTGCCAGTTCCCAACACCCAAAGGCTCGGCTTGGAAGTCCAAAATTTCCCTCGACTTAGCCCATCCGAATTTCCGTTATTTTTCCGTAACGTCTGAATCGATATTCCGTAAAAATCCCGGAATCTCTGAAAAATTTTTGGAGGATGAGTCAATGTTCCTAAAATAAATCGTGACACAACAGAACTTTCAATTTCTAAAATCGAGTTCAATTTCGCGATTAATTTCAATCTGACGTGATTTTAGCGCGTTCTAATCTACTGGGTAGCTTTTAGGAATTTTTAATGCAATTGACCTGTGGTCGATTATTTTTGAACCACAACGTACATCTTCGACACATTGGCAACTCTCAATTGTCGTGAAAATCTCAAGATTTCAAATACGGACACATGGTACGAAAATGACAGAAAAATCGGTTTAGTACCATTCGACAAAATTTTTGCAATTAGGTGGAATCACCCACACACTAATCACATACCTCTATCGAAATTGACCTATCTCCGATCTCTGATTGATTTTGATGGTGCCGTAATGACCCTTGCAGATTAGCACGGTCGAGCAGTCGATTCCTAGTCGAATTATCAAGTCTATTGCGTTTAGATTCCTTAACGGCTTTATCTGATAGGCTAATTAACTCGTGAGTGGCCAACTTAGATAAAAAGGCTTATAGGTATATTGATGAAAAACCCATTTCATCTCATCGAAATCAGACTCGAAATCAGGATGTCACACGCCTGGCCATGACGAGCCTCGACCTCACTTAGGCGGTGTGAGGTCGGCCTTGCCCTGGCCTGGCGAGGTCAAGCCTCATGTCGGTTGGGGAGGCCGAGCCTTGCCGTGGCTCGGTGTCACTGGGGGTTGGCAACGCTCCTAGTGACGCTCCGGCGAGGTTGCCGGCCCTCATCTAGTTGGTTGCTAGCGTCGGCCATGGCCAAGGCTAGCAACCGGCCAAAAGGAAGAAGAAGAAATGGAAAGAGAAGAAGAAAAGAGAAGAAAAAATAAATTCTTTGTTTTTGTCCTTTTATTTTTTAGGAATTGTTCTTGGGAATAAGAAACTACTTTTTTTTACTTCTTATTTCTGTTCCAAATTTATTCTCGAGAACAAAAATTTTACTAAACATGTTTCTATTCTGTTTTTGTCCCTTAGAACAAAAGAATAGAGATAGTAGTTCTGGGGAACATAAATTTTTTTTACCAGATAGGGCCTTAGTGTTAGTACTAATATTTTGCTGCCTTAATGCCAAGAGTAAGCTTTTGCCAGAATATTTTTCCACGAAGTGAGTGGCCGATGCATGACAAACCTTGATTGAGTTGGCTAGTCATTTTGGAGCTGTTTCACTCTTAATTAAGTTAATCATTGGATTTATTATAGTAGGGCAATTGAGAGTTCTCATACTATATTATTGTAGTTCAATGATTACCATAAATTGCATCAGAAACTACCGAGTTATTGTAGAATGAAGCCAGCAGGAGATATGATATTGAAGAGCATTGTTGAGAATAAATTGGGCCTTTCTTGAGTAGTTCAAGTTTTTAGAGTAAACGATTGGGTACTAAACTTTGACATGACATATTGAGCAATGGTCTCATATTCAATTTAAAGCAAAACTTTTTCACCAATTCGATTTCTTAAATTTTTAGTCTCGGCGATTCTTTTCTCTATGGGTATTAGGCAAGCACGGCCTCCATATACTGTTTATGGTAATGAGAAAATTTCGTAAAAAAATGGATTTCCATATAAGATTATATCTTGCCTCAATCATCAATTTATTCATGGGTAATGTAATATTGTCTTAGCAAAATAGTTTACTTAATTTATACTCTTAATCATCAATATCTATGTTATTTGTTGTTTCATCACATTTACTTTGCTTTTCCATTTTAATATATAATTTCAATTTTTTTGATGGAAATTTTTTTATAAAAGCTTTTCTATTATCCATATACTATAGAGGATTAGATGAGACTCATAATTGATCATAGTTGAGCCATCTAGGTTCACTAATGGTGAAACATTTTGTTACTTGTAATTTATGTACAGTTTATTTGGATAATTTATTGCATTTCATTTTTCAATTCTATCTTTACGATAATTATATAGTGTTTTCTTGTTCACAAGTTAATTTCAAGTTCTTTTTTAATTAATTTTTGTATTTCCAAAATAAACTTTTTATGGATATGTTTTTTATTTGAAATGTGATTTCTAACTTAACTGCTAATTATTAACTGGTTAATTACATTTTCAGTAGGTTTAAGTAATTCTTTATAATTACTGTACTTCTTGTAAGAAGATGATGTTTTCTATTTTTGATCTTAATTGGTCAATTGCCTGACTGTACTTTAGTCTTCTAACATCAACTATGCCATCATTTCTTAATATTTTTTTTTTCAATAGTATTATTACTTTTGTATTTTGGCAACTTTGCTTTAAGAAATTTCGGTGCCTACACTTCAGATTTACAGCTAGAACTTAATATTAGATTTAGTTTGTTTTTGGGAAATAAATGATTTGAATTTTTCCTAATAATAATCATTTATATAATTTGAAATAATTAGTCAACAAAAAATATTTTCATTATCATAATAATTTATGTCTAAATATTTTTATAAATAGTAAAAGTAATTTTGATTTATTTATTTTGATAAGTGATATAAGCAATTATTTTAAAAAAATTATTTTTTCAATTATCCATTTTTATGAAATGAATGAATCCTTACAATATATTCGGATTACTGTGAAAAGGTCAACATCATGATTGATGGATCCAGAATCAATGAAAGTAGTTTGACATTTTCAAAACGGAGATGGGGTCGAGTTGCTAGTTTTCTAAGCTATGACTGATTGCTGACGTTTGAATGCCGGAAAAAATGAATGGATTTGACACGGACATGAATGTCATAATATCATGATGCCTCCGAGTAAGCCAGCCTTCCCTAGATTTTCGGAGGGAAGACTTTGACCCAAGAACCCCGTGGACAACCCTCCAAGCTATGGGGAAAAACAAGGAAACATCAAAATCAAAGCTGGTTCCCTGATCTGTCTTTCTTTCCTTTCTTTCTTCGCTTCTGAAATTCCAACCAAAAGCAGTTCCCAGACTGCACCGATATGTTTTAGACGATGATATGTGTCCTTTTTCCTTTGCTGGGGGCGATGTGTCCTATGTTGTTTGCTTCTTTGCATTTGGGCTGTAACGCGTTAGACGCTGAATTTTACTAAAATGTTGCTGATGTAAGTACATGGAAAGGTTGGACTTTCGTGCATGATTCGGACCTTATGTCTTCGTTTAACTATATAGTAGCCAATATATGGCAAGGCCATGTTTAATATCCAACTAGGTTTTTACAAGTGCTAAATAGTAACGACTTGGACCATTTTGAGGGTATCAAGTGCAATTCGTCTTTCTCTGCTACCTTCACATTCTTAAGCAATGTCTCCAGATTGAATCCACAAAATGTGCTGAAATTTAGAGCCTCCGTGTTTAGGCAGATTAGTATTATCATTAGTCTCAGTATGTTCTTATTCAACTTCCTACTGTCTCTTGAGGTGAACTCGAAATTTGATGCTTGTCAGCCAAAGAACTGCGATAGTGGTCCAAACATAATCTACCCTTTTCAGATTCCAAGCCTTCAACAACCTTATTGTGGCTTTCCTGGCTTTGAGATAAAGTGCAACAACAGTAGGCGATTTATCAGACATCTCGATCTAGTTATGTTACAGAAAATATTTCGTATGACAAGAACTCATTCCACAGCCAATGAATGGACCAGCTACCCCGACTTCCGTCCTATCCTAATAATAGACCCGGAGAACAAGTAAGCTCCAATACATAGTTTTGTGGTTAGACTGTCAGTGATAATGAGAAGAACCTTCTTTAGGTAACCTCCTCGAGGCACTTTTGGCATCACTACCTCACCTCATGGCAAGCTTACAAAGCACTATCAGTGGAGGAAGCGTTACTCAATGTTGGATGCCCTCTGCCTAGTCTCAATTACTCTTTTGACCGCTTACCTATTACTTTTGGTCCGCATTGGGTTGATCTCTGCATCTTCCACAACTGCAACGAGTCATTTTTTGTCAATTCTACAATATCAAGGGTTGACTGTGGTCTTGGTGAAGGGAACAATTCTTTTGCTGCAATAGCGTGTAAGTGTGATTACTTGAACTGGAATAGAGCATCGTGCCAGTACTTGGTGGCCGCCCCGATTCAGATACGAAACTGGAAGGTGAATCAAAGCGTCGAGTACCTGAAGTTATTGGAGGACAGTTTCACACTGAATTGGACGGGATGTGATTGCATGACGTGCTGAAGAAGTGTGGGGCAGTGTGGCTGTGAATGGCTCGAGCATGTGCCATTGCCCTGTTCGAACACATCTCAAACACTATGGTGATGGTAAGGTGCTGCAAACTGTTCTAACTTAGGCTTTCACATTCTACTCTTCTAGAAAGTTTTTCTTCCCCATCTGATTTCGGTTCTGTAGAACAAACATCACCAATCTGTGAGAAAATCAAATTACCGAGGCTTTTATATCAATTTGCCTACGTTTGAGATAAATAAAATTTCAAATGATCTCTCTGTCCGCTTTTTCTTTATAAAATTGGTTCTTCTGATCCTTTATCCCAAAAACTTCAGCTTGATTTCTTTGGCTTTCTTAGGTGTTTCTTTCTATTGCTTGATTAACTCCATCCGCTTACTTTCACTCCTTATTTCTAGTATAAGTTTAATATGTGGCGTGGAAAAATAAGCTACAAAGAGAATATAAGAGTTCAATCTAGCTGAAGTTGCCGATCAGGTATTAACTTGAACGTCTCAAGCTGAGTTAAATTATGAATTATCTGGGAAATATTTATAGGTCCTCCAAAAATACTCAAAAAGGAACGGATACCTTCTCAATTATTTATCATCATCTCGAGAAAACCATCTAAAAGCTTTGTTCTTTTTCCACCATCTCCTGTCTCTCGACGTTGGGTTGTTGGATATGATGGTTTCAAGATATGCAATTTTGAACATGTGGAAGAGGATTATGCTAAAAGCCAATAGAAGAAATTATCAGAAAAATGATACCCGCAATCATTATGTCTACTCTTCAAATGGATGCATACTTCACTGGAAGTTCATCACTTTTCTCTTCTTCCTCCCCATTTTGCTACCATCCCGTCACACTCATCTTCCCGTGAAAGAACCAGAGAAGAAAACCCGGTCCCGTTCATGGGACTTTTCTGTTTCAACCTCCTTAACATCGACGAGTCTTTATCAGACATAAGACCCAATGGGCGGATCAGATGAACACTTCACCAGTTTCTTCCTTCTTCACCAGTTGTCACCTTCCGTGTCTCTCCGCCTTTGACCGTCACGGACTCAAGTTGTCATAGTACTCGACCTTTAAAGAGATCAAGGGTAGAGGACGAGTCTCGGAAAAAAGCCCGTGGGAAAGCTTCGAAACCCCGTCAAACAAAGTTGGGAACTTCGTAAGGAAATAAAGGTGCCCACGGAATCAAAGCGGGCCATGGGCCTGTGGCCGATGGAGTGAAATTGATCGTGAGTGAAAATGGACCTTTTTTAGCCGAAGCATCAACCGTTGAAATCGATTTTGTCTGACATTCATACAATGCGGTCTTCAGTTTGAGCGACTGTATCTCACTCGTGCCCCTTCTGTCTCTGCCATAAGCACACCAAAGTTTTCCTCTTTCCGACTGTTCTTGTACTTCTGTTGTTCCCCTCTAAAATTCCTGAAATGGGTGTCGAGAGCTCCATAAGTTCCAATGTTTTGCTTAGCCTTGTCATCACCATTTTGACGATTATTTCTTTGAAAGACTGGGTTCCATTAGTGAGCTTGACATATGGATCCTGCGAGTCTGACGAGTGCGGTGAGGTCATGATAGGTTATCCTTTCGGGAACGACTCTAAACCATGCTGTCCTCATGACCGACTGTTAAAATTAAATTCTTTCTGGAAGGGCAATATTTCTTATGATTATCAATCTCTTGAGTTGATCTCAGAGTTTGGGAGAACGGGCAATGCTTGTTTTGTTCCACCTGAAAAGTCTCCTCAACCGCCCAGCGCATCTGATGCTGATGTTCCCGGCAGTAAAGTGCTCTCCCTTCTTAAATCAAATCACTGGCTTTTCCACCTAGCATTTCTCCGTAATTGCACCGGCTCCCCAAATGGTGATTATTCACATCCCGACTTGACTTGCCCCTCTGCCGGGGCCAACCACTCTTATGTCGCTCTTGGAGGTAGACCAGACGACCTTCATCTTAGTCGGTTAGCGTGCGAGAGTCATGTTATTGTACCTGTTGTATTAGCCGAAGAGGATTGGAAGAAAAATGAAAATAATGAATCAGCCGAGGAGTTGAAGCACGGGTTTAGACTGCAATGGAATTTAACCTACTGGGAGAGTTGTGTTAAATGCAACATTAGCGGAGGCAAATGCGGGGAAGCGGATGGAAGGTTTCTGTGCATCTGTTCTGATAAAGCTTATCTGCGTACATGCGAAGGAGGTAAAACTTTTCGATTAATTTCCCGTAATAGCAACCGCTTAAAATCTTCCAAGTGTTTTTCGCCGGATGTCCTCCCCATGCTCTCCGAACTTGATAAGGACTTCAAAGGAAGAGGAAGAACTTTTTGGCTTCCCTTGGTTCTCCCTTCTCAGTTCCTTTTTCCCACCTCGGCTTCGTTCACCACGCCATTACTTTTTATTTATTTATTAGTCTTTCGGGCATTCTTTTGTAGATCTAGGGCGTGTTATGGAAAAAACTTTACAATAAAGGAAAATAAATTCCATGAAAATCATTTTCAAGAAAAATGTATTTTACCCTTTTCAGATTGGGAAATTCATTTTCTCAACTTTAATAATGCATATTTTCTTTAACTGTAAATAGTTTGACTAATCATTTTCAGCAAACTACACGTATTAAAGTTCAGAAAACTAATTCACGGAGATTATTTCACTCTAACAAATACAACTTTAGTAGTTAGATGAATTCATAGCAATGTAATTTTCTTCCTCGCATCAAAGCTGAAGAACTACGGTACAGCATCTTCAGATAAAAATATATAGTCTCGCTGCAGTCGTTTCTGTATGCTTAGTTCCACAATTTCTTTGTGATAGTAACATGAGGGAATATCTATTTGTTCCTAGGACCTATTATGTCAAGTGATTCAATTATTCAATAGAATTTATGTTAGATCAAGGAAGCCGGTGTCTGTATTCCTGTTCTATGATTTTCATGATGTGGATAGTGTCACACCCCGATTCACAAGAAAAAGGGGCATGACACGGCCGTCCTTTTTACCAAAGGACCCAGTCTCAACATAACCAAAATTCAACCCAAAAACAATATATATACATATACATATATATACATATATATATATATAATATATATATATATATAAAAAAGGGTATTTGGTTACAATATCAGAGTATATCTATAATCCACAAAAGATCAAAACATAAACCTGTTAACTATGCACAAAAGTCCTCCCCGAACGAACGCTCACGCCTACTCGCGACTCGCTGAAGAACCTGAAAAGCAAGTATATGAGAGGAGTGAGCTACCACGGCTCAGTGAGTAACACATTTCTTCTAAGCGGATCGAGAAATCACTATGCACATTTTAAAACACAAACATAACTCAAATATCGAAAGTACCAATGGTCGAATCCATTAGTCAATCTCGTAAAACACGTATCAATGGTCTATTCCATTGATTAATCTCATCAAATCACATCGATGGTCCATTCCATCGACTAAACTCAAATCACACGTCAATGGTCTACTCCATTGACCAATTCATGCTCAAATGTCTAACCATGGTCACGCGTAACGCCCGTGACAAAACGACCAAGATTCCCCCTTGGCAAGGTCTCCACCTATTATTAGCCGGTGGCTCGGCCCACAAGGATATCCTAGATTAAGTATGCGCATACCCACACCCCTCAGGGTCCACAGAGACATTGAGCACCAACCACAAATCACAATATCCAGTAATCCAACATCAGAAAGGAAGTCATGTCACAACTCAAAATTTGATAAATAAATATCAAAGTATTTTTCGATTCTTTCATAAAGAATTTCACAAACTATTTTCAAACAACCATTTCAATAGAAATCGAAATATAACTCATTTCAAACAACAAATATGGCAGTAATAGCTCGATCTTGTTTTATGCAACAAAAGATGCATTTTATCAACTCATAAAGTATATAATTCACCATGTTTCTCAAAACATGAGTTTAAAATACAAAGAAGAAATAGTGTCACTCACCGGGAAAAGCCAAAAATCAAATACGACGCTCACTCGAACCACGCACTCGGATTCCTAACAATTAACGGAAAAACAATATCAAAAGGCCGAGTAAAAAGGAATATTCTTACAACGACTCGCCTAAACTAGGCCTATTAGTCAATAAAAACGACACCAACGCGCCACAAAAGCACACAAAAAGCAGAAACCCAACAATTTCAGCTAGGCGCGGTCCATGCGCCAACTTTGTCACGCCATAACTCCCTCCACAAATTTCCGTTTCAAGCCATTTTGCAGTCTTTAGAAAGCTCTTTTAACGTACAACAACAACCCCAACTCAGCTGCCCCAAAACAGAACCGAAAACGACAAAAAAGAGGCTCGAAGCTACTGCCGCTACAGTACCAGATTGCGTCCCCAACTTCAAAATTCCGTTCCGGACAAACCACAAGCTCAAATCACGATCCGTAAGATGCTATAGCTTCACAACGTCCCAAAGTACCATTTCTATAAAAATATACAGCTTAACGACTCAAAAATCGGGCTTCGCCACACAAATCTCCAAGAAATCCGAATTTCAAGCCCTAATTGCGGCGATTACTTGAAGTAGGTGATTAAAAGCTTCGATTCCTTACCGGCGTTGCAAAACACACTTGAGTCGGCTTGATGAGGCGTTCGGATCACGAGCGCGCCAAAATTTTTCCCCTTTTTCCTTTTTCTTTTCTTTTCTTTCTCTCTTCTCCCCTGTTTTTCGTTTATGCCCTGCTTCTGCCGATCTCTTCTCTTTCTCTCCCTCTTTCTCTCTTTTTAAAACCCACGAAGGTTCCACAGTTCTCTCCCTCAGCCTCCCTTTTTTGACTTTTCAACCCTTTCTTTTTCTTTTCTTTTATTAAAGAGCCCATATATTACATTCTCCCCTCCTTAAAAAAATTTCGTCCTCGAAATTTACAGGTACGTCAATCATGAAACAAGTGAGGGTATTTGCGCCTTGCCTCTTCCTCGAGTTCCCAAGTGGCCTCTCTCTCCGTGTGATTTTTCCACTGGATCTTCACATAAGGAATAGTGCGTCGTCGCAACACCTGATCCTTCTTATCGATAATACGAACGGGCTGCTCTTCGTATGATAAGTTTTCTCTCAAATTCAACGGTGTAAAATCCAGAACGTGATCAGGACTTGGCACATATTTCCGTAATAAGGACACGTGAAACACATTATGGACTCCAGATAATGCTGGTGGTAGAGCCAGTTTATAAGCAACTTCACCAATCTTTTCTAATATCAAAAATGGTCCCACATACCTTGGGCTTAATTTACCACGCATGCCAAATCTCATGACGCCTTTCATAGGAGAAACCTTCAAGAATACATGGTCTCCTACATTAAATTCTACTTTGCGCCTTTTAAGGTCCGCATAACTTTTCTGACGGCTTTGTGCTGTTTTCAAACGCTCTTGAATGAGTCTGATTTTCTCTTCTGATTGTTGTATGTATTCAGGGCCGGTTAATCTTTTCTCACCAACATCATCCCAACAAACAGGAGTCCTACATTTACGCCCATACAAAGCTTCAAAAGGAGCCATTTTAATACTGGAATGATAGCTATTATTATAAGAAAAATCTGCCAAGTGTAAATGTTCGTCCCACGAACCACCAAAGTCAATAACGCAAGACCGCAGCATATCCTCTAACGTCTGAATAGTTCTCTCGATTGACCATCCGTCTCGTGGGTGAAAAGCTGTGCTAAAGTTGAGTTGAGTACCTAATGCCCCTTGTAAACTCTTCCAAAAGTTGGACACAAACCTGGGATCTCTATCGAAACAATACTCACCGGAACTCCATGAAGTCTCACTATCTCATTAACGTATCGCTTCGCCATGTCTTCAAGTGAAAGACCAAATCGATAAGACAAAAAGTGTGCAGATTTAGTCAATCGATCAACAATCACCCATATGGCATTCTTACCACTAGGCGTCCTCGGTAAGCCAACGATGAAATCCATGGTAATATGCTCCCACTTCCATTTAGGTACTTCAAGTGGGTGCAACTGGCCACCTGGTTTCTGATGCTCAATTTTCACTTGCTGGCAAATTAGACATTGGTCAACAAATTTCACAATATCCTTCTTCATATTGATCCACCAAAAATTTCCTCTCAAATCCCTGTACATCTTGGTGCTCCCTGGATGAATTGAGAATCTAGTGCTATGAGCTTCTTGTAATATCTCCTTTTTCAATTCTGAATCATCGGGAACACATAATCGACCACGAAACCTCAATGACCCATCTACGTGGATACTAAAGTCATCTTGTTTCCCAGCTTCTACACCTTCTCTGATCTTTTCCAATTGGGGATCTTCACTTTGTTTAGCTTTGATTCTGTCAATCAATGTTGGTTGTACTCGAAGATTAGCTAATCGAGCACCAAGCCGATGGACCAAAACCTCTAGGTCTAGCTTTCTCATATCCTCAAGAATAGGCTTTTGAGAAGTGAGCAATGCTGCCATATTTCCAGAAGATTTGCGACTCAAGGCATCGGCTACCACGTTAGCTTTACTGGATGGTAATTGATGGATAAGTCATAATCCTTCGAAGTTCTAGCCATCTCCTCTGCCTCATGTTAAGTTCTTTTTGAGTAAAAATATATTTCAAACTCTTGTGATCGGTAAAGACTTCACATTTTTCACCATACAAGTAATGCCGCCATATTTTTAAGGCAAACACAACCGCCGCCAACTCCAGATCATGAGTAGGATAGTTCTTCTCGTGAGCCTTCAACTGTCTAGAGGCATAAGCCACAACTTTACCATCCCGCATAAGAACACAACCTAAACCTTCCTTAGATGCATCGCAATAAATTGTAAAGCCACTAGTTCCCCGAAGGCAAAGTTAATATAGGAGCCGACACCAATCGCCTCTTCAACTCTTGGAAACTGCGCTCACATTGATCTGACCATACAAATTTAACTCTCTTTTGAGTTAGGCGAGTAAGTGGACTGGCAATTTTAGAAAACCCTTCTATAAATCGCCTGTAATAACCTGCTAACCCAAGAAAACTCCTTACCTCTGTGACATTGGTAGGGCGATTCCATTGAACAACCGCTTCAACTTTCTTTGGATCAACCGAGATACCATCCTTTGATATTACATGACCCAAGAATTCTATATGATCAAGCCGTAAGGCACACTTACTAAATTTAGCATACAACTTATTTTCACGCAAAGTTTGTAAAACAACTCTCAAGTGCTGTTCATGTTCTTCCAAACTCCTCGAATACACCAAAATATCATCAATGAATACCACAATAAATCTGTCAAGAAATTGCCTGAACACCCTATTCATCAAATCCATAAAAGCCGCAGGTGCATTCGTTAACCCAAAAGGCATGACAAGAAATTCATAATGCCCATACCTTGTTCTGAAAGCAGTCTTTGGCACATCGTCAACTTTTATCTTCAACTGATGATACCCAGAACGAAGGTCGATCTTAGAAAATACTTGAGCCCCTTGAAGTTGATCAAATAAATCATCAATCCGAGGTAAAGGATATTTATTTTTGATCGTCACCTTATTAAGTTCTCGATAATCTATGCAAAGTCGCATACTACCGTCTTTCTTCTTCACAAATAGAACAGGAGCTCCCCAAGGCGATACACTAGGCCTTATAAAACCCTTATCCAAAAGCTCTTGCAGTTGTGTTTTCAATTCACTCAATTCAGAAGGTGCCATCCGATATGGGGTCTTAGAGATGGGTGTTGTACCAGGCATTAAATCGATACAAAACTCTATCTCTCTATTAGGAGGCAAGCCAGGTAAATCTTCGGAAATACATCAGGAAATTCTCGACAACATGAACATTTTCTAGCTTTACCGGCTCCTTACTTGCGTCTTTTACACAGGCCAAATAACCGCAACAACCCTTTCTCAAAAGCTTTCTTGCTTGCATAGCTGAGATTAACTTTGGAAAAGTGCCTTCATAACTTCCCGAAAAGAGAATTCGGGTTGATTTGGAGGTCGAAAAATAACTTTCTTTGAATAACAATCAACAGTGGCATGATATTTTGATAACCAATCCATTCCTAGAATAACATCGAAATCTCGCATATCTAACTCCACCAAATCCACAGGCAATGGTACATCATCAATTCGCAACAAACAATTCTTGAAAACACGATCAGCAATCAAGAAATCACCAAAGGGGGAGTATCAATACGCAATTCATATTTTAGAAGCTCAGGCAATACATCAAGTTTCTTTGCAAAGTCAATGGAAGTAAAGGAATGCGTGGCACCGAGATCAAACAATGCATAAGCAGGTTGTGAGGCAATAGAAATATTACCTGCAACAATTGTATTAGAAGCCGCCGCATCCTCTCCTGTCATCGTATAAACTTTCCCAATCATCCTTTGCCTTTGCTGGCCTTCTTGTGGCCTATCAACTGGAGGCGCGGTCTTCCTCATAGAACAAGTATAGGCTCGATGTCCAGGTTGTCCACATACAAAACATACTCTACTATCTCCAGGGGCATTCTTCTGTGTTGGACACTCACGTGCCATATGTCCCATTTTTCCACAAGTGAAACATGCTCCTTTCTTGCGGTAACAAGGACCGCTATGTCGTCTCCCACAAGTAGTACAAGGGCCTGGATTATTCTGAATTCTAGGCTTTCCTGGCTGATTAAAAGCTTTCCTCTTTCCGCTGCCACCGGCGCCGCTATCCTGATAGTCAGTGAATCTCAACTTCTTATGCTGAGGTACGCCTTGCACGTCTCGCTCCAAAATCTTTTGTTCCACTCTGATCGCTCGTTCCAACACGTCTCTATAAGATGTCAATGCTAGAGGTGTGAGTGCAGAACCAATGTCATACCGAAGCCCCCTCTGAAAGTGATCAGCCTTATCTTGCTCATTAGACACATATTGCTCAGCAAATCTACTCATCTGATTAAAGCGGGCTGCATACTCCAAAACCGTGGAGTCACCTTGAGATATGTGTATAAAATCACTCTTCATTTTTGTCTGAAATGACACTGGGAAGAATTGGGCATTGAAAGCCTGCTTAAAGTCCTCCCAAGCTATAGCACCACCCCTATCTCCAAGAGCTGGCCTCATTCCCTCCCACCAATGTTCTGCCTCGCCTTCTAAGTATCGGGAAGCAAAGCTAACCTTCTTGTCTTCGGGAACACCTTCAGCTTCAAAAATCCCTTCAATCTTTCTAGTCCACTGCTCAGCTGCAAGAGGATCAGCTTTCCCATCATAAGTGGGTGGTTTCGCCTCTCTGAATTGGGCAAAGGTGTATGAGCCGCTTGCTCCATCTCCACTTAATTCCTTTGCTTGACGATACCAATGAATCATGGCTTGCTCAAAGTCAGTCGGGGAAACGACCGTTGGTTAACTTCCCGACTTCATGTGAATCCGGACTTCCATCATGCCGATCCTCCGTCTCCTCCTCAAAGACGCACCTCGAGAAGCTTGAGGCGTGTCTCTAGCACCAGGGGCGACAACTTGCTTGCCTTTACTATTTCTACGAAACGAAGCAAGTGTCTCCGAGTCACCCATGACCACCTGAATCCAAGAACGGAGCTACAACTTAGTATCTAAAAGGCTAACGCGTAAAATAAAAAAAATAAAAAAATAAAAAAAAAAATCTATCACACAATCTCACATCATCCCATATCTGCCCAAACAAATCAAAACCTAAGCTCTGATACCAACAAATGTCACACCCCGATTCACAAGAAAAAGGGGCATGACACGGCCGTCCTTTTTACCAAAGGACGCAGCCTCAACATAACCAAAATTCAACCCAAAAACAATATATATATATCCATATATATATATATAACAAAAAAAAGGTATTTGGTTACAATATCGAGTATATCTATAATCCACAAAAGATCAAAACATAAACCTTATAACTATGCACAAGTCATACCCAAAAATTTCCACCAAAAAGTCCTCCCGAACGAACGCTCACGCCTACTCGCGACTCGCTGAAGAACCCGAAAAGCAAGTAGATGAGAGGAGTGAGCTACCACGGCTCGAGTGAGTAACACATTTCTTCTAAGCGGATCGAGAAATCACTATGCACATTTTAAAACACAAACATAACTCAATTACAGAAAGTACCAATGGTCGAGTCCATTAGTTAATATCGTAAAACACGTATCAATGGTCTATTCCATTGATTAATCTCATCAAATCACATCGATGGTCCATTCCATCGACTAAACTCAAATTACACATCAATAGTCCACTCCATTGACCAATTCATGCTCAAATGTCTAACCATGGTCACGCGTAACGCCCGTGACAAGACGACCAAGATTCTCCCTTGGCAAGATCTCCACCTATTATTAGCCGGTGGCTCGGCCCATAAGGATATCCTAGATTAAGTATGCGCATACCCACACCCCTCAGGGTCCACAGAGACATTGAGCACCAACCACCAATCACAATATCCAGTAATCCAACATTAGAAAGGAAGTCATGTCACAACTCAAATTTGATAAATAAATATCAAAGCATTTTTCGATTCTTTCATAAAGAATTTCACAAACTATTTTCAAACAACCATTTCAATAGAAATCGAAATATAACTCATTTCAAACAACAAATATGTCAGTAATAGCTCGATCCCGTTTTATGCAACAAAAGATGCATTTTATCAACTCATAAAATATATAATTCACCATGTTTCTCAAAACATGAGTTTAAAATACAAAAAGAAATAGTGTCACTTACCGGGAAAAGCCAAAAATCAAATACGACGCTCACTCGAACCACGCACTCGGATCCCTAACAATTAACGGAAAAACAATATCAAAAGGCCGAGTAAAAAGGAATATTCTTATAACGACTCGCCTAAACTAGGCCTATTAATCAATAAAATGACACCAACGCGCCACAAAAGCACACAAAAAGCAGAAACCCAACAATTTCAGCTAGGCGCGGTCCATGCGCCAACTTTGTCACGCCATAACTCCCTCCACAAATTTCCGTTTCAAGCCATCTTGCAGTCTTTAGAAAGCTCTTTTAACGTACAACAACAACCCCAACTCAGCTGCCCCAAAACAGAACCGAAAACGACAAAAAAAGAGGCTCGAAGCTACTGCCGCTACAGTACCAGATTGCGTCCCCAACTTCAAAATTCCGTTCCGGACAAACCACAAGCTCAAATCACGATCCGTAAGATGCTATAGCTTCACAACGTCCCAAAGTACCATTTCTATAAAAATATACAGCTTAACGACTCAAAATCGGGCTTCGCCACACAAATCTCCAAGAAATCCGAATTTCAAGCCCTAATTGCGGCGATTACTTGAAGTAGGTGATTAAAAGCTTCAATTCCTTACCGGCGTTGCAAAACACACTTGAGTCGGCTTGATGAGGCGTTTGGATCACGAGCGCGCCAAAATTTTTCCCCTTTTTCCTTTTTCTTTTCTTTTCTCTCTCTCTTCTCCCCTGTTTTTCGTCTCTGCCCTGCTTGTGCCGATCTCTTCTCTTTCTCTCCCTCTTTCTCTCTTTTTAAAACCCACGAAGGTTCCACAGTTCTCTCCCTCAGCCTCCCTTTTTTGACTTTTCAACCCTTTCTTTTTCTTTTCTTTTATTAAAGAGCCCATATATTACAGATAGGATCCGTTTTTATGACGCAAATGCCTTTTTTGGTACATCTTTGCTGCAGGAAACAACCATGCACCTTTGAAGATTGGATTAGGTCAGTCAAACCTTTTTCATGGGGGACATTATACAATCCTTTGAGTACATATCCGTGCACTAAGGATGGTTTGTGACGGCAAAAAAATGTTGTCAACGCATCCTTTGAGCACAATTACGATGCAAGAGCCCAATGACATGCTTCGTACATTTGAGAACGTCTCACAGTCAAAGTTCTCCTGAAATTTTCCATTTCCTCTACCTGTCACTGATGCAAGTTTAATGAAACTTTTGTTCTTCAGGTAGCGGATTTGGTGCCTTGGCCTTGGCCAGTATTTTCCTCTGTTCATTCATCTATACAATCCGCCACAAACAACAGCATTGCTTCTCAATATTCCACTCAAGACATGCTTCTTCCGATTCTTCCTTGAAAGCAGACCTTGAAGTGGGCAATGTATACTTCGGGGTCCCCATTTTCACCGAAGCTGAGCTTGAAGAAGCTACTAACCATTTCGATTCTGCATGGGAGCTCGGAGATGGAGGTTTTGGAATTGTGTACTCTGGTAAGACCTTAACGAAAGAGGCTAATTAGACAGCCTGCATGTAAACTAAGAGGGTCATTCTCCATTTTCTTGAGCAGGCAAACTTCGAGATGGCCGGGAAGTAGCTGTTAAGCGTCTATATGAGCACAACTATAGGCGGGTGAAGCAGTTCATGACAGAAGTTGAAATCCTAACTCGCTTGCGCCACAAAAACCTTGTCTCTTTGTACGGTTGCACTTCACGGCAGAGTCGTGAACTCCTGCTGGTCTATGAGTACATCCCGAATGGCACAGTAGCCGATCATCTGCATGGGGAGCGAGCGAAGCAGGACCCTCTCCGGTGGCATATTCGTATTAGCATCGCCATAGAGATGGCCACCGCATTGGCTTACCTTCATGCGTGTGACATAATCCACCGTGACGTGAAGACTAACAACATCCTCCTTGACAACAACTTTTGCATCAAAGTAGCAGATTTCGGCCTTTCTCGGCTGTTCCCCAACAATGTGAGCCACGTCTCAACCGCTCCTCAGGGGACTCTGGGTTATGTGGACCCTGAATATCACCAGTGTTACCAGCTCACGGAGAAGAGTGATGTCTACAGTTTTGGCGTAGTATTAGTGGAACTTATATCATCCATGCGGGCGGTTGATATAAGCCGAGACAGGCACGAGATTAATTTGGCCAACTTAACAACTAGCAAGATAAGGAACCATGAGTTCCGCGAATTGATGGATCCAAATTTGGGGTTTGAGTCGGATCCCGAAATCAATAGGATGATCATGGCTGTGGCCGAGCTGGCTTTCAGGTGCTTGCAACAGGACAAGGACATGAGGCCCTCCATGGAGACTGTCCTGGAGGAGTTGAAGGCAATTTCGAGTGGGACACATGAGCCGGACAAGTTGAAGGATGTGAGCTATGATAACAGCGCCGGTCGAAGCGAGAACCCACCTCCTCTGCCAGAATGTGACAATGTGGGGCTGTTGAAGAATATGAAGTCGCCGACTTCACCTGTTTCTGTGACTAAAAAATGGGGAGGCAGCGGTTCTTCCTCTGCACATAGTGGTTAACTTGTGGTCTTATCAGTTCTCTCCTGCAAATTTCCCTTCTCCTCCATCTTGGCTTAAAGTTTGCTTGCATTTGGTTAATGGTTTCTAGCTATTATCATATAAAATGCAGATGATATAGCAGGCGATCAAGTTTTCCATTTTGGTCTTCATTTTTCTGCTAGAACATGTCAACACTTCTGTTGAGGCTGCAGGAGGATTTGACGCAAATACTACATAGTAAGGAGCCCTTTCCTAGAGCATGAATAAACGATTGTAGACATATTTGCCATTGTCCCTCTCTTTATCACGATATTTCAGGCGTTTGAAGAGTTTTCCCAAATCAGGGTTGAAACATTTAGACTTGCGATGATTTTCTCACAACAGCTTACGACATTATCTGATTTGCTCCTTAAAAGAACACAAGTCACGCCGGAAGTCATGTTGAGTCTCATTCTAGAGACAGGCCTTGGATAATATGTGATAGCTCGATCTTTATCGGAGTCTAGTGATGAAGTTCCTTCACCTTCTGACTTACGAAGTGAGAGTTTTACGCGGCAATAGACACATCAGGGAAGGAACTTGTCATATTCCATGTGTTGAAGTGGTTTCACAGACCTTACCATATATGGAAATGGAAATACAAACTATCATCGCTCGTATCGTATATGTCACGAGGAAGGCTTATTCTCACTCAAGGGCTAATCTGCATAAATAAAGTATGAGACAGAATTTTCTGCGGAGGTCCCGATTAAAGTATTGTCGTGCATAGCAAGACGTGTATAAGATTAATACACTAACCGATGGAGGAGACTATACATTAGTTAGTTTCAAATAAGCAAGCCATATTCAGTACTAATAACGGTCTGTTATATCATTTAATATATCTATTTTATGAATAAATCTCAATCCTCTTAGTGTTAGTATTAATATTTTGCTGTCTTGACGCTAGGAGTCAGCTTTTGCGAGAATATTTTGCCACGAAGTGAGTGGCCGATGCATGACAAACATTGATTGAGTTGGCTAGTCATTTTGGAGTTGTTACATTCTTAAGTAAGTTAAGCATTGGATTTATTATAGTAGGGCGATTGAGAGTTCTCGTACTATATTATTGTAGTTCAATGATTACCATAAATTTAATCGGAAACTACCAAGTTATTGTAGAATGAAGCCAGCAGGACATATGATATTGAAGAGCATTATTGAGTACAAATCAGGCCTTTCTTGAGTAGTTCAAGTTTTTAGAGTAAACGATTAGGTACTAAACTTTGACATGATGTATTGAGACGGCGGTCTCATATTCAATTTAAAGCAAAACTGTTTCACCAATTTATGGAATTTGATTTCTTAATTCAATTTCTTTAGTTTTTAGTCTCGGCCATTCTTTTCTCTATGGGTATTAGGGCAAGCACGGCCTCCATATACCGTTTATGGCAATGAGAAAATTTCGTAAAACAATGGATTTCCATACAAGATTATATCTTGCCTCAATCATCAATTTATTCATGGGTCGTGTAATATTGTCTTGGCAAAAATTTACTTAATTTATACTCTTAACCATCCATATCGATGTTATTTGCTGTTTCAATGTTTCATTACATTCACTTTTGCTTTTCCATTTTAATATATAATTTCAATTTTATCGATGGAAAATTTTTTATAACGGCTTTTCTCTTATCCATGTACTATAGAGGACTTAATGAGACTCATAATTGATCGTAGTTAAGCCATCTCGGTTCACTAGTGGCGAAACATTTCGTTACTTGTAATTTATGTCCAGTTTATTTGGATAATTTATTGCATTTCAATTTTATCTTTAGGATAATTATATAGTGTTTTCTTGTTCACAAGCTAATTTCAAGTTCTTTTTCTAATTAATTATTGTATTTCCAAATTAAAATTTTTATGGATATATTTTTTTCATTTGAATTGCGATTTCTAACTTAGGTGCTAATTATTAACTAGTTAATTATATTTTCAGTAGGTTTGAGTAATTCTTTATAGGGAAATTTTAAAAAAAAGACCCTAAGTGCTCTTTTTTTTTTTAAATAAAGACCCGAAGTAAATTTTGTTTCAAATAAGAGTCTGAAGTGGTTTTGATTGTTTCAAAGAAGGACTTGACCCCGCCGGTCGTAGACCGGCTAAGTTTTCCAACCGGTCAAGGGTATTTTCGTCATTGGTCCTCCCTTTTTTTTTTTTTTTGTTCTTCTTCTTCCTGTTCGCTGGTGACCAACCGGCCATCGGGGCCACCGACAATGCCCATAGAGGGCTGGCAAGGGCCACCCACACCAGCCACAAGCGAAGGACGACCTTGTTTGGGCTAGGCAACCCTCACCCTAGGGCCATCCGTGAGATTGGCCCTCACCGGCCCAAGCGAGGTCGACCTTCTCCAGATCTGGCGAGGGTGGCCCAGCTCGTGTCTAGCGAGGGCTGAGTGACCTCACTAGTCAATGGTAAAGGTTGACGAGCATTGTTGAGCCCTTGCTAGATCTAGCGAGGGTGGCCTCGCCCGCGATCGACTCCTTACTAGCGGCCGGCGAGGGTCAACCTCATAGATGGCCAAAGGGGAGGGTCGCCTTGCCCTAGCGAGGCTATCCCTTTCCTGTGGCCGACATGGGCGACCCTCGCCTAGCCCTCTGTGGGCATCACCAGTGGCCAGCCAGCCACCGGCGAAGAGGTAGAAGAGGAACCAAAAAAAAGGAAAGAAAAAAGGGAAAATGGCAAATAACGAAAATTTCCTTGATTGCCAGAAAATTAGGTCCTTATTTGAAATGGATATAACCACTTTAGGCTCTTATTTAAATAGATAATCATTTCAGGTCCTCATTTGAAACAATACCCACTTCAAGCCCTTATTTGAGAAAGTGATAATACTTCAGATCATTATTTGAAATAGGGAAAATTCCAAATAAGGACCCGAAGTTGACCAATTTTCTCAAATAAGGACATAAAATGAACTTTGTGTCAGATAAAGACCTAAAGTGGATCCATTGTCCCAAATAAGGACCCAAAGTGGTTGAATCAATTCCAGATAAGAACTTGAGCTTGCTGGTCAGCCAAATATTCGCCGACTATCAAGCATGTGACATTTCCGACAACCGGAGCTTGGGCAATTTTGTCCAAAAAAAAAATATAGGGAAACTTAACAAATCCTAAAACATAAACAAAAAAAAAACCCTAGGTTTTCTATGGTCTCCCCGTTCCTTGTAGCCATCCTTCGCAAAGTCAAAGACCGAAATTCTCCCCATTACTTGTACCCATCCTCCACAAAGTCGAAGACCCAAATTCTCTGTTGGTTGAGGCACAAATTCAAAAACAAGAAGAAAACCATACGCTTCTTTCTTTGTTTGCCGAGACCCAAATTCTCCGCCGGTCGAGCAAGGCGAGGAGCGGTGGGGGAGAAGAAAGAAGAAAACGTAAACATCTAAATGAATAACCTAAACTTAATTAATAGATAATTTTCCCCTTTTTTCCAATCACAAATTTCTGACAAAATTGCCCCTATTTTAATTGCCGAAAAATGTTTGCCGGTGAGCTAAGGTCCTCAATAGAGATTAACTTGATCATTTCGGGTCCTTATTTGATACAAAATTTACTTTGGGTCCTTATTTGAAACAATAGGTCCACTTCGGATCCTTATATGACACAAACTTCACTTTGGGTCCTTATTTGAGAAGATAGATTTATTTCGAATCCTTATTTGGAATTTTCCCTTTGAAACAGTATCCACTTCGGGCTCTTATTTGAGAAAATGTAGGCACTTCGGGTCCTTTTTTGGAATTTTCCATTCTTTATATTTATTGTACTTCTTGTAAGAAGATGATGTTTTCTATTTTTGATCTTAATTGATTAATTGACTGATTGTACTTTAGTTTTCTAATATCAACTATGCCATCATTTCTTAATATTTGTGTTTTCCATTGCTATTATTACTTTTGTATTTTGGCAACTTTATTGTAAGAAATTTCAATGGACACACTTCATATTATAGCTAGAATTTAATATTAAACTCCGTTTGTTTCGCGATAAATAAATTATTTAAATTTTTTCTAAAAATAATAGCTTATATAATTTGAAATAATTACTCCATGAAAAATATTTGCATTATCATAATAATATATGTCTTTTTTTATGGACGGTAAAAATAATTTTTTTTATTTTTTTATAAGTGACATAAACAATTATTTTTAAAATTTTATTATTATTTATTTTTAGAAATAAATGAATTTTTATGTTAAATTCACATTATTGTGGAAAGGTTGACGTCATGGTTGATGGATCAAGAATCAATGGAAGTACTAAGTTTGACATTTTCAAAACGGAGATGGGGTAGAGTTGCCAGTTTTCTAAGCTATGACCGATTGCTGACGTTTGAATGCCGGAAAAAATGAATAGATTTCTAAAATTTGACACGGACGTGAATGTCATAATATCACGCTGAGTCCGAGAAAGCAAGTCTTCCTTAGACTTTCGGAATGAAGACTTTGACCCAAAAACCCCATGGACAGCCCTCCAAGCTATGGAGAAAAAGGAAACATCAAAATCAGAGCTGGTTCCCTGATCTGTCTTTCCTTCCTTCTTTCTTCGCTTCTGAAATTCCAACCAAAAACAGTTCCCAGACTGCACCGATATGTTATGGACGATGATATTCATGTCCTTTTTTCCCTGTCGAGAGCGATGTGTCCCTATCTCGTTTGCTTCTTTGCATTTGTACTCTTCGCATTCGATGCTGAATTTTACAAAAAGGTTGCTGATTTAAGTACACGGAAAGGTTGGACTTTCATGGATGATTCGGATCTTATGTCTTCATTTAACTATACAACAGCTAGTGTTTGGCAAGGCCATATTTTAATATCCAAGCATGTATATACAAGTGCTAAATAGTAACAACTTCAACCATTTCGAGGGTATTTATGGTTACATCCTCTCAGATGCAATTTGTCTTTCTCTATTACATTCACATTCTTCAGCAATGTCTCCTAGAATGAATCCACAAAACATGCTGAGCTTTGCCTCCTTGTTTAGGCGGATTGATATTATCATCAGTCTTAGTATATTCTTATTTGACTTCGTACTAACTCTGAAGGTGAACCTGAAATTTGATGCTTGTCAACCAAAGAACCATGGCAGTGATCCAAAATAAGCTACCCTTTTCGGATTCTAAGCCTTCAACAACCTTATTGTGGCTTTTCTGGCTTTGAGATAAAGTGCTACAACAATAGGCCAATTTATCATGCATCTCAATCTAGTTATGTCATTAAAGATATTTCGTATGACAAGAACTCATTCAGAGCGATGGATGAAGCATTACTCAATGCCGAATGCCCCTGCCTAGTCTCAATTACTCTTTTGACCGCTTACTTGTTACTTTTCTATCAATTCTACAATATCTGGGGCCGAGTGTGGTCCTGATAAAGGGAGCAATTCTTTTGCCGTGATAGCAAGTGCGATTACTTGAATTGGAATAGAGTGTCATGCCAGTTTTTGGTGACCATCCCGATTCAAATCCGAAGCTAAAAGGTGAATCAAAGTGTCGAGTACCTGAAGTTATTGGAAACAGTTTCACATTGAACTGGACGGGGTACGACTGCATGAGGTGTTGAAGAAGTGGGGTGGTGCAGCTGTGAAAATAGTAGGAATGTATGCTACTGCCCCGATCGAACACATCTCGAACACTCTAGCGATGGTAAGGTGCCGCAAACTATTCTTAGGCTTTCACATTCTGCTCTTCTAAAATGTTTTTCTTCACCATCTGGTTCCCGTCCTTTGGAACAAATAGGACCAATCCGTGAGAAAATCAGATTACCGAGGGTTTTATATCAATTTGCCTGCATTTGAGATATATAAAATTTCAAATGATCTCTCATTCTGCTTTTATCTTTGTAGAATTGGTTCTTCTGATCCTTTAGTCCAAAAACTTTGGCTTGATTTCTTTGGCTTTCTTAGATGTTTTTTTCTACCGCTCGATTAACTCCATCTGGCTTACTTCCACTCCTCATTTCTAGTATAAGTTTAATACGCCACACGGATAAATAAGCTATAGAGAGAACATAAGAGATCAATCTAGCTGAAGTTGCCGAGCACATATTAGCTTGAATGTCTCAAGCTGAGTTGAATTCTGAATAAATATTTATAGATCCTCCAAAATACTCAAGGAAGAACAGATACCTTCTAAATAATTTATCATCATCTCGAGAGTACTGTCTAAAAACTTTGTTCTTTTTCCACCAGCTCTTCCGTCTCTCGACATTTGGTTGTCAAATATGATGGTTTCAAGATATGCAATTTTGAACATGTAGAAGAGGATTATGCTAGAAGCCGATAGGAGAAATTATCAGAACAATGATACCCTCAATTATTATGTCTGTTCTTCAACTGGATACATACTTCACTGGAAGTTCATCACTTTTCTTTTCTTCCTCCTCATTTTGCTACCACCCTTTCACGTTCATCTTCACGTGAAAGAACTAGAGAAGAAAGCCCAGGTCCTGGTCGCTTACTGAGGCCAAATTGGGTAGTGCAACCTGTTAATGATCAAAGATCACATCATCATAAAATCGGTCAGGAATTAGTGTTTATGGGACTTTTCTGCTTCGACCTCCTTAACATTGACCTCCTTCACTACCAGTTGTCACCTGCCGTGTCTCTCCGCCTTTGACCGTCACGAACTCAACCTTCAAAGAGATCAAGGGTGGAGGACGAGTCTCGGTAAAAATCGTCGTGGTTCTGGGGGTTTGAAATGGAAAGCTTCGAAACCCCGTCAAAATTGGAAGCTTTGTAAGGAAATAAAGGTGCCCACGGAAACAAAGGGGGCCATGGGCCTATGGCCGATGGGGTGAAATCGATCGCGAGTCCCGAAATGGACGTTTTTTGGCCGAAGTATCAACAGTCGCAATCGATTTTTCCTCTCACTGAGCAAATATGTGGTTCCCTACGTTTGCTCTTTCGGGTCCTCTACGCCCAGCTGACCCAGTCAATTGGCGCGTTTACGTGAAAAATGATTCAACGAGACATTCATATAAATGCGGTCTTCAGTTTGAGCAGCCGTGTCTCACTCGAGCCCCTTCTGTCTCTGCTGTACGCGCCTCATAGCTTTCCTCTTTCCGACTGTTCTTGTGCTTCTATTGTTCCCTCTAAAATGGGTGTGGAGAGCTCCATAGGTTCCAAGGTTTTGCTTCGCCATGTCATCAGCATTTTGACGATTATTTCTTTGGAAGGCTGGGTTTCCTGCGAGTCTGACGAGTGCGGTAAGGTCATGATCGGTTATCCTTTCGGGAACGACTCTCAACCATGTTGTCCTCATGACCAACTGTTAAAATTAAATTCTCTCTGGAAGGGCCCTATTTTTTATGATTATCAATCTCTTAGGTTGATCTCAGAGTTTGGGAGAACGGGCAATGCTTGTTTTACTCCACTTGAAGAGTCTCCTAATATGCCCGGCGCATCTGGTACTGATGTTCCCGGCATTGAAGTGCTCTCCTCTCTTAAATCCAATCATGGGCCTTTCCACCTAGCGTTTCTCCGTAATTGCACCGGCTCCCCAAATGGTGAGGATTCACATCATGACTTGACTTGCCCCTCTGCCGGGGCCAACCGCTCTTATGTCGCTCTTATAGGTAGACCAGACGACCGTCATCTTAGTTGGTTAAAGTGCGAGAGTCGTGTTATTGTACCTGTTGAATTAGCCAGATGATTGGAAGAAAAAAGATAAATGACCCCGAGGAGAAGTTGAAGAAAGGGTTTAGACTGAATTGGAATGTAACGTCCTGGGAGAGTTGTGTCAAATGCAAAGAAAGTGGACGGGATTGCGGCGGCGGATCGGATGGGCAATTCCAGTGCTTATCTTCTCATAATGATTATCCGTGTCCCCCTCCTCAAGAAAGAGGTAATACTTTTCGGTTAATTCCCCGTAATAGCAACCGTTCAAATTCTCGCATGTCTTTTTCAGTGAATGTCCTCGCCATGCTCTCCAAACTTGGTAAGGACTTCAAAGGAAAAGGAAGAGCTTTTTGGCTTCCCTTGGTTTTCTATTCTCAGTTCCTTTTTCCCACCCCGCTTTATTCAACAAGCCATTATTTTTTTATTTATATTTCTTTCGAACATTCTTTTGTAGATTTGCTTGTTTTGGGGAAAATTTTATGATAAAGAAAATAAATTATGTGGAAATCATTTTTAAGAAAAATATATTTTTCTCTTTTCGAATTAGGGAATTATCTTCCTAACTTTAAATATGCATTTTTTTTTGATCGAAAATGGTTTGACTAATCATTTTCAGCAAGCCAAACATATTGAAGTTTGGAAAACTAATTCACGGAAAATTCTTTCACCAAACAAACACGATTTTAATAGTTAGATGAATTCATAGCAATGTCATTTTCTTCCTCGCATCAAAGTTGAAGAACTACAGGACAACATCTCCAGATCACGGATACATAGTCTTGCTGCAGTTGCTTCCGTGGATCTCAAGCCTGCATTAATCATAGGGAAAAAGCCACCAAAAATCCCAAACTTTACCCAAAGTGACAAATTTACCCCAAACTTTTTTTTGTGACATGAAAAACCCTAAAGTTTGCTAACCGTGACACATTTACCCCAAACTTTTATTTGTGACACAAAAAACTCTAAACTTTCATTTGTGTGACACATTTACCCCAAATCATAGGGGCATTTTGGTATTTTTACTTTTTTTTTACTTTTTTTTGTTTTTTTATTTGTTTTTTCTTCCCTCCGCCGGCATCTGGCGAGGACCGCCCTCGCCGACGTCGGGCGAGGGCTCCGCCATGGCCGGTGGAGGGAAGAGAGAAGAAAAAAAATTAAAAAAAAAAAGAAAAATAAAAAACAGAAAAAATAAGACGAAAATGCCCTTAATGGGTAAATGTGTCACAGTTTGCAAAGTTTGGGGTTTTTCATGTCACAAAAAAAAAGTTTTGGGTAAATTTGTCACTTTGGGCAAAATTTGGGGTTTTTGGTGGCTTTTTCCCTTAATCATATGCGCAGCTCAGTAAATAGTGAAATTTTTTAGAGTGTCAATGCTTGCGTATGCTAGTTCCAATGTGAGTACAGAGATGTGTTGAGGATTATAGATGATTACAGAATTTACGATGCAGAGGCCAGGGTATGATTCAATAAGAGAAGACAAATGCCCAGAAAGGAAAACGTGTAGGGGAAAGTTTTCTGTGCGTGTGTTTGCTTATGCTTGTTTCACATCAGCTTAATGTTTCAGTTAACACTGTCGCCTACAATGTTCCATTAAGCTTAGTTCTGCAATATCTTGTGATATGTAAGATGAGGGAATATCTATTTGTTCCTAAGATGTATTATGTTATGTAATATTCAAGTGATCAGTAGGAATTTATGTTAGATCAAGGAAGCTGGTGTCTGTATTCCTGTTCTATGATGTTAATGATGTGGATAGGATCTGTATTTGTGGAATTCATATCTGACGCAAACGCCACCCTTTGGCACAGGAAAAGACACTGCAGGAAAAGGCGCCGCAGGAAAAGGCGCAGCACCTTTGAGGATTGGATTAGGTCAGTCAAAACTTTATCATGGGGGACATTATGCAATCCTTTGCGTATATATCGGTGCATTAAGCATGGTTTGTGATAGCAAAAAAATGTGGTCAACACATACTTTGAGCCCAATTACGATGCAAGAGCACAATGACATGCTTCGTACATTTGGGAACGTCTCACCGTCAAAAGTTTTCCTGAAATTTTCCATTTCCTTTACCTGCCACTGATGCAATTCTAGTGAAACTTCTGTTCTTCAGGTTGCGGAATTGGTGCCTTGGCCAGTATTTTTCTCTGTTCATGCATCTATATGATCCGCCACAGACAGCAGCATTGCTTCTTAAAATTTCACTCGAGACATGCTTCTTCCGATTCTTCTTTGAAGGCAGATCTTGAAGTGGGCAATTTATACCTCGGGGTCTCCATTTTCACAAACGCTGAGCTTGAAGAAGCAACTAACCATTTCGATTCTGCCCGGGAGCTCGGAAATGGAGGTTTTGGAATTGTGTACTATGGTAAGACCTTAACGAAAGAGGCTAATTAGACAGCCTGCATATAAATGGCGAGAAATTCTAGAAACAACTAGGAATCTAAGAAGGTCATTCTCCATTTTCTTGAACAGGCAAACTTCGAGATGGCCGGGAAGTAGCTGTTAAGCGTCTATACAAGCGCAACTATCAGCGGGTGAAGCAGTTCGTAACTGAAGTCCAAATCCTGACTCGCCTGCGCCACAAAAACCTCGTCTCTTTATATGGTTACACTTCGCGGCACAGCCGTGAACTCCTACTGGTCTATGAGTACATCCCGAACGGCACCGTAGCTGATCATCTGCATGGGGAGCGAGCGAAGCAGGTCTCTCTCCTGTGGCCTGCTCGTATTAGCATCGCCATAGAAACGGCCACCGCATTGGCTTACCTTCATGCGTCTGACACTATCCACCGTGACGTGAAGACTAATAATATCCTCCTTGACAATAACTTTAGCGTCAAAGTAGCAGATTTCGGCCTTTCTCGGCTGTTCCCCAACGATGTGAGCCACGTGTCAACTGCTCCTCAGGGAACGCCAGGTTATGTGGACCCCGAGTATCATCAGTGTTACCAGCTTACAGGGAAGAGTGACGTCTATAGTTTTGGGGTTGTGTTAGTGGAACTCATATCGTCCATGCCAGCGGTCGATATAAGCCGAGACAGGCACGAGATTAATCTGGCGAACTTAGCAACCAGCAAGATACAGAACCACGAGTTCCGCGGATTGATCGATCCAAATTTGGGGTTTGAGTCGGATCCCGAAATCAATAGGATGATCATGGCTGTGGCCGAGCTGGCTTTCAGGTGCTTGCAACAGGACAAGGACATGAGGCCTCCATGGAGACTGTCCTGGAGGAGTTGAAGGCGATTTCGAGTGGGACACATGACCCTGGCAAGTCGAAGGATGTGAGCTATGATAACAGCACCGGTCAAAGCGAGAACCCGCCTCCTTCGCCCGAATGTGACGATGTGGAGCGGTTGAAGAATGTGAAGTCGCTGACTTCACCGGTTTCCATGACTCTAAAATGGGGAAGCAGTGGTAGTTCTGCTGTACATAGTGGTTAATATGTAGTCTTTTCTGTTCTCTCCTGCAAATTTCCCTTCTCCATCTGGGGCTTAAACTTTGCTTGCATTTGGGTAATGGTTTCTATTTAATATTATATACGATGTAGATGATATAGCAGGTGATCCAGTTTTCCATTTTGGTCTTCATTTTTCTGTTTCAACATGTCAGCACTTCTGTTGAGGCTGGAGGAGGATTTGATTTAAATACGGCATAGTAAGGAGCACTTTCCTAGAGCATGAATAAAGGATTGTACACATACTTGCCATTGTCCCTCTCTTTATCACAATATTTCAGGCGTTTGAAGAGTTTTCCCAGATCAGGGTTGAAACATCGAAACTTGGGATGATCTTTTCACAACAGCTTACGACATTATCAGATTTGCCCCTTAAAAGAACACAATATCACACGGGAAGTCATGTCGAGTCTCATCCAAGAAACAGGCCTCGGATAATACGTGATAGCTCGATCTTTGCCGGAGTCTAGTAATGAAGTTCCTTGACCTTCAAACTTGCGAAGCGAGAGTTTCACATGGCAGTGGACGCCATCAGGGAAGGAACTTGTCATATTCTATGTGTTGAGGTGGTTTCACAGACCTCATCATTTATGGAAATGGAAATCCAAACCATCATCGCCCGTATTGTACATGTCACAAGGAAGGCTTTTTCTCACGGGGCTAATCTGCATAAATAAAGTACGAGACAGATTTTACTGCGGAGGCTCGACGTTTTTCACCCTTTTCACTGTTTTCTCCTCTACGTTCCAAAAGCACAAGCCTCAGCATTCTGCGGTCAAAAAGTTGGGAGGACCAGAAGCTTTTTCCATCATCAGCTCATCAGTTTCATCGCGAGAATCGTAAAACTACCCTTTAACTTAAAGAAACTGCATTCTCACTCAAAACTCTCTCTCTCTCTCTCTCTCTCTCTCTGTGCGTTTCTTTTGTTTCTTTTGCGTTCAAAAGTCATTCTTTCTTTGAGAATTGTGAAAGATGATTTCTGAAAAGAAAAAGGGAGATCATCCACCAAGAACACGAAGAAAAAGATTGCAAAATCGCGCGGGTTCTCCAGCAGATGACGATCCCTTTATTATGCTCTCAAGCAATCAAAATCATCCTCCAGGACACTGTAGTAATATTTCATTCAAATTTCAAAAGCACTGAAACCCAAGTATCCATAGCGAGGCATATATAAGGAGTTTCCCGAAAAACAGAGCCTCCTCAGGAAGAAAAACAGAGCACCAAAAAGATGGCGACTCTGCAGAAGTTCAAGCTCTTCGCCGCCCAGTGCGGCGTTGCCCCGAGCCCCACTTGTAGCCCAGGAGCAAGCCCCGTCGTCCAGCTCCGCCGCCAGAGCCAGCAGATAACCACCCTGCAGATGCTCTTCACTCACGGCGGAGGCATCGGGGCATGGGGGGTTGATGCGATCGAGCCCAGGAGAAGCTTCGACACGCCCGAATTGGGCGTGAGAAGAAGAAGAAGAGCGCGAGCGGACGCACTCTGAAGGACCTGTTCGTGTCGCCCCCGCCAAGCCCGGAAAGAGATGACGATGGAAGTGGAGGCGCCAGAGGAAATGGACGTTTCCATGCGAGCTGTCTAGGCGGCCTGATTGCCTGGCCGAGTTCGCGGAGGCCGGTCTTCATGGGGTTGCGGTTCAGGTCGCTGATGCTCAGGAAGGCTTGGCGTCCCACGCTCGAAACAATTGATCATAGTTGAGTCCTCTAGGTTCACTAACAGTCAAACATTTCGTTACAGTTTATTTGGATAATTTATTTCATTTCATTTTTCAATTTTATATTTAGGATAATTATATAGTGTTTTCTTGTCCGTGAGCTAATTTCAAGTTCTTTTTTTAATTAATTTTTGTATTTCCAAAATAAAATTTTTTATGGACATGTTTTTTTTTTTTTTTTTTACTCTTATTTGAATTGCGATTTCTAACTGAGGTGCTAATTCTTAATTTGAATTGCGATTTCTAATTACATTTTTACATTTTCGTAGGTTTAAGTAATTCTTTATATTTATTGTACTTCTTTTAAGAAGATGATGTTTTCCATTTTTGATCTTCAATTGCCTTATTGTACTTTAGTTTTCTAATATCAACTATGCCATCATTTCTTAATATTTGTGTTTTTCATTAGTATTATTATTTTTGTATTTTGGCAACTTTGCTTTAAGAAATTTTAGTGCCTCCACTACATATTTATAGCTAGAACTTAATATTATACTCTGTTTGTTTCAAGGAAAATAAATTATCTAAATTTTTTCCTAAAAATAATCATTTATATAATTTGAAGTAATTATTTAACAAAAAATATTTTTATCATCACAATAATTTATGTTTAAACATTTTCATGAATGGTGAAAGTAATTTCAGTGTATCTATTTTGATAAGCCGTACAAGTAATTATTTCGAGAAAATTATTTTTCGAATTATTTGTTTTTTACGAACAAATTAATCATCACAATAAATTTAGATTATTATGAAAAGGTGGACGTCATGGCTGATGGATGAAGAATCGGTGAAAGTACTGAGTTTGACATTCTCAAAACGGAGATGGGGTGGAGTCGCTAGCTTTCAAAGCTATGACCGATTGCTGACGTTTGAATGCCGGAAAAAATGAGTAGATTTGACACGGACATGAATGTCATAATATCATGAAGACTCCGAGTAAGCCAGTCTTCCTTAGACTTTCCGAGGGAAGACTTTGACCCAAAAATCCCGAGGTCAACCCCCCAAGCTATGGAGAAACACATGGAAACACCAAAATCAAAGCTGGTTCCCTGATCTGTCTTTCTTTCCTTCTCTCTTCGCTTCTGAAATTCCAACCACAAAGCAGTTCCCGGACTGTACCGATGTGTTATGGACGATGAATTTGTGTCCTTTTTTCCTTGTCGAGAGCGATGTGTCCCTATAATGTTTGCTTCTTTGCATTCGGACTCGTGTTCGATGCTGAATTTTACGTAAACATCGCCGATATAAGTACATGGAAAGGGTGGACTTTCGTGCATGATTTGGACCTTATGTCTTCGTTTAACTATACAACAGGTAGTATATGGCAAGGCCATATTTTAATATCCAAGCGGGTATTTACAAGTGCTAAATAGTGACGACTTCGACCATTTCGAGGATGTATATGGTTACATCCTCTCAGGTGCAATTTGTCTTTCTCTACTACCTTCACATTCTTCAGCAATGTCTCCTGAAATGAATCCACGGAACGTGCTGAGCTTTAGAGCCTCCCTATTTAGGTGTATCAGTATTATTGTCAGTCCGAGTATGTTCTTATTCGACTTTGTACTATCTCTGGAGGTGAACCTGAAATTTGACACTTGTTAGCCAAAGAACTGCGGTAGTGGTCCAATCATAAGCTATCCTTTCGGATTCCAAGCCTTCAACAACCTTGTTGTGGCTTTCCTGGCTTTGAGATAAAGTGCCACAACCATAGGCCGATTTATCGGACATCTTGATCTAGTCATGTCATTAAAGACATTTCATATGGCAAGAACTCGTTCATAGTGGTGGATGAAGTGGTACCGAATGCTGGGTGCCCCCTATTGAGTCTCAACTACTCTTTTGATCGCTTACCTGTTACTTTGGTTCCGGACCAGGCTGACATTTGCGTCTTCCACGAATACAACGAGTCATTTTCTGTCAATTCTACAATATCTAGGGCCAAGCCTGGTGAAGGGAACAATTCTTTTGCCGCGATAGCTAGTAAGTGCGATTACGTGAACCGGAATAGAGCGTTGTGCCAGTACTTGGTGGCCGCCCCGGTTCAGATACGAAACTAGAAGGTGAATCAAAGTGTCGAGCACCTAATTATTGGAGGACGGTTTCAAATTGAACTGGACGGGATACGACTGCATGAGGTGCCAAAGAAGTGGGGGGCAGTGCGGCTGTGAAAATAGCACAAGTGTGCTATTGCCCTGATCGAACACATCTTGAACATTGTAGCGACGGTAAGGTGTCGCAAACTATTCTAACTTAGGCTTTCACATTCTAATATTCTAGAAAGTTTTTCTTCACCATCTGGTTCCGGTCCTTTGGAACAAACAGGACCAATCTATGAGAAAATCAGATTACTAATGGTTTTATATCAATTCGCCTGCGTTTGAGAATCATAGAATTTCAAATGATCTCTTTGTCCACTTTATCTTTGTAGAATTGGTTCTTCTGATGCTTAACTCCAAAAACTTCAGCTTAATTTGTTTGGCTTTCTCAGGCATTCTTGTGATGAGCTAGACCCGGAGTACTATGGAGGGACGGACTAAGATCATCTCGGCAGTATGCGGGCGAGGCTAAGCGCATGTCTCTTGTCCTACATCGCTGAGGAGGGGATCCCGGGATGGCTTATAAGATTTGGGTTCTTCTAACTGTACATATGCGTTTTCTTAAGGTAGTATGGGTTGTCCTGAGAAAAACAAAATCATGAGGACTTAGTGCCAAAAGCAGACAATATATGTACAATGGCGGGTCTAGGGTCCTTGCAGTTCTTTTCTACCAACTTGATTACTCCATCTTGCTTACTTCCACTCGTCATTTCTAGCGTAAGTTTTAGACGTCGCATGGAAAAATAAGCTACGGAGAGAACATAAGAGTTCAATCTATCTGAAGTTGCCAAGCACGTGTTAGCTTGATTGTCTCAAGCTGAATTAAATTCAGAATTATTTGGAAAATATTTATAGGTCTTCCCAAAATACTCAGGAGGGATAGATACCTTCTTAATTATCATCATCTTGAGAATACTATCTAAAAACTTTTTCTTTTCCACCATCTCTTTTGTCTCTCGGGGTTGGGTTGTCATATATGATTGTTTCAATATATTCAATTTTGAACATGTAGAAGCGGACTATGCTAGAAGCCAATGGGAGAAATTATCAGAACAATGATACCTCAAATCATTATTTCTATTCTTCAAACGGATGCATATTTCAATGGAAGTTCATCACTTTTCTCTTCTTCCTCCTCATTTTGCTACCATCCTGTCACGCTCATCTTCCCGTGAAAGAACTAGAGAAGAAAACCCAGGTCCTGTTCGCTTACTGAGGCCAAAATGGGTAGTGCAACCTGTAAATGATCAAGATCACATCATTATAAAATCAGTCAGGAATTAATGTTTATGGGACTCTTACTGTTTCGACCTCCTTAACATCGACTAGTCTTTATCAGAAGTAAGAGCCAGTGGGCGGATCAGATGATCACTTCACCAGTTTCTTCCTTCACCACCAGTTGTCACCTTCCGTGTCTCTCAGCCTTTGACTGTCACGAACTCATGTTGTCATAGTACTCGACCTTCAAAGAGATCAAGGGTGGAGGACGAGTCTCGGTAAAAATCGTTGCGGTTCCGGGGGTTTGAAATTGACCCAGGAAAGCCTGTGGGAAAACTTCGAAACCCCGTCAAACAAAGTTGGAAACTTCGCAAGGAAATAAAGTTGGCCACGGAAACAAAGGTGGCTATGGGCCCGTGGCCGATGGAGTGAAATCGATCGTGAGTCCTGAAATGGACCTTTTTTAGCCGAAGTATCGAAAGTCGTAATTGATTTTTCCTCTCACTGAGCAAATATATGGTCCACCTCGTTTACTCTTTCGGGTCCTCTACGCTCAATGGACCCAGTCAATTGGCGCGTTTACGTGAAAAAAGGATTCAACGAGACATTCATATAATGCGATCATCAGTTTGAGCAACCGTATCTCACTCGAGCCCCTTCTATCTCTTCTATACGCCATCAAAGCTTTCCTCTTTCCGACTGTTCTTGTGCTTCTATTTCCCCTAAAAAATTCCTGAAATGGGTGTCGATAGCTCCATAAGTTCAAAGGTTTTGCTTCGCCTTGTCATTGGCATTTTGACGATTCTTTCTTTGGAAGACTGGGTTGCACCGCACTCACTCCCCTGCAAGGACAGTGAGTGCGGTGACGACATGAAGGGTCACATCTGGAGCGACACTAAATCGTGTACTGATCCAAGTTTTGAAAACGAGTGTCGTGATAAGCCACTGCTCAATCTACGACCTTTTGGAGAGGACGTTGTCAGTTATAAGAACAATTCTTTAAGGTTGAGCTTAGAGTTAGAGAGATCAGGCAATGCTTGTTTTGCTCTCACACTGCCTAGCCAATTTCAAACTCCTGTTTCCAGCTTTGAACCGCCCTCATCTCTTGGATTCAATTGGCCTTTACACCTAGCATTTCTCCATAATTGCAGCAGCTTCCTAAAATTTTCAAATCCTCACTCGACCTGCCCCTCTGATGGTGCCAACCATTCTTACGTCGCTCTTATGATAGGTAGAGAAGAAGACCTACATCTTGATCTGTCGGTGTGCAAGAGTCATGTTATTGTACCTGTTAAATTAGCCAGTCCGGATAGCGAGGAAATAGGAAATGATGACCACGACGGAAAGTGGGAGCGCGGGTTTAGACTGAAATGGAATTTAACCTCTTGGGAGAATTGCGTTCAATGCCGAAAAAATGGAGGCAAATGCCGGGGATCGGATGGGCATTTCCAGTGCTTCTATCCGCCTCCGCCTCCGCCTCCCCCTCCGCCTCCGCCTCCATACAAAAGAGGTAATATTCTTCGGTTAATTCCCCGTAATAGCAACCGTTCAAATTCTCGCATGTGTTTTTCGGCGAATGTCCTCGCCACGCTCTCCAAATTTGATGAGGACTTTAAAGGAAGAGGAAGAGCTTTTTGGCTTCCCTCCGTTTTCTATTCTCAGTTCCGTTTTCCCACCTTGGCTTCATTCACCAAGCCATTATTCTTTTATTTTATTTTATTTTATTTTATTTTATTTTATTTCTTTCGAACATTCTTTTGTAGATCTAAGGCGTGCTTGTTTTGGGAAAAATTTTATGACGAAGGAAAATAAATTTCGTGGAAATAATTTTTCAAGAAAAATGTATTTTACTCTTTTCGAATTAGGGAATTCATCTTCTTAATTTTAAATAAGCATGTTTTTTTCAACTGAAAATGATTTGACTGATCATTTTCAGTAAACCAAACACATTGAAGTTTGGAAAATTAATTAACGGAAAATTCTTTCACCCTGACAAATACATCTTTAGTAGTTAGATGCATTCATGGCAATGTCATTTTCTTCCTCGCATCAAAGCTGAAGAACTACAGGACAACATATACAGATCATGGATACATAGTCTTGCTGCAGTTGCTTCTGTGGATCTCAACCCTGTATTAATAACATGTGCAGCTCAGTAAATAGTGAAATTTTTTAGAGTGTCAATGTTTGCGTAAGCTAGTTTTAACGTGAGTGCGGAGATGTGTCGAGGATTATAGATGATTACTGAATTTACGATGCAGAGGCCAAGGTATGATTCAATAACAGAAGACACATGCACGGAAAGGAAAACTTACAGGGGAAAGTTTTCTGTGCGTGTGTTTGCTTATGCTTGTTTTGCATCAGCTTAAAGTTTCAGTTAACACTATCGCCAACAATGCTCCATTAAGCTTAGTTCTGAAATTTCCTTGTCATATGTAAGATGAAGAACATCTATTTGTTCCTGAGATGTATTATGTTAAGTGATATTCAAGTGATCAATAGGAATTTATGTTAGATCAAGGAAGCTGGTGTCTGTATTTCTGTTCCATAATTTTCGGGATGTGGACAGTACCTGTATTTGTCGAATTCATATCTGACGCAAATGCCATCTTTTGGCACATCTTTGCTGCAGGAAGCGACGCACCTTTGATGATTGGATTAGGTCAGTCCAAACTTTATCATGGGGGACATTATACAATCCTTTGAGTATATGTCGGTGCATTAAGCATGTCTTGTGATTGCTAAAAAAATGTGGTCAACACATAATTTGAGTACAATTACGATGCAAGAGCACAATGACACGCTTCGTACATTTGGGAACGCCTCACAGTCAAAAGTTTTCCTGAAATTTTCCATTTCCTCTACCTGCCACTGATGCAATTCTAATGGAACTTTTGTTCTTCAGGTTGTGGATTTGGTGCCTTGACCAGTATTTTTCTCTGTTCATGCATCTACAAGATCCGCCACAAACAACAGCATTGCTTCTCAATATTCCGCTCAAGACATGCTTCTTCTGATTCTTCGTTGAAAGCAGATCTTGAAGTGGGCAATATATACTTCGGGGTCCCCATTTTCACCAATGCTGAGCTTGAAGAAGCTACTAACCATTTCGATTCTGCCCGGGAGCTCGGAGCTGGAGGTTTCGGAATTGTGTACTATGGTAAGACCTTAACGAAAGAGGCTAATTAGGCAGCCTGTATATAAATGGCGAGAAATTCTAGAAACAACTAGGAATCTAAGAAGGTCATTCTCCATTTTCTTGAACAGGCAAACTTCGAGATGGCCGGGAAGTAGCTGTTAAGCGTCTATACAAGCGCAACTATCGGCAGGTGAAGCAGTTCGTAACTGAAGTCCAAATCCTAACTCGCCTGCGCCACAAAAACCTCGTCTCTTTATACGGTTACACTTCGCGGCACAGCCGTGAACTCCTACTGGTCTATGAGTACATCCCGAACGGCACAGTAGCTGATCATCTGCATGGGGAGCGAGCGACGCAGGTCTCTCTCCCGTGGCCTGCTCGTATTAGCATCGCCATAGAAACGGCCACCGCATTGGCTTACCTTCATGCGTCTGACACTATCCACCGTGACGTGACGACTAATAATATCCTCCTTGACAATGACTTTAGCGTCAAAGTAGCAGATTTCGGCCTTTCTCGGCTGTTCCCCAACGATGTGAGCCACGTGTCAACTGTTCCTCAGGGAACGCCAGGTTATGTGGACCCCGAGTATCATCAGTGTTACCAGCTTACAGAGAAGAGTGATGTCTATAGTTTTGGGGTTGTGTTAGTGGAACTCATATCGTCTATGCCGGCGGTCGATATAAGCCGAGACAGCCACGAGATTAATTTGGCTGACTTAGCAACTAGCAAGATACGGAATCATGAGTTCCGCAAATTGATCGATCCAAATTTGGGGTTTGAGTCGGATCCCGAAATCAATAGGATGATCAGGGCTGTGGCCGAGCTGGCTTTCAGGTGCTTGCAACAGGACAGGGACGTGAGGCCCTCCATGGAGACTGTCCTGGAGGAGTTGAAGGCAATTTCGAGTGGGACACATGAGCCTGACAAGTCGAAGGATGTGAGCTATGATAACAGCACCGGTCAAAGCGAGAACCCGCCTCCTTCGCCGGAATGTGACAATGTGGAGCTGTTGAAGAATATGAAGTCGCTGACTTCACCTGTTTCCGTGACTCAAAAATGGGGAAGCAGTGGTAGTTTGTCTGTACGTAGTGGTTAATATGTAGTCCTATCTGTTCTCTCCTGCAAATTTCCCTTGTCCATCTTTGTTTGCTTGCATCTGGGTATGGTTTCTAGGTAATATTATATACAATGTAGATGATATATAGCAGTCGATCAAGTTTTCCATTTTGGTCTTCATTTTTTTGCTTCAACATATCAGCCCTTCTGTTGAGGCTGGAGGAGGATTCGATGTCAATACTACGTAGTAAAGAGCACTTTCCTAGAGCATGAATAAAGGATCGTACACATACTTGCCGATGTCCCTCTTTATCACAACATTTCGGGCATATAAAGAGTTTTCCCAGATCAGGTTGAAACATTGAGGATTTTCTCACAACAGCTTACAACATTATCGGATTTGCTCCTTAAAAGAGCACAAGTCACGCCGGAAGTCATTTCAAGTCTATTCCTAGAAACAGGCCTCGGATAATACATGATAACTCGATCTTTGTGGGAGTCTAGTGATGAAGTTCCTTCACCTTCGAACTTGCGAAGCGAGAGTTTCGCGCGGCAGTAGATGCATCGGGGAAGGAACTTGTCATATTCTCTGTGTTGAGGTGGTTTCACAGAGATCATATATGGAAATGGATATCCAAACCATCATCGCTCGTATCGGACACGTCACAAGGAAGGCTTATCCTCACTCAGGGACTAATCTGCACAAATAAAGTATGAGACAGATTTTTCTGCGGAGGCCCTACTTTTCTCACCCTTTTCACTGTTTTCTCCCCTACGTTCCAAAGGCACAAGCCTCAGCATTCTGCGGTAAAAAAGTCGGGAGGACCAGAAGCTTTTTCCACCAGCAGCTCATAAGTTTCATCGCGAGAATCGTAAAACTACCCTTTAACTTAAAGACTGCATTCTCACTCAATACTCTCTCTCTCTCTCTCTCTCAGTGCGTTCCTTTTGCGTTCAAAAGTCATTCTTTCTTTGAGAATTGTGAAAGACGATTTCTGAAAAGAAAAAGGGAGATCATCCACCAAGAACACGAAGAAAAAGATAGCAAAATCGCGCGGGTTCTTCAGCACACGACGATCCCTTTATCATGCTCTCAAGCAATCGAAATCATCCTCTACGACACTATTAATATTTCATTCAAATTTCAAAAGCACTGAAATCCAAGTATCCATAGCGAGGCATACATAAGAAGTTCCCAGAAAAACAGAGCATCCTCAGGAAGAAAAACAGAGCACCAAAAAGATGGCGACTCTGCAGAAGTTCAAGCTCTTCGCCGCCCAGTGCGGCATGGCCCCGAGCCCCACGCGCAGCCCGGGAGCGAGCCCTGTCGTACAGCTTCACCGCCAGAGCCAGAAGACCACCCTGCGGATGCTCTTCACTCGTGGAGGAGGCGTCGGGGCCCGGGGGGTCGATGCGGTTGAGCCGAGGAGAAGCTTCGACACGCCCGAATTGGGCGCGAGAAGAAGAAGAGCGCGAGTGGACGCACTCTGAAGGACCTGTTCGTGTCGCCCACGCCAAGCCCGGAAAGAGATAACGATGGAAGTGGAGGCGCCGGAGGAAATGGACGTTTCCATGCGGGCTGTCTAGGCGGCCTGATTGCCGGGCCGAGTTCGCGGAGGCCGGTCTTCATGGGGTTGCGGTTCAGGTCGCTGATGCTCAGGAAGGCTTGGCGTCCCACGCTCGAAACAATTGATCATAGTTGAGCCCTCTAGGTTCACTAACAGTCAAACATTTCATTACTGTTTATTTTGATAATTTATTTCATTTCATTTTTCAATTTTATATTTAGGATAATTATATAGTGTTTTCTTGGCCGCGAGCTAATTTCAAGTTCTTTTTTTAATTAATTTTTGTATTTCCAAAATAAAATTTCTTATGGACATGTTTTTTTATTTGAATTGCGATTTCTAACTGAGGTACTAATTATTAACTGATAATTACATTTTTAGTAGGTTTAGGTAATTCTTTATATTTATTGTACTTCTTTTAAGAAGATGATGTTTTCCATTTTTGATCTTAATTGTTCAATTGCCTAATTGTACTTTAGTTTTCTAATATCAGCTATGCCATCATTTCTTAATATTTGTGTTTTTCATTAGTATTTTAATTTTTGTATTTTGGCAACTTTGCTTTAAGAAATTTTAGTGCCTACAGTACATATTTATAGCTAGAACTTAATATTATACTCCGTTTGTTTCAAGGAAAATAAATTATCTAAATTTTTTCCTAAAAATAATCGTTTATATAATTTGAAATAATTAGTTAACAAAAATATTTTTATCATCACAATAATTTATATTTAAACATTTTTATGAACGGTGAATGTAATTTTAGCGTATCTATTTTGATAAGCCGTACAAGTAATTATTTCGAGAAAATTATTTTTCGAATTATTTATTTTTTACAAAACAAATTAATCGTTACAATAAATTTAGGTTATTATGAAAAGGTGGACGTCATGGCTGATGGATGAAGAATCGATGAAAGTACTGAGTTTGACATTCTCAAAATGGAGATGGGGTGGAGTGGCTAGCTTTCAAAGCTATGACCGATTGCTGACGTTTGAATGCCGGAAAAAATGAGTAGATTTGACACATACATGAATGTCATAATATCATGAAGACTCGGAGTAAGCCAGTCTTCCTTAGACTTTCCGAGGGAAGACTTTCACCCAAAAATCCCGAGGTCAACCCCGCAAGCTACGGAGAAACACATGGAAACACCAAAATCAAAGCTGGTTCCCTGATCTGTCTTTCTTTCCTTCTCTCTTCGCTTCTGAAATTCCAACCAAAAGCAGTTCCCAGACTGCACCGATATGTTATGGACGATGATATTTGTGCCCCTTTTTTGCTTATCGAGAGCCACGTGTCCCTATATCGTTTGTTTTTTCGCATTTGGACTGTATCACATTCGATTCGATATTTTACGTAAACGTCACTGATGTAAGTACATGGAAAGGTTGGATGTCTTCATTTAACTATACAACAGCCAGTATATGACAAGGCCATATTTTGATATCCAAGCGGGTATTTACAAGTGCTAAATAGTAACGATTTTGACCATTTCGAGAGTATACATTGTTACATCCTCTCGGGTGCAATTCATCTTTCTCTACTACCTTCACGTTCTTTGACAATGTCTCTTGGAATGAATCCATGAAATGTGCTGAGCTTTAGAGCCTCACTATTTAGGCGGATCTGTATTATCATCAGTTTCAAGATGTTCTTATTCAACTTTGTACTGTCTCTAGAGGCAAACTCGAAATTTGATGCTCGTTAGTCAAAGAACTGCGGTAGTGGTCCAAACATAAGCTACCCTTTTCCGATTCCAAGCCTTCAACAACCTTATTGTGGCTTTCCTGGCTTTGAGATAAAGTGCAACAACAATAGACCAATTTGTCAGACATCTCGATCTAGTTATGTTATTAAAGATATTTTGTATGACAAGAACTCATTCAGAGTGGTGGATGAAGTGTTACTCAATGCTGGATGCCCCCTGTCCAGTCTCAATTACTCTTTTGACCACTTACCTGTTACTTTTAGTCCGGGCCAGGTTGATCTCTGCATCTTCCAAGACTACAACGAGTCATTTTTTGTCAACTCTACAATATCTGGGGCCGAGTGTGGTTCTAGTAAAGAGAGCAATTCTTTTGCCGCAATAGCTAGTAAGTGCGATTACTTGAATTGGAATAGAGCGTCGTGCCAGTACTTGGTGGCCATCCCGGTTCAGAAATGAAACTGAAAGGTGGATCAAAGTGTCGAGTACCTAAAGTTATTGGAGGACAGTTTCGCATTGAATTGAACAAGGTACAACTACATGAGGTGTTGAAAGTGGAGGACGGTGTGGCTGTGAAAATTGCTGGAGTGTGTTCTATTGCCCTGATCGAACACATCTCGAACACTGTGGCGACAGTAAGGTGCCACAAACTATTCTAATTCAGGCTTTCACATTCTGCTCTTCTAGAAAGTTTTTCTTGACCATATGGTTCCCGTCCTCAGGAACAAACAAGACCAATCTGTGAGAAAATCAGGTTAATGAGGGTTTTAGATCAATTTGCCTGCATTTGAGATATGTAAAATTTCAAATGATCTCTCTGTCTGTTTTATTTCTGTGGAATTGGTTCTTTTGATCCTTTAGTCCAAAAACTTTAGCTTGATTTCTTTGGCTTTCTTAGGTTTTCTTTTCTACCGCTTGATTAACTCCATCTGCTTACTTCCACTCCTCATTTCTAGTATAAGATTAATATGTTGCATGGATAAATAAGCTACGGAGAGAACATAAGAAATCAATCTAGCTGAAGTTGCTGAGCACATATTAGCTTGAATTTCTCAAGTTGAGCTAAATTCTGAATAAATATTTATAGATCCTCCAAAAATACTCAAGGAGGAACAGATACCATCTCGATTATTTATCATCATCTCGAGAGTAGTGTCTAATAACTTTGTTCTTTTTCCGCCATCTCTTCTGTCTCTCGACGTTGGGTTGTCGGATATGACGGTTTTTCAAGATACACAATTTTGAACTTGTAGAAGAGGATTATTCTAGAAGCCCAAAGGAGAAATTATCAGAACAATGATACCCACAATCATTATGTCTATTCTTCAAATGGATGCATACTTCACTGGAAGTTCATCACTTTTCTCTTCTTCCTTCTCATTTTGCTACCACCCTGTCACGTTCATCTTCACGTGAAAGAACTAGAGAAGAAATCCCAGGTCCTGTTCGCTTATTGAGGCCAAAATGGGCAGTGCAACCTGAGTCAGGAATTAGTGTTTATGGGACTTTTCTGTTTGGACCTCCTCAACATCGACCTCCTTCACTACCAGTTGTCACCTGCCGTGTCTCTCCGCCTTTGACTGTCACGAACTCAAGTTGTCATAGTTCTTGACCTTCAAAGAGGTCAAGGGTGGAGGACGAGTCTCGGTAAAAATCTTCGTTGGTTCCGGGGGTTTGAAATCGACCCAGGAAAGCCTATGGGAAAGCTTCGAAACCCCGTCAAACAAAGTTGGGAACTTCGCAAGGAAATAAAGTTGGCCACGGAAACAAAGGTGGCCATGGGCCCGTGGCCGATGGAGTGAAATCAATCGTGAGTGAAAATGGACGTTTTTTTTTTGACACTGAGCAAATATGTGGTCCCACTACGTTTGCTCTTTCGGGTCCTCTACGCTCAGTTGACCCAGTCAATTGGCGCGTTTACGTGAAAGAGGATTCAACGAGACATTCATATAAATGCGGTCTTCAGTTTGAGCAACCGTGTCTCACTCGAGCCCCTTCTGTCTCTTCTGTACGCCATCCCAAAGCTTTCCTCTTTCCGACTGTCCTTGTGCTTCTATTGTTCCCTCTAAAATTCCTGAAATGGGTGTCGATAGCTCCATAGTTCCAAGGTTTTGCTTCGCCTTGTCATTGGCATTTTGACGATTATTTCTTTGGAAGGCTGGGTTCCATTAGTGAGCTTGAATATGGATCCTGCAAGGGCTGACGGTGCGGTAACGTCATGAAGGTTATCCTTTGGGAACGACTCTCAAACCATGTTGTCCTTTTGAAAACCGACTGTTGAAACTAAATTCTCGGTGGAAGGACCCTGTTGTTTATGATAATCAATCTCTTAGGTTGATCTCAGAGTTTGGGAGAACAGGCAATGCTTGTTTTGCTCCACCTAAAAAGCCTCCTAATATGACCAGCGCATCTGATAATGATGTTCCCGGCAGTAAAGTGCTCTCCTTTCTTAAATCCAATCATAAGCCCTTACACCTAGCGTTTCTCCGTAATTGCACCGGCTCCCCAAATGGTGATTATTCACATCCTGACTTGACTTGCTCCTCTGCCGGGGCCAACCACTCTTATGTCGCTCTTATAGGTAGACCAGACGACCTTCATCTTAGTTGGTTAAAGTGCGAGAGTCGTGTTATTGTACCTGTTGAATTAGCCAGCGAGGAAAGCGAGGAAAGCGAGGAAATAAAGAAGTTGAAGCACGGGTTTAGACTGAATTGGAATGTAACGTCCTGGGAGAGTTGTGTTGAATGTAAATTTAGTGGAGGCGAATGCAGCGGATCGGATGGGCATTTCCTGTGCTCATGTTCTGGTACAGATTATCCGCATCCTTGCGAAAGAGGTAATACTTTTCGGTTAATTCCCCGTAATAGCAACCGTTCAAATTCTCGCATGTGTTTTTCGGCGAATGTCCTCGCCACGCTCTCCAAATTTGATAAGGACTTCAAAGGAAGAGGAAGAGCTTTTTGGCTTCCCTCCGTTTTCTATTCTCAGTTCCTTTTTCCCACCTAGGCTTCATTCACCAATCCATTACTTTTTTTTTTCTTTGGAACATTCTTTTGTAGATCTAAGGTGTGCTTGTTTAGGTGAAAATTTTATGACAAAGGAAAATAAATTCCATGGAAATCATTTTCAAGAAAAATGTATTTTACTCTTTTTAGGGAATTCATCTTCTTAATTTAAAATATGCATATTTTTTTCAACTGAAAATGATTTGAAATCAAAAACAAACATTGAAATTTGGAAAATTAATTTACAGAAAATTCTTTCACTCAAACAAACACATCTTTAGTAGTTAGATAAATTCATGGCAATGCCATTTTCTTCCTCGCATCAAAGCTGAAGAACTACAGGATAACATATCCAGATCATGGATACAGTCTTGCTGCAGTTGCTTCTGTGGATCTCAACCCTGTATTAATTATATGCGCAGCTCAGTAAATAGTGAAATTTTTTAGAGGTGTCAATGTTTGCATAAGCTAGTTTTAACGTGAGTGCAGAGATGTATTGAGGATTATAGATAATTACTGAATTTACGATGCAGAGGCGAGGGTATGATTTTTCTTCTCATGCACGGGAAGGAAAACTTACAGGGGAAAGTTTTCTGTGCGTGTGTTTGCTTATGCTTGTTTCGCATCAGCTTAAAGTTTCAGTTAACACTATCGCCAACAATGCTCCATTAAGCTTAGTTATGAAATTTCCTTGTGATATGTAAGATGAGGGAATATCTATTTGTTCCTAAGATGTATTATGTTAAGTGATACTCAAGTGATCGATAGGAATTTATGTTAGATCAAGGAAGCTGGTGTCTGTACTCCTGTTCCATAATTTTCATGATGTGGATAGTATCTGTATTTGTGGAATTCATATCTGACGCAAACGCCATCTTTTGGCACATCTTTGCTGCAGGAAACCAAGCACCTTTGAGGATTGGATTGGGTCAGTCAAAACTTTATCATGGGGGACATTATACAATCCTTTGAGTATATATCGGTGTATTAAGCATGTCTTGTGATACCAAAAAAATGTGGTCGACACATACTTTGAACACAATTACGATGCAGGGGCACAATGACATGCTTCGTACATTTGGGAACGTCTCACAGTCAAAAGTTTTCCTGAAATTTTCCATTTCCTCTACCTGCCACTGAAGCAATTCTAATGAAACTTTTGTTCTTCAGGTACCGGATTTGGTGCCTTGGCCGGTATTTTTCTCTGTTTATGCATCTATATGATCCGACACAAACAACAGCATTGCTTATCAATATTCCGCTCAAGACATGCCTCTTCCGATTCTTCATTGAAAGCAGATCTTGAAGTGGGCAATATATACTTCGGGGTCCCCATTTTCACCAATGCTGAGCTTGAAGAAGCTACTAACCATTTTGATTCTGCCCGTGAGCTTGGAGATGGAGGTTTTGGAATTGTGTACTATGGTAAGACCTTAACAAAAGAGGCTAATTAGGCAGCCTGCATATAAATGGCGAGAAATTCTAGAAACCACTAGGAAGCTAATAGGGTCATTCTCTCCTGAACAGGCAAACTTCGAGATGGCCGGGAAGTAGCTGTTAAGCGTCTATACGAGCACAACCATCGGCTGGTGAAGCAGTTCATTACTGAAGTCCAAACCCTAACTCGCTTGCGACACAAAAACCTCGTCTCTTTATACGGTTGCACTTCGCAGCACAGCCATGAGCTCCTACTGGTCTATGAGTACATCCCGAACGGCACAGTAGCTGATCATCTGCATGGGGAGCGAGCGAAGCAGGTCTCTCTCCTGTGGCCTACTCGTATTAGCATCGCCATAGAAACGGCCACCGCATTGGCTTACCTTCATGCGTCTGACACTATCCACCGTGACGTGAAGACTAACAACATCCTCCTTGACGATAACTTCAGCGTCAAAGTAGCAGATTTTGGCCTTTCTCGGCTGTTCCCCAATGATGTGAGCCACGTGTCAACCACTCCTCAGGGGACGCCAGGTTATTTGGACCCCGAGTACCATCGACGTTACCGGCTCACGCAGAAGAGTGATGTCTACAGTTTTGGAGTTGTGTTAGTGGAACTCATATCATCCATGCCGGCGGTTGATATAAGCCGAGACAGGCACGAGATTAATTTGGCCAACTTAGCAACAAGCAAGATACGGAACCACGAGTTCTGCGAATTGATCGATCCAAATTTGGGGTTTGAGTCGGATCCTGAAATCAATAGGATGATCAGGGCTGTGGCCGAGCTGGCTTTGAGGTGCTTGCAACAGGACAAGGACATGAGGCCCTCCATGGAGACTGTCCTGGAGGAGTTAAAGGTAATTTCGGGTGGGACGCATGAGCCTGGCAAGTCAAAGGACGTGAGCTATCATAACAGCACCGGTCAAAGTGAGAACCCGCCTCCTTCGCCGGAATGTGTCATTGTGGGGCTGTTGAAGAATATGAAGTCGCCAAGTTCACCTGTTTCCGTGACTCAAAAATGGGGAAGCAGTGGTAGTTCTGCTGCATTTAGTGGTTAATATGAAGTCTTATCTGTTCTCTCCTGCAAATTTCCCTTCTCCATCTGGGGCTTAAACTTTGCTTGCATTAGGGTAATGGTTTCTAGCTAATATTATATACGATGTAGATGATATAGCAGGTGATCCAGTTTTCCATGTTGGTCTTCATTTTTCTGTTTTAACATGTCAGCACTTCTGTTGAGGCTGAAGGAGGATGTGATGTAAATACTACATAGTAAGAAGCACTTGCTAGAGCACGAATAAAGGATTGTACACATACTTGCTATTGTCCCTCTCTTAATCACAATATTTCAGGCGTTTGAAGAGTCTTCCCAGATCAGGGTTGAAACATCTGCAATGATCTTTTCACAACAGCTTACGACATTATCAGATTTGCTCCTTAAAAGAACACAAGTCACGCCGGAAGTCATGTCGAGTCTCATCCTAGAAACAGGCCTCGGATAATACGTGATAGCTTGATCTTTGTCGGAGTCTAGTAATGAAGTTCCTTAACCTCTGAACTTGTGAAGCGGGAGTTTCACATGGCAGTAGACGCCATCACGGAAGGAACTTGTCATATTCTATGTGTTGAGGTGGTTTCACAGACCTCATCATTTATGGAAATGGAAATCCAAACCATCATCGCTCGTATTGTTCATGTCACAAGGAAGGCTTGTTTTCGCAGGGCTAATCTGCATAAATAAAGTACGAGACAGATTTTTCTGCGTAGGCCCGACTTTTTTTCACCCTTTTCACTGTTTTCTCCCCTACGTTCCAAAAGCACAAGCCTCAGCATTCTGCGGTCAAAAAGTTGGGAGGACCAGAAGCTTTTTCCATCATCAGCTCATCAGTTTCATCACGAGAATCGTAAAACTACCCTTTAACTTAAAGAAACTGCATTCTCACTCAAAACTCTCTCTCTCTCTCTCTCTCTCTCTCTCTCTCTGCGTTTCTTTTGTTTCTTTTGCGTTCAAAAGTCATTCTTTCTTTGAGAATTGTGAAAGACGATTTCTGAAAAGAAAAAGGGAGATCATCCACCAAGAACACGAAGAAAAAGATTGCAAAATCGCGCGGGTTCTCCAGCTCATAACGATCCCTTTATTATGCTCTCAAGCAATCAAAATCATCCTCCAGGACACTGTAGTAATATTTCATTCAAATTTCAAAAGCACTGAAACCCAAGTATCCACAGCGAGGCATATATAAGGAGTTCCCCGAAAAACAGAGCATCCTCAGGAAGAAAAACAGAGCACTGAAAAGATGGCGACTCTGCAGAAGTTCAAGCTCTTTGCCGCCCAATGCGGCGTCGCACCGAGCCCCACACGTAGCCCGGGAGCGAGCCCCGTCGTCCAGCTCCGCCGCCAAAGCCAGCAGAAGACCACCCTGCGGATGCTCTTCACTCGCGGCGGAGGCATCGGGGCACGGGGGGTTGATGCGATCGAGCCGAGGAGAAGCTTCGACACGCCCGAAGCGGGCCGTGAGAAGAAGAAGAAGAGCGCGAGCGGGCGCACTCTGAAGGACCTGTTCGTGTCGCCCCCGCCAAGCCCGGAAAGAGATGACGATGGAAGTGGAGGCGCCAGAGGAAATGGACGTGGTGGGGAGGAGCTGTTTCCTTTCCATGCAGGCAGTCTAGGCGGCCTGATTGCTGGGCCGAGTTCGCCGAGGCCGGTCTTCATGGGGTTGCGGTTCAGGTCGCTGATGCTCAGGAAGGCTTGGCGTCCCACGCTGAAACAATACCCGAGTGATATGCACACGCGGATCGAAAATTTTGCTATGAATCGTGACAGGGGCCGCCGTTTCGAGTGGCAGATCAACTTGTTCTTCCCACTCATTCGCTAGACTCCCATCTCGATCTTTTCTTTGTGATTCGCGTCGCATATTTCTGTTCGGTCTCATGTTAATGCAGACGAGATTATAATGAAATCAATTGCCATGAGTTTTGCATACTATCGTATCGTAAGTTACATTGTCGTCGTATTGTCCATCAGTTAAAATTGTCGTCCGTCAGGGCCTTACGATGTCGCACTATAGGAGAGTCCGAGGTAACCCTATCCAAAGAGCCAGAGAGAAAAGGACCGAATGCTAATAGTCGACAGTCCAAAGATTGTAGCTCTACAGTCCAGGCAATTCGCCGCTCGACGGCACGGCCTTGAAGAACGAGACGTTGGAACAGTTCGGCCGCGTTGCGAATGAGCAGGCCGCCCAGAGCCACTACCAATGCCATCTCCACTACAACCATCAAAACCTGGAAAAGGCCACCGTTCGAGTTCGATCCCGACCCATTTTTTCCAGCCGAAACTGAGCGAAGTATCTCTCTGAAACCTTCGAGATTACGGAGGAGAGGGAGAGAGCTATATTGTGCAATAAAAGTAGTGAAGGATCATTACAAGAACCAAAGTCTTGACGAGTAAGATGAGTATTGATGCAGTGAAAAGGGGTGTAAAATCCTACAGAATATGGAATCAAATCTAATATCATTGCGGCTCTGCTTGTTTTCTTTTAAATGTCTTCTGAAAAATTGTTTTCCTAAATTTCTGGTTTTGGGGCATGAAAAATCAAGTGGCCAGGAAAAACATTTTTGAACAACAGAAATTACTCTTCTAAAACTGGGGAAAATGACAACCCCTTTTTGAGAAAAGGAAATTATTTTCCTCATCCTTCTCGCGCAACCTAGGGCTTCTTCGTCCCGTCCCTCGTCTCAAGAGCTCCTCCTCCTTTGCTGTCTTGAGCTTCTCTTCTAGATAGCAAAGCAAAGAGGATGCCCCATCATCACTCTGGCTTTGAGTCATCCTTCACAGGCCCAACTCGATCGTCGCTTGACTTGCTGAAGTTTCACGTCCATCGGTTCTCTAAAGTCTGAATTCCAGATCCAGGTCGCTTTCTACTTTCTCATCTCTGAATAATTTTCTTATTTCTAGCTCAACTGTGTGTTCATTCACGTCAAATCAGATGTGCTTGTTGATTATTGTCGTACTTCACTTGCTTTGGCGGGGGTCAAGTTCAGTGGATTGATGATTTAGTTTCTGTTGCTTTTAAGGACAGTCAGGTATCGTTTTGGTGGGTTGGGTTCATGTCCACTTCGTTTGCTCATTGATTTATGGTCTGGGGTGGTTTCTGGTAATAGTGAAACTTTTTATCCGGGGAAGCTACTGAAAGCGTTTGTTCATCGTACTTACAGGCGTTCATATAATTAAAGGTCGAAATATGTTTGTGGGTTGTGTTTGAGTTGAGTGAGAGGTGAAGAGGGTTTGAAGGCTGAAGTCCTTGGGCTTTATATTTGTTGCGATTGCAATGTTACTTTCTACTCCATGGAGAGGGCAAGGACTACATGAGGGAATTGCAAGGCGTTGGTGGGAATTGCTTTGAAGTGGCTGAGACAGAGATGGGGAGCTGCTGATATTTGTTGATATAAATAAAAAAGTAGCGAGAAGTTCACGGGGAGTTTCAGGTTGCCCTAGAATGCGAAGATGGATTGAATTAGGCCTCGATGGAGAATGAAGTGCTCCCTGTCATTGTTCCAAAGGTGGAGGAGAAGAAGCCTGAGGTCAAGGCCATTGCAATCTCCAGTTGAGAGTTGGTGAATTTATAGTCCTCGTGGCAACTTATAGTGTCTCTATGTATATGCTGAGTTCTGTAGGGGTTTGTGTGTCTGAGTTGGGAGTCTCAGTCCTCTTGCGTCTGATATGGCCATATTTTAACTGTCGTGACTTTCTACTGGTCATGGGATTCGACGTTATGATTTCCTAACATCTGTTAAATGTGATATTGGTTCCTCAAAGTATTGTTTCCCCACTTTTTCTGTGGTATCGATTGATAGTTTTGTTCTTGAGATGTTGCTTATTTTGATGTGATTAGAATTGCTATGATGACGATGCACCGTCTTTGCATACCGCTTTTCCAAACAGGAGTTCAGTTAGTTCATTCTTTTCGTGATGTTTCATGGAAGGATCCCTCAAAAAATGTAAGTGCCGTACTGTGCACATTGTGATCATTTTTCCAACTGGGTTTGGGGGTGCCTGTAACATGCATTGAGATGAGCTAGTAACTTTCGAGATGAAACCAGGCTTGAAACCATATTTCTCCTTTTGAGCTCAGCACGAGGTGCAGGTTTCCTTCTACTTCAGTCTATCGAATTTATCAAATAACAACACTAGATATCCCAACAAGTTTTCTATTGAAGGCAGATAATTTATCAAGTACTCAGTTCATGTGCATTAGCTATTAGCGCCAGAGTCCGGGTCCATCGAGGCTGGCCTAGGTCCCTAGTGGTTGGGACTAAGAAATCCTGGCTTTTGCTACTAAGACCCCAGTGCTTGGGCTTGGGAATCTCAGTGGCTAGGCCCATGTCCCCTGAGGCTGAGACCAGTCCTTGATGCTCGAGCTAGGATCTCGAGCACTCAGAAATAATCTATAGATTCCTTCTATCAGACGAGTAGTGTATGTCTTTATAGGAAAATAAAACAAGTTTCCTTTATTAAACAATGAAAAATATTTTTTAGCTCATTTTCAAATTTTAGCCATCAATAGGAAAATGTTATCATTTCCTAAAAAATAACTTTTTGGAAAGGATTTTTCTAGAAATGTCACATTTTTAATGAAATAAATTGAGCTTAGATATTGTGGGTGTGTGCTTTGAGAAATGACCAAATAGAAGCTGGTGGATTTATAATGATCCAATTTAATGAGGTAAGGGAGTAAATTTCAGGGCGTTGTAACAAACTTTTAGGATAGTAAAAGGGTACGTACATAAATAGTTTTACCCTCTAGTTGTGCATGTAAAATTGGAATTCGCAATGAGAGTCCACTGATGTAATGGTATCTTAAAAACTTTAAAGTAAATTTTAGTTGTGTTCTAGTGAGAATGTCACTAGAAAGGGTGATGTCTTGAGAAAGAAAAAGCACTCGCATGCCAAATAATAATCACGAGGCTCCTTATTAAGTGGACAATACAATTAGTGAGGTTAAAATATTATAAGGACCACAACCTAATGATGGCTGCTCTTGTCAACCAACCTAAAAAAAAAAAAAATCTTAAATCTATTACACTTTTACCAATTTAGTTCTTTATTTTTTAATCATACTAATTGAGCATTCAACTTTTTCATGTTTTATCTATTCAGTCCATCCAGTGAATTTTGACCGACAATTGCTAACGTGTATAATAGTTATCGTGCATAACATGGCCAGACATTGATAATTTTTAATAATTTTTTATTAATTTATTAATTTATTTTTCCTTTCTTTAATTTTTCTTTTTTCCCTTCTTTTTTTTATTTTCTTTTTTCCCTTTGCCAGGCCTCTCAAGCAAGGGTTGCCCTTGCTAGATCGAGCAAAAAACCAAAAAGAAGAATTTTTTTCGAGGGGAAGCCTTGCTTGAGGCTGGTGGAGGGAAGAATGATAGAAAAAAAAGTAAAGAAGGAAAATAGAAGAAAAAAAGAAAAACAATAGTTGAAAAATATTAAAATATTACTAAACATTGCTCATGTCAACGTTGGCCATGCCCGATCATGCTATGTGGGACTGCCAACATTAATGTGAGTGAATTTAGGCTAAGATAAGCTGGATGACTTAATTGATAAAATGTAAAAAATGTTTATAACTCAAGTGATACAATTAAAATGTTGAGAGGTGAATTGACAAAAGTGTAATAAATTTATAATTTTATAAATGATTTTTTCGATGGTGGACTCTAACTAACACGGACACGCGATACATTAACATGTCATTCCTAAAAAAATAGAGAATTTCGATACATTGTGATACATTGTATATTAAATGTGTGTGTGATTGTGATACATTGTATATTAAATGTGTGTGTGTGTGTGTGTGTGTGTGTGTGTGTGTGTGTGTGATAAATTATTATTGTTATGACAAATTAATTTGATTTAAATTCACAAATAAATAACTAATAGAAAAGAACTTAGAATGAATTTGCACTAAAAACATTAATCTACATTTGTTAATATCATTTATTGTTTTAATTTGACAAATTCAACTATATTCAATTCAAATAATCTATGAAACTTGGTAAGGAAAAAAAAAATACAATCCACATTCCACAATTAAATTGAACATTTAACGATAAGTTGAAAATGATCCATATTTCACCATCAAATATACTAAGAAGTCTTTCCCCATTTATTTATTTATTTATTTATTTATATATTTATATTTTGATCCCTCATTTATTGAAAAATTTTAAAATTGATCATGTATGTGTTGGAATCATATGTTGGAATACCATACTCATGTGTCGGGGCATGTTGGGGGAGTTGATCATATATCAGAAAAAATCCGACACATGTTGACCACACGTTAGACTCGTGTTGGAGTGTTCGACACGATACGAAGACTCCCGAAAAATGTCAGTGCTTTTTAGGGTGGACTTGATGATATCAATCATTATAGTGGTTGCCATGGTGGGTTGGTGCTTGTGCAAGTAGGGCAGTCTTTTAGTTTAGTTTTTCCACTTTTAAATCCAAATTTTAGTTGATTCTTTTTTATCTTAGTAAGATTCTATTCATGTGCACCAACAATTATTTGCACGGTGTATGTTCATATGCAATATGATTTCCGTAGGCTTAACTCATTAGAGGCCTCTTTTAGTCTAATAGTATTGCTTAGCATGGAAACTCCATGCTAAGCGTACTTAGGTGATAAGGCTATTGTGATGGGTGAACTTTAAAAAAAAATGCTCCATTGGACGATAAAATCACAGGATTTAGTATTGGATGGATTAACCCTGAATGAGTTAAGCTAGGATGTCATAATGACGAGAAATATGTGAAGAATCCTAAACTTATTGTATTGGTATCAATTTAATCATAAATCTTTCAACCTAATGCCTATTCAATCCTTTCGCCTAATTTTAGCCCGATATTGTTGACATAGATACCAACCGGCGTACATGACATCATCGACTCTGGCATGAATAATTTTTAATAGTATTTTAATAATTTTTTTGATTTTTTTTTTTATTTTCTGTTTTTTTTTTCTTTTTTCCCTTCTTCTTTCTTTTGTTGGCCACTGGCAACAATCCATAGCTGGGTTGGCCTCGCCCAAGATAGATTTGGTGAAGTCACCTTGGCTTGGTGAGGTGAGGCCGACCCTAGCCTAGGCTAGGGTGACCTTGTCGGGGCTCAGCCTTACCTCGGTGAGGCTCAAAAAGTCTAGGCCAAATCTGGCGAGGGCAATCTTTGCTTAAGCTAGGGAAAACTCGTCGAGCGTCACCTTCACTCCCCATGGAGGCTTACCATCACCCATAGGAGGGGGACCTCGCTTATGATAGACGACAGTGAGTTAGGAAACATCGACACTCTTCGAGAGCTTTCGTGTCATATTGGATAATTCGGCACATGTTCGACACTCTTGAATACTCTCAGACACTTTCGAACTAGGGGTGTGTATGGTTCGGGCGGGCGGTTCCCGACCTAGAACCGGGAACTGCCCGCTAAGGACCGGTTCCGAAAAATTGGAACCGGGATCTACCCGTTTGTTGCATGGATCCACCCGGGAACTGGACTGGCGGTCCGATCCGGTTCCCGGTGGATCCATGGAACCGATCTTGACACGAAACAATTTTGGTTTTCAACGTAGAACGACTATGTGACATCAAAGCAAGCCAAAGAAAGAAAAACCAAATTTAAGTACGTGGAGATGCGGACGGCGAGAGAAGTAAACGCAGCGAAATGGCGATAGGATTAGAGCCAAAGACGAAGGGAGTAAGATGAGATCTAGGGTTTCTTTTAGTAATTTTTTTTTTTAATATTAAAAAGGTCCGGTCCGGTCCGGGTGGGCGGGCGGGCGGATCCGCCCATGGAACCGGGAATCGGACCGGTACCCACCGGTTCCCATAAATTGGAACCGGGAACCGGACCGTTTCCCTCAAGAACCGCCGATTTCGGGCGGTTCCGGTCGGTCCGGGCGGTTCTTAGGTATTTTGCACACCCCTATTTCAAACGCTTGGTTAACACGTGTATGAAAATCTGACATCTTATCAATTTTATTGGCACTTCCCGACATTCAAGTCGAAATTTCGACATGCGAGTTTCCGTTATGCGATTCCAACGCGTGAGGTCAATTTTAAATTTTTTAAATAAATGATTGATCAAAATGTGTATAAGTGAAAAAATAAAAAACATTAGTGAAAATAATAAATAAGGAAAGAAGAAAAACCCAGTCTTCTTTTATTTTCTGATTCTTACTTCCTGTGATATACAATTTATTTTTTAAGTTTTTTTTTTCTCTTCTCTTCTAACATATCTGACACGCGAGTTCAGAATGTGAATTACTTGTTTTTTCTCCAAGTTTATGGATTATTGGAATGAAGTTGAATTTGTCAAATTGAAACGATGAATAATTTTAATAAATAGTAGATTAATGTTTTTAGTGTAAATTCATTCTAGGCTTTTTTATTATTTATTTATTTGTGAACTTGAATTAAATTAATTTGATTGAAATAATCATAAAAATGATAATTTATTATGCATATAAAAATAGACAGTTAATTTCAAGTTCTTTTTTTAATTAATTTTTGTATTTCAAGTATAAAACTTTTTGTGGATATGTTTTGAATTGCGATTTCTAACTTAGGTGCTAATTATTAACCGGCTAATTACATTATCGGTAGGTCTAAGTAATTCTTTATATTTATTGTACTTGTTAGAAGATGATGTTTTCTACTTTTGATCTTAATTGGTCAATTGCTTAATTGTACATTTGTAACACCCTGGGTATTCACTATCCAAATATTGTCCGTTTTAGATACTAAGTCCTCACGGTTTTGTTCTTTTCAGGACAACCCATACTATCTCAAGAAAACACGTATGTACATAGTTAGATGGTCCATTGCCTTATAAAGCACCCCAGAACTCCCTCCTTAGGTGATGTGGGACAAGAGAATGACCCCTTCCTTGCACACGTCCGGAGACCGAGGTGCGGACGCAACGGCATCCCTCCTCCCCGCGCACCGCTGCTCGGGCCGTCACAACTTTAGTTTTCTAATGTCAACTATGCCATCATTTCTTGATATTTGTGTTTTTCATTAGTATTATTACTTTCGTATTTCGGCAACTTTGCTTTAAGAAATTTCAGTGTCTGCACTTTAGATTTACAGCTAGAACTTAATATTAGACTCCATTTGTTTTGCAAAAAATGAATGATTTGAATTTTTTTAAAATAATCACTTATATAATTTGAAATAATTAATTAACGAAATTTTTTTCATTATCATAACAATTTATGTCTAACATTTTTATTAATGATGAAAGTAATATTTATTTATTTATTTTATTAAGCGATATAAGTGATTATTTTGAGAAAATTAATTTTTTTAAATTATTTATTTTTTGTAAAATAAATGAATTCGGACAGTACGTAAAAAGGTCGATGTCATGGCTGATGGATTAAGAATCAACGAAAGTGCTGAGTTTGACATTTTCAAAACGGAGATGGGGAAGGGTTGCTATTTTTCTAAGCTGTGACCGATTGCTGACGTTTGAATGCCGGAAAAAATGAATAGATTTGACGTGGACATGAATATCTTAATGTCATGATGACTCCGGGTAAGCCAGTCTTCCTTAGACTTTCGGAGGAAGACTTTGACCCAAAAACCCCGTGGACAAGCCTCCAAGCTAATGGAGAAAAACAAGGAAACATCAAAATCAAAGCTGGTTCCCTGACCTGTCCCTGACCTTTCTTTCCCTTCTTTCTTCGCTTCTGAAATTCCAACCAAAAGCAGTTCCTGAACCGCACCGATGTGCTATGGACGATGATGTTTTATGTCCTTTTTTCCTTGTCCAGAGCGATGTGTCCCTGTATCGTTTGCTTGTTTGCATTTGGACTGCTTCGCGTTCAATGCTGAATTTTACGAAAACGTTGCTGATATAAGTACATAAAAAGGTTGGATTCGTGCATGATTTGAACCTTATGTTTTCGTTTAACTATACAAGAGCTAGTATATGGCAACGCCATATTTTAATATCCAAGTGGGCATTTACAAGTGCAAAATAGTAACAATTTTGACCATTTCAAGGGTATATATAGTTACATTGTCTGGGGTGCAATTCATCTTTCTCTACTACCTTCATATTCTTCAGCATTGTCTCCTGGAATTAATCCACGAAATGGGCTGAGCTTTAGAGCCTCCTTGTTTAGGCGGATCAATATTATCATCAGTCTCAGCATGTTCTTATTCGACTTTGTACTGTCTCTAGAGCTAAACCCAAAATTTGATGATTGTCGGCCAAAGAATTGCAGTAGTGTTCCAAACATAAGCTATCCTTTTTGGATTCCGAGCGTTCAATAACCTTATTGTGGCTTTCCTGGCTTTGAGATAAAGTGCTACAATAGTAGGCCAATTTTTCAGACATCTCGATCTAGTTATGTCATTAAAGATATTTCGTATGGTAAGAACTCATTCAGAGTGGTGGATGAAGCCTTACTTGATGCTTGATGCCCCCCGCCCAATCTCAATTACTCTTTTGACTACCTACCTGTTACTTTTGGTCCGGGCCAGCTTGATCTTTGCATCTTCCGCAACCGCAATGAGTCATTTTCTGTCAATTCTACAATATCTGAGGCTAAGTGTGGTCCTAGTAAAGGGAACAATTCCTTTGCCGCGATAGCTAGTAAGTGCGATTACTTGAACTGGAATAGAGCATCGTGCCAGTACTTGGTGGCTGCCCTGGTTCAGATACGAAATTGGAAGGTGAATCAAAGTGTCGAGTACTTGAAGTTATTGGAGGACAGTTTCGTACTGAGTTGGACAGGGTACGACGGCATGAGGTGTCGAAGAAGTGGGGACAGTGCGATTGTGAAAATAGCAAGAGTGTGTGCTATTGCCCCGATCGAACACATCTCAAACACTGATGACATTAAGGTGCTGCAAACTATTCTTAGGCTTTCACATTCTGCACTTCTAGAAAGTTTTTCTTCCCCATATGATTTAGGTCGTCTAGAACAAACAGGACCAATCTGTGAGAAAATCATATTACTGAGGGTTTTATATCAATTCGCCTGAATTTGAGATGTATAAAATTTCAAATGATCTCTCTGTCTGTTTTATCTTTGTAGAATTGGTTCTTCTGATCCCTTAGCCCAAAAACTTCAGCTTGATTTCTTTGGCTTTCTTAGGTGTTCCTTTCTACCGCTTGATTAACTCCATCTACTTACTTTCACTCCTCATTTATAGTATAAGTTTAATACATCGCATGGAAAAATAAGCTATAGAGGGAACATAAGAGCGCAATCCAGCTGAAGTTGCCAATCACGTATTAGCTTGAATGTCTCAAACTGAGTTAAATTCTGAATTATTTGGGAAATATTTATAGGTCCTTCAAAAATACTCAAGGTTCTCAATTATTTATAATTATCTCGAGGAAACTGTCTAAAAGCTTTATTCTTTTTCCATTATCTCTGTCTCGACATTGGGTTGTCAGATATGATGGTTTCAAGATATGCAATTTTGAATGTGTAGAAGAGAATTATGCCAGAAGCCAATAGGAGAAATTGTCAGAAAAATGATACCCTCAATTATTCTGTCTATTTTTCAAATGGATGCATACTTCACTGGAAGTTCATCACTTTTCTCTTCTTCCTCCTCATTTTGCTACCATTCTGTCACGCTCATCTTCCCGTGGAAGAACTAGAGAAGAAAACCCAGGTCCTGTTCGCTTACTGAGGCCAAAATGGGTAGTGCAAACTGTAAACGATCAAGATCCATCATCATAAAATCAGTCAGGAATTAGTGTTTATGGGACTTTTCTGTTTCAACCTCATTAACATCGACGAGTCTTCATCTTGACATGAAACCCAATGGGCGGATCAGATGATCGCTTCACCAGTTTCTTCCCTCACCCCCAGTTGTCACCTTTCGTGTCTCTCCGCCTTTGACTGTCACGAACTCAAGTTGTCATAGTACTCGACCTTCAAAGAGATCAAGGGTGGAGGACGAGTCTCGGTAAAAATCGTCACGGTTCCGGGGGTTTGAAATCGACCCGGGAAAGCCTGTGGGAAATCTTCGAAACCCCGTCAAACAAAGTTGGAAGCTTTGGAAGGAAATAAAGGTGGCCATGGTTCCGCGGCCGATGGAGTGAAATCGATCGTGAGTCCTGAAAATGGACCTTTTTTTTTATCGAAGCATCAACAGGCGCAATCGACTATTCCTCTCACTGAGCAAATATGTGGTCCACTACGTTTGCTCTTTCGGGTCCTCTACGCTCAGTTGACCCAGTCAATTGGCGCGTTTACGTGAATAAGGATTCAACCAGACATTCATATACTGCGGTCTTCAGTTCGAGCAACCGTATCTCACTCGAGCCCCTTCTGTCTCTGCTATACGCCCCCCAAAGCTTTCCTCTTTCTGACTGTTCCTGTGCTTCTATTGTTCCCCTCTAAAATTCCTGAAATGGGTGTCGAGAGCTCCACGACTTCCAAATTTTTGCTTCGCCTCGTCATTAGCATTTTGACGATTATTTGTTTGGAAGACTGGCTTGCATCAGTGAGCTTGAAACATGACTGCGAGCCTGCAAAGTGCGATCCCGTGAAAGATTTTCCCTTCCAGAACGACACTAAACCATGTTGTCCTGATGAGCCGCTATTACTAGAACCTTTCTGGGAGGACCTTCATCATCAATCTCATTCGTTGATCTCAGAGTTCGAGAAAACGGGCGATGCTTGTCTTACTCCATATAAAAATTTTCCTAGATTCCTCAGTTCATCTGATCCTGATGAGCATTCATACCTAGCATTTCTCCGTGATTGCAGCAGCATCCCAAATGTAGATTTTCCATATCCTCACTCAACTTGCCCCTCTCCTGGCGCCAACCGCTCTTATGTCGCTCTTATGGATAGACCAGAACACCCACGTCTTACTCTGTCAGCGTGCAAGAGTCATGTTATTGTACCTGTTAAAAGAGCCAGAAACGATGGCGAGGAAAAAGAAAATGATGATCCCGAGCGTAAGTGGAAGCGCGGGTTTAGACTGAAATGGAATTTAACCTCCTGGGAGAATTGTGTTAAATGCAAAACAAGTGGCGGCGAATGCGGAGGACGTGATGGACGTTTTCGATGCTTCTGTTCTGATGGAAAAGAACACGCGCACACTTGCAAAAAAGGTAATACTTTTCGATTGATTCTCTGTAATAGCAACAGTTTAAATTCTCCCATGCGCTCTTCGTTGTATTTTTGGGCCGTGCTCTCCAAACTTGATAAAGACTTCAAAGGAAGAGGAGGAAATTTTGGCTTCCTTGGTTTTCTAATCTCATTTCCTTTTTCCCCACCTCGGCTCCATTCACCAAGCCTTTCCTTTTTTATTTATATCTCTTCCGGACATTCTTTTTAGATCTAGTGTGTGTTTGTTTTGGAAAAAATTTTACAATGAGGGAAAATAAATTCCGTGGAAGGTATTTTTCAGAACATTGTATTTTACCTTTTTCAGATTAGAAAATTCATTTTTCTAACTTCAATAATGCATATTTTCTTCAACCGTAAATGGTTTGACTAATCATTTTCAGCAAACCAGACGCATTAAAGTTCAGAAAACTAATTCGCAGAGAATTCTTTCGCTCAAACATATAGACCTTCAGTAGTTAGACGAATTCATAGCAATGTCATGTTCTTCCTTGCATCAAAGCTGAAGAACTGTGGTACAGCATCTGCAGATCTCAGATACATGGTCTTGCTGAAGTCGCTTCTGTGGATCCCAACCCTGCATTAATCATATGCACAGCTCAGTAACTAGTGAAATTATTAAGAGTGTCACTGTTTGCATTAGCCTGTTCCAATGTGAGTGCAAATATGTGTCAAGGATTATAGATGATTACTGAATTTATGATGCAGAGGCCTGGGCATGATTCAATAAGAGAAGACACATGCATGGAAAGGAAAACGTGAAGGGGAAAGTTTTCTGTGCGTGTGTTTGCTTATGCTTGTTTTGCATCAGCTTAAAGTTTCAGTTAACATTGTCGCCAACAATGCTCCATTAAGCTTAGTTCTGCAATTTCCTTGTGATATGTAACATGAGTATTTGTTTCTAAGATGTATTATGTCAAGTGATATTCGATTGATCGATAGGAGTTTATGTTAGATCAAGGAAGCTGGTGTCTGTGTTCCTGTTCTATAATTTTCATGATGTGGATAGGATCTGCATTTGTGGAATTCATATCTGACGCAAAGGCCATCTTTTGGCACATCTTTGCTGCAGGAAACGACGCACCTCTGAGGATTGGATTAGGTCAGTCCAAACTTTATCATGGGGGACATTATACAATCCTTTGAGTATATGTCGGAGCATTAAGCTTGTCTTGTGATTGCAAAAAAATGTGGTCAACACATAATTTGAGTACAATTACGATGCAAGAGCACAATGACACGCTTCGTACATTTGGGAACGCCTCACAGTCAAAAGTTTTCCTGAAATTTTCCATTTCCTCTACCTGCCACTTATGCAATTCTAATGGAACTTTTGTTCTTCAGGTTGTGGATTTGGTGCCTTGGCCAGTATTTTTCTCTGTTCATGCATCTACAAGATCCAGCACAAAGAACAGCATTGCTTCTCAATATTCCGCTCAAGACACGCTTCTTCCGATTCTTCGTTGAAAGCAGATGTTGAAGTGGGCAATGTATACTTCGGGGTCTCCATTTTTACTGAAGCCGAGCTTGAAGAAGCTACTAACCATTTCGATTCTGCGCGGGAGCTCGGAGATGGAGGTTTTGGAATTGTGTACTATGGTAAGACCTCAACGAAAGAGGCTAATTAGGCAGCCTGCATATAAATGGCGAGAAATTCTAGAAACAACTAGGAATCTAAGAGGGTCGTTCTGTTAAAATTTAAATATTCGCGGAAGCATGGTTTTGGTATTAGTTATAGTTTTTGGTTAGTGATGTGTGCAAGTGTATGATATAGTTTGTAGAGGATGGACAAGGGATGAGATAGGATAATTAAAGGATATAGGACATGATATATGGGAAAAATAGTTTCATTAGTTGAACAAAATAGTTTGATGGAGGTACAGTAGAGATCTATGACCTCTCATGGTGGAGGGTTCACCTCACACACAAGGTGGAGGGTTTACCTCTCACACATAAATGAATGAACTACAATCCTATTTATAGGCGCGAGTCACCGCCTTAGTACAACATTCTAGATTTCTATAGAATGTTGTCCTCTTAGGCTTAATCTAGAGAATTCTAGATTGTAGTTTATCCTCTCTTCTTCTAGAGAGATCTACACACGTGCTTCTACATTTTTCTCTTTCTTCCAGAAACTTCATCTAGGGAATTCTAGAAGTTTAGCAACTCTAGGAAATTCTAGAAAATTGATCACCATTTCCAACACTCCCTCTTGATCCATTTTCGGGATACTTCGGATATTGTAGTTTGTCCCATGTCTTTTATTCTGTCTTCGTTCCACAATCCCTTGCATTCTCTTGTTGGAAACAATTGCACTTGCCTTTGAACATGCATGACTTTTCTTCAACGATGTCCCATATGTCTCGGGGCATCAAATTGTTCTTAGTTATAGTTGTTAGCTCGGGCTCAGGCTCTGGCTCTCGTAGGCTCTGGCTCTGGCTCCGGCTTTGGTTTTGGCTTTGGCTCCGGTTCTGGCTCTGTTGGCTCTCGCTCGGGCTCTTGCCTTTTTAGTTGAGGATGGTGAGGACAAACGCCCATAACCATCCAAGTATGCCTAGCTCTGGCTTCATGGTCCCTTACGCCTGGCTCGGTTATGAACCTGGGCGCACCTGGCTCTGATACCATGTTAAAATTTAAATATTCGCGGAAGCATGGTTTTGGTATTAGTTATAGTTTTTGGTTAGTGATGTGTGCAAGTGTATGATATAGTTTGTAGAGGATGGACAAGGGATGAGATAGGATAATGAAAGGATATAGGACATGATATATGGGGAAAAATAGTTTCATTAGTTGAACAAAATAGTTTGATGGAGGTACAGTAGAGATCTATGACCTCTCATGGTGGAGGGTTCACCTCACACACAAGGTGGAGGGTTTACCTCTCACACATAAATGAATGAACTACAATCCTATTTATAGGCGTGAGTCACCGCCTTAGTACAACATTCTAGATTTCTATAGAATGTTGTCCTCTTAGGCTTAATCTAGAGAATTCTAGATTGTAGTTTATCCTCTCTTCTTCTAGAGAGATCTACACACGTGCTTCTACATTTTTCTCTTTCTTCCAGAAACTTCATCTAGGGAATTCTAGAAGTTTAGCAACTCTAGGAAATTCTAGAAAATTGATCACCATTTCCAACACGTTCTCTATTTTCTTGAACAGGCAAACTTCAAGATGGCCGGGAAGTAGCTGTTAAGCGTCTATACAAGCACAACTATCGGCAGGTGAAGCAGTTCGTGACTGAAGTCGAAATCCTAAGTCGCTTGCGCCACAAAAACCTCGTCTCTTTATATGGTTGCACTTCGCGGCACAGCCGTGAACTCCTACTGGTCTATGAGTACATCCCAAACGGCACAGTAGCTGATCAACTGCATGGGGAGCGAGCGAAGCAGGTCTCTCTCCTGTGGCCTACTCGTATTAGCATCGCCATAGAAACGGCCACCGCATTGGCTTACCTTCATGCGTCTGACACTATCCACCGTGACGTGAAGACTAATAACATCCTCCTTGACAATAACTTCAGCGTCAAAGTAGCAGATTTTGGCCTTTCTCGGCTGTTCCCCAATGATGTGAGCCACGTGTCAACCGCTCCTCAGGGGACGCCAGGTTATTTGGACCCCGAGTACCATCAATGTTACCAGCTCACGCAGAAGAGTGATGTTTACAGTTTTGGGGTTGTGTTATTGGAACTAATATCGTCCATGCAGGCGGTCGATATAAGCCGAGACAGGAACGAGATTAATTTGGCCGACTTAGCAACTAGCAAGATACGGAACCATGGGTTCCGCAAATTGATCGATCCAAATTTGGGGTTTGAGTCAGATCCCGAAATCAATAGGATGATCAGGGCTGTGGCCGAGCTGGCTTTCAGGTGCTTGCAACAGGACAAGGACGTAAGGCCCTCCATGGAGACTGTCCTGGAGGAGTTGAAGGCAATTTCGAGTGGGACACATGAACCCGGCAAGTCGAAGGATGTGAGCTATGACAACAGCACCGGTCAAAGCAAGAACCCGCCTCCTTCGCCAGAATGTGACAATGTGGAGCTGTTGAAGAATGTGAAGTCGCTGACTTCACCTGTTTCCGCGACTCAAAAATGGGGAAGCAGTGGTAGTTCTTATGTACGTAGTGGTTAGTATGTAGTCTTATCTGTTCTCTCCTGCAAATTTCCCTTGTCCATCTTGGTTTGCTTGTATGTGGGTAATGGTTTCTAGCTAATATTATATACAATGTAGATGATATATAGCAGTCGATCAAGTTTTCCATTTTGGTCTTCATTTTTCTGCTTCAACATGTCAGCACTTCTGTTGAGGCTGGAGGAGGATTCGATGTCAATACTACGTAGTAAAGAGCACTTTCCTAGAGCATACATAAAGGATTGTACACATACTTGCAAGTGTCCCTCTTTATCACGACATTTCGGGCGCATGAAGAGTTTTCCCAGATCAGGGTCGAAACATTGAGACTTGGGATGATTTTCTCACAACAGCTTACAACATTATCAGATTTGCTCCTTAAAAGACGCCGGAAGTCATGTCAAGTCTCATCCTAGAAACAGGCCTTGGATAATACATGATAACTCGATCTTTGTGGGAGTCTAGTGATTAAGTTCCTTCACCTTCGAACTTGCAAAGCGAGAGTTTCGCGCGGCAATAGATGCATCGGGGAAGGAACTTGTCATATTCTATGTATTGAGGTGGTTTCACGGACATCATATATGGAAATGGAAATCCAAACCATCATCGATCGTATTGGACATGTCACAAGGAAGGCTTATCCTCACTCGGGCTAATCTGCACAAGTAAAGTATGAGAGATTTTTCTGCGGAGGCCCGACTTTTCTCACCCTTTCACTGTTTTCTCCCCTACGTTCCAAAAGCACAAGCCTCAGCATTCTGCGGTCAAAAAGTCGGGAGGACCAGAAGCTTTTTCCACCATCAGCTCATCAGTTTCATCGCGAGGATCGTCAAACTAGCCTTTAACTTAAAGTCTGCATTCTCACTCAATACTCTCTCTCTCTCTCTCTCTCTCTCTCTCTCTCTCTCTCGCAGTGCGTTTCTTTTGCGTTCAAAAGTCATTCTTTCTTTGAGAATTGTGAAAGACGATTTCTGAAAAGAAAAAGGGAGATCATCCACCAAGAACACGAAGAAAAAGATTGCAAAGTCGCGCGGGTTCTCCAGCGCATGATGATCCCTTTATCATGCTCTCAAGCAATCAAAATCATCCTCCAGGACACTAGTAATATTTCATTCAAATTTCAAAAGCACTGAAACCCAAGTATCCACAGCGAGGCATATATAAGGAGTTCCCCGAAAAACAGAGCATCCTCAGGAAGAAAAACAGAGCACAGAAAATATGGCGACTCTGCAGAAGTTCAAGCTCTTCGCCGCCCAGTGCGGCGTCGCCCTGAGCCCCACGTGTAGCCCGGGAACAAGCCCCGTCGTCCACCTCTGCCGCCAGAGCTAGCTGATAACCACCCTGCAGATGCTCTTCACTCACGGCGGATGCATCGGGGCATGGGGGGTTGATGCGATCGAGCCCAGGAGAAGCTTCGACACGCCCGAATTGGGCGTGAGAAGAAGAAGAAGAGCGCGAGCGGACGCACTCTGAAGGACCTGTTCGTGTCGCCCATGCCAAGCCCGGAAAGAGATGACGATGGAAGTGGAGGCGCCAGAGGAAATGGACGTGGTGGACAGGAGCTGTTTCCTTTCCATGCGGGCAGTCTAGGCGGCTTGATTTCCGGGCCGAGTTTGTCATGCCCCGACCCTCGGTCACGTGACCATCCTTCAGCTTTGGTCGATTTAGAAATGCGATATCCCAGGACTACATATCGCCGACCCTTTTCTTTTTATTGCACAAGCGGAAGCAGTTATAAAAATCCCCAGACAATAAAGCAATGGGATATACAAGTAGGACTAGAAATATGAACCAGAAAACTAATACCCTTAAGAACGTATACAAGCCCGATAAAAACATGGTCTACAAACAATTGGGAGAGTTCAGGTCCACGTCCTTCTCTTCATCATTCTCCACACTCCCACTAGAGCCTTCAGCAGACTGCCCCGAACTTCCGAGATCTTCAAAATCCAAGTCTATTGAATCTAGGGACCTGAAATGGTTATTCATAATCAATGAGGCTACGTCTCACAGTTCTACCCCTAAGACCCGATTAGTAAACCAATACACCCTAGGGCCGCCATGCACAACACGAGTCGGAGGGCTTACCTTGGCCTCGGTTTCCACTCCGCATATTAGCACGGATCAAATATACACCCAAACAATCACAAGACGATCGAACATCGATCAAATCGACCTAGTCGATTTCATACCAACAAGACCTCTCACGGTCATTCCATTCAATCAATCATACTCAAACAATGATCAATCACATCAAATCACACCCAGTTCAAATCATAAATCAATCGACTTAGTCGATTACATGTCAGTCGAAATCATCACACGATCATTCTGACTATTCATTCTCAACTCTCAATCATGGCATTACAGGCAAGTCTATATGTAGTGGCATCACGGCCCCACTCGGCAATGTTATATGTAGTGGCATCACGGCCCCACTCGGCAATGTTTTATGTAGTGGCATCACGGTCCCACTCAGCACAATTAGAATCAGTGGCATTATGGCCCCACTGGGCGCGACCTTTAAAAGGTGGCAAATTACGGCCCCACTGGGCGCGACCTTTATCAGGTGGCAAATTACGGCCCCACTGGGCGCGACCTTTATCAGGTGGCGAATTACGGCCCCACTGGGCGCGACCTTTATCAGGTGGCGAATTACGAAGAATACAGGTCCAGTCGGCTTAGCCATCATCGCGGCCTATCAACCAAAGACACGACAAATCATTATTGACTTCCTGGACATTCCACACACTTTACAACCCAACAAAACATAAGAATGCTGAATAAACACACTTGGCCATTATCCAATCAATAACTCAATCTCAATCAATTCCAAGCGATTTAGGGTAAATCCCAAAATATCACAATTTATTTAATTCCATGTAACATGTAGCTCAATTAAGTAAACGGACCACACCACGACAATCAGCACGAAATTCCGGTCACCGGCCATCCCGTTGAATTTCCGGAAAAATAAATAATTAAATAATTAATTTCGAAAATTAAATAAATAAATACAATAAATTCAATTCAAGACAATATAAAGCCCAATTAAATAAACTGATTTCGCACCACAATCATCAACATAATATTCCTATCATTTGGCTATCACAGTTAATTTTCGGAAAATAATTAATTAATTAATTTAATTCCGAAAATTAATATTTAAATCCAAAAATTCCACTTAGGCCCGAATTAAATTAACACCCGATAAGGGAAAAATCCCAAAAGCATCCAATAAATACTATAGGCAATTCTTTAGTTAATTACACAAGTCATCTAACTAATATGCCATGAAATTAACTAATAAACCCTAATCCACTCTAATCCAACAACCTAATTACACTTAACTAACACTAATCAACCTTTAAGTGTAATTAGCGAACTAAGAAGGCATTAGAGGATAAAACTCACCCAAAACGACGGCAACGACGCGAGGATCGACTTTCCTCAAAGCGGGCCGAGCATTCGGGCTCGGGAAGGCGGCCAAAACAGGCCAAACCCTTGCTGCGATACCCATTTTTTCTGCTTCTGTGCGCTGCTGGTTGAGGGCGAAGGAGGGTGGATTTGGGGCTGATTTGGGTTGAGAAGGAGCGGAGGAGGTGCGGTGGTGCCGTGCGGCCAACGGCGGGGCCTCACGGTGGCCGGAGGGAGCGCCGGCGGTGGTCCATAGCCGCTGGAACGAGCTGAATAGAGGGCTGAGCGAGGGGGAGGCCGAGGCGCGCGATGAGGCGCGGGCGGGGCGAGCCGGTCGACGGCGAGGCGGCGTGAGGCGGCGACGGTGCTCCGGCTTCGGTGGGCGACGACGGCGGCAAGAGGCGGCGGCGGCGGCAGCTCGGTCTTAAGCTTCCATGGAGTTTTTTGAAGATGAAGATGGGGGGTGTTCGGTCGACGGGGGAAGAAGAGAAGAGGGGAGGAAGAAGAAATCCATTTTCTTCTTTTCCTCTCACACACTCTCTCTCTTAGGTCATCACACTTGGCCCACCATGACCTCATATGAGGTCATCTTCCACTCACCATTTCTTGACAATTATACCCCTTCTAGAAGCATTTAGGTAGGCCAAAGAGTGGGGGTATGTGTGGCATACGAATTTTGCTTTGGTATTTCCTTCCAATTGAACCTTAATCCCACTTGAATTAAATCAAATTGACCCACACTAATTCATTCAACACCTCATCAACCAAATTGATATTTTTCCTTACCAATATAGCCCAATTTATCTAATCGAAATCAGAACCCAAAAATCAGGATGTCACAGAGTTCGCGTGGCCAGTCTTCGTGGGGTTGCGGTTCAGGTCGCTGATGCTCAGAAGGCTTGGCGTCCCACGCTCGAGACAATACCCGAGTGATATGCACATGTGGATCGAAAATTTTGCTGTGAATCGTGACAGGGGCTGCCGTTTCGAGTGGCAGATCAACTTGTTCTTCCCACTCGTTCGCTAGACTCCCATCTCGATCTTTTCTTTGCAATTTGCATTGCATATTTCTGTTCGGTCTCAAGTTAATGCAGATGAGATTTTAATGAAATCAATCGCCATGAATTTTGCATACTATGGTATCGTAAGTTACATTGTCGTCGTATTGTCAATCAGTTAAAATTGTTGTCCATCAGGGTCTTACGATGTCGCATTATAGAAGAGTCCGAGGTAACCCTAGCCAAAGAGCCAGAGAGAAAAGGACTGAATACTAATGGTCAATACTCAATACTCAATAGTCCAAAGATTGTAGCTCTACAGTCCAGGCTATTCGCCGCTCAACGGCACAGCCTTGGAGCACGAGACGTTGGAACAGCTTGGCCGCCACCCATAACCACTACCAATGCCATCTCCACCATAACCATCAAAACCTGAACATGACCACCGTTCGAGTTCGACCCCAAACCACTTCTCCTAGCCGAAACTGAGCGAAGTCTCTCTCGGAAACTGTCGAGATTACGGAGGAGAGGGAGAGAGCTTTATTGTGCAATAAAAGTAGTGAAGGATCATTACAAGAAACAAAGTCTTGACGAGTAAGATGAGTATTGATGCTGTGAAAAAGGGTGTAAAATCCTAAAGAATATAGAATCAAATCTAATATCATTGCGGCTCTGTTTGTTTTCATTAAAATGTTCTCCAAAAAATGATTTTCCTAAATTTCTGGTGTTTGGGGCTTGAAAAATCAAGTGGCCAGGAAAATCATTTTTGGACAACAGAAATTAATCTTCTGAAAATCGGAAAAATGACTTCCCCTTTTTATAAAAAAGGAAATTATTTTCCTCATCTTTCTCACGCAACCTAGGGCTTCTTCGTCCCGTCCCTCGTCTCAAGAGCTCCTCCTCCTTTACCGCCTTGAGCTTCTCTTCTAGATAGCAAAGCAAAGAGGATGCCCCATCATCACTCTGGCTTTGAGTCATCCTTCACAGTCCCAATTCGATCGTCGCTTGACTTGCTGAAGTTTCACGTCCAGCGGTTCTCTAAAGTCTGAATTCCAGATCGAGGTCGCTTTCTACTCCCTCATCTCTGAGTATTTCTAGCTCAACTGTGTCTTCATTCACGTCAAATCAGATGTGCTTGTTGATTATTGTGGTACTTCACTTGCTTTGGCGGGGGTTAAGTTCAGTGGATTGATGATTTAGGGAGTGTCTGACAAATTTTTGTTTCTGTTCTTTGAAACACAATTTTTATTTAAAAGAATAGAAAAGCGTTTGTTTACACTTTTATTCCCGAGAACAAAAAATCTATTTTTTTTTTATTCTCAGGAACAAATTTGGAACAGAAACAAGAAGTAAAAAAAACTTGTTTCTTGTTCTCGAGAACACTTCCGAGAAACACTTTTTTTTCTTCTCATTTTTCTTTCTTTTTTCTCTTTCTTTTCTTCTTCTTCCTTTTGCAGGTCACCAGCCTTTTCCATGGCTGGCGCCGACAACTGGCCAAACGAGGGCCGGCGACCTTGCCAGAGCGTCACCAGCCCCTAGAGAGGCCAAGCCAAGGTGAGGCTCGTTGGCCCGAGCCTCGCCATGGCTCGTCGTGGCTGAGCAAGGCTCAACCTTGCCTGGGCTGGGCGAGGCCGAGCTCGCCCGGTCATCGGCGAGGCCGCGCCTCTCCCAGCCAAGGCAAGGCCGACCTCGCGCCGCTGGGCGAGGCCGAACCTTGCCGGTGGCTTGGCGAGGCTCATCGGACGTCGCCCAGTCGATCACCGGCCACCGCCCAAAGAGAAAAAGAAAAAGGAAAAAGAAAAAAAGAAAAAAAAGAAAATATAATAAAAATATAAAAAATAAAAGAAATAAAAAAATTATACAAATTTACCAAACGTGTTTTTGTTCTTTTTCTATTCCGAACATAAATTTTGTGCAGTTACCAAACGGGTTTTTCTATTCAAAAATTGTTTCTCGGAGCAGAAATAGTTTTTTCTATTTATATTCCCAGAGACAATTTTTGAACATAAACGTTACCAAACGAACCTTTAGTTTCTGTTGCTTTTAGGGACAATCGGGTATTGTTTTGGTTGGTTAGGTTCATGTCCACTTCGTTTGCTCATTGATTTATTTTCTAGGGTGATTTCTGGTAAGAGTGAAACTTTTTATCCGGGGAAGCTACTGAAAGCGTTTGTTCATTGTACTTAAAGGCCTTCATATTATTAAGGTTGAAATATGTCTGTGGGTTGTGTTTGAGCTGAGTGAGAGGTGAAGAGGGTTTGGAGGCTGGAGTGTCTGCGCCCGATATTTGTTGTGATTGCGACGTTACTTTCTACTCCATGGAGATGGCAAGGACTACATGAGGGAATTGCAAGGCATTGCTGGGAATTGCTTTGAAGTGGCTGAAACAGAGATGGGGAGCTGATATTTGTTGATATAAATAAAAAAGTAGCGAGAAGTTCACGGGGAGTTTCAGGTTGCCCTAGAGTGCGAAGATGGATCGGGTTATGCCTCGGTGGAGAATGAAGTGCTCCCTGTCATTGTTCCAAAGGTGGAGGAGAAGTAGCCTGAGGTCAAGGCCATTGCAATCTCCGGTTGAGAGTTGGTGAATTTATAGTCCTCGTTGCAACTTGTGTCTATACATAGAGTGTCTCTACGTATATGCTGTGTTCTGTAGGGGTTTGTGTGTCTGAGTTGGGAGTCTCGGTCCTCTTGCGTCTGATATGGCCATATTGTAACTGTCGTGACTTTCTACTGGTCATGGGATTCGACGTTATGATTTCCTAACTTCTGTTAAATGTGATATTGGTTCCTCAAAGTATTGTTTCCCCCCTATTTCTGTGGTATCGATTGATACTTTGTTTTTGAGATGTTGCTTATTTTGATGTGATTAGAATTACTATGATAACGATGCACCGCCTTTGCATACCACTTTTCCAGACAGGAGTTCAATTAGTTCATTCTTTTCATGATGTTCCATGGAAGGATCCCTCAAAAAATGCAAGTGCCGTACTGTGCTAATTGTGATCATTTTTCCAACTAAGTTTGGGGGTGCCTGTAACATGCATTGAGATGAGCTAGTAACTTTCGAGATGAAACCATATTTCTCCTTTTGAGCTCAGCACGAGGTGCAGGTTTCCTTCTGCTTCAGTCTGTCAAATTTATCAAATAACAACACTGGATATCCCAACAAGTTTTCTATTGAAGGCAGATAATTTATCAGGTACTCGCTTCACGCGCATTAGCTATTAGTGCCAGAGTTTGGGTCCACCGAGGCTGGGCCCAGATTCCTAGTGGTTGGGACTAAGAAATCCTGGCTTTTGCTACTAAGACCCCAGCGCATGGGCTTCTGAATCTCAGTGGCCAGGCCCAAGTCCCCTGAGGCTGAGACCCAGTCCTTGATGCTCGAGCTGGGATCCTCAGCACTCAGAAATAATTTATGGATTCCTTCTATCACATGAATAGTGCGTATCTCTTTAGGAAAATAAAACAAGTTTCCTTTATTAAACAATGGAAAATATTTTTTAGCTCATTTTCAAGTTTAGCCATTGATAGGAAAATATTGTCATTTCCTAAAAAATAACTTTTTGGAAAGCATTTTCTAGAAATAAACTGAGCTTAGATATTGTGGGTGTGTGCTTTGAGAAATGACCAAATAGAAGCCGGTGGATTTATAATAACCCAATTCAATGAAGTAAGGGAGTAATTTTTAGGGCGTTGTAACGAACTTTAGGATAGTAAAAGGGTACGTATATAAATAGTTTTACCCTCTAGTTATGCATGTAAAATTGGAATTCACAATGAGAGTACGCTGATATAATGGCATCTTAAAACCAGTGAACTAAATTTTGGTTGTGTTCGAGTGAGAATGTCACTAGAAAGGGTGACGACTTGAGAAAGAAAAAGCACTCACTTGTGTAAATAATAATCGCGAGGCTCCTTATTAAGTGGACAATACAAATAGTGAGGATAGGATATTATAAGGACCACAATCTAATGACAGTTGCCCTCGTCAGGCAACCTTTAAAAAAAATAATTTTAAATCTATTACACTTTTACCAATTTAGTTCTTTATATTTCAATTATATCAATTGAGCCCTCAACTTTTTTTATGTTTTATCTATTGAGTCCATTCAGTTAATTTTGGCAAGAAATTACTGACGTGTATACTAGTTGTCATATGTAATATGGCAAGACATTAATATTTTTTAATAATATTTTTATTTTATTTTTCCTTTCTTTAATTTTCCTTTTTTTCCCCTTTTCTCTTCTTTTTTATATCTTTTTTTTTTCCTCTTTCTCTTTGCCAGGCCCCTCAAGCAAGGGCCGCCCCTGCTGGATTGGGCAAAAACTAAAAAGAAGAATTTTTTTCAAGGGGGAAATCGAAGGGTAGCCTTGCTTGAGGCTAGTGGAGGGAAAAATGATAGGAAAAAAAAAGTAAAGAAGGAAAATAGAATAAAAGAAAAAATGAAAAATAAAAGAAGAATACAAATCGAAAAAATATTAATATAAATTGTCCATGTCAATACCGGCCATGCCTGATTGTGCTATGTGGGACTGCTAATATCCATGTGAGTGAATTTAGGCTAAGATAAGTTGGATGGATTTAATTGACAAAATGTAAAAATGCTTAGAACTCAAGTGATATAATTAAAATGTTGAGAGCTGAATTGACAAAAGTGTAATAAGTTTAAAATTTTATAGATGATTTTTTCGATGGTGGACTCTAAGTAGTATTGACATTGACACAGACATGCACATACAACACGCTGACATGTTATTCCTAAAAAATAGAAAATTCCGACATATTGGACATATTATATATTAAATGTATATTTTTATATATACATAATAAATTATCATTTTTATGATTATTTTTTATTGAAATTCATAAATAAATAAATAATAAAAAAAGAACTTAGAATGAATTTACACTAAAAACATTAATCAACCATTTGTTAAAATCATTTATTATTTTAATTTGACAAATTCAACTTTATTCCATTCAAATAATCCATGAAACTTGGTAAGGGAAAAAAAAAATCCACATTCCGCTATTAAATTTAACATTTAACGATAAGTAAAAGAAAAATTCCACATTTCACCCTCAAATATAATAAGAAGTCTTTCCCCATTTATTATTATTTTTATTTTATTTTTATTTTTTTACATATTTACATTTTGACCATTCATTTATTGGAAAATTTTAAAATTGACCTCTTACATATTGGAATCACATGTTGGAATTCCAGACTCACCTGTCGGAGCATGTTGGGAGAGTTGATCATGTGTCAGAAAAAATTCGACACATTTTGATCAAGTGTTAAACACATGTTGAAGTGTTTGACACGGCACGAAGGCTCTCGCAGAGTGTCGGTGTTTTTTAGGGTGGACTTGACAATATTAATCACTATAGTGGTTGCCATGGGGGGTTGGTTTTTCCACTTTTAAATCCAATTTTTAGTTGATTCTTTTTTATGTTAATAAGATTCTATTCATGTGCACCAACAATTATTTGTACGGTGTATGTTCATATGCAATATGATTTCCGTAGGTGCCTAACTTATCAAAGGCCTCTTTTAGTCTAATAGTATTGCTTAGCATTGAAAATCCATTCTAAGCGTACTTAGGTGATAAGGCTATTGTGATGCGTGAACTTCAAAAAATATGCTTCATTGCACGATAAAATCACAAGATTTAGTATTGGATGGATTAACCCTAAATGAGTTAAGCTAGGATGTCATAATGATGTGAAATGTGTGAAGAGTCTTAAAACCTATTGCGTTGGTATTAATTTAGTTCTAAATCTTTCAACCTAATGCTTATTCAATCATTTTGCCTAAGTTTGGCCCAATATTGCTAACGTAAATACCAGCCGACTTACGTGACACCATTGGCTCTAACATGGATAATTTTTAATAGTATTTTAATAATTTTTTTTTTTCTATTTTTTTTCCCTTCTCCTTTCTTTTGTTGGCCATTTGGCCACAAGCGATAGCCAGGCTAGCCTTGGCCGAGATTGATTTGGTGAGGTCACCTTGGCTTGGTAAGGTGAGGCGGATGCTAGCCTAGGCTAGGGTAACCTTGTTGGGCTTGCCTTTGCCTTGGCAAGGCTCAACAAGTCTAGGCTAGATTTGGCGAGGGCGATCTTTGCTCAAGCTAGGGCAAACTCGCTGACTATCACCTTCACCCGAGTGATGCCCCACAAGGGTTGGCCTTGCCAAGGCCAAAAATGGCGAGGCTAACCGTCACCCATAGGAAGGGGACCTCGCCTATGGCAAGCGACGGTGAGCTAGGAAGCATTGACACTCTTTGAGAGTTTTCGTATCGTGTTGAACACTTTGACACTTATCCGACACTCTCGAACATTTGGTTAACACGTGTAAAAAAATCCGACATCTAATCAATTTTCTCGACACTCCCCCATATTCAAATTGGATTTCGACATGTGAGTTTCTGATATGTGATTCCAACACGTAAGGTCAATTTTAAAAATTTTCAATAAATGATGGATCAAAATGTATACATGTGAAAAAAAAATAGTAAAAATAATAAATTGGGAAAGAAGAAGAACACGGTCTTCTTTTCTTTTCTAACTCTTACTTCTCATGATATACAATTTATTCTTCAAGTTTTTTTCCTCTTTTCTTCTGATACGTCCGACACACGAGTCCATAATGTAATTACTTGTTTTTTCTCCAAGTTTATGGATTATTGGAATGAAGTTAAATTTGTCAAATTGAAACAATGAATAATTTCAATAAATAGTGGATTAGTGTTTTTAGTGTAAATTCATTCTAGGCCTTATTTATTTATTTATTTATTTATTTATTTATTTGTGAATTTGAATCAAATTAATTTGATTGGAATAATAATAAAAATGATAATTTATTATATATAAAAATAGACATTTACTATACAACATGTTTTAATATGTCGTAATTCTTTGTTTCTTGAGAAATGACATGTCGATGTGTCGTGTCGCGTTGTGTCGCATGTTAGTATCGGTACTACTTAAACGGCAAGCCTAGCCTAGCCATGGCTAGTGGTTAGTGATCTTCAGTGGCCAATGGCCAGTCACCTGCAAAAGGAAGAAGAAGAAAAAAAAAGAAAGTAAAATGGGAAAAAATAAATTATTAATGAAAATTGTCCATGTCAATGCTAGCGGTACCGTGTAGGTTGACTGGCATTTTTTTTTTTTTTGGTTGGTGGTTGACTGGCATTTATCTTAGCAATATTTGGCCAAAATTTATTGGAAGGGCTAAAATAGCACTAGGTTAAAAGGTGCATGATTAAATTGATATCATTAAAATGTTTATGATTAATTTGACACAAATATAATAAGTCTAAGACTTTGCCGACACTTTTTCCTCATGGTGGCCACCCTGATTTTCATAAACACAATCATATCTATTTGCACTAAACAATTATTTCGCATAGTATATATTAATCTCCAATGTTGAAATCGGTGGTTATCAAACAAAAGGATCCGATATATAAAATCTCATTATGTCTCATCTTTATCTTATCCTAACCTATTTGACCTAATAATTCAGGCCGCCAAGTATCGCGAAAGAGTATATAACTAAAAAGTAGATGAAATACTACAAGCGTGCAAATGAAGAAAGGAAAAAAAAAAGAAGGAAAAAAAAAAGAAGGAAGAAAAAAACCCACTTCGACACCTTTCTCAATAAGGAACATGGCCACATTGGCATTTCTCGTTAATTAAATTTGACAAAATTAACTAACGGATTTGATTGCATCCATTTGACTAATTCTAGACTTTATTTTAAATTTTTAAAATTTTAGAATTCAAATGCGCCTCCACAATAAGTTCTTGAAATTTCTAGTACACTTTCTTCCTTAAAAGAGAAAATTATTGAAAAAATCCAAAACTAATGACAATTGTGCCAATTTAATCATAACTCTTTCTTTTTTTTTTTTTTGCTAATTAAGTCCTCAACCACCAACTTTAATAATAAAATATAAATAAATAATTTGAAAAAATATTAAAGTATTAGTAAAAATTGTCTATATCAATGTCGATTGACAGGTTGGTGTCCACGTTAACGTTAATCCGCAAAAATTGGTCAGATGAATTAAATTGATACAAATATAAAAGATTTAGTATTCAATTGACAAAAAAAATAAAGATTTAGGACGTAATTAATATAATTACAATAAATTTATGATTTTTTTTTGATAATTTTTCCTCTTAAAATATGAACAAATGTCTGCTGCTTTACTGGATAAAAGGACCTTTGGCAGAAATTACAATTTTAATCCCTTGGAAATATTTCCCTTTTGGTCCTTGTCTTATTGGCCTGTGGACAATCAAAGTCATTCGGTCAAAAGTTGGGTTTGAATATTCCCGCAAATTATTGAATCCCGACGTAAGAAACGTTATCCTATAGTTTGTGCTACTGTGCGTTTAGAAATATCTAGTATTAGTTTCCGTTTCAAATCAGTTCTCTTGCAGATTGCAGAACGCAGCCAAACGAGCAATTTTCCTGCTTTGGAGTATCCAGTCGAGGAAGCGTTTTGACTTGCTGCATCAGAAGGGAGAGAATTCCGGAGGACAGCCGGAAGAAGTACGCAGATCAGATGTCGAGGTGATCTCTGTCTCTCTCTGTCTCGGTCTCTCTGCCTCGGCGATGAATTGGATATGACCACATCGATCAAAAGCTACTACTTCTTGAGTTCTGATTCTATTTGTATAGGAAGCTCAAACGAGACCTGTTCAGCATCGACCACAAGACTGGCCTTTGCGCCAAAAATAGGGAAGCTATTTTCTGATTTCTTTCCGAACCTCTCTCATCGTCTGTTGCAAGAACAATTAATAGCGCTGTTACAGGCATGTAGGACCAAGAAACAACTTCATCAAATCCATGCGCAGGTTGTCTGTCATGGCCTTGAACGAAACCATTATGTCGCTCCCAAAATCATCACAACTTGTGCTCAGCTCAAGGAAATGGGACACGCCCATAAAGCCTTCGACCACATTCTTGACCCGAATGTTTCACTCTGGAACGCCATGTTCAGGGGGTACTCTCAAAATGAATTGAACAGGGAGGTCGTTCGTTTGTTCAGTCAAATGAGAAGCATGGGCGTGATGCCTAATTGCTTCACTTTCCCTGTTGTGCTTAAATCCTGCGGCAAGATTAACGCTTTGACGGAAGGCCAGGAAGTGCATTGTTTTGTGATAAAGTCCGGTTTTAAAGACGACCCTTTTGTAGGTACCACCTTGATTGAAATGTACTCAACCGGGGAAAAGCTGGTTCGGCTTACAAGGCCGTTGGCGAGATGCTCGAGAGGAATGTCGTTGCATGGACCTCGATGATCCATGGGTACATCTCGTGTGGAGATGTAGGTTCAGCGAGGCGTCTGTTCGACTTGGCTCCTGAACGTGACATAGTGTTGTGGAACACCATGATCTCCGGTTATATTGAAGCTGGGGACATGGCGGCCGCACGGGAGTTCTTCGATGCCATGCCCAATCGGAATGTGATGTCGTGGAATACTATGTTAAATGGTTATGCTAATGATGGTGATCTAGATGCTTGTGAAATGATGTTTGAAGAGATGCCTGAACGGAACATTTTCTCATGGAACGGCTTGATTGGAGGATATGCCCTCAATGGCAATTTCTTGCAAGTCTTGGCTACTTTCAAGAGAATGTTAATTGAAGGCACTGTGAGCCCAAACGATGCCACTCTAATGACTGTTTTGTCTGCGTGCGGTAGACTAGGAGCTCTTGATTTGGGTAAGTGGGTACATGTATATGCCGAGAGCCATGGATATGGCGGGAATACATATGTTGTCAATGCTTTGATCGACATGTATGCGAAATGCGGGACGGTGGAGAATGCCCTTTATGTGTTCGCCAATATGAGCACGAAGGACTTGATTTCTTGGAATACCATAATAAATGGTTTGGCAATCCATGGCCGTGGGGCTGACGCCTTGAGTTTGTTCGAGCAGATGAAACGTGCTGGAGTAAAACCAGATGGAATCACGTTCATAGGCGTCTTGTGTGCCTGCACGCATATGGGAATGGTTGCAGATGGTTTCTCACACTTCCAGTCCATGATCGATGATTACTCGCTTGTGCCTCGAATGGAGCATTATGGCTGCATGGTCGATTTGCTTGCTCGAGCTGGACTTTTGGTCCAGGCTGTTGAATTTGTGAGCAAGATGCCCGTAAAAGCCGATTCTGTAATCTGGGCTACCTTGCTCGGAGCCTGCCGGCTACATAAAAATGTTGACTTGGCTGAAGTAGCTCTCCATCAGTTAAGTGAACTTGAACCAGGAAATCCCACCAATTACGTTACGCTTTCGAATATATACAGGGATGTCGGAAAGTGGAAGGATGTGGCAAGATTGAAAGCTGCAATGAAAGATACCGGGCGTAGAAAACTTCCTGGATGTAGCTTGATTGAGGTCAATGATGTTATTGTTGAGTTCTATTCCCTGGATGAGAGGCATCCTGATAGTGATGAAATATACGAAGCCTTGGACGGTTTAATAAAACTATCAAGGTCATCTGGGTATGAATCTGACTTAACTTCGTTTGAGAAGTGAACTTACAGAAGATGAGGTACCTCTTGAATATTAGAAATATATTTGGGAGATTCTATATATTTCTCATGATTGATTTTGATTGATTGTAATTAACATTGTAATACTTCGTCACTTTAGATAGTTGTCCTCACAAACTGATTCATGTACACCTCATTTGATAATAAATGGATTATTGCATTTCTCTCTTTAGCGAAGCCTGATCTGAGAAAGCCTATAGAATCTGTTCCATGGTGAATGTAACAACAACCACCGCATCAGCTGCATTTTCTCCGCTTGTCCATAGCCTTCAGTTGCCGTTTCGGCTGCTTGTTTCAAAGTAAAGAATACTAACACCAGATTTGCTGTCCTCAAATAAGCCATGCCGTGAAGTTTCATCACAAATGGCCGCTGGATGCTGCCTCACACGACATCACGCACCACCCCATCTCGGATCTGTCACACCCTGAAAACTACGGGATAGGGGTGGCTCGGCTGTTTTTCCACCCGAATGACGCAGCCTCTAACCATCCAAATCCAACTCCCAAAAGTTTCTGTCAATATAGCTCTTGTTTTATAGGTTGCTAACTAAGGGACCTGAAAATATTGAGAAAGAGAGGGATAAGCAACAACAAGCTCAGCGAGTAACATGTTTCTTTTGAGTAGATTGAGCAGTCATTATGCATATATATAAGTATAAAGCACCACTAGATACTCATAATTCAACTCTTTAATGTACATATAAAATCAAATACGAGTTGTTCATTTCAAAAGTTTTGTACAAGTCAGGAATACACATTTAAATCCATCATCATGATTCAAATATTAATGGTCAAGTCCATTAATTAATCTCTATAAAAAATAACGCCAATGGTCCATCCATTGATCCATCTCATAATCGACCAATTTTTTGTTCAATATCAAACATGGTCACAACACAACGCATTGTGACAATGTGACCAAGATTCATTACTTGACAAGGTTTACTTGTAAAGTCGATAGCTCAACTTAGAAGAATATCCTAAATTCGGTATGCAACCCACTGGCCCTTTAATGGGGCTCACAATGATATTGAGTGTCAAATCCGCATCCTCCAATATCCATAAATCTAATTCATAATCCACATTTCATTTCATAAACCAATCATATAACTTTTCATAATTTAGTCAATCAAATAAAATATATTTCGTAAGACATTTTTCATAATATTTTGAATTCCACTTCATAAGCCCTTGATGTTTTGAAATGCTTTTCATAAAAAGTTTCTCAAATTATTATAGACTCGTTCCAAAAACTAGTTCGTAAAGCTATACATACATACATACATACATACATACATACATACATACATACATACATACATACATACATATATCATTTCACAATACATTTCATAAAACTATTCTCAAATCATTCTCAAATATTAAAATGTAGTAATTGCTCGATCTATAGTATTATTCAACAAACATGCTTTAATTACGTGTACAATGCTCAAATTTTTATCTCTTTCAAGACATGAGTTTATAAATTCATAGAAGAGATATAAACAACACTCACTTGGATATGCCCTAAACCAAATAACGGAGCTCACTTGATCTAACAAATTCGCACTCATAATATATAAGCGAGAAATAACATCAAAACTAAGTAAGATGCTATCTCAACCACGATTTGATTAAACTAAGCTTAATTGCTAACAAGATAAGACATCATTCACCTAAAGCGATTAGTCAAACTTAAACGCAACGTGAAACTCGATTGCGAAACCTTAAAATCTTGCTTTGACAAAACCGTTGTGTCAAAATAATTTCTGTCAAAACCCACAACTCTATAATACCATAATCCATCGTTCCCAAAAAAAACCCGAAGTTTCATAATCCAAAACTTAGACTTCGCGACTCAATTTCTATATAACTTCGAATTTTAGCTCTATTTCTGAAAACTATCTCCATTGGATGAACGAGCGCGCCTTGGGATACATAATTGATCTAATTTGGTGGGGTCTCCATGGTAAAAACTCTTATTTTCTTCCTTCTTTCCCTCTCACTCTCTTTTTCTTTTCTTTCTCTCTCGACGAGCTCATTTTTCCTTTAAATAGGTTTAGTCCTCTTTCCTTTATTTGTTGACTTTTCAGGAGAGGTGGGAGTTCGAATCCCCACCTTTTCCCCCGGGGGGGAGGTTGGAGTGGGGACGAATTAGTTTTATGAGCGGGTTTCGACTCCCACGCTTTGCAAGGAGGTAGGGCAAATGTGACATCCCGATTTTCCAATTCTGTTTTCAATTGAATAAGTCGGGTATTTCATCTGTGCACCTATAGCTCTCTTCTCTGAGTTGGCCACTCACGAGATAACTAGTCTATCGTGAAGCCGTTAAGGAATTTAAATGCAATAGGCTTGAGAATCTGACCATGAATTGGCTGCTCGACCGTATTAATCTGCAAGGATCATTACGACACTGTCAGAATCGAACAGAGATCAGTAATAGGTTGATCCGACTGAGATACGTGATTAGAGCGTGGGTGATTCCACCTGATTGCAATATCCTCGTCGACCAGCACTGAACTGATTATTCTGTCGTTTTGGGTACCCTGTGTCCGTATTTGAAACCTCGAGATTTTCAGGACAATCGAGAGTCGCCAATGTGTCGAAGATTTATATCGTGGCTTGAAATTAATCAATCACCCACGGGTCAATTGCACTGAAAATTTCTAAAAGCTACCCGGTAGATTAGGACGCGCTTAAATCGCGCTAGATTGAAATTAACCGTGATTTTAAACCCGAATTCAGAAATTGAAAATTCTGCCATGTCACAATTCATTTTAGGAACGTCGACTCATCTTCAGAAGATTTTTCTACAAACCGAGATTTTTGGCGAAAAAGCAAAGTAAGGCCATTTTTGTTCGGGATTGTCAAAGGGCCGTTTTTAATCGAATCTTCGGAATGCAAGTTGGATCATTTGATGGGAAAAAGTCGTAAGAGAGAGAAGGACACATGGGTGGATTTAATTGAGCTTCAATTGATTTGAATTGATTGAGAATTGATTGGAATTGAAGAGGATTTGAGGAGAAATGTCCAAAATTCGTAGCCCCCATGGTACACAACTTGTTGGACCATTTGGCAAGCTTCTTGAGGAAGCTAAGGTGAGGAAAATGGCTGAGGGTGAGGGCCAAGAGTGGTGGGGGCATGAGTGAGGAGAGTTGGACAAGTGTTGAAGGCTTGTGAGCCCAAGGGGAGCCCCCTCTTCAGCAGACCTTCTTCTCCCTTATTTCATGGCTTTCTCCATGGTTAAGAGAGTTTAGAAGCTCAAGAGAACCAGAGGAAACCAGCTGAGCTAGCCCCACCGTCGCACACCCACCGGACCAGCCAAGCCCATCGTTTTTCTCCTCTGTTTTCCCCTCGTTCCAGTTTCTGCTCCAGCCGACCTTTCGCCAAAGATTCGAGTTAAAAGTTATCTTTCCGTGAGAATCAGCCAACGCTCCACCCACCGTCGCGAAGAGCACATCCAAACCGTTCAGGAGGACTTGACGGTTCCCCGAAAGGAACCCTGTAGCCTCCCGAAATTGTGCGCGAAGGAACGGTCCGCCGGACCGCCTGGTTCCGCCCTCCTCCGCCTGTTTCGCGTTTTCTTGCTGTTTCGCCCATTTCCGACCCTTTCTTTGTCCATCCCAACCTCCAATAAGATCCCCAAGACCCCCGGGAGCCACCGGTTGCTAACCACCCGCTCGCCGGAGCTCCGAGCGGCCCGTTTTCGCTGTTGAAGTTGCTGGTTTCTTCTCTGCAGTTCAGCCCAGAACAGAAGCAGAAAACCAGCAAGGGTTTTCAGTCATCGTGGCCCGTTTTCAAGCCCTTCCCGGCCTCCGTTGGTGTCGCCGCTTTGGGGTTTATCGACCGCCTTGGCGTCGTGGTCGTCGTGAACTCACCGGCGCGCAAAACCGGTGAGTTTATCCTCTAATCCCTGCTTAGTAAGTTAATGATGCTTAAGGGATGTTTAGATTAGTCTAATTAGGCTTAGGTGGTTAGATTAGATTATTTTAATGTAAATTAGATTAATTGCATGATTAGTTTAATGGATGTTTAATTATGGCTAATTGTATGATTAAATTAGTGTAATCTTGTTTAAGCCCTAATTAATTATTTTTAATTAATTAATTATTTCGAATTTATAAATATTATTTTATTAAATTATATTATTATAATTTAATATTTAATTATTTAATTTTCGGAATTAAATTTAATTATTTAATAATTTCGAAAATTTTGCCGGGATGGCCTAGGTCGTTAGAATTTCGTGCTTGATCGCAAAGGTGTGGTCGGTTTGTGCCAATTGTATGTTGAAATTGAGAAATTGAGTGATTGATGATTTTGGTTAATAATTCCAAAAGTGTGGAATTGAGTCATATTGATGAAGTTGTGGTATTTAACTTGAAAATACCCGGTGTTGGCTTTTAGCACCGTAATTGCTTTGTATGACTAGTTTGAATCGTTGGTTGTTATTGGATTGAATATCCAGTTCTATGGTTTATTATTGAATGATCAGCTTTGGTGAGCAATTGTTCATATATTTATCAACTTGTGAGAGCAGTATACTGTATCAGCCTATGTGCTTCGATACGTCAGCTTGTGAGAGCAGTATACCTTATCAACTTGTGTGAGCTAAGATCGTTTTATCAGCTTGTGTGAGCACGATCTATATATCAGCTTGTGAGAGCAATGATCGTTTACCGCTTAGTGAGCAACGATCCATATATCGCCTTGTGCGAGCTATCATCTATATATCGGCTTGTGTGAACTACCATATATATATATATATATATATATATATATATCAGCTTGTGCGAGCTACCATCTATATCAGCTTGTGAGAGCATTGCATCCATTTCAGCTTGTGTGAGCCATGATTGTATTGATGGATGAATAGATGGTATGGTTTAATAGATGGTATGAACTGATAGATGTGTGGATCGTATGATATCAATTGGATTGATTGAATTGATAGACCGATGGGTGTGTCGGTAGTTTCAGCTTGTGCGAACATTATTTGAATATGAATTGTACGACGTGCGGGGAAGGGATTGAGGCGAGGTAAGTCCTCTATCCTATTTGTGTGGCTAGAGCGCCCGAGGCTTATTTTCTTCCTAATCGAGTTTTAGGGGTAGGACTCGCCGAGACATTGTCTCATCCCGTTTGGGGAAAATATTTCAGGTCCTTAGATGGCGATCGTGGAGGACTCGAAGCCATGGACATTTGTGGAGGTGGAGATCGAAGAATCGGCGAACGTGTCGACTAGTGGTCATAGGGGCAGTTCCCTTTTTGTTGAGCCTGTCTATTTTGTAGACAATCCGGTGTTGTATATAAACCTATGTGTTTATAAGAAGGCTTGTTTGGTTGTGATTGATTGCACTTTTTCTATCCCAAGTTAAATGTTGTCGGGGATTTGTTTCGCTTCCGCATGTGCAATAAAAATGAATGGGTCGGCGACGTGTCCCGGGAAGTCGCATAATTTCTATCGACCCAGTGGGATGTTCGCGTGCTCGAGGTTCGGGGCGTGACATCCCCGTTTAAGTGGTATCGGGCGGGTCTGTGAATGGAGTGATAAGGTGCGATGAGTTATGGGATAGTTAGTAGGAATGGCTTTTATTTCATGCTGGTGCATGTGGCTGATAGCTGTTTGGTAGATTGTTTGATGTGGATCACTCAAATTCTAATATGGGATTAGAATTGAGAAATAGGTTTCTGTAAAGATCCTGTAGATGAGTGATTAGGAGCAGAGGACTCCTAGAGAGAACCTTTAGACCAGTTACTCGGGGTGGTATGCCGACAGGGATCGGTACCCGAGGTGGTCGTGGCGAAGCGCCGGCTTAGACTAGCGCGAGTGTGAGAGTACCACTGTAGGTCGGTACTAGTGTAGTAGCACCGAGCGATCCTAGGTTCGATGGGATCGTTCTGGCGCTAGTGTTCTTTGGGAGCTCGTTGAGCCATAAGCTCAGGATCGAGCCGCTGTTGTTGCCGTGCCTGTTGAGGCCCAGCCTGGAGTTGTGATGTGGGAGCAAGCCGTTGCATCCGAGTCGAGGTTCAAATTCAGTAGAGATGGAAACCAGTTTGGGAAGGAGCTTATGATTGGAGAAAAGTATCCCATTTTCGTCCAATTTGAAATGCGGGATGGTCAGGTCAGCAATGAATCAGAATGGAGTGTGTTGTGCTGACGGAAGCCGACATGGATCAGTCCCATGTCCTGGTAAGACGGGTACTTGTTATGTCTGTGACCAACAGGGTTACCTTGCCAGAAACGGTCTTAGAAAGCCGATGGGACAGATTGAAAGGAGTGCGCCATAGAACGCATCGTGGGGTTATTGGAACAGGCCCTTAGTGCAAGTAAGAGAGCATGCTGTCATTCAACAGGAGATAGAGGACTCATTGATTGTGTGCCAAGTTTGTGAAAGAAAGAATCATGAGTCAGCCCAGTGTCAGAGTATAACGGGAGCATGCTTTGAATGTGGTCAGCACGGCCATCGGGATAGGAACCGTCCACATAAGTCAAAGAGAACTCGAGCATCGCTACCGCCGGCAGGACGCCACTAGGATGGCGAAAGGAATATGAGTGGATTGACCATGCATCGATCAAAGGAAGAATGTTTTTAGATGTTTTTATCAGAGTATCGCAGCGAGATTTTCAAAGTGAAGGTTGTAGAATTTTCGTTGCGGTGATAAAGTAATAGAAAGATGAATCTCGACTATAGCCGTTCTTGAAGGGTTTGCTTATATATGACCTGGAAGTCATTTATAAAAAGGTCTGGCTTGAGGAGCTTTCTGGGGTTATGAATCGTGGTAGAGATATGATTCAGTTTGTTCAGTTAGCTTGTGAAAGTTTTGAATTACTAAAAGTCGGAAGGGACCTCCAATCCCTGTTATTTGTCACTGAAGACAACTTGGTTCTGGTTGTAGGTTGCCAAATCTGTATGGCAACTGTAGTGGATACATTAGTTGAGGAACCGAATATGGAGAACATAGCCATGGTACAGAAGTTGTCTGAGGTGTTTCCTAAAGAACTGCCAGGTCTGCTGTCAGAAAGAGAAATAGAGTTCGTGATTGAATTAGCACCTGAAGCAGAGCTAGTCCCTAAGGCTCCTTACTGGATGGCTTTATCTGAGTTGAAAGAATTGAAGGTGGAGATGCAGGAATTGTTAGATAAGGGATTCTTACGTCCTAGTGCATCACCTTGAGAGCACCATTCTGTTCGTGAAAAAGAAAGATGGTTCGTTGCGTTTGTGCATCGATATTCTCCAAGATTGACTTGAGGATAGAGTATCATTAGTTGAGGATCAGGAAGAAAGACATACCGAAATTGGCATTTCGCACTTGATACGGCAATTGTGAGTTCACTGTAATGCCGTGTGGTTTGACGGACACTCCAAATTTGTTAGTATGGGTCTGATGAACAGAATGTTTAAGGGTACTTGGATTAGTTTTGTGATCGCGTTCATTGATGTTATCCTGGTGTGTTCAAAGAGTGCTTAGGAGCACAAGAGACATTTGAGGATGGTACTTCAAATCTTGAGGACTCTTGGATTTTACGATGAGCTTAGCAGATACGAGTTTTGGATGACTCGTGTTGCGTTCCTAGGTCACGTGATTTCAGGAGGAGGAATCTCCATGGACCCCTTACAAGATTGAAGCAGTGAATAGTTGGCCGAGATTGACTATAGTGAAAGAGATCATAAGTTTTCGGGGTTTAGCAAAGTATTACAGAAGGTTTGTGGAAGGGTTTTCAGCTTTAGCGTTGCCGTTGACAAGACTATTGAGGAAGGAAGAGAAGTTCGTGTGGACAGGCAAGTGCGAGCGTAGTTTTCAAGAGCTTAAGAAGAAGCTAACTACCGCACCTGTGCTGACCATACCGTCTGGTCCTGGAGGTTATGAGATCTACAGTGATGCGTCTTTCAGTGGACTGGGTTGCGTGCTGATGCAACATGGTAGGGTTGTTGCATACGCGTCCCGTCAGTTAAGGCCTAATGAATTGAATTACCCGACGCATGACTTAGAACTTGCAGCTATTATCTTCGCTTTGAAGATTTGGAGACATTAATTGTGCAGGCAAAGACTCCAGATCTCCGTTGACCGTTAAAGTCTCAAAGTATTTATTCTCTCAGAAGGAATTGAATATGAGATAGCACTGTGAACCAGATCTTTGAAGGACTAGGATGGTGGTATCTCGGTATCACCTTGGAAGGATGAAAGAAGTCACCGATGCGTTGAGTCGAGAGTCTTCATTTGTGCATATCTTTGGTTAAAGTATGGACCTTACTTGAGAAAGTTCGAAATTCGATTTTCAAATCTGAGGTAGGCCACCCTCGGAATTGAACCGGATAATCAGGTTAGAATCAGACGCTTCAGTGGACAGACTCAGAGATTCAAAAGATTTTGCAAGGGGATACCGAGAAGAGGAGAACTGATTTTCAGATTTCTAAGGACGATTGTGTGTACCTGAAGATACAGAGATTAAAGAAGAGATCTTATCGGAAGTTGGTCGTAGCAACTTCAACATTGTCCAGACAATACGAAGATGGGTCAGAATTTGCATTAATAGGATAGGCAGACCGGTATGAAGACAGATATCATTGATAGGTCGCAAGTGTCAGATGTGCTAACAAGAGAAAGCACGGTTTTACAAGTCGAGAGGACCTTTGTAATCTCTCGAGATCTCCGTGAGGAAGTGGGAACTCGTCACAATAGATTTTTGTGACAGTCTATCGAGGAGTCAATGTGTTAATAATTTCATTTTGGGTAGTAATTGACAGACGGAAGAAATCAGCCCACCTTGTGGTCATGCGAAAGGATCTTGATTTGATTAAGCATGCAGAGGTGTTTGTGCATCGATAATTCATTTGCATAGAGTGTCGTGTCGAGTTATATCGATTTAGACCAGAGGTTCCCGGTTTCAGCAGACGACAAATGGTTCATTTTTGAGATAGTGCGAAGCGAGTGTACGAACTTCGCTTGTTGAGTTGAGATCGAAAAATGAAAGGTCGCAGTCCAGTCGGCCTTCGGCGATCGGTGGACGCAGATTGCAAATATCGGTGACGAATTAAGGACCGCTCAGAGCCGCCGGGAAATTTATGCAATTATGCGTTGAAAACCTTTGAATTTTCAGGTTGAGAATCCTATTATTCCTTGGATGTCACCTAGGATAGGGACATCTCGAATTGTTAAGAAAGGATTAGCTGGAACTGTTTAAACGGTGGAATATTTCGGGTTGGGATCAAATAAGAGATTTGGCTTTAAATGGAAAAAGGAAGCAGTTTGGTGCACTGTCGGCGCCTCTAGCCGAGTGGTACCCGGGATGAAGCTCGCTGGTCCAAAGTCGGGAGTTCGAATCCCCGACGCGGCAGTTAGCCGCTTAGTGGAAAGAAAAAGAAAATAAAATAAAAAGAAAAGAAAAAGAAGCAAAATTTTGCAATTTTCATTTTTGAAAAAATTGGACAAGTGCTTAGCCTTTTGGAATCAAGAATTGGTCTGGTCAATTTGGAAATGTTTCGGCAAAGATCGAGGATCTTGGATAGCGAAGACGGAAATGAAGGAGTAGAATTGATGAGACGACAACACCCCACCATTTTGAAGAAGAATTTTAATGGTTTAAATTTCGAGACGAAATTTTTATAAGAGGAAGAGTTGTGACATCCCGATTTTCCAATTCTGTTTTCAATTGAATAAGTCGGGTATTTCATCTCGTGCACCTATAGCTCTCTTCTCTCGAGATGGCCACTCACGAGATAACTAGTCTATCGAGTGAAGCCGTTAAGGAATTTAAATGCAATAGGCTTGAGAATCGACCATGAATCGGCTGCTCGATCGTATTAATCTGCAAGGATCATTACGACACCGTCGAATCGAACGAGAGATCGCAATAGGTTGATCCAACTGAGATACATGATTAGAGCGTGGGTGATTCCACCTGATTGTAATATCCTCGTCGACCAAAGACTGAACCGATTATTCTGTCGTTTTGGGTACCCGTCCGTATTTGAAATCTCGAGATTTTCAGGACAATCGAGAGTCGCCAATGTGTCGAAGATTTATATCGTGACTTGAAATTAATCACCCACGGGTCAATTGCACTGAAAATTTCTAAAAGCTACCCGGTAGATTAGGACGCGCTTAAATCGCGCTAGATTGAAATTAACCGTGATTTTAAACCCGAATTCAGAAATTGAAAGTTCTACCATATCACAATTCATTTTAGGAACGTCGACTCATCTTCAGAAGATTTTTCTACAAACCGAGATTTTTGGCGAAAAAGCAAAGTAAGGCCGTTTTTGTTCGGGATTGTCAAAGGGCCGTTTTAATCGAATCTTCGGAATGCAAGTTGGATCATTTGATGGGAAAAAGTCGTAAGAGAGAGAAGGACACATGGGTGGATTTAATTGAGCTTCAATTGATTTGAATTGATTGAGAATTGATTGGAATTGAAGAGGATTTGAGGGAGAAATGTCCAAAATTCGTAGCCCCCATGGTACACAACTTGTTGGACCATTTGGCAAGCTTCTTGAGGAAGCTAAGGTGAGGAAAATGGCTGAGGGTGAGGGCCAAGAGTGGTGGGGGCATGAGTGAGGAGAGTTGGACAAGTGTTGAAGGCTTGTGAGCCCAAGGGGAGCCCCCTCTTCAGCAGACCTTCTTCTCCCTTATTTCATGGCTTTCTCCATGGTTGAGAGAGTTTAGAAGCTCAAGAGAACCAGAGGAAACCAGCTGAGCCAGCCCCACCGTCGCACACCCACCGGACCAGCCAAGCCCATCGTTTTTCTCTGTTTTCCCCGCGTTCCAGTTTCTGCTCCAGCCGACCTTTCGCCAAAGATTCGAGTTAAAAGTTATCTTTCTGTGAGAATCAGCCAACGCTCCACCCACTGTCGCGAAGAGCACATCCAAACCGTTCAGGAGGACTTGACGGTTCCCGAAAGGAGCCCTGTAGCCTCCCGAAATTGGGCGTGAAGGAACGGTCCGCCGGACCGCCTGGTTCCGCCCTGCTCCGCCTGTTTCGCGTTTTCTTGCTGTTTCGCCCATTTCCGACCCTTTCTTTGCCCATCCCAACCTCCAATAAGATCCCCAAGACCCCCGGGAGCCACCGGTTGCTAACCACCCGCTCGCCGGAGCTCCGAGCGGCCCGTTTTCGCTGTTGAAGTTGCTGGTTTCTTCTCTGCAGTTCAGCCCAGAACAGAAGCAGAAAACCAGCAAGGGTTTTCAGTCGTCGTGGCCCGTTTTCAAGCCCTTCCCGGCCTCCGTTGGTGTCGCCGCTTTGGGGTTTATCGACCGCCTTGGCGTCGTGGTCGTCGTGAACTCACCGGCGTGCAAAACCGGTGAGTTTATCCTCTAATCCCTGCTTAGTAAGTTAATGATGCTTAAGGGATGTTTAGATTAGTCTAATTAGGCTTAGGTGGTTAGATTAGATTATTTTAATGTAAATTAGATTAATTGCATGATTAGTTTAATGGATGTTTAATTATGGCTAATTGTATGATTAAATTAGTGTAATCTTGTTTAAGCCCTAATTAATTATTTTTAATTAATTAATTATTTCGAATTTATAAATATTATTTTATTAAATTATATTATTATAATTTAATATTTAATTATTTAATTTTCGGAATTAAATTTAATTATTTAATAATTTCGAAAATTTTGCCTTTGATGGCCGGTCGTTAGAATTTCGCGGCCGATCTTGATCAGCAGTGTGGTCAGTTTGTGCCAATTGCATGTTGAAATTGAGAAATTGAGTGATTGATGATTTTGGTTAATAATTCCAAAAGTGTGGAATTGAGTGATATTGATGAAGTTGTGGTATTTAACTTGAAAATACCCAGTGTTGGCTTTTAGCACCGTAATTGCTTTGTATGACTAGTTTGAATCGTTGGTTGTTATTGGATTGAATATCCAGTTCTATGGTTTATTATTGAATGATCGCTTTGGTGAGCAATTGTTCATATATTTTATCAACTTGTGAGAGCAAAGATATCGTATCGGCCTATGTGCTTCGATACGCGCCTTGTGAGAGCAAGATACCTTATCGGCTTGTGTGAGCTAAGATCGTTTTATCACCTTGTGTGAGCACGATCTATATATCAGCCCGTGAGAGCAATGATCGTTTATCGGCTTGTGAGAGCAACGATCCATATATCACCTTGTGCGAGCTATCATCTATATATCGGCTTGTGTGAACTACCATATATATATATATATATATATATATATATATATATATCAGCTTGTGAGAGCATTGCATCCATTTCAGCTTGTGTGAGCCGTGATTGTATTGATGGATGAATAGATGGTATGGTTTAATAGATGGTATGAACTGATAGATGTGTGGATCGTATGATATCAATTGGATTGATTGAATTAATAGACCGATGGGTGTGTCGGTAGTTTCAGCTTGTGCGAACATTGTTTGAATATGAATTGTACTGACGTGCAGGAAGGGATTGAGGCGAGGTAAGTCCTCTATCCTATTTGTGTGGCTAGAGCGCCCTGAGGCTTATTTTCTTCCTAATCGAGTTTTAGGGGGTAGGACTCGCTGAGACATTGTCTCATCCCGCCTTTGGGGAAAATATTTCAGGTCCTTAGATGGCGGTCGTGGAGGACTCGAAGCCATGGACATTTGTGGAGGTGGAGATCGAAGAATCGGCGAACGTGTCGACTAGTGGTCATAGGACAGTTCCCTTTTGTTGAGCCTCGTCTATTTTGTAGACAATCCAGTGTTGTATATAAACCTATGTGTTTATAAGAAGGCTTGTTTGGTTGTGATTGATTGCCTGTTTTTCTATCCCAAGTTAAATGTTGTCAGGGGATTTGTTTCGCTTCCGCATGTGCAATAAAAATGAATGGGTCGGCGACGTGTCCTGGGAAGTCGCATAATTTCTATCGACCAGAGTGGGATGTTCGCGTGCTCGAGGTTCGGGGCGTGACAGCAAAAGTTTAAGAATGAGAGTTAGATCAAGAGTAGAATAGAACTAACCAAAAAAAAAAAAAAAACTTCTCTTGTTTCCTTTTTCTTTTCTTTTTTCTATGAAAATGTGTCCCATCACCACCTCTTTGACCTAGTCAAAGAGATATGGCTTGATATTACAGGATCCATCAAACCCAACGCCTTTGATTACTGATTTCAACACTTTTTGCTACTTCTTCTGGAAATTAAATGCTACCTTGTCAACCACTGGGGGTTCGCCCCAGTGGCCACCCTTCCATCTTGGAAGGGGGAGGTTGGGGGTTCAAATCCCCACCTTCTCGGGGGGATTAGGGTGGGGAAGATTTCATTTCAGGAGTGGGTTTCGACTCCCATGCCCTGCAATGAGGCATGGGTAAAAGTCTGAGAGTGAGTGTTAGAGTAGGATTAGAATAGGACTGACAAAAAATAAAAATAAAATGCTACCTTGTCCTTCGACGAGTCACATTCCGGTGATTGCATCTCGATCAGCCGCCGAACGTGCCTTTGCACATGATTAGATCCACGCGGCAAAGTGCCTTCCACGTGATCAAATGCACCAGCAGCGTGCAGTGACGTCACTGTGAAGATACGTAGTAATGCCTAGACGGTTAACCCTCGTAGATTTTTAAACTCCTAGTCTGAAAAAAGAAAGCACAACACAAGAAAGAGGAAATAAGTACATGCTAAGTGTCGAAATTTGACACGAAAAGACACTAAAGTATCAAAATTTAGAAAAGTGACATTTAGGTGCAATTTTTTTTTAAAAGTGAGACACTTCAATTGTTATCTCTTCCATAAATCTTATGTGGCAAAATTTTTATTATTTTTATCACATATGTGGCTCACCGAAGAGCTGACTCAGTAGAAAAACACAAAAACGATGTCATTTTTGTGCGAATTCTAATTTTTATACTTTATAAAATAAATAAATAAATAAATAATTTTAAAGGAGGGAGGAAGAAGGCGGGCCGAGGGCTGAGCCCTCGCGGCCGTTGCCTCCCTGCTGTTGTCGGGAAAGGTCGGCAAAGTTGGGGGGAGGGTCGGTGAGGGCCCGTGAGCCCTCGCCCAAATCGAGGTCAAGGGTTGGGCGATAGCCCTTAGCCTAGCCGAGTGAGGACCACCAACCCTTGTTGGATTTGGGGGAGGGCTGCGACCATCGCCACTAGTCGGCCAGGGTCGTTAGGCACTAGCCTAGGGCCTGGCAACCCCAGCCCAACTCCCTTTTTTCTTAAAAAAATAAATAAATTTAGTTTTAAATTTAATTAAATTAATTTTTATATTAATTATTTTACTACGTCAGAGAAAAAACGACATCGTTTTGCACTTACCTCACTAGAAAATTGCCACGTTAGTATTTTCGCTGGATTTTCTCGCCGTTAGCACTTAAGTGATCCATTTTGTTCCAATTTTGGCACTTAAGTGTTATTTTCCTAACTTTTGACACTTAAGTATCTCTCCATGTCAAGTTTTGATATTCTAAATGTCCGATACTCCAAGAAAGAGATTTCAAGCTCTCAAAAATTGAACCATTGATGTGGTTGGCTGAATTGGTTAAGACTTGCTCCATGGTGGTTTGAAGCCATCATGGGTTCTTAAGCCCCTAGATGCTTCTCGATCTTAGGATACTCTAGTCTGTCTGTGGAGTGAGTCTAGCTTTGTATACTAGGTTCAGGGTAAGGGTGAGCATCGGTCTAGGGTCAACCCTTGACCAACCCTAGACCTGGACCGGCCCAACCCTGCCGGTCCTGGTACGGTTACCAGGGAGACCGGGTTAGTCCTCGGTCTTAGAATTCCTGAACCAGCACTATGAGGGTTGGTCAAATCCCGGATCAACCTAATATTATATTATATATTATTTATAATTTTTTTATATAGAGAAAATCCTAAAATAAACGTGGTCAACAATATTAAATAACTCTTTAGTGAAGAGTTCAAGTAATTTTGCATTATTTTTTAATAACTTAGATCTTTTAATGTCTTTTACGACGTCAACAGCTATAATTTACAAAGGATGAAAATGTTTTTACGAGGAGTTCTCACGGCCTTCAAAAATGGCATAAATAACTCCTCACGGTATCCTTCTCTAATACTCGTTCTCTTCTGTCTTATTTGTCATCTTAGTATTTAATTTGCCAAAATCGAAAGAAACAACTTCTCTGCTCGCCACTCGACACTCGTTTCACTCACTTTGGGTTACTTATGTCGCTCGCCACTCGATGCTCGCCTTGCTTTTTGCTCCCTGCTTGACGCTCGACGTTCACCCCACTTGACACTCGTCGCTCGCCTCTCTTAGTTGACCTCGCTTGTCACTAAACTCATAAGGTCGGTCCGATCCTCGCTCGCCTTTTCAGGGAATACAAAAAATGAAACAAAAAATTATCGGTTGGTCCCGAGTTGATCTTGGAATCGGACCAAACCCATTGGGTTGGTCTGGTCCTTGGTTGCCTTTTTAGAGAATACAAAAAATGAAATAAATAAATTATTGGTTGGTCTTAGGTTGACCTTGGAATCGGACCGAACCCACTGGGTCGGTCCGGTCCTCGGTCCCAAACTCAATGGGGTTAGTCCTCGGTCTAAAAAATTGAGGACCGGCACTATGCGGGTTGGTCACGGCCCAACTCGTATCATGCTCACCCCTAGTTTAGGGACTGGTTTCACTTTACTCCAACTCATATCCAGTGATGAGGTAAGGGAGTGGTTGCGGGATTCCATTGAAATGAGCGGTAGCTACGGTCAAAGCCCCATGAACGAGTGACTCAAGAATGACCAAATAGAAGCCGGCGGGCCTCATTCCGATGAGGTAAGGGAGTGGTTGTGGGGTCGAGAGGCTTGGAACAAGAAGTTCGGGTCAGCAATAGCTTAAGGCACTAAAAATGTATTTCCCCCAAACTTATGTATGCTATATTAGTAAATGAAATATGAACAAAAAGTTCCCGAATGGGTGGGAGTCGAGGTCTATGATTAGTATTTATTGATAGTTTAATTAAGCTTCCATTTATTCAAAGAAAAATTTTTTTCGAGAAATTATTCTCTCACTTTCCAAGTATCTAAATTAGGGGTGTGCAACCGGACCGGGTCAACCCGGTTCCCGGATCGGCCCACCCGGAAAACAGGTCGGGAACCGGTTCCGGTTGAAACCGGTCCGGGAACCGGTTCCCAAAGTTCGAACCCGTTTGAACCGGTCCGGGAACTGGTTCCGAGGGAATACCCACCCGGAACCGGATCGACCGGACCGGTTCGGGAACCGGTTTAAGAACCGGTTTTAAGGCAAAACCCTAATTCGTTTCTTTCTATCTTTACTCTCAACTTCTCAAGCTCTCACGGTCTCACCTCCGTTGATCCATCCATCCGAGCGCTGCGCCCACCGTCGCCTTCCTCTCGCGACATCGGCTTCAACATCACCGACCTCCAGGGCGGCAAGGTGGGCTTCGACGCCGTCGCCCCCGGGTCCAAGCTTGACTCGTTGTACACCGGCTTCATCTCCGTCCTCCCGGATCGGTCGTTGCTGGCCTGCAATTTCCTTGCGAGTTTCGGTTTTCAAACGAGGAGTGCTTGGCGTTGGCATGGCTTAAGCACGTCTCTTGCCTCCTCCTTCCGTCCAACACTTCGCATTTTCCCTTCATCGATGGCCCGAAGTCTCCTTCCCTTCCCTTCTTCTTGACTCGTACTTCTCTCTCTCTCTCTCTCTCTCTCTCTCTCTCTCTCTGTTTGGACTCTTGTAGATTCTTGGGATTGTCTCGGGTGGCTTTGTTCGAGTTCTTGATTCCATCTTGCAAAGATCTCCGTGTACTTGGTCGATAGGCCGATTGGTTTTTGAGTCGTACCCGCTTTTTTTGTCGGGCGTCGTGTGCTTTGCCGCTTCCGAATTCAAGATCTTCCGGTGTCTTAATCGACGGGCGAAGAAGTCTTTGTGCTGATTTTCGTAATTCAAGATATTGCCGAATCCTTGTTTGTGAATCCCGCCTCCAACCCAATTCTTGGGCAAATGGTCGTTTCGATTTGCATTTGTACCCGTTTTCTTTCCCGATCCCGGCCATCCTCGCCGCCCCGCATCGGTGACGAGCCTACGGTACGAAGTCGAGCCCCTCTTTAGACCGTTGGTATCTGTTCCCCGCCCTAACGAGACGTCGATTCATGCCGCGGGCTTCTTACTCGGTGAATTTTGTTTGCGTTCTCGTGGGTTGACCTGGTTTTTTGGATGTAGAATGATAAATCTGGATTGGGAGATGGTGAAAACAGGGATTATATGGTTCTAAAAGTGAATCGTTGATTCATATTCTTGTATAAACTCCTTGATGGAAATGCATATCACGTGTTTGATGAAATGCTGGAACTAGATCCGGATGTGTTTCTAGTAGATCATTGAGCCGAAAGTCGTAATGCATCAACTCAACTCATTCTTGACTTATGAAATCTCACTGTGGCCGGTTGAGTTGGAATACGATGCTCATTTGTTATTGAATTGGCGTTATGATTATCATGTTGGAAATTGCGTCTTGATTTCTCTGGTTTGAGTTGAGTCTTCTATACGAACGGAGTTCGATGTTGGAATCGTTGCTTGTATGCTCGATTTCTCTATTATATCTCATTTTCCCTGTTCGTATCACTCTGATGTGTCATTGCTGTGTATGAGGTGTGGCCGGTGATCAAGTGAGAGCTTGCCTCTCGAAATAGAAGCTCACTGACAGTGGTTGACAAGGCCACAATCATTAACTATGGACTCTCTGCATTTAGTTGTTTTCATTATTTGTGTTTCTTCTTTTCTGTCCGCCATTCACATCTTTGTTATTGAGCTGTTTCAAGGTCCTGTGAGAATGGTGAAAACAGAAAAAATTTGCAAAACAGGTTCCAATATAAACGGGGTTAACCTTGTTCCCTGACCTAAAAAACAAGGTGGGTCGGGAAGAGAGGTCCAATGCAAACAGGGAATACATGGTCAAAAAAAGAGAACCTTAGGTTATAACAGGGTCGGGAACAGGGGCCTGTGTCTGACCCTACCCACCTGGACCCGATCACCCCTAATCTAAATAATGAAAAACTAATTGATTAATGCAAAACATTTTTTATGAAGAAAAAATGAATTTAGATTGGGGAAAATAATTTTCCTTTCTAATCAGAACAAAATCACTTCCCGTGAATCATCAAACAAAGAAGAATCTAACAATCATTTTCATGGATAATATTTCATATAGAGACAATTCCTGAATTTTTAGTCAAAATAAAAAGAAATCTCCCATTTCTTAGAAAAACCTTTTTATTTCGAATTACGGGAGCAATCAATTTGCTTGGAATCCCGCCCACGATGCTGTAGAAGCCGGTCATCCTCTTCCTCCAGCCTTGAGCTTCGATTCGGAATCAGTTCTCTTCCGGGTTGCCAAAACGCCGGCCGGACGAACGATTTTGCCTGCGCCGGAGCGGAGGATGCGATTTGACTTGTTGCATCGAAAGGGAGAGAATACAGGAGGAGGGCAGCTAGAAGAAGAAGGAGAAGGACAGCGATTTTCCCGGCGACGAATTGAATCCTGCCGCATTCATCAAAAGCTGCTGCTCCTGGAGTTCTGAATCTAGTCGCGTAAGGAAAGCTCGAACGGGACTCGTTTCGCATAGCCCAAAAATAGCGAAATTACTTTCGGATTTTGTTCACAAGCTCCCTCAGCGTCTGTTGGAGGAACAGTTCATCGCCCTGCTGCAGTCATGTAGGACCAAGAAGCGGCTCCATCAAATCCACGCCCAGGTAGTCTGTCATGGCCTCGAACGGAACCATTACGTCGCTCCGAAAATCGTCACGGCTTGTGCTCAGCTCAAGGAAATGGGGTATGCCCATCACGTGTTCGACCGAATTCTCGACCCGAATGTTCCTCTCTGGAACGCCATGCTCAGGGGGTGTTCCCAGAATGAATTGAACAGGGAGGTCGTTCTCTTGTTCCGTCGAATGAGGAGCGTGGGCGTGATGCCCAATTGCTTCACTTTCCCTGTCGTGCTCAAATCTTGCGGCAAGATTAATGCTTTGACGGAAGGCCGGGAAGTGCATTGTTTTGTGATCAAGTCTGGTTTTAAAGAAAATCCTTTTGTGGGCACCACCTTGATTGAAATGTACTCAAGTGGGGGAGAAGCTGGTCCTGCTTACAAGGCCTTTGGTGAGATGATTGAGAGGAATGTAGTCGCGTGGACTTCGATGGTGAATGGATACCTCTTGTGTGGAGATGTAGTTTCAGCAAGGCGTCTGTTCGATTTGGCTCCTGAACGTGACATAGTGTTATGGAACACCATGATCTCTGGTTATATCGAAATTGGGGACATGGTGGCTGCACGGAGGCTTTTTGATGCCATGCCCAGTCGGGATGTTATGTCGTGGAACACTATGTTAAATGGTTATGCTAATAATGGGGATCTCGATGCTTGTGAGTGATGTTTGACGAGATGCCTGAACGGAATATTTTCTCATGGAATGGCTTGATTGGAGGATATGCCCGTAGTGGTAATTTCCTGCAAGTCTTAGCCACTTTCAAGAGAATGTTGATTGAAGGCACTGTGAGCCCTAATGATGCCACTCTTGTGACTGTTTTGTCTGCGTGTGCTAGATTAGGAGCTCTTGATTTGGGTAAGTGGGTACATGTTTATGCCAAGGGCCATGGATATGGCGGGAATACATATGTTGTAAATGCTCTGATTGACATGTATGCAAAATGTGGGACTGTAAAGAATGCCCTTAATGTGTTCATCAATATGTGTGCAAAGGACTTGATTTCATGGAATACCATAATAAATGGTTTGGCAATCCATGGCTGTGGAGCTGATGCCTTGAGTTTGTTCCAGCGGATGAAACGTGCTGGAGTTAAACCAGATGGAATCACATTCATAGGCGTCTTGTGTGCCTGCACACATATGGGAATGGTGGCGGATGGTTTCTCATACTTTCAGTCCATGATTGATGATTGCTCGCTAGTGCCTCAAATGGAACATTACGGCTGTATGGTTGATTTGCTGGCTCGAGCTGGTCTTTTGGTCCAGGCTGTTGAGTTTGTGGATTTGATGCCCATAAAAGCCGATGCTGTTATCTGGGCTACTTTGCTTGGAGCCTGTCGGCTACATAAAAATGTTGACTTGGCTGAATTAGCCCTCCATCGGTTAAGTGAACTTGAACCTGGAAATCCTGCCAATTATGTTATGCTTTCAAATATATACGGGGACATTGGAAAGTGGAAGGATGTGGCAAGATTGAAAGCTGCAATGAAAGATACTGGGCGTAGAAAACTTCCTGGATGTAGCTTGATTGAGGTCAATGATGATATTGTTGAGTTCTATTCCCTGGATGAGAGGCATCCTGATAGTGATGAAATATATGAAGCTTTGGACGGTTTGATAAAACTATCAAGGTCATCTGGGCATTCATCTGAGCTAACTGTGTTTGAGGAGTGAACTTATAGAAGAAGGGGCAAATCTAGACAAAGTCAATTAAAGTTACCGACTTGTATCGAGTCGCTTTCTTTTGTTGTGAGGCGTTTAATACAGGTATGATTATTTCGATTTTGGGGGAAGGAAGAGGGATCATCATGACATATACACAAGAAAAAATTTAATGGTTTTCTTCTAAGCCATTCATATTTGTTTTTGTTTTTTTGTTTTTTTCTGTTGTAGACAATCTTCAGAGGAATCAGTTTGTTCTTTTTTAAGGAGAAAAAGGAACAGGTCTCTAATATATATATAGTTTGAATTGATCCTTATAAATGTAAATGAAAACGTTGATGTGATTATTATTTTGCCATTAAATGTAGATTTTCTCAATCGACGAGGCTTTTAAAATCTGTTGACAAATAAAAAGCAGGTATACACAGAGGATCTCGAGCCCCCACCTGTTGCACTTCGTGTGGCGAAGACTGCCGTGTGGCAAGGGCTAGGCGATGTGTCGTCAGGGTTGTGCAACCTTGGCAGGTCCATCTCACCAAGGATTGCACAACCCCGGTGATCGCCTTTTTCGGGTTTGTAACGGGAGGTCTCTGTTTTTGTCTTTCTATTTATTGGGGCTTGAGTTTATTTTATTTTATGCTATTTTAACGCAATCAACACAAAAGACTTTATATTTAGTCCCAAATTTACCCCGAATTTGATGATTTTTCCATCTGCTACAATTCCGAATCTCGACTGCCTAATTCTTGATTTTGTTTGTAATAACCAATGGAGTCACTCAAGTCTAGCAGGTGTCTTGTCCTAGTTTTGATGCGAATTAAGTCCATGCTCCCACCTTCAAGCTGTGGTGGTGATGATTTGCTGGTTTGGGGCAGCAATAACAATGTTTCATGCACTGTTAAAGCAGCTTATGAATCGATTTGATCGAGACATCATTTGCCCATTGATAGACTCTGGAGTTTAGTGTGGAAATGGATGGGCCACAAAGGATTAGAAGCTTCTTGTGGTTAGTTTCTCACCAATGCCTAATTATATTAGTGCGGATTCCTTTGCGCTTCTTGTCCGCAATCTTCTAAAACATTTTTAGACATGCTTAGGGATTGTAAGCATGCAAAGGCTATTTGGCAAAAGATTTTGCCAAGCTTAGGGGGCGGATTCTTTTTTCATGATCTGCACAAGTAGTTATTGGCAAACCTATTGGTTTTAACGACTCTGGTAAAAGAAGTTAACTGGCCACTAGTTTTTGGTGTAACTTGTGGCATTTTTGAAATTGGAGAAACGCGATTATTTCAAACGAACTTCTCTTCCTGGCGCACCTATGGACTTGATTTTGGGATATGTTAAGGACATATGACTAAGAACAGAATGTCTTCTTAAAGGAAGAAACGGGATATGTTTGTAGGTTTGCCTGTCTCTCCTTTTGGTTAAATCAATCTCAATACAACAGAGCCTCTAAAGATAACCTGGGACCAACTTTAGTAGGCGGTCTTCTTCATTATGAATTGGGCAATTGGCTTGTTCTATGGAAGTGTGTTCTTTGCTCAAAGCAGAACTTTGGAGTATATATTTGAGACTATCTAATTGAACATTCACAAACTTATTGTGAAGGTGGACTCAGCAAGCGGCTATTTTTCTTCTTCAAAAATCAACTCCCTCTCTCAATTTTGGTGACATTCTCCTTTCTTGGATGGGGAAAATGATAAGAGTATTACCCAACGGGTCAAAATTGTATATACTTTTAGGTTAGGAAACTCGTGTGCAGATTGGCTAGCAAATTGAATACTAATAATCTGTCAAGAGGTTTATTTCCTTTGTTGATAGGAGATCAGACATAATCAAGTTTTATTAGGAAAGTAATGATGTCAATTTAGGGTTTTGCCCTCATTTCTTACCCAAAAAAAAAAAAAAGTTAACGATTTTTCTCTTACATAAAATAGCAGCAAAAGAACATCCCAAGTGCTCAAATTTGGTACAATGAGACACTTAAATGCTAAAAGTTAAAATGTTACTTCTTTTTTTTTTTTTGAAAAATAGGACACTTGAGTGCCATATCCGACGAATCCCTCCGAAAATCTTATGTGGCAATTTTTTTATTAATTTTACTTGCTTACATAGCTTGCTGGAAGGCTGACTCAACAAACAAACACAAAAATAATGTCATTTTGGCACAATTCGAATAATATAAAAATTAATTAAATTAAATTAAATTATAACACAATTTTTTTTTTTTTTTTTTTTAAAGGAGGAAGATCAAGAGTAGCCGAGGGGGGAGGGTCGGCCGTGGTGGGTCAACAACCCTTGGCTTGGCCAGGCGAGGGCTCACAGGTCCTCATTGCTGGTTGTGGGGTCATCGGCCTTTGGCCAGGGCTTGGCGACCCCGACCGACCCTCACCCCACCTTCCCAACGACGGCGAGGCGGCGGCAACGGCGAGGGCTGACCCCCCTTAGCCGTTGGCTACCGTTCATCTTCCTTTTTTTTTTTTTTTTTTAAATTTAGTTTTAAGTTTAATTAATTAATTTTTATATTAATTATTTACTCAAGTCAACAGCAAAATGACATCGTTTGACACTTGTCTAGCCACGTCAATGTGCAAAACGACGTTTTTTTGCACTTGACTTGTCGGAAAATCGACACGTTAGTGTTTTGGCTAGATTTTCTCGTAGTTGGTACTTAATTGATCAATTTTGCTTCGATTTTAGCACTTAAATGTCACTTTCCTAATTTTCAGCACTTAAGTGTCCTCTCGTGCCAAGTTTTGGCACTCCAAATATCTCGGACTCAAAAAGTTTGGAGTATATGTGACGACCCTAGCACGTCACGGCTAATGTAGAACTATTAACGCAATTATCTTATTCGTTTCACTTTTTCTTAAGCATGCGGAAACGTAATGGACTAAAGTAGTCCTGGGGTGCACATGGACTTCTGTAAATAGGGCAACTTCAGGTGACAAGTTGGGTACATTTAGGAATTGAAAAGGTTAGTACTATTGATTACATTCTGTCATAAGTCGGTCATCCCATCCTCAACCTAGCTATTCATGTGGTCACTTAACTGTGGCCCTTAGCCCCATCCAAAAATCTTCCAAGCTCCCCCAGTTGCCCTCCTTCCTCCTTTATACTCAGTGGGTGTGCAACTTTGTTCCTTGGCCTGTCGACAAATAGTGGGAGGGGACCCACCGTGCGCTTGTTGACACGGGTGTACACTCCAATGCATCCAAACATTACAAGCCTTGTCGGAGGCCCAATATCCACAACCAAATCAAATGTGATTCGGATAAAATTCGCATCAAGAAACTAGGGTTTATGAACTCGTCTTCTTGCCAAGTGAAATTGACCAATACTCCATAACGGACTATAGGAGAGGCAAGTGGGATCGATATTCTATTGATATGAAAAGATGAAGTCAACAATCAGTAAGCCTAAGCCCAACAAGTAGAAGGTCCGCTGGTTTATACTACATCAATCAATCACCGTATTGATAAAGAAAGCCTTAGTATAAAGTATAGTAATCATCAACTTACCTTAGAACCTTTTCAAAATAATATAATAGATCAATACAAGTATTAGCTCAATTTAAGTGTACCAAGGTTATACTCAATAGGAATCTCCTGTTGCCATCATCATTCGAGGAACTTCGTTACCCCCCAAGGATCTTGCACTCATTCGGCATCGCAAGGTCATCTGAGGGATGGTGTTAGACTCCTAGGCATTCGGAGGAACCTAGTTATCTCTCAAGGCATCTAGACTACAACCCGGGGCATTGCCGTCCTAAGGACCAACGGCTTTCTTAGTGACACATCCACATCATGATGCAGTAATTCCATAATTCAATTTAAAAAGCACATGGATGTTACCGCTATCCAAAGACTCAAGCATGAATTTAATGAATCCTTAGTCATTTTTATCCTCTAAAATAATATAAACTCACCCATGCCAATATTAGATGAATTGTAAGAAGAATCCCATATCCCAAGCTCTAAACTAGCCTTATAAGGCGTTTGACATGCCTCTAGAAGCGGCAGCTGTTGCTAGATAAATGGGTTTTAAAAATTATGAAACTTTAATATAAGATATATAGGATCTAGAGAGACATTTTTCATGAAGGACTTGAAGTCCGATTTAACTCACATAATTCTAAATAATATTTGTAAATTGTGCCAAAAATAGTAAAAATCTCCAAAATGTGATAGAGAAGAAAGATAAAGATTTTGCAAGTTAACTGAGACTGAAAAATCATGCAGATTTTATATGTGATAGCATAGGATATACTCTACAACTTTCATTAAGGAAATGTGTTAGAATTCTTGACCGAAAAATTTGTGGGAAATGGAAAGTAGGAAGAAGTCGGTGTTGTACCCCTACCCCTAAAAACAGATTTCACACAGTAGTTTTTCAAATGTTCTTTGTCATACGAAATCCAAAAATTATGATAAGGGATGACTTTTGTGAAGAACACCCCATAAAATTTGCATCTCATAAGTCGGTACAAAATAAACAAAGGCTCAGGGTCAAGCTAAACCGAACCTTACCTAAGTTCAGCACTAGTTTAATTCAGAATTTCCGCAATCTCAGACCTCATGTGAGCTAGATATCGAGCGGCCATGCTTCTATGGTCCAACCAAACTACTTCGAACTTGACAATTTAACAAGATAGCGCAATCGGAACTTTTGATCAAACGAGGATCCAAACAACGCCTACCAGATTTCTAGGAAACCATCATTGTCAAATAATAATCGATCGATCTAGGATAGAACAGAGGATATCTATTTGTCTTAGGTTCTCGTTGACGGTGGTCACGACTCACGAGTTGGTGGTGCGACGGTGTGACCGACAGGGCAACGCGTGCTGCTGGTCCGGTGGTCAACGGCTTTTTGGCCTTCTCTGTCTTCTGCGAGCGAGCAAGGAAGGTAAATTGGAACTGCTTGTTTGTTCCTTTTGGCTCGCTGGCAGCAACGGATTGAAGAGAAGCAACTGAAGATGGGCGTGAGGAGCAAAAATGGGGTGAGTTCTGGGGCGTGAAAACAGAAAGCGAGCGGCGGCCTCTCTCTCTCTCTCTCTCTCTCTCCTCTCTGTTCGCTCCTTCTACCGCCAACGCTGTCTTCACCTAGGGCGATAATTTGTTGACTCAGCAATCCCAGCTGCTGTGTTGTCGCCAGCTTGAGGGAACAGATGGGAGGGCACACGTTGGTGTCTTCGGGCTGATTCGGCGAGAGGGGTTGAGTGCCAGGTGGAGGAGGGATATGGCATCACTCGGGGGCAGGCGGCGCTGATTGGGTGACACCGTGGTGCGAAGATGGGGCAGCAGTGGTGAGTGGGCGAAATCAGGTGGTGGCGGTGGTGAGGACTTGTTGTCGAGGTGGCATCGATCGTGAAACAATGGCGCTGTCATTGGGACTTAGGTGACTCGGTAATGACGGGAATGAATGGGGTTGTAAGTTGTCGTGGTGGTGCTATTGGTACGGTCCGATGACGAGCTTGATCACATAGCGTGGTTCATCCAGTATTCAGGGCACATTATTTCTCAAGCGAAATTTCAGATGTTATAATATATTTGGGACTAGACCTAAAGTTAGGTGTTATTTTAGATAAAGAAAAATTTCAGGGCAGAATTTTTCTTTTGTCAGTTTAGGGCAGATTTGAACTTGACAATTTTTAAGGGAATTAGGCCACCAATATTACGACAGAATAGTAGAACTCTTCTCCGACTTGTCTTCTACCTGATCGGAACCAAAAGCGATGTGAAGACTTCACTTTTTAAGTCAACTGACAACCCTGAACTCAAATCATATTATTCCATCTTCAAAGAGGTCAAAGACAAATCTCAGTGAAATTCTCGTGGTTCTGAGGTTTTGGAATCGACCCATGAAAGCCTGTGGGGAAGCTTGGAAATCCTGTCAAACGAAGTTGAATTTTAGAGTTATGAATTTTTATGTGACTTATCATATCAATTGAGATATTGTTATGCGCCGTTGGGCAATAAAATTTGACGGAAACTAATAAAGGGTAAATGTGTCACATATATCAATATCGATTGGGGGATTTTTGATGACCTAAAAATTAGTTTGGAGTAAATTTATGACAAATGTACCAATTTTAAATTTTTTTGTGAATTAACCTATATATAAACATCTATATTGAAGTCTGTTCCCTAACCTATCTTTCTCTCTCTGTTTCTTTATTTTCACTTCTGAAATTTGAACCTACACCCGTTGCTGAACTGGACCGAACTGAACTGGTATGGTCATAGAATGATTCAGACAAATTTCAAGTCTCAATTACTCTCTTTATGCTGTTGTCCTAACCTGGCTCCAAGTAGGAAGGGCAGCCCTGGTCAAATTTAGAGGGGCATATATGCCTCAACCTCTCCGATGAATCCATCTCTCTCGCTCTTTCTTTCACATTCTTCGGTTGTCCTGGAATAATCTTAGATACCGCCATAAGAAAGCGTACCGACATCATGAGAGAAATCTACTTAGAATTCGGGTCCTGGTTAATCCAGAACCAGTAGAGAGAAGACCTACACTTTCCACGTCATTCGCCGGCCTTCAGTACGGTAAAGCGGTTGACCCATTGAATCGTGTGGACCAGGAATATGGTGAAAGTGAAAGCTCTCGCGTCTACATGGTCCCAGTCCATGAGTACCTATATTAGGACACAACACATCAGATCATCCGATGATATCCCAAGTGTCATTATGTAGCCGGAAACCTCTTCGACACATCTCCGCCCGCCCCCTCAATCCACGATGACCAGAACCAGAACTGCAGCACCTCCTCCTCCTCTCCCAATCAACACAAGCCTCTCACTACTGTTACTCTTTGCTCTGTCTTTATCGCCCCGACCATCTCTCTCTCTCGTTGACCCCTACTTTGGAAACTGCAGCCTCCCCGTCGCCTGCGGCGGCCTGAACATCACCTTCCCGTTCTATGTCCGCGACTGGTGGCCCTCCTATTGGGTCTCCCTGGGCTTTGACTTGTCCTGCGACAATGATCGCCCAGTCATCACCTTCTCTGGCGACGACTATGTCGTCCGCGACATCTTCTACCAGAACCACTCTCTCCGTGTCTCCAACGCCGGCATCTCTGACGACAACTCGACTGCATTCTCTTACTGCGTGCCCGGTTCTCTCAAGAACCTGACTCACCTGCCGACTCAGTTCCAGCTAAGCCAGAACGGTTCCGCCACTCTCTCTTTGTTATACAACTGCAACATCTCTCTCCACAGCGATGAGCACCTGAACAACAGGATCGGCTGTTCTGGCAAAGAAGAAGGCGAAAGCGGAGTCGTTTAAGGGATATATGGGGATGGCAAGGATCCAGGAGTTATTAATGCGACAAGAAAGTGCTGGACATTGGTGGAGGCGCCGGTAGCGGCCCAGTGGTGAGAGGGGGCGGAGATAGAGGAAGCGTTGAGGAGAGGGTTCCGGTTGAATTGGACGGCAAGCGATTGCAGTGTGCGCGAAGCGAGTGGTGGCAAGGGCGGGTTCAATCACCACTCCCATCATTTCCGGGGTCACTGCTTTGGGGGACATCCTGCTTGCCCATGTCCACAAAAGGGTTTGTTTTATTTCATATTCGGTCTGTGTCTGATTCATCTACATAAAGTGAAGCCTCGCCTGTATAGCTAACCATACACTCTCTTCTTGCCTTTGAGCCTTTTGTATCAAGTCGTGCAACATCTAATTGAGCAAATGCTACCGTTTTTTGTATCAAGTCGTGCAACAGAGCAAATGTTTTAGTCGAAAATTATCCACAAATTAAACTTTCATAAATTCAGTATTAAATTTTTAAATTTTGTCAAATGAGTCATCAATGTTTTTATATTTTGCTAACTAGATCCATTTGATCAATTATGATAAAAAAAAATTGCTAATGTAGATAGTGATCGTCTTTCAATAATTTTTAATATTTTTTGATATATTTCCTTATTTTCTTTTCTTCTCTTTTTCCTCTCTTCTTTTTTTTCCCCATTTTCTCTTCTCTTTTTTTCTTCTTTCTTCTTTCTTTTTCCCTTTTCCTTTGCCCGCCACCATTGGGCTTCGTGGGTGGCCAGCGAAGATCGCTGGCCTCTGGCAAGGAGATTCACTACCTGCATTTATCATTACTTTTCCCTCTAATTTAGTTCTTTAGCACCAATACTAAAACAGCCATTTTAAAGACGTCGAATAAGAGTCACTATAATGAGTACGGATCAAAATATGAAGCCTAAGTCTTTAGATCTTATATGTATGGCGTCCTCTTTGACTGTTGTAACCATGCTTACCAGCTCTAACCATTGGCGTGCATCAACACTCTCCAGAAACATTCATGTCGTGTCCGATATTCCCACACGTGTTCGACATGTGGTCAATGAGTGTCGAAAAATCCGACACATGGTCAACTATCTCCGACACATGAGTCCAACAAGAACGTGGTCAATTTAAAAAATTTTCAATACTTGAAGGGTCAAAATGTAAATATACAAAAGAAAAAAAAAAAGAGGTAGGGCAGGTGGTTGGGCGTCGCTTCCGCTACCGCTACCACTGTTGGAGGGGGCCGGTGAGCCGGCGACCTCATTGACCATAGGTGGTAGAGAGGGGGTGGTCCTCGCCGCCCGAGGGAGGCCATTGTTGGCTAGGCAAGGGCCGGCGAGGCTTGCCCAGATCTGGGTGACGCCGTGCCCTCGCTTGGGCCTCGCCTAGGGTTGGGGAGGCTTGCCAGCCACAGGCGAGGGCCGGCGTCACCTACATCTGGGCAAACCTCGCCCGGGGCTCGCTTGGGTCGGCAAGGGTCACCCTCCCTCGCCAGCCCCCTTCGACGGTGGCCTGGCACACCGCTGATGGGGGCAGTGGTAGCGGCATGCTCAACCACAACTGTGCCTCTCTTCTCTCTCTCTCTTTCTTGTTTTTTTCAATTTTGTTTTTTAGAATTATTTTAGTTTTTTTAAAAGTCTTTTACTATGAAAGAATTAATAAAAAAATGCTACATATGATAAATAAATAAATTTAAAAATACAATTTCAGCATTTTCCTTTAAACAATGTTTTTTTTTCCTCAAGTTTTACATTGTAATAAAATGCAGTTGATTTTGTCAAATTAAAATAATAAATAATATTAAAAATTTTGAATTAATATTTTTAGTGTAAATTAATTCTAGACTCTTTTTATTATGGTTTATTTATGTATTTATATATTAGAAATATATTTAATATATAACGTGTCGGAATTTTCTATTTTTAAGAAATAACATGTCAACGTGTTGTGTGTGGCATGTCCGTGTTGGTGCTACATAGCCTATAGATATAGATGGGAGGTAGGCAAGGGTGGCTTGCTTCTCTTCTCCAAGGCTACCTTTCCCGCCATTGTAAAATGCATTCCTGCTGGTGTCATCTTATTTTTGATTGAGACATTTACCTGACGAGGATGTGTCTTCCAGAAAGCTCGGAGAAGGAACAGATAAGAGGGCCCTTGTAACAGCGCAGCATGGCATTTCGGCGATGAAAGTGGCAATAGGTACTCCATTTAACCTACTTTGTGTTTCATACACTAGTTCACCGCACAGAAACCTTGACAAAGTTTTGCTTTTCATTAGAACCTTAGACTAGTAAAATGATGAACTGAAGTTGTTGATTGCCAATCTTTTACTTTTCTCTAATCATCATCAGGAGTTGAAATTGCGGTTGTCATTCTAGTAGTCTATTCCATTAGGAAGAAATCGATGACAAGAAAACATATGACTTGGATGATGGGAAAGAAAGAACATTCTGCTGCCGCAAGAAAAATAGAGGGGCTGGTCTCTTCGAGAAAATATACCTACAAAGATATCAAGAGGATGACCAATTCTTTCTAGGAAAAGTTGGGTCAAGGAGGTTATGGTTATGTGTACAAAGGCAAGCTTCGAGACGGTCAACTTGTGGCGTGAACCTTTTAAAGAAACTAAAAGGCAATGGAGAAGAATTTATCAATGAAGTTGCGAGTATCAGGAGGACTTCTCATGTCAATGTTGTTAGCCTTAGGCTTTTTCTTTGAGGGAAGCAAAAGAGCTTTAGTTTATGAGTTCATGCCCAACAAATCACTCGAAAAGTTCATATTCAAAAGCAACATTTTAGAGGCAAATCAGCAATTAGTTGGGAGACATTATACAACATCTCCCTAGGCAGAGCATAAGGGCTAGAGTACCTACATCGAGGCTGTAATGCTAGGATCTTGCATTTCAACATAGAACCTCACAACATTCTCCTCGACCAGAATTATTGTCCGAAGATTTCCAACTTTGGTCTTGCCAAAATATGTCATAGAGAAGAGAGTACTGTGTCGATGTTGGGTACACGCGGTACTCCAGGCTACATTGCTCCAAAATTGGTCATTAGGAACATGGGAGGGGTTTCTCACAAATCGGATGTCTATAGTTATGGCATGATGGTTTTGGAAATGGTTGGCGGGAGAAAAAATGTTGAAGTTGGGGTGGACCGTAGTAGTGAAATATATTTTCCTCATTAGATTTACGAAGAAGATGATCATAATCAGCTTATGGTGCATTCAGATTGATCCAAGAGATCGACCATCGATGTCTCAAGTTGTGGAGATGCTAAAAGGAAGTATTGAAGCCTTGCAAATTCCTGCCGAACCAATCTTGTCAACCCCCTCATTGAGATCCCCCGTAGCTACTACAAAGGAGAGTTCACTGCTGCAATTTGATGTCATCACAACATCTGTATAAACTTATATGAGATACTTATTTTAAGAATTTTCTGCCTTTGTTTACTTCGGTGGTAATTTCATAGAGAATGGAGATTCTTGGGTGCTTCCATTCACAAAAGCTCAATTGTGATTGTTATTCTGATGCACTTGCTGATCAAAAGAGAATGGTAAGAACTCATAACGTATGGGAGGCCATGGATTCAGACATCCGTCTCTTCACTTTACTGATATTCTAGGATTATTCCGCCTTCAGTTTGAGCCACTGGCAATGGCATACTTAAGCAATTTCGCTTTGTTTCGTGATTAGTATCCGATGATAATGGTAGTCAATAAAGTAGATAAAATAGATATTAACCCCAAACCATCTTCCAAACTAAAATTTAATAATTACCAGAAACATTATATTATACATCAACAACATATAAAGGAAAACCAAATAAAATTCTTAAATGGTGAGTTAATATCGATTTACAGCCAAATTAATGAGGTTTGCAAATTCTGACAAAAAAAAAAAGAGGTTTGCCAATTGATGTTGATATTTTGTTCTCGAAATATGGGATTGGATGAAGTGAGATGTTTAATCATTTTTCTAATTATCGTAATGAAGTGTCTCTAATTAATGTTAATGACGTGAGGAGGGAATGGAGCTTTGCGATAATGTGGCTCAGTCACAAAACTCCGTTCCACCCACCTTTAATAATTATGGATAGCATAAGTACTGTAACGAGTGTAGATCCAAGCATGAGTCATAGATACGATATATATACACTACCCATTGCACCGCAGGAAGAACTCTTTTACTGGTTCCATCACAACGTCATTTGGGGTATTTATTTGACAAGGATTTGTGTCCTGGCAGCAAAACTTGGAAATCTGGGGGCAGAAACGATAGTACGTAATCTGTTAAATTGTGTTCGTGGTTGAATATTTATCCATAATGATCCGCAGCTTAGAAGCGTTGATAAAGTGACCAAGTGAGATTGTTATTCAAAAATGTTGTTTGTTTTAAGAGGAACAGTTGCATCAGGATCGCCCTTATTGTTATGCATTCCTTCAATAAGAAACTGATGATCAGAAAGATTATGACTTTGGTAAAGCAGAGGAGCCAACGTCTTGATGGCGAGATGAAAATTGAGGGACTCATCTCTTCAAGAAAATAGACCTACAAAGACATCTAGAGGATGACTGGCTCTTTGGAAGAAAATCTAGGCCAAGGAGGTTATGGTTGCGTGTATAAAGGCAAGCTCCAAGACGGTCAACTGGCGGAGGTAAAGCTTCTAAAGAAGCTGAAAGGTGGTGTGGAAGAATTTTAGCATGAATTTGTTAGCACAAGTAGGATGTCTCATGTCAATGTAGCTAGCCTCATGGGCTAATGTGTTCATGCACAATGGACATAACTCATGGGCTAGAATACTTGCTCCTAGGCTACAACACAAGGATCTTACACTTCGCCTTATAGTGTCACACCATTCTCTTTGATGGAAATTATTGTCTCAAGGTTTCCGATTTTGATCTTGCCAAAATATGCCCAAAAGGAGAGAGCATCGAGTTGATGTTGGGTGGGTGTATTGTTGCAAAAAGGCATGGGTGGAAAATAAATCATTTTACGTGGTTCGGTCAGTTTATCATAAAGAACATTAGAGGGGATTCTCAAACACTCGGTGTTTCCCAAGCCCAATTACACTCAACAACGCACGCAGTGTTTAGCCCCGAAATTCCTCAATAAATAATCTCTCAATCTCACGAAGGAATTACACACAAATCTTACCATAAGATTTAAATCGGCTACAAACACTAATCTTTCTTGGATGTAATTCACGGACAAGAACAACAAAGAAAATCCCTCCCAAGCACTTGACTATGAGACGGTGCTTCAAGAACACTTCTTCATGATCAACCTTATTCCATCCACGACCACAAGTTTATATATATATATATATATATATATATATATATATATATAAGTGAGACATTTATTCTTATGCCAACTTCTAATAGGATTCTGTTTCCTATCTTAAACGATTTTGTTTAAAACATTTTTATCTAAAACATATCTCTGTATGTTTTAAACAAAATCCAAATCCAAGTGAAAGTTGGACTTTCCTATTTTCGAAATTCTTCAACGCAGATTCAGAATTTTGGGAAGTTGATCTTTGTTTTTTTTTGCTCGATATGATTTTGGAATATCACATTGATTTAAACTCGGAAATTTTAAAGATGGTAGTTTATCATAAAAAACATTAGAGGGGATTCTCACAAGTTGGATATCTATAGCTGCCATGTGATAGTTGTGTATATGATTGGCAAGAGGAAAAAAATGGTAGATCATATCAGTGACATGTGCTTCCCTTTTAGGGTCCACCGACACCTAGAGCTTTGAGAAGGGCTTGGCCTACATGAGACCACCAATGAGGAGGACGAACAAACCATGAAGAAGATGATTGTAATAAGCTTGTGGTGCATTCGAATCAATCTAAGAGCTTGACCATTTATGACCTAAGTTTGTGGAGATGCTAAAAGGAAGTGCCGAGGCCTCGCAAGTTCCACCCAAACCAACCTTGTCATCTCTCTCAAGATCGCTCATAGCTTATCCAGGGAAATTTTGTCTGTACAATAGAGTAATGACTCTAGCTGGGTTTAATTCAATGTCAATTATATGAGATTGATACAGTTTGTAAGAGAAGTTTTCATGTGAGCTCAACTCATGTAAACTCTTGAATCGGATCGGTCTTATCTATTCATCAAATCATATTTGTGAGATATGCCGTTTTATTGAAAAAGTTTATTATGGATTATTATGGGGAACTAGTGAAGCAATGAACGTTACAATCGTGAACGAACCCAACTCTTTTCGTGATCAAGGGTGTTCAATGTCATAACAAATTCCTTGTTTTCTATGCTTAATCAGTGATCCTAAAGTAACCATTAACGAGATTTGCCCGTAAACATATTCCTCGCATGTTGCTAAGTAGAATTCCCCCGCGCCAAATTTGAGTGCGAATTTTTTTTTTCTTTTTTTATAAAAAAAAAAAAAGAAAAGAGAATGCAATAAAAAAAAGCGGTCTTTAAGTCAAAAGGAATTTTTTATGCTCCCACTCTTGTTTATCTTTTTGAAGTGCGTTTAAAGAATCTCATAGTAATGCGTGATTTTCCTGGCACTCGCAATGCGGCAAAAACAAAAGCCACCCTGTGTTTGTGCTAGAACTAATTAATTAGTGCTTAATCATCCCTTGAAAATATACTAAGACAACTCTATAAGATTACCAACCACCCTCTGAGGTAATGCCATGTACTTTCCCACTTTCCCCACTTTCCCCACTTTCCCGTTAACTACAGATTAGGCTTTGTTTTACATTGGGAACCTAAAGTCAACGATCGTCTTAGGTTATCTCGGGTTGAATCTGAGGTCGGTGCCTAAACGAGAGGATTTCAGTCCAAAAACCACATATTATTTATACAAGCGAACTTAGAAATTATTGATTTGAGAAGGCGAGTAATTATAATCCTCAAACCAATGATGGATAAGGCCACTCGTACTAAATTTCACCGGTAGGGCATGGTCTATTTTTCCTAATATTGTTAATATAAGCCCTATTTTCAATCACATTGTAGATGTTGCACAGCATGAGTTTCCAATTCCACCTCCAAATTTGGCTTCAATTTACGGTCGTGCCCCAACCTTCTTTCTCTCTCCTTCAGCTTTGCTTGCAGGGAAACAAAACCTACTTCTCCCTTCCCAATCATTCCCTCTCTCTCTCTCTCTCTCTTAGACCCCCCCTCCGCGGGGCCATAATGTTGCCGCCTCTTCACCTGAAGAAGCTCATCTCCCTCCTCCTCTTCATACTCTACTTTGTCAGCTATCGTAATGGTATCCCAAGATCAACATAGCTTGAAACTTGAAGATAGTAAAGGAGAGAAAGAGATTTGCATACCTGATTTGGAATTATCGTTCTTTATGCAAAATGACGACCATCCAACGTTAAGGTTTTTCTCCTCTATTGCTCTCAAGATCCTGGTTTGATGAGATCGCCCCTCATGCCTTTCCTTATGTGAGATGAAAGTGTGTTCGTGGAGAGAAGAGGATTAAAGGAAGGATCTTAGTGCTATCTATAGTCTTTAACCAAGCCCTCTCATCACGGGTCGGGCCCGACTTGGCCCATACAAGCCAAGCCATTATTTGACTATTAAGAAATCTTATGTTTTACTTTATTAGACAAATTCCGTGAAACGGTAAATTACAATCTCAATTAATATAGCCCATATCAAGAAAACTCTTACATTTTCACATTTGGGCTATATTAATTGAAATTGTACTATATGTGCGAACATTAGTGTTAGTTTAAAGACAATATTTAATAATCAATCATATCACATAAAGTCTTAAATATCAAATCATGGTGGTAATTGCATATACACACACAGAGTTTTCCATGGTCACAAGTGCTTTCAACTTTACTAATATTGATTCAATATGATTGTATGGCAAATTGATGATACCTCATAAAGATGATACCTCATAATATACCTTATGCCATCCCCTTTATCAATCACTATGCTCTTATCTTAAGTGTCACAAAAAAACCGGATGTGTCACTAGAAAATATTTTTATGGTTCTAATGAACCCATATATGTCTTATCTTTATGGTTAACATTTCTTTATATATAATCAAGACATATGCTCAAAGTTCAGCCTTCACTCAAAGTTTACACAATATCTTGAGATTTCCATAATATGTAATCAACTCAATATGATAATAATACATTCACAAATACTTTATTGAATGTAAAAGAGTTTATACATGTCAAAATGTTACCAATGTAACAAAATACATAGGTGGGTTTTATAGACAAAAACGAGATAGCTCCCACTAAATAGTAGCATCCAATGATGCTCCTAAGCCCATGCTTATGACGTGTCATTCAAATACATAAGGGCAAAGGCCTTTGGTTGGTGAATTAGCAACCATATCATCTATAGGAATATGTTCTATTGCAATGTCACCATTTTGAATTGTTTCCTTTATGGTAAAAAACTTGACCTCGATTTGCTTATACCCCTTGAGACTTATATTGTTGTTGATAAACTGCACTATAGAGTTATTATCATAATACAATTATATGAGTCTATTTACAAAGTCAAATACTGTCAATTCCTTAATAAGATTCCAGAGCTAAATAACTTGAGTAGTAACTAAAAATATGCTATAAACTCCGCTTGCATGGTAGATGATGATATAAATTTCTGTTTCTCGCTTTTCCATGACACTACACATCATACTAACATAAAGATACATCTTGTTGTCGACTTCCTATCATCCTGATAGTCAACAAAGTCTGCATTTGAATACCCGCCAACTCCAAGTTCTAAACATGTCTGTAAATCAGTTTATAGTCTCTTGTCTTTTTTAAGTACCTCAAAACCTTCTTTGTAGCAACTCAGTGATCGTATCCTGAATTTGACTAATATCTACCCAAAAGTTCTATTGTAAAAGCAATATCTAGCCTAGTGCAAACTTGAGCATATATGATACTTCCAAATGCATTGACATAAGATACATTCTTCATGTAGGCTTTCTCAATGTCTGAATAATGACATTGTAGTAGATTTAGTTTATCACCCTTAATAACATGAGCAATTCCTAACTTGCAATGCTACATACTCAATATTTCTAGAATACAATTAATGTATGCCCTTTGAGATAAACCTAAAACACAGCGAGATTTATCCCTATGGATCTTAATACCAAGGACAAAAAACGCATCTCCAAAGTCTTTCATGTCAAAATTCTTTAACAACATATGCTTTATCTCATGCAATAATCCAATATCGCTATTCGCATGTAATATATCATCTACATATAGTATGAGAAAAATAAATTTTATCACATTGACCTTGTAGTACATACATTGATCTACTTTGTTTTAAAAAAAACCTAATGACGTGACAACGCTATGAAACTTCAACTATCATTGTCTAGAAGTTTGTTTAAGATCATAAATAGACTTTTTCAATCTACAAACAAGCTTACCCGAATCATCCATTGCAAATCATTCAGGTTGCTCTATATAGACCTCCTTAATAAAATCCCCATTTAGAAAAGCAGTTTTAACATTTATCTAGTGTAACTCCATATCAAAATGAGTTACTAATACCATAATCACTCTAAAAGAATCTTTAAAAGAGATTGGTGAAAAGGTTGCTTCATAGCTTATCATTCCCTTTGAGTGAAACCCTTTACTACCAATCTAGCTTTAAACTTCTCAATCTTTCCTTTAGAGTCTCTTTTAGTTTTGTACACTCATTTGTAGTGGATAGGCTTGTGAGCTTCAGCAATTCAATAAGCTTCCAAACACCATTATGCTTCATAGACTGCTTTTGGTCTTTTATCACGTCTATCCACAAATTTGACTGAGGACAAGAAATAACGTCTTCATAAGTTATTGGATCAACTGCACGGTCGATGTCATAGTCATGCTCTCCCAAATAGACTATATAGTTTGATTGTATAGCTGGACATTTTTCCCTAGTTAATTACTTGAGTGAAGCTACTGCAACCTCATTCTAAGTCTGAGAAGCTTGAAGAACTTCATTAGGAGCTATTTGAGCAACAGGATCCTGAGCCTCAACAGGTTTAGTCTATGGCGTAGGAAACTCCATGAGTGTCTATACGGGTAGAGAACAAGACATTGTAGCCCCTATTATATTGTTATCTTCATCAGTCTGTGAGCAACTACCCTTTTCAGCCACATCAAACTCTAGAAATTTCGCTGTTTGTGATTCCACAATCCTTGTGCCTCCATTGGGATTATAAAACCGATATCCTTTCGAATGATCTAGGTAAGATACGAAATAACACCGAGTGGTTTTGGAGTGCAACTTATTTTAATGTTGGATTATATAACTTCACATTTGCAGGACACTCCCAAACCTTAAGATAATTCAAGCTAGGTTTACGTTCAGTCCACAACTCAAAAGGAGTCAATGGAACAATTTTGGTTGGAACACGATTTAGTATATATAGGGCTATTTTCAATGCTTCGCCCTACAGAAAATTGGGTAAATTAGTCTTACTCATCATACTTCTCATCATCTCCATAAGAGTGTGATTACATCTTTTGGCCATGCCATCTTGTTCAAGACTCCCAAGTATAGCAAACTAAGCTATTATCCTAGAATCTTCCAACTATTTGGTAAATGGCTCTTTAAGCTGTCCAACATCACCATGTCTATCAAAATACTTACTACCACGATCAGATCTCATAACTTTTATGACTTTTCCCAACCGTTTCTCAACTTTAGTCCGAAAGATCTTGAACTTATCAAGAGACTTAGACTTTTCTTGAATTAGGTATAGATAACCATATCGGGAATAGTCATCAATAAATGTGATGAAATAAAAAATTTTAAATAAGGTTGCTGTGTATAGTCCACTATTATCAATATGAATGACTTCTAACAGGTCAGAATTTTGGACTACAATTTTCTTCCTTATCTTAGTCATCTTACCCCTACAATAGTCTATGCAAGTTTCTAGGTCACTTTTAAGAGTAGGTAGGATTTCAGCTTTTATCAATCTTTCCACTCTTTTTCTAGAGATGTGACCTAAATGTTTATGACATAATGCATAAAATTATTTCTTAGGCATAGGTTTTTTGAAAACAATCTTTTCAGCTGTATAAGCGACCTACATATCGTTGGGAGATAAAACAATTGATACAATCCATTTGACATATTGCAGCTCCCAACTTTATTTGAATTGACAAACATAAAAATAATGTTGTTCTTTCTTCAAAAAAGTAGCCACATAAGTCCAAATATGATACATAAACTAAGTTCAGTTTAAAGGAAGGTACATAAAAGGTGTTTCTCAGTATCAAATGAAAATTAGAATCCAAAATCATAACAACATCTTCCACGAACTCAACGTTGACTTCAATATTATTTCTCATAGTGAGCTTTGATTTATCCTGATTTGGCATCCTTATGTTTATGAATCCTTAAATGGTAAAGGTAACGTGATTAGTTATTCCGCTATCTAGGCACCAAGAGCTAGATGGGGCTTCAAATAAATTGAATTCACAAACAAATACCAAAGAGTCATTACCTTTAGGCTCACTTTTGGACAACCAAAATTTATATTTATCGCAGTGTTTTTTTTTTTATGTGTCATATGTTCCTACAAAAGTAGCAAATGACACCATTCCTTTTGAAATGTTCTATCCTAGGATCCATACTACTAGAAGGATCGGTGGCTTCAAGATTTCCTTTCTTAGGACTTATACTATTAGAATGGCTTGTAGCTTTAGGATTTCCTTTATGATTATGATTTATGATCCTCTTACTCTTCCTGCTAGCAGAGCTGGAGGCATACAAGGCAATGTGCCTTTTTTTCTTTCTTCAGTTTCTCTTTCTCTACCACCACCGTAGCTATTAGGTCATTAATTGACTAGGTATTATCTTGTGAGTTATAATTGATCTTGATAATTCCAAAATCAGGAGGAATGATATTTAAGGCTTGATACACAATACAAGTATCGAGAATAATAACCTCAAGAACTCAGAGTTTTGTCGGTAGGTCTATTATCCTAAGCATATAATCTCTAATCCCACTTGAACCATCATACCTCATATTGAATAGTATTTGCATAAGTGTCCCAATCTTAGTATTGTATGAGACGCAATACTTGGCCTCCAAGGCTTCCATCATTTGTTTAGTAGTATTGTCAACTAGAAAGCTCATCAAATGTTCCCAAATAGATCACTTCATTATCAGCAAGCAAATCCTATTGCTCTTTTCCTAGGCAGCAAAGTATGCTTTTTGGGTTTCTTGTACTAGTGTTAGTAAAATCTCCCAGCTTATTTCCAGTAAGAGCAATGTGAACATTCATTAGCTCCATTCTAAATAGAAAATCCTCTTTCCAGTTCTTAAAGTTTGACATAGTAAGAATCTCAATCACAATGAAGTTGCCATTAGAAGGTGATTGAATAACAAGCAATGAATACAATTAGCATCATATGAATACTGTGTAACTTGAAAACTGTATAATTACACATCATAAGAGCTACATATATCATCATATAAACACCTTTGGTTATAATACATACCATGTAATTATATACTCTCCACATGATAATGAACATGAAAATATATTCCAACTTTTTGTGAATTCACCACCTTTGGGTATATGAACCACTAGGGTTAGTTACTTCTCAATCATGTGCAGGTATCCCTTCATGAACTAATACATAATCACCTCTTTTAGGAGAATGACCACGCATTAGAATAGGAGATATCCCACCACAATATGAGATCAATATTTCTCAAATCTAATTAAGTGTGCCACTTTAATGGTCACAACCCAATTGAACTATTGAAACTCTCTCATACTAGAGATATAAAATTTATGTCTTATATTTATCTTATACATGTGATTTTAGACTTGATGACATGAGCAATTTGTCACTAAAATCATATGTCATGTCATGCTAATTTCATTGCTCTATTTATTATTACATGTTGAACCTTATACACATTATGAATGAATCATACTATATATATTCTTTATGTGATGATATACATGTGAGCTTACAACTATATTTCCGAAATCATAGAAAAATACATGTAAAATGCGCAAAAAAATCCCAAAATACACATATTTGGGGTTTCGTATGTATTTTCACATCCTTACAAGTATCAAACATGTAAAATAAATACATCGTAGTGTAGAGAATTTCCATATGAATACGCCGATACCAAGCACGCCCTAAACAGAGCTCACAGGTGCCTTGACACCGTAGCGCGTGAACTGCATGCGTTGGCATGCACGAACCGCTCTAAAAGCCGATTTGACAGGGCTCGATCAATTTGACCGGTCAACGGTTTGACTAGCCAATGGTCCGATCAATCAACAGTCAAATCGGGTCGAGTCAAGTTGGTCAAATTGGGTTGGGGGATGACATCACTGTTAGCGAGGCGATGGTTGTGTCGCAAGGCTTATGTCACGAATGACGTCAGCCCTCACCGAAGGCGGCTCACGTGCCCATGCATAAGTGCTCGGTGGCGCATGGTGCCATTCACCGGCTCTACCATCATGAGTGTAGGTGCATGGGGTTGCATCCAGCCTCTGTCGGAGGCGCGCAACCCACCAAAATTCTCTTCTCGACGAGACAAGTCTAAATAGATGATCAAAATTGATTTTATCGGACCAAAAATCATGAAAATGGGCAAAATATTTCAAAAACAGGCCAAATCTGAAATGCTCAATGGGATGCATCTAGCCTTCGCCGGAGGCACACCAACCACTAAAATGCTTGCCTTGCAAAGACAAGTCCAAATATTGATCAAAATCAATTTTCACAGAATAAAATTTTCAAAACAGGCCAAATTCCTAAAGTTCAAGTTCTAGGCTATGAAGAGCTCTGATACCAAATGTTGGCCATCAAAACGGCATCCTAAGATCAACATAGCTAGAAATTTGAACATATGTGAAGGAGAGAAAGAGATTTGTGTACTTGATTTGGAATCAATTGTTCTTTATGCGGAATGTCAATGATCCAACACTTAGTTTCTCCTCCTCTATTGGCCTCAAGATCCTAGCTTGATGAAGGCGCCCCTCACGCCTTTCCTTATGTAAGGTGATAGTGTGTTTGTGAAGAGAAGAGCGTTAGAAAAGAGACTTTAACGCTATTTATAGAATTTTCAGCCAAACTCTTTTATTATGGGCCAGTCTCATATCGGCCCACACAAGCCAGGCCCATATTCGACTATTAAGAAATTTTGTGTCTTTCCTTATTAGACCAACTCTATAAAATGGTAAATTACAATCTCAATTATTGTAACCCACATCAAGAAAACTCTTACATACTCATCTTCCCTCCAAGCTTCCACCGCCAACCCATATGCTGAGCCTCTAATAGCCTTCAAAGCCACCTCCAATAGCGCCAGCAAGCCTCGCCAACTGGAACTCCACCAATGTTTGCTCGTGGCTCGGCGTCTCCTGCCTCCACGACCACATCTCCCGAAATATATTTTTCTCATTGGATTCACAGACGCCTCGAACTTCAAGAAGAACTCGGGTTGCGTGGAAGTGTTGAGCCCTTGTAAATTCCCACCAAACCAACCTTGTCATCCCTTACATCCCCTATAGCTACTACAGATGTGAGTTCGCTGCCGCAATTTGATGTCATTGCAACATCTGTATAAATTTATATGAGATACTTATTTTGAGATTTTTCTTCCTTTGTTTACTTGGGCGGTAATTTCAGTGGTAACAAATGGAGTGACACAATAGAATCTCCGGTACTTCCATTCACAAAAGATCAAATCTTAATCGTTTCTTCTGATTGTTGGATCGTAATTCCTATATAGCATACTGTGATTAGCCTTGCAGGCTAACTACCATTCCTCATAATTCAATCTGATTTCAATTGTCGTAGTTGTTAAGACTAAAAGAGTATAATGACGTGTGGAAGAATGGCAAAATAGATTACACTTTGAAATTGGGTTCTTAGCATGGTCAATGGTCAGTGTGTTGAACAGTTAACTCTGGGAACCCTAACAAGTTAAGAAATCAGAACGGATCTCGTCACTTTGCTGGTCTATTCTGAGTCTTTCCGAGTCAATTGCCCATGATTTACATTCCGATGGAACCATGCAACCAGAAGAAGAATAGCCAAACCCCGAAAATTCCACGAAATTGCAATTGGAATCTTCCTGAAATCCAAACCATCGTTGTGTTCTGTGATTAGTGTCTGATGATATTGTTAGTTGGTTAGGTTTTTTATATGGCCGTAGGCCGTCAAATAGGTCGGGTCTAAAATAGTTTGACTTGGATTAATCCATTTAATCTGTTTTGACTCATATCCGTGCAATTGAAATTTACCTGATCCATATTCTACCTGTGCCAAGATCTATTTTTTTTTCTTCTTGAATTGTTGTCTTTGAAGAATGGGCAGCTTCATGGACCGGTTTATCTAGTTAGTGAATGAGCTCAAGTGTTGGGTTATGGATGGGGGGATGAAGGTGATGGAAAAATAGGTTCAAGCCTTGGTTCAATGCTGACGTATATTTGTCTGTGTGTTTTTTCTTGGCTAAAAATAGAGTAACTCAGAGCACGCATAAGAGCTACCTCAGTGAATTCAAACGTGCAAACACACTTATCTTTGAGGCCATCAATTAGGTTTCAATGCACGTCTATCCTGATTCATGGAATAAGGGACCTCTAAATCACAATCAAGATTGAGTTTCATGAGGTAGGAAAAAGTCAAACGATAATGGAAATCCAGCGCTCATAAAGGCCGATGCTGTAATTTGGCCGACCTTGCTCGGAGCCTGTTGGCTGCATGACAATGTCGACTTGGCCGAAATAGCCCTCCATTGATTACGCGAACGTGAATCTAGAAATCCCGCCAATTACGTTATGCTTTCAAATGTATACGGGGATGTCGGAAAGTGGAAGGATGTGGTAAGATTGAAAGCTGCAATGAAAGATACTGGGCATAGAAAACTTTCTGGATGTAGCTTGATTGAGGTTAATGATGATATTGTTGAGTTCTATTCCCTGGACGAGAGGCATCCTGATAGTGATGAAATATATGAAGCCTTGGACGGTTTGGTAAAGCTATCAAAATCATCTGGGCACGCATCTGACTTAACCGCGTTGAGCTGTGAGCTTATAGAAAGCAGGGGCACGTCTAGACAAGGTCTATAAAAGTTACTGTCTTCTATCAAGTCGCTTTTTTTTATTGTGAGGCGTTGGATACAGGTATGATTACTTCGATTTTGAGGAAGCAAGAGGAATCATCATGATATATATTTAAGAGAAATATTAATGGTTATCTTCTCAGCCATTCATATATCAAATGTATTCTGATGATTGACATTCTTGAGAGGAATCAATTTGTTCTCTCTCTCTCTCTCTCTCTCTTTTAAGAGAAAAAGGCACAGGTCTTTGAACTTTTTTCTTAGTCAATTGGGTCTATATATATCATGTTCAAACCAGTCCTTTCAATTAAAATGTAAATGAAATTGCTGATGTGAGTATTATTTTGCCATTAAATGTAGATTTTGTCATCACGCGGGGCTTTTTTATAAACTTTTGACAAATAGAAAACAGAATTAACATTTCTAAAAAGACAGTATGACAAAAATTGAAAAAGAAAAGGACGTACAGACCCCTGGAATGCCATAACTTGGCATAAAGGGACACTTAAGTGCTATAACTTACGAAAGTGACACTTAAGTGCCAAAAATGCGGAAAGAAATGGATCACTTAAGTGTTACTCGGCCAAAATCCGGCCAAAATGCTTATGTGTCAATTTTCGATGAAGCGAGTGCAAAACGGCATTGTTTCGGTGTTGACGTGGCAAAAATTTAATATAAAAATTAATTAAATTAAATTTAAAACTAAATTTATTTTAAAAAATTAAAAATAAAAATACAAATATTTTTTTTTAAAAAAGGGAGGAGCCGTGAGAGGGCCCCACCCTCGCCTTTCTGCCGCCTCCCCCCATCGCCGCCGAAAAGGGCTAGCGACGGAGGGGGAGGATCGGCTGGGGTCGCCGGCCCTAGCCGGGCCGGCGACCCTAGCCAACCGGCGGCAAGGGCCCGCGAGGGTTGCGGCCCTCGCCCAAATCCGGCAAGGGCGCCTCGGCGGGCGGCGACCCTTGGCCCAGCCGGGCGAGGGCCGGCGACCCTCGCCGGATCCGGGCAAGGGCTTGCGGGCCCTCATCGCCGGTTGGTCGGGGTCGCCGGCCCCTTCCCGGCGGCGGTGGGGAGGCAACGGCAGCGAGGGCTCCCGCCTTTTTTAAAATTTTTAAAATTTTTAAAATTTTTATTTTTATTTTTAAATAAATTTAGTTTTAAATTAAATTTAATTAATTTTTATATTAAATTTTTTACTACGTTAGCACCAAAACGACGTCGTTTTTGCATTGTCTAGCCACGTCAGCGTGCAAAACGATGTCGTTTTGCACTTGCTTCGCCGGAAAATTGACATGTTAGCGTTTTGGTCGGATTTTGGTTGGAGTGGCACTTAAGTGATCAATTTCTCTTCGATTTTAACACTTAAGTGTCACTTTCGTAAGTTATGTCACTTAAGTGTCATTTTGTACCAAGTTATAACACTTGAAGCGATCTTTCGCCCAAAAACCAATCCTTTCAATTAAAATGTAAATGAAATTGCTGATGTGAGTATTATTTTGCCATTAAATGTAGATTTTGTCATCACACGTGGCTTTTTTATAAACTTTTGACAAGTAGAAAACATAATTAACATTTCTAAAAACATAGTATGACAAAAATTGAAAAAGAAAAGGACGTACAAACCCCTGGAATGCTATAACTTGGCACAAAGGGACACTTAAGTGTCATAACTTACGAAAGTGACACTTAAGTGCCAAAAGCGGAAAGAAATGGATCACTTAAGTGTCACTCTGGCCAAAATCCGGCCAAAATGCTGATGTGTCAATTTTCTGACGAAGTGAGTGCAAAACGGCGTTGTTTCGGTGTTGACACGGTAAAAAATTTAATATAAAAATTAATTAAATTAAATTTAAAACTAAATTTATTTAAAAAAATTAAAAATACAAATACAAATATTTAAAAAAAAAAAAAGGGGGGGAGGGGGAGGCGGCCGAGGGCTCCACCCTCAACTACTGCCGCCTCCCCATCGCCGCCAAAAGGGCCGGCGACGGAGGGGGAGGATCGGCCGGGGTCGCCGGGCCCTAGCCGGGGCCGACCCCGCCAACCGGCGGCAGGGCTGCGGGGTTGCGGCCCCCGCCCGGATCCAGCGAGGGCGCCTCGGCGGGCGGCGACCCTTGGCCCAAAGGCGAGGGCCGGCCGACCCTTGTCGGATCCGGGTAAGGGCTCGCGGGCCCTCATCGCCGGTTGGCCGGGGTCGCCGGCCCCTTCTCGGCGACGGTGGGGAGGTGACGGTGGCTGAGGGCTAAGCCCTTAGCTACCTCCCGCCTTTTTTAAAAAATTTTAAAATTTTTTAATATTTTTATTTTTATTTTTAAATAAATTTAGTTTTAAATTAAATTTAATTAATTTTTATATTAAATTTTTTACTATGTTAGCACCAAAATGACGTTGTTTTTGCATTGTCTAGCCATGTCGGTGTGCAAAACGATGTCGTTTTGCACTTGCTTCGCCGGAAAATTGACACGTTAGCGTTTTGGCCGGATTTTGGTTGGAGTGGCACTTAAGTGATCCATTTCTCTTCGATTTTAACACTTAAGTGTCACTTTCGTAAGTTATGGCACTTAAGTGTCATTTTGTGTCAAGTTATAACACTTGAAGCGATCTTTTGCCCAAAAACCAATCCTTTCAATTAAAATGTAAATGAAATTGCTGATGTGTGTATTATTTTGCCATTAAATGTAGATTTTGTCATCACACGTGGCTTTTTTATAAACTTTTGACAAGTAGGAAACAGAATTAACATTTCTAAAAACACAGTATGACAAAAATTGAAAAAGAAAAGTGAAGGAGTGGACTGGCGGCTGATGGTGGTAATTGCGTGGCAGTGCAATAGCCTTAGCCTTGCCACTTGTAGCCGGCACCGATTGCATCTGAGGGAATACTCATTGTAAAAAGGTAAATTGTTACGAAAAACAGATCTACACACAAAGGGCCACGAGCCCCCACTACTTGAGCTTGGCGTGGCGACGACGGCTGTTTTTCCATTGGCTAGGCGACGCGTCGCCAGGGTCGTGCAACCTTGTCTAGGTCTGCCTCACCGGAGATCGCACAACCTGGGGATCAAACTTTTGGGGTTCATGGCTATCCGTCTTTGCCTCCGTCTCGCTCTCCATTGGGGCTCGAGGTTTTGTTATTTTAATATTTTAACCTAATCCGACACAAAGAAAATTCATGATATTGGTTAGGAGTGAGTAAAAGAATTAGGAGTCATTCGGAACTAAACCGGACTGGAACCGACGGTTTCCATGAAGATCAATCGGGCTTTTGATTCCAATTTAGTGGAACCGGTGAGTACTGATCCAGTTTTCAATTCCAAGCGTGGAATCACTCATCCACCCACCCACACTAGATCCGTATATATATTTAAAAAATGAAATTCCATCCCATTTACTTAAATTTTTTGTTGTTGTTTTTAGACCAAATATATATGTACATATATGTGTATTTGTAGTTATTAAATATTATTGATTAATTTTTAACCTCTACTTTTTTTTTTTATTCTACTAATCCATTTACTTGCTATCTCAATCAAAACAAAATAAACAAACAAAAAGGAATGAGAGGATTGGTTGGAGATGTCCATAAATGTTTGCGGCGCTTTGTCATTATGATACGAAATTGAGAGCTAATGGCTCATTTTAAGAGCATAATTAAGTCTCTATTGTGGAGGTTAGAACTTATAAAGTAGAGTCTAATTCTCCATATGTTCTCAGTGTTGGGAAACCCTAAGAGGACCATGCCATAACCTTCGAAAAAATTAAGTTTCTAACTAACGTGTATTGTCTATTAGTTCCACCCTAAAATTTTCAATTCACAGTCAAAATTAATGGCTCACAATAAAATCTGAATATAAGGTCAAACAAGCTTTGGTGTTCCAAAATAGAAGCTAAGTTCACCCTGATTTTAATTGATATATCCAATTTTATCGGGATTGAGGACCGGTTTCATGGAACTGGACCGCCCAATCTGATTTTTAGGTGGGTTCATGGAACCAATATGCGAATTTTAATTGCAATTTTTTGGAACTAGTCCTTAGTGGGTACTTCCTTGTTCCATGGTGGGGATTGCCCACTTGGGCCATACTCACCTCTAATACTGGTAGTTTGTTCAGGTAGCACTATTGTGGCAGTCTCCGATAGCATTTCATAAGCATATTAACATTTGCACTAATCTGATCAAATAAACATGTTGTTAGAGGTCCAAATGGCCAAACAAAAAAGTCAAGGATCACGATTGCTTATTTTCTGAGAATACTGCTGTCTTCTTTCCAATAGGGAAAGGAAACATCATATAATAAAATCCTAAAATGAACTGAGACATGAAAATCAACATTTGATTTGCTCGTGGTCCTTAAGAGCTGTGACTGTTGTGATGGCTACGCGGTGATTTGTTCGTCTGTGCCAATATCCTTCTCTGTATTGTCCTGCAATTTTTTGGAATCTGTACCGATAATGTGATAGGCCTCTTCTCCAGTTTGTCCTTGTCGGTATTTGTGGAAGCGTGTGTACAAGTGTGTAAAATATGGCAAGCAACCTACAATGGTGTATATATGAGTGGACTGTCATGGCAAGGGAGTACAGGGTGACAAAAGAACTTTTATTATCTTAGTTGGTATTACAAAGGAATGGGAGTTTTTCTAGTTTTCTACTAGTTCACCAAGTCCTATTTGTAGGCGTAGGTCACCTCCTCTTTCTTGACCGACTTAGACAGCTAGATAGCAATAGACATTTCTCTACTCTTCAAGATTGTCACTGCAAATATTGGCTGACATCTCTTGCTCACAAAGTCTAACAACTTGCCACTCTTTTTTACTAAGGGTGCATTTTGATAACCATTATGTTCTCGGGAACAATTTCTAAGTATCTGAAAGCGTTTGATAACTGTCCAAAATTTTTATTGTTGGAATAGAATTGCGTTTGGCACCATACTCAAAATTTCTAATCCAAACAATTTTCTTCTAATTTTTACATAATTTTATCCTTTACTCTTTTTGTCTTTTTTCTTCTTCTTCTTTTTCTTTTCTTTCTCTTCTTCTTCAACTTTTGGTCGATTGTTTGCCTTGAGATGACTGGGGATCGGCCAGACGAGAGTCGCGACCTTGCTAGAGGGCTGCTGACTCTGATGTGGCAAGGCGAGGCCAAGCCTCGCTGGCTGCTAGGCCAACTCAGCCTTGCCAAATTTGGGCAAGGTCGAGGCTCGTCGATGGCCAGAGGAGGCTTGGGCTAGGCTCGCCTGGCCACCGACAAGCTGAGCCTGGCTGTTGGTTGGGCGAGCCTTCGACAAGCTCACCGAACCTCATCTAGCGATTGGCGATGTGGACAGTGATAGTGGCGGTGGTCAACGATAGCAACAGTGGAAGAAGAAGAGAGAAAAAAGAAGAACAAGAAAAAAAGAAGAAAGGAAAGAAAAGAAACAAATGTGGGTTTGCTAGATTTTGGAATTGTTTTTGAGAACAAAGAAACAACTTTTTTTTACTCATTGATTCTGTTCCAAATCTATTCCCGATAATAAAAAATTTACCAAACAGATTTTTGTTCTAAATTTATTTTCGGAAACAAAATAATAGAATTTGTTATTGTTTGGTAAGTTACCAAATGCGATCTAATTCAACCATCTTCTTGCTGGCTTTTCTTCCCGCCCACGTACACTATTGCCGACTTGGACAAATAGTTGCCACCAACTCTTTCCTTCGCATACTTCATTCATAAGCATGTGTAGGCTAGTCTGTTGTAGCGCTTTCCAAAAATGGATCACTTTTTAATAGTCTTCTACCTAATGGGAACCAAAAGTAACTAGAGAAAACTTCACTTTTTAAGTCAATCGCCAGCCATGAACTCAAATCATAGTACTCGAACATCGAAGAGATCCAGGGTCGAAGACGAATCTCAGTGAAATCGTTGTGGGCTCACGTTTGCTCTTTCGGGTCCTCTACGCTCAGTTGACCCAGTCAATCGGCGTGTTTACGTGAAAAAGGATTCAACGAGACATTCATACAATGCGATCTTCAGCGTGAGCAACCGTATCTCACTCGAGCCCCTTCTGTCTGTGCCATGCGCACACCAAAGCTTTCCTGTTTCTAACCGTTCTTGTGCTTCTATTGTTCCCCTCAATTATTATGTATGTTCTTTAAATGGATGCATACTTCCCTGGAAGTTCATCACTTTTCTCTTCTTCCTCCTCATTTTGCTACCATCCTGTCGCGTCCATCTTCACGTGAAAGAACAAGAGGAGAAACCCAGCTCCTGTTCCCTTACTGAGGCCAACATGGGTAGTGCCGTGTCAATCAGAAATTAGTGTCTATGGGACTTTTCTGTTTCGACCTCCTTAACGTCGACCTTCTTCGCTACCAGTTGTCTCCTGCCGTGTCTCTCTGCCTTTGACTGTCACGAACTCAAGTTGTCATAGTACTCGACCTCGAAAGAGATCAAGGGTGGAGGATGAGTCTCGATAAAAATCGTGGTGGTCCAGGGGTTTGAAATCGACCCAGGAAAGCCTATGGCAGAGCTTCAAAACCCCGTCAAACGAAGTTGGAAACTTTGCAAGGAAACAAAGTTTGCCACAGAAACAAAGGTGGCCATGTGCCGGTGCCCGATGGAGTGAAATCGACCTTGAGTCCTGAAAATGGACGTTTTTTAGCCGAAGTATGTAGTTGTAATCGATTTTTCCTTTCACTGAGCAAATATGTGGTCCACTACGTTTGCTCTTTCGGGTCCTCTGCGCTCAGTTGACACAGTCAATTGGCGTGTTTACGTGAAAAAGGATTCAACGAGACATTCATATAATGCGATCTTCAGCGTGAGCAACTCTATCTCACTTGAGCCCCTTCTGTCTGTGCTATGCGCACACCAAAGCTTTCCTGTTTCTGATTGTTCCTGTGCTTCTATTGTTCCCCTCTAAAATTCCTGAAATGGGCGTCCAGAGCTCCATAAGTTCCAAGGTTTTCCTTCGCCACGTCATTGGCATTTTGACGATTATTTCTTTGGAAGACTGGGTTCCATCATTGAGCCTACAGTATGGAAACCGCGAGCATGGCGAGTGTAAGGTCATAATAGGTTCTCTCTTTGGGAACTACACTGAACGATGTAGTCGTGATAAGCCATTGCTCGAACTACAACCTTTTGGGGAGTACCTTGTCGATAATGAAAGTCAATCTTTTGCGTCGATCTCAGAGTTAGAGAGAAGGGGCAATGCTTGTTTTGGTCCATCTCCTGATACTGATGTTCCCACTATTGAATTGTTCTCCTTCCTTAAATCCCATGAAAGGCCTTCATTACTAGCATTTCTCCGTGATTGCACCAGCTTTCCAATTGTTGGTGATGATCCACCTCCTGACTTGACTTGCCCCTCCAATGGCACCAACCGCTCTTATGTCGCTCTTATGGGTAGACATGAAGACCCAAATCTAAGTAAGTCAGCCTGCAAGAGTCCTGTTATTGTACCTGTTGAATTAGCCAGAGATGATAGAGAGAAAATAAAAGAAGATGAGTACGATGAAAACTTGAAGCACGGGTTTAGATTGAAATGGGATTTAACCTCCTGGGAGAGCTGTGTTAAATGCAAAATAAGTGGAGGCAAATGCAGAAGACGTGATGGACGTTTCCTGTGCAGAGGTAATACTTTTCGATTAATTCCCTGTAATAGCAACAACAGTTGAGATTCTCCCACGTGTTTTTCGGTGAATTTCCTCGCCATTCTCTCCAAACTTGATAAGGACTTCAAAGGGAGAGGAAGAACTTTTTGACCTCCCTTGGTTTTCTATTCTCAGTTTTTTCCTCATCTTGGCTTCATTCACCATGCCATTAATTTATGTCTCTTTTGGACAATCCTTTTGTAGTTTTAGTAGTTAGATGAATTCATGGCAACGTCATTTTCTTCCTCGCAGTAGTCACTTCTGTGAATCTTAACCTAGCATTAATCAAGTGCACAACTCAGTAAATAGCGAATTTTTAAGAGTGTCACTGTTTGCATTAGCCAGTTCAATACATAAGCCAGGGGAAAATGTGAAGCGAAAAGCTTTATGCACGTGTGTTTGCTTATGCATGTTTCGCATCAGCTTAAAGTTGTGGTTCACACTGTTGCTTAAAGAGATTTATACATCATCTATGCATGTAATCATATCATATATGTCATTCATAATAAGCCAGGTTTCCTTAGACTTCCAGAGGGAAGATTTTAACCAAAACCTCCATCAACAACTTCTGAGCTAGATATACATAATAATCATTATGAAAGATTCTTTTAAAATTCCAGTGGCTGAACTGACCTGAATTGTTATGGTTGATAATTATGTCATTTTTTCCTTTGGCCAGAGTGATATATGCCTCTGTTGTTTGTTTGTTTGCTTGTGGATTGTATCACAATTGATGCTGAACTTTATGAAGACCTAGCTGATATACACCCTGTGGAATCGTTAGAATTTCGTGCACAAATTGAACATTGTGGTTTTTTCTGATGACCATACAATTTTTTTATAAATCACATGGTCAAATTATAATATCCAAGAGGGAATTCACTAGTGAGAATATTGTAATGACAAGATCGGCATATATGCCTTGACCTCTCATGTGAATTCACCTCTCTCTATTCCTTTACATTCTCCAAATGTCCTGTAATTTCTTAGAAACAGCTAAACAGTACTGACATCATGAGAGAATAGTAGAATTTCAACTAAAATGTAAATGAAAAATGCTGATGTGATTATTATTTTGCTATTAAATGTAGATTTTGTCATTACACGGGGCTTCTTTAAAAACTTCTGACAAATAGAAAACAGAATTAACATTTCTAAAACACAATATGGCAAAAATTAGAAAGAAAAAGTGAGAGCGGACTAGCGGCTGACGGTGGTCATTGAATGGCAGTGCAATAGCATTAGTGTTGCTACCTGGGTGGCACTGCCATCGCTGACTGCATTTGATAGGACACTCATGGAGAAAACACAAATTGTTACAAATAAGTAGATATACAAACTCAGAGGGTGGCGAGCTCCCACCGCTTACGCTTGGCGTGGCGATACCTATTGTTTTCCATTCGCTAGGTGATGGTCGCCAGGATCGTACAAACTTGGCCTGGTTTGTCTCACCAGGGATTGCGCACCCTGGACATCGATCTTTTTGGGGTTCACGGCTGTTCGTCTTTATCTGTCTCTCTCTCCATCAGGGCTTGAGGTTTTGTTTTTTCTTAATATTTTAACCCAATCGACACAGAAGAAAATTCATGATACCACGAAAGAAAATGTGGCAGTCTCCGACAGCATTTCATATGCATATTAACATATGAACATGTTGTTAGAGATTTCTATGGCCAGGAAAAAAAGAGTTTTAAAGATCATCATTGCTTATTTTCTGAAAATACAGGGATGACGGCTGCCTTCGTTCCAATAGAGAAAGGAAACATCATATAATAAAATTCTAAACGACATGAGAGACGAAAATCAAGATTTGATTTGTTCGGAGTCCTTGGGCCGTGACTTTTGTGATGGCTCCGTAATTGCTATCAGGTTCTCTGTGCCAATATCCTTCTGTATATCGTCCTGTAATTCTGGGAATCTGTACCGATAATGTGATAGAATAGTAAACCTCTTCACTCGTTTGTCTTCTACCTAATCGGAACCAAAAATGACGAGAAGACTTCACTTTTTAAGTCAATCGCCAGCCATGAACTCAAGTCATAGCACTCGACCTTCAAAGGGATCAAGGGTAGAAGACGAATCTCAGTGAAATCGTTGTGGCTCTGAGGCCACGTTTGCTCTTTCGGGTCCTCCACGCCCGGTTGACCCAGTCAATTGACGTGTTTTAGTGAAAAAAAGATTCAACAACAAATTCATATAATGCGATGTTCTGTTTGAGCCACTGAAGCCCTTTGCGTCTCTGCTACATACATGCCCCAAAAACTCTCCTGTTTCTGACTGTTCGTGCGCTTCTATTGTTCCCTCTAAAATTCCTCAAACGGGTGTCGAGTGCTCCATAAGTTCCAAGGTTTTGCTTCGCCTTGTCATTAGCATTTTGACGATTATTTTTTGGAAGACTCTGTAGCTTCAGTGAGCTTGAAATATTCCTGCGAGCCTGCAAAGTGCGGTGCCGTTGTGAAAGGTCATCCCTTCTGGAACGACACTAACCCATGTTGTCCTGATGAGCCGCTGTTACTAGAACCTTTCTGGGAGGACCTTGGCGATTATGATCATCAATCTCATGCGTTGGTCTCAGAGTTCGAAAAAATGGGCAATGCCTGTTTTGCTCTACCTAAACATTCTTCTAGATGGCCCAGGGCATTTTATCCTGATGAGCATTCATACCTAGCATTTCTCTGTAATTGCAGCAGCTTCCCAAATGTTGATTCTCCATATCCTTACTCAACTTGCCCCTCTCCTGGCGCCAACCGCTCTTATGTCGCTCTTATGGATAGACCAGAACACCCACGTCTTAATCTGTCATCGTGCGAGAGTCCCGTTACTCTACCTGTTAAATTAGCCAGAACGGATGGGGAGAATGTAGAAAATGTTGACTACGAGGAGAAGTGGAAGCACGGGATTAGACTGAAATGGATTTAACCTCCTGGGAGAGTTGTGCTAATTGCCAAAAAGTTGGAGGCAAATGCAGGGGACACAATGCAAGTTTTCTGTGCAGAGATAACACTTTACGATTAATTACCTGTAATAGCGATAGCTTAAATTCTACCATGTGTTTTTCAGTGAATTTCCTCGCCATGCTTTCCAAACTTGATAAGGACTTCAAAGGAAGAGGAAGAACCTTTTGGCTTCTCTTGGTTTTCTATTCTCAGTTCCCTTTTCCGACATCTCGATCTACTTGTGTCATTAAAGAAATTTGATATGACAAGAACTCATTCAAAGCGGTGGATGAAGCATCACTCAATGTCGAATGCCCCTTGCCCAGTCTTAATTACTCTTTTGACCGCTTACTTGTTACTTTTGGTCCGAGCCAGGCTGATCTCTGCATCTTCCACAACTGCAACGAGTCATTTTCTATCAATTCTACAATATTTGGGGCTGAGCGTGGTCCTGGTAGAGGGAACAATTCTTTTGCCGTGATAGCTAGTAAGTGCGATTACTTGAACTGGAATAGAGCGTCGTGCCATTACTTGGTGGCCACCCCGGTTCAGATATGAAACCGAAAGGTGAATCAAAGTGTTGAGTACCTGAAGTTATTGGAAAACAGTTTCACACTGAACTGGACGGGATACGACTGCATGAGATGCCGAAGAAGTGGGGCGGTGCGGCTGTGAAAATAGTAGGAGTGTGTGCTATCACCCTGATCGAACACATCTCGAACACTCTGGCGATGGTAAGGTGCCGCAAACTATTCTTAGGCTTTCACATTGACCTCATTGACCTCCTTCACTATTCTTAGTCAGGAATTAGTGTTTATGGGACTTTTCTGTTTCGACCTCCTTAACATTGACCTCCTTCACTAACAGTTGTCACCTGCCGTGTCTCTCCGCCTTTGACTGTCACGATCTCAAGTTCTCATAGTACTCGACCTTCAAAGAGATCGAGGTTGGAGGACGAGTCTCGGTAAAAATCGTCGCGGTTCTGGGGGTATGAAATGGGAAACTTCGAAACCCCGTCAAAGTCGGAAACTTTGTAAGGAAATAAAGGTGCCCCCGGAAACAAGGGGGGCCATGGGCCCGTGGCCGATGGGGTGAAATCGATCGCGAGTCCCGAAATGGACGTTTTCTAGGCGAAGTATCGACAGTCGCAATCGATTTTTCCTCTCACTGAGCAAATATGTGGTCCCCTACGTTTGCTCTTTCGGGTCCTCTACGCTCAGTTGACCCAGTCAATTGGCGCTTTCACGTGAAAAAGGATTCAACGAGACATTCATATAAATGCGGTCTTCAGTTTGAGCAACCGTGTCTCACTCGAGCCCCTTCTGTCTCTGCTGTACGCGCCCCATAGCTTTCCTCTTTCCGACTGTTCTTGTGCTTCTATTGTTCCCTCTAAAATTTCTGAAATGGGTGTGGAGAGCTCCATAGGTTCCAAGGTTTTGCTTCGCCTTATCATTACCATTTTGACGATTATTTCTTTGGAAGGCTGGGTTCCATTAGTGAGCTTGACATATGGATCTTGCGAGTCTGACGAGTGCGGTGAGGTCATGATAGGTTATCCTTTCGGGAACGACTCTCAGCCATGTTGTCCTCAAGACCGACTGTTGAAACTAAATTCTCTCTGGAAGGACCCTATTTTTTATGATTATCAATCTCTTGGGTTGATCTCAGAGTTTGGGAGAATGGGCAATGCTTGTTTTACTCCACCTAAAAAGCCTCCTAATATGCCCGGCGCACCTGATACTGATGTTCCCGGCATTGAAGTGCTCTCCTCTCTTAAATCCAATCATAAGCCCTTACACCTAGCGTTTCTCCGTAATTGCACTGGCTCCCCAAATGTTGATGATTCACATCATGACTTGACTTGCCCCTCTGCCGGGGCCAACCACTCTTATGTCGCTCTTATAGGTAGACCAGACGACCTTCATTTTAGTCGGTTAAAGTGCGAGAGTCATGTTATTGTACCTGTTGAATTAGCCGGAGATGATTGGAAGAAAAAAGATAATGATGACCCCGAGGAGAAGTTGAAGCACGGGTTTAGATTGCAATGGGAGTTAACCTCCTGGGAGAGTTGCGTTAAATGCCAACAAAGGAAGAGGAATTGCAGCGGAGGGGAAGGGCAATTCTGGTGCTCATCTTCTAGTCAAGATTATCCGCCTCCTCACGAAGGAGGTAATACTTTTCGGTTAATTCCCCGTAACAGCAACCGTTCAAATTCTCGCATGTCTTTTTCGGCGGTTGTCCTCGCCATGCTCTCCGAACTTAGTAAGGACTTCAAAGGAAAAGGAAGAGCTTTTTGCCTTCCCTTGGTTTTCTATTCTCAGTTCCTTTTTCCCACCTCAGCTTTATTCAACAAGCCATCTTGGAAGGGGGAGGTTGGGGGTTCAAATCCCCACCGGGGGAGTGGGGTGGGAACGATTTCATTCGGGAGTGGGTTTCGACTCCCACGCTGCGAGGAGGCGGGGACAAAAAAGTCGAGTGAGTGTAGAGTAGGATTAGCGTAGGACTGACCAAAAAAAAAAAAAGCCATTACTTTTTTATTTGTATTTCTTTCTAACGTTCTTTTGTAGATATGCTTGTTTTGGGGAAAATTTTATGATAAAGAAAATAAATTCCATGAAAATCATTTTTAAGAAAAATATATTTTTCTCTTTTCGAATTAGAGAATTCATCTTCTTAATTTTAAATATGCATATTTCTTTCGACCAAAAATGGTTTGACTAATCATTTTCAACAAACCTTCGACCAAAAAAAAATCATTTTCAACAAACCAAACATAGTTTGCATAGTTGCTTTTGTAGTTTTAGTAGTTAGATGGATTCATAGCAATGTCCAAAAGAAAATTCCGTTTGCTTAACCAATTCCAATGTGAGATGCAGCGATGCGTTGAGGATCATAGATGATTAGTGAATTTACGATACACTAGACAAAGAGGAAAATGTAAAGTGAAAAGCTTTTTCCACGTATGTTTGCTCATGCATGTTTTGCATAATACTCTCCATTGAGCTTAGTTCTGCAATCTCCATAAGGTATGCGATGTTAGGGAATATCCCTTTTGTTCCTAAGATGTATTGTGTTAAAGTGATATTTAGTTGATCGGTAAAAATTTATGTCAAATCAAGGAAGCCATAAGAGATTTATACCACGTATATGCATGTCATCATATCATGATATGATATTCATGATAAGGCAGGTTTCCTTAGACTTCTAGAGGGAATACTTTAGCCGAAACATCCATCAACAACTTCTAAGCTAGATATATATAAACATCATCATGAAAGGTTCTTCCCTAATCTTTTTTCTTTCCTTTTGTTTGTTTATTTTCGCTATTGAAATTCCAATCTACACCTCTTGCTGAACTGAGCTGAATTGTTATGGTCGACAGTTATGTCCTTTTTCCTTTGGCCAGAGTGATATGTCTCTATTGATTGTTTGTTTGATTATGGATCAAATCACATTCAATGTTAAACTATATGAAAACGTCACTAATGTACACGCCTGTGGAATGTTTGGACTTTCGTGCATAATTTGAACCTTATGGTTTTGTCCGGTGACTTTACAAACCTTTTATATATCACATGGTCAAATTATAATATCTAAGAGGGAATTCACTAGTGAGAATATTGTATTAACAGACCTTTTAGAGGGCATATGTGCCCTGACCTCTCAAGTGAATTCGCCTCTCTCTCTTCCTTCACATTCTTCGACTGTCCTGTAATTTCTTAGAAACAATTAAAAGAACGCATACCAACATCACGAGAGAATAATAGAATTCGTCTTGTGGCTATAAAGAACCAGAAGAGAAGACTTCACTTTTCAAGTCAATTGCCAGCCTTCAATACCAAAAAAATGAAGTGTTGGCTGACCAATTGAATTTTGTGGACTCCCCACTTAAATATGGTGTGTTAAAGTAATAGGACCTTTCAATCACATAAACATGAGATCAATCGATAAATATAGCATACTCGAATCAAAGGAAGTCATTATTGATCCAATATGAGAGAATATGTATTCTTGTGAGTATGAATCTTCACCACTCTATCTTGACTGGAGCTGTCAAAATGGGTCATAAACCCATATTATAACTCACTTTTAGTTAAATGGGTCATATATGGGTCAAGTGAAAGTTAAATATGGGTTACAAATGAGTCTTCAAAAGTAAAGCAAGAAAAGAAATGGGTCTTAATGAGTTATTAGGAAACCCACTTTGAACCCATGACCTTCCTCCTCAACATCCTCAATTCTTTCTCCTTCCATCGATCGCAACTCTTGGGTGAGCGAAGCATCCCATTTTCTTTCCGATCCCAACCAATTGCAGCCACCGCGTACCCTGTCGTCATGCCACCATCTCGATCGCTGATCCCGAGCTTGCCAGCCTTAGGTGAGCTACGAGCTCACTGGCCTTGACGAAGCTCGAGCTTGCTTGGATCGGGTGAGCCGCGAGCTCACTGGCCTTGGCCGAGCTCAGGTTCGATTGGATCTAGCAAGCCGTGAGCTCCCCAGCCTCAACGAAGCTCGAGCTTGCATGGATTAGCTGAGCTACAAGCTCATCGACCTTGGCCAAGCTCGAGCTCACCTAGATCTGGTGAGTTGCGAGCTCATTGGCTGCAATGGAGCTCAGGCTTGCCTGGATCAGCCGAACCCAGAGCTCACCGGTTGCGACAGAGCTTAGGAGCTCGAGCTCGCCTAGACAAGTCGAGCCTCGAGCTCGTCGGACCGCAACTTGGCCTATCACTATCAATCAAGGAACAAGGGAGAAGAAGGAAGAGGAAAAAGAAAGAAAAGAGAAAAGAAGAAAAGAATATATCCATAAACATACCGAAAATGTACTTTTAGAGGAAGCTCGATGTTGTCTATATTGAAATTCAATCAATATTGAAATAGAAATCATGATGTAATTTTTAACTTGGTCAACTACAATTAAGAAATCAACCAAAATAAAAAAGAACTACAATTAAGAAGATTTGTTATAAGCAAATATTATTTTCATGTCAATTATTAGCTTATCAAACTTTTTCTTATCAAGATTTCTTCAAAAGTATTTCAATTTAAAGTTTTTTCACTTTTTTTATTTACTAATTTTATATTGTTTATTTACTTTTTAAATTTGATGTGAAGCTTTTAATCAAGTAACTAAGTTAAATATTAATGTGTTTCGATAATATGGGTCGGGTCGGGTATGGGTCATCAAATTTACATTGCATGAAAGTGGGTCAAAATGGGTTAAATTGATCAATATGGGCTTGACCATTTTCGACCCAACCCAAACCCATCCCGACTCACCTATTTGACAAGTCTTGTCTTGACGATAATTCCATCCTTCGGCAATCTCTAAGTTATCAACACGCACAAAATCAAGAGGTAGCAACATCTTACTGATCATGCTGCCTCTCCCTCCATTCAGAACCTCATATTAATACTCCTGTTTGCAGCCTTATCGGCAAAGCTTTCGGTCTGTGTGATGAACAAGCACTTCCAAAACTGCAGCATCACCAGAACCTTTGGTGGCCACAACATCACCTTCCCATTCTCTGTCCTAGACCAACAACCCTCTTACTGTGGCTTCCCTGGCTTCGAATTAGCTTGCATCGACAGCAGTCTGATCCTTAACCTCTCAGGCGATGACTTGTCATCCGCGCTATCTTTTACCAGAAGCAGTCACTCCGCATCTCCAACACCGCTTTCTCGAATAATTCAACCTTCTCTTGCACGCCTGTTCTTAAGAACTTGACCCTTCTATCGACTCATTACCAAATTGGTCCGAACATAGCCGCCACTCTCTCTCCTCTATAACAGCAACATCTCTCTCCATGCGGATTGCCTTCTTGGGACAATAATTACTTGTACTTGAAAAGAAGGCCAGGACAGTGTTGTTCTGGCAATACATGGAGATGACGAAGATGGGGAAGTGGTGGAAGCGTCAACGAAGTGCGAGTCGGTGGTAAAGGCTCCAGTGGTGGCGGAGTGGAGAGGGTGGAGGGGAGAGATAGAGGAGGCGTTGAGGCGTCATGCTGAATTGGACAGCACCCAATTGCAGCGCGTGCGAGGAGAGTGGTGACAAATGCGGAATCAATCACGAGCGCTTCAGGTGTTGCTGTCCTGTCCGGGCTTTTGTTTGGGTTTGTGCTCCCGGTGGGCTTATTAATTCTTCACCCTGTGTCTGAGCATAATACTCTCCTCTTTTTGAAACTTTGATTAACATCATCGGATTGTGCGGGTCGAGTTGAGTGCACTTACCTTTCTGCCTGGAATGTGCTACGAGTTACCTCTGAATCATAAATATTCAGGGGCTTTACGATCTCACCGCACAGCAGAGTTTTCTTGAGTGTTGGAACAGCACAGCATCTGTCCGTTTGTCGAAATATTCTATCGTTGCATGAGAGTATCTCCCGTTGGTTGATTAGGGAAAAATCTCTTGAGGATCCATGATCTTTTGAACCTTAACTCCTGTGCGAACAAAGGTACCTTGAGCAATACGGCACCGATATTGGATTTACTCATTCTATCATTTCCTTGCCTTATTTCCTCTTCCTTGTTTAACTGTATACTATCATCTTGATCCTTGTCCTCTTTGTATTTTGTCAATGTATTTGTCAAAGTCAATGTTCTAATTCAATCCCTAAATTTATTTTATTTTCCCTCTTAACTTAATTCTTTAGCACGAGTATCAAACTAGTCATTTTAAAGACATGAAATAAGAGTGACTGTGATGAGTGTGGATCAAATTATGATCCCTGTAGCTTTCGATCTTACATGCATAACATCCTCTCCGACTGTGTTGAAAAGCATTCCTGCTGTTGTAAAATGCATTCCTACTGGTTTCGTCGTAGTTTTGACTGGGAGAATTCTCTGACAAGGATTTGTGTCCTATGTAACAGCGCAACATGGCGATTTGGTGATGAAAGTCGCAATAGGTACTCCATTAAACCTACATTTTGTCTCATATAGAAATTCACTGCTTGGAAACCCTGATAAAGTTTTGCTTTTCTATCATTAGGACCTTAGACTAGTAGAATGATAGACTGAAATTGTTGCACTCGAATCTTTTGCTTTTCTCTAATCAGCTGCATCAGGAGTTGGGATTGCAATTGTCATTCTTGTAGTCTATTCCCTGAGGGAGAAATCGCCGATAAGGAAACATATGGCTATGATGATGGGAAAAAGAGAACATTCTGTGGCTGCGCAGCAAATTGAGGGACTAATCTCTTCGAGGAGATATACCTACAAAGATATCAAGAGGATGACCAATTCTTTCCGGGAAAAGTTGGGTCAAGGAGGTTATGGTTATGTGTACAAAGGCAAGCTTCGAGACAGTCAACTTGTGGCCGTGAAGCTTCTAAAGAATTTGAAAGGTGATGGGGAAGAGTTTATCAATGAAGTTGCAAGCATAAGCAGGACATCTCATGTCAATATTGTTAGCTTTCTAGGCTTTTGCTTTGAGGGGAGCAAAAGAGCTTTAGTTTATGAGTTCATGCCCAATGGATCATTGGAAAAGTTCATATTCAAAAGCGACACTTCAGAGTCAAATCGACAATTGAGTTGGGAGACATTGTACAACATCTCCTTAGGCATAGCACGAGGGCTAGCATACTTGCATCGAGGCTGTAATGCTAGGATCTTGCATTTTGATATAAAGCCTCACAACATTCTTCTCGATCGGAATTATTGTCCGAAGATATCCGACTTTGGTCTTGCCAAAATATGTCCTAGAGAAGGGAGTATCGTGTCGATGTTGGGTGCATGTGGCACTGCAGGCTACATTGCCCCTGAATTGGTCATAAGGAACATTGGAGGGGTTTCTCACAAATCAGATGTCTATAGTTACGGCATGATGGTTCTGGAAATGGTCGGAGGGAGAAAAAACTTTGAAGTTGGGGTGGACCATACAAGCGAGGTATATTTTCCTCATTGGATTCACCGACGCCTTAAACTTCAAGAAGAACTCGGGTTATGTGGTATCGCAAATGAGGAAGACAAAGGAATCGCGAAAAAGATGATCATAATCAGCTTATGGTGCATTCAGATTGATCCGAGAGATCGACCACCGATGACTCAAGTGGTGGAGATGTTAAAAGGAAGTGCTGAGGCCTTGCAAATTCCCCCCAAACCAACCTTGTCATCCCCCTCATCGAGATCCCCTATAGCAACTACAGATGACAGTTTATTGCTGCAATTTGATGTCACAACAACATCTATATAAATTATTACGATATACTTATTTTAAGAATTTTTTTTTCTTGGGTGCTTCCATTCATGAAAGATCAAATCTTAATTGTTTTTCTGATTGTTAGATTGTAGTTCCTACACAACATTGTTGACACCCTAATTTTGCCGATCCTTCAAGTGTCCATTTTTTGCAAAAATATAAAAATATCACAGAGAGAGAGAGAGAGAGCAAAAGTTTAATTTAAAAAATGAGGTGGAGCGGGCCCGCATGTCCGGCCCACTCTTTTAATAAATTTTCGGTCAGCCCCTTCTTTCTTCTGGCCCATCATTCCTTATTCCTTTAAGTCTTCGATTTGAGCCCACATCAGAACCTAACAAAAGAAAGGCCCAGCTCATCACCCATCTTCTCTCCTCTGCACACGCGCGCGGGGCCAGCAGAGGGAAGGGGAACGTGTGAGCGACGCCACCGCCGTGACGACGCAAGCAAAAGGGATAATCCAGCTATCGTCAGAGGAGAGGTGGGCGAATGGGCGAGAGGCATAACGGAAAAGATGCGCGGGCGTTCGAGGGCGTGAGCAGCGCGAGCAAGGCGCGAGAGGAGCTGGCTGTGTTTGGGGGAGGAGGTAGAAGGCGCTCGGATTTTTCGCAGGGGTTGGTTTTGGAGAGGTTGGAGAGTTTTCTCCACAAAAACCAGACCTCCTTTTGCTAGACCAAGAGAGTGAGCAGGGAGAGAGAGCGAGCTGTTAAATTTCTATGGTACGTCCATGATAGGGTGCAATTAAGACGCACCACCTTGTCTTGATGTGAAATAATGGAGAGACACCTATTGAAAGGGTGTGAGGGAAGTTATCTTTCGAGGGAAATTATATAAATAACTTCTGAAGATAATCATTATAACGGTTGGCAGAAAGAACGTTTTAAAAAATTGTTATCTCTCTTATTCTCCTCTCTCCATCAAAGAACAAAATGCAATTACATTACTACTTTGAGATGATAATTGGCATTAACGCTGTAGAACGTAAATACTTTTCTCATGATTGTATTCGAACGAAGTCGTATCGTCCGTCGTTTGCTCGTGGTTCAACGTAAATTCTTGGGTAATTTGTTTATTGCGTATTGAAGAGATTAGTCGTTTCTTCCGCCGACTCTTCTTTTTGGCTTCCCTTGGTTTTCTATTCTTAGTTCCTTTTTCCCACCTCGGCTTCATTCACAAAGCCGGCTTCATTCACCGAGCCACTCCCTTTTTATTTATACTTCTTTCGGACATTCTTTTGTAGTTTTAGAATTTGTTTTGGAGCAAATTTTACGATGAAGAAAAATGCATTCTCGAGAAATCATTTTCAACTTTTTAGATGGGCGAAATTCTTTTGTAGTTTTAAGACAAGATTGCTCTCAATCATTCACTTGCAATTTAAAGTGATCGTCCAATTTCTTTTTTCCTTTTCTTGTTTTTATTTTCACTTCCATCTAGAATCTAGTTGCCATAATTAAGCATTTTCACATATTTTGTTTTGGTCTATTATGGGTATCCTATATATATTGAAGGAATTATGTTTTTGTTTTTATTTTTAGATTTTAATTTTGTAGAAATAAAATTTGACGAAAAAGAAATTTTTTTAAGAAAATATATATCAAGTCTCTTTAATTAAAACTTCAAAGAATTTGTATTTTTTTCTTTACTATTAGCCAGATACTTTTACACAAAGCACATGAGACGTTATAAAAGTATATAGGAGTACACTAAAATTATCAATCTGAAAAAGTTATACATAATGAGGCATCTTGATATTTTTAACGTAAACAATTCATGTATGCTATTAATTTTTGTCAATCCAAAATGATGAGATTTCAATGACATTTGAAAAAAAAAATTATTTTTTGCAATTTTTTAATAATAAAATTTCATCCTTTAAAGTTTCACGTTGGAAAGTATAATTGTGATTTCATTTTGGAAATCCTTTAAAGGATTTTTTTTTTTTCCAATCCTATCATCCCATTTGATGTATCTGTACATAAAAGACAATCGATAAGAAATGGATTGATTATGATATGCACAACAAAAGTGTAAAATTATAAAAAAAAAAATCATTGAGTTAAAAATTATCTATCTTAATTTTTTTAAAGATTTTCTTTGATAATGTATCCATGAGTTTGCTCAATAACGAAAAAAAGAATTAGGTTTCCCGAAAATTTCTTTTCAACAAAACTAGTTTCTACCGAAATAAAATCTGTCAATAAAAAGAGAAAACATAGTGCTGCAAAAACAAAACATGTGAAATTGTTAATTTTGGCAATTAGATCCTACATAGAAATAGAAAAAAAAAATAAGAAAAGAATTTGTGGCACTAGTTTAAATCACAATAAATGCTTTGGGGCAATTTTATCTTTTTGTCAAAATTTCGGTGGATTTAATCATATAATGGATTGAAATAGTGCCGCCCTTTTAGATTAGGGAATTATTTTTCTAACTTTAAGCATGCATATTTTTTTAGTTATGAATGGTTTGACTAATCATTTTTAGCAAAACCAAACATATTCTACACAGTAGCTTTTATAGTTTTAGTAGGGCCCACAAGCTCTCCACTGAATTTATAGCGATATTGAACATCAACATCAATCTACAACAATCTCTACAATTCACAAAGCCAAATCCATAAATCATTTCATATGTCACAGTACATTTCATAAATCAACCACATAATCTTTTGTAACTCAATTCATTCGCCACAATTAGTTTTTGTAAAATATTTCTTAAATCATTTTAGAATTCATCTCATAAACCGGTTTTACAAATCAAATCAAATCAAATGCATGTCAAAAAGCTTATCACAAATTGATATCTATATAACATTCCATATACCATCTCAAAGTTGAGCTTTTCGTAAAAACTTTTCACACCCAAAACATGAAATATTTCTCAACTTCGTTAATCAAAAAGAATAAATATTTTTACCAAAAAGTTCTCATGCTACTTTCAAATACCAAAACGTAGTAAATGCCTTATCCAAATTTTATACATAAGACACGCTTATTAATAACTCATAAAATATCAAATCTTTATCATTTTAAATACATGAGTTTATAAATTCTTAGAAGAGATAGCACCACTCACATGGGAAAGCCGAAAATTAACCTATGTGGTTACTCGAGCCAACACATTTGTATTCCTATCAATTAATTGAAAGCAATATCAAAACCAAGTAATATGCTACTCTCCAACTAACGACTCAACTAAATTATGCTTATTCATTAATAAAACGACACCTACATGCTAATAAACCGCATATCCAAAGCGATTATTTAAGTTGTCCACAACGGGAAACTTGAGTGCAAAACTTTGTCACGTTATAACTTTTTCCACCGAACCTCGTTTCAAGAATACATCAATGAAAAGCCCTTCTAACATATTACAAGAACCCCAATTTAGCCAACCCGAAATCAAGCCGAAAATCAACAATGGTCGCGCACTCGTGATAAACTTCAAAATTTTATTACGGGTAAACCGTAAGTTCAAATCACAATCTATAAAACCCTACAACTCCACAATATCCTAAACCATAATTTCTATAAAAATACGAGGCTCAATGATTCAAAAATCATATTTCGCCTGCTCAATTTTTCCAAAATTTTGAATTCCAAGCTCTAAGTCCAAACTTACTCGCCTTTCTTTTTTAATGTGATAGAATAGTAAACTTTCCAAAATTTCGAATTCATGGTAAGAATGCATGAAACCCTCTTTTTCTTTTTTTCCTTTCTTTCTCCTCCTTTCTTGCCTTTCCTTTGCACGAGCTCTCTAGTCTCCCTTTTTCTCTCTCTCCTTCTTTTCCCTTTCTCTTTCCCTTTTTATTTTCTCCTTTTTCTTTTTCTTTCTTTCTTTTCTTTTCTTTTCTTTCCTTCTCTCTTCTTCTTTTTCTTCCTCTCTCCCGAAGGTCAAAACCCATATTTTACGCTTGGAATCTGTACAGATAATGTGATAGAATAGTAAACCTCTTCACTCGTTTGTCTTCTGCCTGATCGGAACCAACCGTGACAAGAGAAGACTTCACTTTTTAGGTCAATCGCCAGCTATGAACTCAAATCATAGTCCTCGACCTTCTCAGTGAAATCGTCGTGGCTCTGAGGCCACGTTTGCTCTTTCGGGTCCTCTACGCTCAGCTGACCCAGTCAATTGGCGCGTTTACGTGAAAAAAGAATTCAACGAGACATTCATATAATGCGATCTTCAGTTTGATTAACCGTATCTCACTCGAGCCCCTTCTATCTCTTATATACGCCACCAAAGCTTTCCTCTTTCCGACTGTTCTTGTGCTTCTATTTCCCCTCTAAAATTCCTGAAATGGGTGTCGATATCTCCATAAGTTCCAAGGTTTTGCTTCGCCTTGTCATTGGCATTTTGGCGATTCTTTCTTTGGAAGACTGGGTTGCATCAGCGAGCTTGAATGATGAATCCTGCAAGGCCGGTGAGTGCGGTGACGTCATGAAGGGTTATTCCATCTGGAGCGACACTAAACCGTGTACTAATACAAGTTTTGAAAACGAGTGTCGTGATAAGCCGCTGTTCAATCTACGACCTTTTGGAAAGGACTTTGTCATTTATGAGAACATTTCTTTAAGCTTGAGCTCAGAGTTAGAGAGATCAGGCAATGCTTGTTTTGCTCGAATTATACAGCCCAGCGAATTTCACCCTCCTGTTTCCAGCATTGAACCGCCGTCATCTCTTGGATTCAATTGGAAGCCTTTACTCCTAGCAATTCTCCATGATTGCAGCAGCTTCCCAGATTATTCAGATCCTCACTCGACTTGCCCCTCTGATGGCACCAACCGTTCTTATGTCGCTCTTATGATAGGTAGAAAAGAAGACCTACATCTTGATCTGTCGGTGTGCAAGAGTCATGTTATTGTACCTATTAAATTATCCAGACCGGATGGCGAGGAAATAGGACATGATGACTACGAGGAGAAGTTGAAGCACGGGTTTAGACTGCAAGGGAATTTAACCTCCTGTAAGAGTTGCGTCGATTGCCAAAAAAATAAAGGCAATTGCAGGGGATCGGATAGGCATTTCCAGTGCTTACATTCTGCTAAAGATTATCCGCCTCCGCCTCCGTACAAAAGAGGTAATATTCTTCGTTAATTCCCCGTAATAGCAACCGTTCAAATTTTCGCATGCGTTTTTCGGCGAATGTCCTCGCCACGCTCTCCAAATTTGATAAGGACTTCAAAGGAAGAGGAAGAGCTTTTTGGCTTCCCTCCGTTTTCTATTCTCAGTTCCGTTTTCCCACCTCGTCTTCATTCACCAAGCCATTTTTTTTTTTTAATTTCTTTCGAACATTCTTTTGTAGATCTAAGGTGTGCTTGTTTTGGGGTTTATGATAAAGAAAGATGAAATCATTTTCACGGAAAAGTGTATTTTACCCTTTTCAAAATGGAGAATTCATTTTTTTAAGTATAATGATTTGACTAATCATTTTCAGCAAATTCTACATAATCTGCGCAGTCGCTTTTGTAGTTTTAGTATGTAGATGGATTCATGGCAATTCCCAAAAGAAAATACTATTTGCTTAGCTAGTTCCAATGTGAGATACGGCGATGCATTGAGGATCATAGATGATTTGAATTTACGATAAATTGGACAAAGAGGAAAATATAAAGTGAAGAGCTTTCTGCATGTGTGTTTGCTCATGCATGTTTTGCTTAATACTCTCCATTGAGCTTAGTTCTGCAATCTCCATAAGGTATTTGAGGTTAGGGAATATCCTTTTGTTCCTAAGATGTATTGTATTAAATGATATTCAGTTTATCAGTAGGAATTTATGTCAGATCAAGAAAGCCAAAGAGATGTATATACAATATATACATCTCATCATATCATGATATGATATTCATAATAAATCAGGTTTCCTTAAACTTCCAGAGGGAAGACTTTAACCGAAACCTCCATCAACAACTTATGAGCTAGATACGTATAAACATCATCATGAAATGATCTTCCCTAATCTTCCTTTCTTTCCTTTTGTTTGTTTATTTTCACTTTTGAAATTCCAACCTAGACCACTTGCTGAAATGAACTAAATTGTTATGATCAATAGTTATGTCCTTTTTCCTTTGACCAGAGTGATATGTCTCTATTGATTGTTAGTTTGCTTGTGGATCAAATCACATTCCATGCTGAACTATATGAAAACGTCGCTGATATACATGCCTGTGGAATGGCTGGACTTTCATGCATATTTTGAACCTTATGATTTTGTCGGGTGACTTTACAAACCTTATATATATCACATGGTCAAATTATAATATTTAAGAGGGAATTCACTAGTGAGAATATTGTACCTTTTAGATGGCATATATGTCTTGACCTCTTAGGTGATTTCACCTCTCTCTCTTTCCTTCACATTCTTCGACTGTCCTGTAATTTCTTAGAAGCAACTAAAAGAACGCACACCAGCATCATGAGAGAATAGTAGAATTCGTCTTCTGGCTATACAGAACCAGAAGAGAAGACTTCACTTTTCAAGTCAATTGCCAGCCTTCAATACCAAAAAAATGAAGTGTTGGCTGACCAATTAAATTTTGTGGACTCCCCACTTAAATATGGTGTGTTAGAGTAATAAGACCTTTCAATCACATAAACATGAGATCAATCGATAAATATAGCATACCCGAATCAAAGGAAGCCATTATTGATCCAATATGAGAGAATATGTATTCTTGTGAGTATGAATCTTCACCATTCTGTCTTGAGTCTTGATGATAATTCCATCCTCCGGCAATCTCTAAGTTATCAATACACACAAAATCAAGATGTAGCATCATCTTACTGATCATGCTGCCTCTCCCTCCGCTCCGAACCTCATATTAATACTCCTGTTTGCAGCCTTATCGGCAAAGCTTTCGATCTGTGTGATGAACAAGCACTTCCAAAACTGCAGCATCACCAGAACCTTTGGTGGCCACAACATCACCTTCCCATTCTCTGTCCTAGACCAACAGCCCTCTTACTGCGGCTTCCCTGGCTTCGAATTAGCTTGCATCGACAGCAGTCTGATCCTTAACCTCTCAGGCGATGACTTCTTGTCTGCGATATCTTTTACCGGAAGCAGTCGCTCCGCATCTCCAACACAGCTTTCTTGAATAATTCGACCTTTTCTTGCACGCCTGTTCTTAAGAACTTGACCCTTCTATCAACTCATTTCCAAATTGGTCCGAACATAGCCGCCACTCTCTCCTCTACAACAGCAACATCTCTCTCCATGCGGATTACCTTCTTGGGACAACTATTACTTGTACTTGAAATGAAGGCCAGGACAGTGTTGTTCTGGCAATACATGGAGATGACGAAGATGGGGAAGTGGTGGAAGCGTCAACGAAGTGCGAGTCGGTGGTAAAGGCGCCAGTGGTGGCGGAGTGGAGAGGGTGGAGGGGAGAGATAGAGGAGGCGTTGAGGCGTCATGCCGAATTGGACAGCACCCAATTGCAGCGCGTGCGAGGAGAGTGGTGACAAATGCGGAATCAATCGCGAGCGCTTCAGGTGTTGCTGTCCTGTCCGGGCTTTTGTTTGGGTTTGTGCTCCTGGTGGGCTTATTAATTCTTCACCCTGTGTCTGAGCATAATACTCTCTTCTCTTTATGAAACGTTGATTAACATCATCGGGTTGTGCGGGTCGAGTCGAGTGCACTTACCTTTCTTCCTAGGATGTGCTACGAGTTACCTCTGAATCATAAATATTCAGGGGCTTTACGATCTCACCGCACAGCAGAGTTTTCTTGAGGGTCAGAACAGCACAGCATCTGTCCGTTTGTCGAAATATTCTGTCGTTGCATGAGAGTATCTCTCGTTGGTTGATAAGGGAAAAATCTCATAAGGATCCATGGTCTGTTGAACCTTAACTCCTGTGCGAACCAAGGTACCTTGAGCCATACGGCACTGATATTGGATTTACTCATTCTATCATTTCCTTGCCTTATTTCTTCTTCCTTGTTTAACTATATACTATCATCTTTGTTGGGAATTACCGATTCCCAGAAACCGGATTCGACACTAAATCAAACCCATAAACTAATGCGGAAGACGAGCCCAGGAAAATTACATGTATCACCGATCAAAGCACACCACGAGTTCGAGCGTACCTTGTATCCACAGACTAAACACCGACGCCGATTTGAGGAAGAAAAACTGATCCCGTTCGATCCGATGACGTCAGTTTGCCTTGAAGGGAAGATGGGTGTCGCCTCTTGCACACTGTTCTTTCCTTTGGAAAGTGTTTGAGGGAGAGAGAGAGGAGGAACGTACGTTATGCTAAAAAAGGTACGTTCCTCCCTCTTTATTCCCCTTTATATACATTCCCCCCAAGAAGAAACGTGTCCTTTCATCATATTCCTTCATCCATGGGCCCCAATTTTGTGGGCCGGGCTTTTAGGCCCATCATGGGCGGACGGGCCAGCTTAGGCCCATCACTTTAATTAAATAAAACCATCAATCTTAATCCTTGTCCTCTTTGTATTTTGTCAATGTATTCGTCGAAGTCAATGTTCTAATATAATCCCTAAATTTATTTTATTTTCTCTCTTAACTTGATTCTTTAGCACGAGTATCAAACTAGTCTTTTTAAAGACATGAAATAAGAGTGACTGTGATGAGTGTGGATCAAATTATGATCCATGTAGCTTTCGATCTTACATGCATAACATCCTGCTGTTTTAAAATGCATTCCTACTGGTTTCATCATAGTTTTTACTGGAAGAGTTCTCTGACAAGGATTTGTGTCCTCTGTAACAGTTACAGCAACATGGCGATTTGGTGATGAAAGTCGCAATAGGTACTCCATTAAACCTACACTTTGTCTCATACAGAAATTCACTGCTCGGAAACCTTGATAAAGTTTTGTTTTTCTATCATTAGGACCTTAGACTAGTAGAATGATGGACTGAAATTGTTGCGCACGAATCTTTTGCTTTTCTCTAATCAGCTGCATCGGGAGTTGGCATTGCAATTGTCATTCTTGTAGTGTATTCCTTGAGGGAGAAATCGCTGATAAGGAAACATATGGCTATGATGATGGGAAAGAGAGAACATTCTGTGGCCGCACAGCAAATTGAGGGACTAATCTCTTCGACGAGATATACCTACAAAGATATCAAGAGGATGACCAATTTTTTCCAGGAAAAGTTGGGTCAAGGAGGTTATGGTTATGTGTACAAAGGCAAGCTTCGAGATGGTCAACTTGTGGCCGTGAAGCTTCTAAAGAATTTGAAAGGTGATGGGGAAGAGTTTATCAATGAAGTTGCAAGCATAAGCAGGATTTCTCATGCCAATATTGTTAGCCTTCTGGGCTTTTGCTTTGAGGGGAGCAAAAGAGCTTTAGTTTATGAGTTCATGTCCAACGGATCACTCGAAAAGTTCATATTCAAAAGCGACACTTCAGAGCCAAATCGACAATTGAGTTGGGAGACATTGTACAGCATCTCCTTAGGCATAGCACAAGGGCTAGCATACCTACATCGAGGCTGTAACACTAGGATCTTGCATTTTGATATAAAGCCTCACAACATTCTTCTCGATCAGAATTATTGTCCGAAGATTTCCAACTTTGGTCTTGCCAAAATATGTCCTAGAGAAGAGAGTATCGTGTCAATGTTGGGTGCACGTGGCACTGTAGGCTACATTGCTCTTGAATTGGTCATAAGGAACATTGGAGGGGTTTCTCACAAATCAGATGTCTACAGTTACGACATGATGGTTCTCGAAATGGTTGGAGGGAGAAAAAACTTTGAAGTTGGGGTGGACCGTACAAGCGAAATATATTTTGCTCATTGGATTCACCGATGCCTTAAGCTTCAAGAAGAACTCAGGTTGTGCGGTATTACAAATGAGGAAGACGAAGGAATTGCAAGGAAGATTATCATAATCAGCTTATGGTTGTCGCGACCCGATCTCGCCGCCCCTCGAGCCGAAGGGAGAAAGGTCGGGTTTAAGGATACTTGATCATACGATCGCGAGCTCTCCCAAGCTCGTACCCCGCGTGACAGCGAATTTATTTATACGATCTAGGTATTTAACAACCTAAGAACATACAGGAGTCGCCACTAGCCTTATATATATTTTGGGGGTCGGCTATAAAACCCAATCGAGGGTTGGGAGAGTTCCCTCGATTCCTACGCAACCAGATATCTAGATTCGGGGACTTGGGTTACGCTAATATAGCTATTAGCGCCCTTTCGGTACCTAACAGTATGTTGTGTTTTTCCTAACATGTCCATGCATCTCTTTTTATATTTTCGGGATCACCAATTCTAAGCTAAGCGATCACGCGTGGTGGATTACTTTTATGCTATTCTATTTCTAAAAGAAAAAAAAAACAATAAAAGAAATCAATCAGAGAAATTGAAAGTGCAAGACATGAAATAAACCATCAAGAAAAGCAGTAAAGCTAATCATGCAATCTTAAAGAATATGAAAGAGAAAACAATCGGGAAAGAAAGGAAACCCGCAACTCGTCGGGTTTTATACAACACATGGAACCCGAGACATATGTCGGGAAAAAAAGAATATCACGTAACAATGGTCGGAATGGACATCGACCTCCACCATCTTCGGGGTCCTAATCTAAACCTAATCTAAGAAACCTATAACTAGGTACACAATGGAAAGAAACAAACACACATATCAAAACAATCAAAAGCAAGACACCATATCAAAATCAATTATTTAAAAGAAATACAATGCGAAAGTCCAATTTTTGGGGAAAGTCATGAAATCCCCAGGTCAAGTTCTATGATGGGTAATCAGCACATGAGGAACAATTTCATGAAGGAAGCATCTCAAGATTCCTAACGCATGAATTTCTAAAAAGAAACTAAGAACATGAACAAATCAATTAGAAATAGAACATATTAACATATCACACCGAAATTCTATGAACCTATCAATTGATGTTCAAACTATCTCAAATTTCATATGCCGTAGGTATTGATGTTTTAGACAACTTTCATCAAGGACTCTACCTCAAAATCAATGCCTAAAAGATCGTGGGAAAATGGCAAAAGGTTTCTGACGTGAGCAACATAGGAATTTATGAAAATTCGAGAATGCACAATACCACATCAGAAATGCAGCAAAATAGCAGGGTATCATGACACATTAATAGTGATTTGACCTGAAAAGAAAATCTAAAGAATATGAAATTTTACCACAGCGTGAACAAAAGAAAGACGAACAACTTTTGTTAAGGACCCAATCTTATAATCTTTAACAAGAAAATCATAGAAAAATGACAAGAGGTCAGCTTCGACAAGGGAAAAACAGGGGTTTTGAATTTCACTTTATGACAGATTTCTATCATGTGAATCATAAGAGAAGTTGAGTCCAATTGATGCGCAAATCATGCAAAATCAGCGTCATAGGAAAAATTAAAACAAACCCACTTCCTAAGAGAAGTTGAGTCCAATTGATGTCAAATTGATAGTCGAAAAATGATAATCATGAGGACATGCAAATCAGCCACAAGAAATGATCATTAGACTTTATCCTGAAAACGCCAAATGCAAATACGTGCCAAGGAAAGACAACAGCCACATTACAGTACAGGAAGTCAACAAAAAACTAAAAAAGAAGGTTTTCATAGACCCCATCACAGCATTTTACTGAGGGAAAATATTCATGAAGACCAAAATCAATACTTTTTTCCCTCATCACCATTCTCCCCTTCGGCAGACTTAGCATTCACCTCTTCATGATCCTTTTCGAGAGTGGCCAAATCCTCACGGGCCTCAGAGAACTCTCCTTCCTCCGTACCCTCACCGACATATTAGTGCACAAATGCACGCTTGGCATACATGAGATCGAACTTGTGATCGATCCGAGAGAAGACCTCGGCCATGGCAAAACTTACTTCAGCAATGGTTCAGTTTCATACATGAATCGATTGCATCTACCAATCAACAGTTAAAAGACACTTGAGAGCCAGCTCTGATCTAATTTGAGCATTTCATCGAGCAGAAAGTAGGCATCTCGGCCATGAGTCCAAAAATGCAACAGCCAAATAGGAAAGCACAACCAAACTATCAGAACAACAATATTACAGGCTCAGAAGTGTCTCACAAACATAAATTAGAATCCTCAGTCACTGTTCAACACAGTGAACATCCGGATATGGAAGATGAATTTATGTTCAACGTACCTTGATTGAATCGGCGAATGATCGAGAGCTGTCGCTGTTGTCGACGTCGTCTGAACCCTAAACTCCAAGCTCCTCGACCGGCCGTTCCAGTAAGTTAAATCCGACGCGCCAGACAGAGTCGAGAGAAATGGGCGAGGTCAGAGGGATCGAACGGGATAAGGAAATCAAGGGCCAAAACCCTAACGGATTGAGAGAGAGGAAAAGAGAAATCACCGATCTGGTGAGCTTGATCCAGAGAGATTCGATTCCAGCAAGCCTCTGCACCAGAGAACCGAGAACGATCGAGAGCCTCCCTCGCGATCCCTATCCGCCGATCTTCGATCTTCGAGAATGATTCGCCCAAGCGGAACAGCGAGAGCCACAGAGCCAGATAAAGTCAGATCCGAGAGAGAGAATCACTCGTCGAGCGAGGGAACATCCGATCGGAAAAACGATCTCCGGGAGTTACGGGGAGAGAGGCTCTGCCACTGCGGAGGCCGGAGGTGATGAAAACAATGGCGGACCACTGCCGTCGACACCGCTGCTGATCATCGTCACTATTAGTCAGCTTCGGATCTGAACCCCACGCCTTGAACTCCTCAGTCCGGTAGTTGCTCTCCTTCTAAGGCTCCAGAAAGCGAGAGCGTCGGAACTGAGAGATCCCGCGAAAACCAGAGAGAATCTCCGCGAAAACAGGGCTTCCGATCCCCAAATCCCTAGAGCGATCGATTGAGAAATCGAGAGAGATTCCCCCGATCTTCTGCCGAATTCCTCGTTTTCTGTCTAGAGAGAGAGGGCGCCAGAGAGAGTCCCAGAGTTCCGAAAGAATGAGCCCCCCCTTCCTCCGAGAATTCGCGCGCGAACCGTTTGTCAGAGAGAGTCATCGAGAGAGAAAGAGAGAGATTTTTTTAATTTTTCCGCGAGAGAGAGACCCTTGCGAGAGCTCCCCTTTTGATTTTGTTTTCTTTTTTTCTCCTTTTTTTATTGTTTTCTTTACACTTTTTCTTTCTTGTTTTCTTTTCATTTTCTTTTCATTTTTTTTTATGTTTTCATTCATTCATTCATTTTTTTTTTAATCTTTTTGGCTCTTTATTCTTTTTTTATATTTTTGCAAAAAGAATGTTTAAAATGTCGACAAAAAATCGGGTGTCAACAATGGTGCATTCAGATTGATCCGAGAGATCGACCACCAATGACTCAAGTGGCGGAGATGTTAAAAGGAAGTGTTGAGGCCTTGCAAATTCCCCCCAAACCAACCTTGTCATCCCCCTCATCGAGATCCCCTATAGCAACTACAAATGACGGTTTATTGCTACAATTTGATGTCACGACAACATCTGTATAAATTATTACGATATACTTATTTTAAGAATTTTTTTTCTTGGGTGCTTCCGTTCACGAAAGATCAAATCTTACTTGTTTTTCTAATTGTTTGATTGTAATTCTTATACGACATTGTTGACACCCTAATTTTACCGACTGTTCAAATGTCCATGTTTTGCAGAAAAAAAAAAAAAAAAAGACGGACAAACAAACAGAGAGAGAGAGAGAGAGAGAGAGAGAGCAAAAGTTTAATTAAAAAATGAGCAAAAAATGAGGTGGAGCGGGCCGGCATGTCCGGCCCACTCTTTTAATAAATTTTCGGTCAGCCCCTTCTTTCATCTGGCCCACTTTCCTTATTCCTTTAAGTCTTCGATTTGAGCCCACATCAGAACCTAACAAAAGAAGGCCCAGCTCATCACCCATCTTCTCTCCTCTGCACACGCCCGCGCGCGGCCACCAAACATATTCTGCATAGTCGCTTTTATAGTTTTAGTAGTTAGGTGAATTCATAGCAATGTCCAAAAGAAAATATTGTGTGCTTAGCTTGTTCCAATGTGAGATGTAGCAATGCGTTGAGGATTATAGATGATTACTAAATTTACGATACATAGGACAGGGAGGAAATGTAAAGTGAAAAGCTTTCTGCTCGTATGTTTGCTCATGCTTGTTTTGCATCAGCTTCAAGTTACAGTTAACACTGTCACATAAAACACTCCATTAAGCTTAGTTCTACAATCTCTAAAAGGTATGTAACATTAGGGTATATCCATTTGTTCTGAATGTTAAATGATATTCAGTTGATCAATATATATTTATGTTAGATCAAGGAAGCCATAAGAGATTTGTTTATCGTATATGCATGTCGTCATATCATGAAATGACATTCATAATAAGCCAGGTTTCCTTAGACTTCTAGAGGGAAGGCTTTAACCAAAACCTTTATCAACAACTTCTAAGCTAAATATACATAAAGATCATTATGAAAGGTTCTTTAAAAATTCCAATCTAGACCAGTTGCTGAACTAAACTGAATTGTTATGGTTGATAATTATGTCCTTTTTTCCCTTGGCCAGAGTGATATGTCTATATTGTTCGTTTGTTTGCTTGTGGATCTTATCACATCTGATGCAGAACTTTATGAAAATGTTTCTGATATACATTCCCGCGGAATCATTGGACTTTCGTGCATAATTTGAACTTTATGGTGTTGTTTGATGACTATGCAAAGTTTTTATATATCAAATCGTCAGAGTATAATATCCAAGAGGGAATTCCCTAGTGAGAATGTTGTACTAACAGGCCATTTGAAGGGCATATACGCCTTGACCTCTTAGGTGAATTCACCCCTCTCTCTCTCTCTTCCCTTCATATTCTTTAACTATCCTGTAATTTATTAGAAACCGCTAAAAGAACGTGTACCGACATCATGAGAGAATAGTAAAGTTCGAATTGGTCCTTTCAATTAAAATGTAAACAAAATGCTGACGTGATTATTATTTTGTCATTAAATGTAGAATTTGTCATTACACGGGGCTTTTTTTAAAATTTTGACATATAGAAAACAGAATTAACATTTCTAAAGTCACAGTATGGCAAAAAAAAAAATTTTTTTTTTTAAAGTGAAAAAGTGGACTGGCGGCTAATGGGGGTCATTGAACGGCGGTGCAATAGTGCTAGCATTGCTACGGTGCTACCTGAGTGGCACTGCCGTCGCTAATTGCATTTGAGAGAATACACGCTCAAAGAAGGTCGCAAGCCCCCACCACTCGCGCTCGTTGTGACGACGACGACAGTTTTTCCAATCTCTAGGCAACGCCTTGCTAAGGTCGTGCAACCTTGGCCAGGTCTGTCTCACCAACGATTGCACACCCTGCAGATCCATTTTTGGGGGTTCACGGTTGTCTCTCTCTCTCTCCACATTAGGGCTTGAGGTTTTGTCATTTTTTAATATTCTTATCCAATTGACACAAAAGAAAATTCATGATATCACAAAAGAAAATGTGGCAGTCTCCGACAGCATTTCATATGCATAATTAACATATGAACATGTTGTTAGAGATCCAAATGGCCAGGAAAAAAATAAAAGTTTTAAGGATCGTGATTGCTTATTTTCTAAAAATATGGGGACGATGGCTGCCTTCGTTCCGATAGAGAAAGGAAACGTCATATAATAAAATTGTAAACAAAGTGAGAAATGAAAATTAAGATTTGATTTGTTCAGAACCCTTGGGCTGTGACTATTCGATGGCTAGGTAATAGCTATCAAAGTCTTTGTGCCAATATCCTTCTTTATGTCATCCTGTAATTCTTGGTGTCACACCCCAAAATCACCATGAATGAGGATGACACAACCGTCCTTCCACCCGAAAGATACAGTCTCAAAGCTCCCAAAATCCAATTCCTAAAAGTCCCCTCGTCAATATCGCTCTTGTACTACTTATCGTTAGCTGAGGAACTTGAAAAATATTGGAAAAATAGAAGGGTGAGCAAAGTGTATCTCTTCTAAGTAGATCGAGCACTCGTTATGCATATTTATAAACCAAACCGCAACTCTTTTAACTTAAATCCATAATATAACAAACATAAAATAAGAGAATAAGTCACATATGCTTTAACATAGTAGCAAAAATATTCATTTCACAATAATATCATAATAAACATCAATGGACCAATCCATTTATCAATCTTATTAATTCACACACCAATGGTCCATTCCATTGGTTAATCTCATCAATGGTATAATGAAATCATACATTGATGGTCTATTCCAACAACTAATCTCAATTCACATGTCAATAGTCTATTCCATTGACTAATTTCAAATCACACATCGATGGTCCATTACATCGATTAAATTCAAATCACATGTCAATGGTCCACTCCATTGATCAAACTCATATCACATGTCAATAATCCACTCAATTGACCAATCTGTTACTCAATATTAAATCATGGTCACAACACAATGTCTAGTGACAAGTCAAACCAAGATCCCCTTGGCAAAATCTTCACCTATTATTAACTAATGGATCGGCCCACAAGGATATCCTAGACTAGTATGTGCATACTCACAAGCCCTTCACTAGACTCATAGCGATATTGAACATCAACACCAATCTACAACAATCTCTACAATTCACAAAGCCAAATCTAGAAATCATTTCATATGTCACAATACATTTCATAAATCAACCACATAACCTTTTGTAACTCAATTCTTTCGCCACAATTAGTTTTCGTTAAATATTTCTTAAATCATTTTAGAATTCATCTCATAAACCGGTTTTACAAATCGAATCAAATCAAATGCATGTCAAAAAGCTTATCACAAATCGATATCTATATAACATTCCATATACCATCTCAAAGTCGAGCTTTTCATAAAAAATTTTCACACACCCAAAACATGTAATATTTCTCAACTTCGTTCATCAAAAAGAACATATATTTCCACCAAAAAGTCCTCACACTATTTTCAACTACCAAAATGTAGTAAATGCCCAATCCAAATTTTTTGCAACAAACACGCTTATTCATAACTCATAAAATATCAAATCTTTATCATTTTAAAGACATGAGCTTATAGATTCTTAGAAGATATAACACCACTCACATGGGAAAGCTGAAAATTAACCTATGTGGTTACTCGAGCCAACGCGCTCATATTCCTATCAATTAATCGAAAGCGATATCAAAACCAAGTAATATGCTACTCTCCAACTAACGACTCGACTAAATTATGCTTATTCATTGATAAAACGACACATACATGCTAATAAACCGCATATCCAAAGCGATTACTTAAGCCATCCGCAACGGGAAACTTGAGTGTGAAACTTGGTCACGTTATAACTTTCTCCATTGAACCTCGTTTCAAGCGTACATCAATGGAAAGCCCTTCCAACATATTACAAGAACCCCAATTTAGCCAACCCGAAATCAAGCCGAAAATCAACAATGGTCGCACACTATTCATCACGTGTGATAAACTTCAAAATTTTATTTCGAGTAAACCGTAAGCTCAAATCACAATCCATAAAATCCTATAGCTCCACAATATCCTAAACTATAATTTCTATAAAAATACGAGGCTCAATGACTCAAAAATCATATTTCATTGCTTGATTTTTCCAAAATTTCAAATTCCAAGCCCTAAGTCCAAACTTACTCTGATTGAATGAACGGGGGGCACGAGTGCTTACCGGGCATTGCATTACGTGGTTAAGGTGGATTGGCGAGGTTCTCATGGTAAGAATGCACGAAACTCTCTTTTTCTTCCTTTCCTTTCTTTCCCCTCCTTTCTTTCCCTTGCACGAGCTCTCTGGTCTCCTATGTAGCACCAACACGGACACGCGACACGCGACACGACACGTTATTTCTAAAAAAATAGAGAATTCCAACACGTTATAACATATTATATGTAAATGTAAAAATAACTAAATAATAATAAAAAGAGCATAGAATTAATTTATACTAAAAATATTAATCAAACATTTGTTAATATCATTCATTGTTTTAATTTGATAGAGATTGAACGAGAAATTCAAAAATTGCAAACATGAAAGAGTAAACTTGAAGAAACATGTTATGTTTTCTTATAATTGTCGGAGATTAGTGAGATTTTTTATAGTCCTAGACAGAGTTCAGAGTTCATAATATAGACTAGCTTGGAGCTTATCTACAAAACAAGGTTCTAGAAAAATGAAAAATCAGGACAAGAACTCTCGAAGTATGACCAAAAGAAAAGGAAATCACTAGATTTGCCATGGAAAATGTGAGAGATAACTCACAAGTCAATAACATATACCAAAAGAGATAACTAACTTGCAAGTGATGCTTGCAAGAGGCGAAAAGAAGCAAAAAAAATTATAACTTTAAGTATATAGGGGCAACGGAACGACACCGACGAGAAAATGGGCGTTCTATCGTCACTCACGGGAAGATCGGACTTTTAAGTGAGAAACTTGAGAGAGAATTTTCTTTTTTCCCCTTTATTTTTGTTATTTTCATTATTTTTCATATATTTACATTTTGACCCATCAAGTATTGAAAATTTTTAAAATTGACTCGTGCGTATCGGAATTTCATGTCGGAACGTGTCAGAAAGAGTTGACCACGTGTCGGATTTTTCGACACTCGTTGACCGCGTGTCAGAGCGTGCCGGAGTGTGTCGAAGTGTCGGACACGACATGAAGACTTCTAGAGAATGTCGGTCTTCTTAGCTGGTCTCCCTTTCTCTCTCCTTCTTTTTCCTTTCTCTTTCCCTTTTTATTTCCTCCTTTTTTCTTTTTCTTTCTTTCTTTTCTTTTCTTTCCTTCTCTCTTCTTCTTTTTCTTCCTCTCTCCCGAAGACTCTCGGCCTCTCCCCCTCATTCTTCTTCTCTTCTTTTCTTCTTCGTTTGACCGTTCAACCTTCTCTCTCTCTTTTTTTCACTGGGTCAAAACCCATATTTTACGCTTGGAATCCGTACATATAATGTGATAGAATAGTAAACCTCTTCACTCGTTTGTCTTCTGCCTGATCGGAACCAACAGTGACAAGAGAAGACTTCACTTTTTAAGTCAATGGCCAGCCATGAACTCAAATCATAGTCCTCGACCTCCTCAGTGAAATCTTCGTGGCTCTGAGGCCACGTTTGCTCTTTCGGGTCCTCTACGCTCAGTTGATCCAGTCAATTGGCGCGTTTACGTGAAAAAAGGATTCAACGAGACATTCATATAATGCGATCTTCAGTTTGAGGAACCGTATCTCACTCGAGCCCCTTCTGTCTCGACTGTACGCCCACCAAAGCTTTCCTCTTTCCGACTGTTCTCGTGCTTCTATTTCCCCTCTAAAATTCCTGAAATGGGTGTCGATAGCTCCATAAGTTCCAAGGTTTTGCTTCGCCTCGTCATTAGCATTTTGACGATTATTTGTTTGGAAGACTGGCTTGCATCAGTGAGCTTGAAATATGACTGCGAGCCTGCAAAGTGAAGTGCCGTGAAAGATTTTCCCTTCCAGAACGACACTAAACCATGTTGTCCTGATGAGCCGCTGTTACTAGAACCTTTCTGGGAGGACCCTGGCGATTACGATCATCAATCTCATTCGTTGATCTCAGAGTTCGAGAAAACGGGCAATGCTTGTCTTACTCCACATAAACATTTTCCTAGATTCTCCAGTGCATCTGATCGTGATAAGCATTCATACCTAGCATTTATCCGTGATTGCAGCAGCATCCCAGATGTAGATTTTCCATATCCTCACTCAATTTGCCCCTCTCCTGGGGCCAACCGCTCTTATGTCGCTCTTATGGATAGACCAGAACACCCACGTCCTACTCCGTCAGCGTGCGAGAGTCATGTTATTGTACCTGTTAAAAGAGCCAGAAACGATGGCGAGGAAAAAGAAAATGATGACCCCGAGCGTAAGTGGAAGCGCGGGTTTAGACTGAAATGGAATTTAACCTCCTGGGAGAATTGCGTTCAATGCCAAAAAAATGGAGGCAAATGCCGGGGATCGGATGGGCATTTCCAGTGCTTATATTCTGGTAAAGAGCCTCCGCCTCTGCCTCCGCCTCCGGCTCCATACAAAAGAGGTAATAGTCTTCGGTTAATTCCCCGTAATAGCAACCGTTCAAATTCTAGCATGTGTTTTTCGGCGAATGTCCTCGCCACGCTCTCCAAATTTGATAAGGACTTCAAAGGAAGAGGAAGAGCTTTTTGGCTTCCCTCCGTTTTCTATTCTCAGTTCCTTTTTCCCACCTCGGCTTCATTCAACAAGCCATTACTTTTTCTTTTTTTTTTATTTATATTTCTTTTGGACATTCTTTTGTAGATCTAGGGTGTGTTTGTTTTGGGGTTTATGATAAAGAAAGATGAAATCATTTTCATGGAAAAGTGTATTTTACCCTTTTCAAAAAGAAGAATTCATTTTTTTAAGTATAATGATTTGACTAATCATTTTCAGCAAATTATACATAGTTTGCGCAGCCACTTTTGTAGTTTTATTACGTAGATGGATTCATAGCAATTTCCAAAAGAAAATACTATTTGCTTAGCTAGTTCCAATGTGAGATACGACGATATGTATAGGATCATAGATGATTAGTGAATTTACGATAAATTGGACAAAGAGGAAAATATAAAGTGAAGAGCTTTCTGCATGTGTGTTTGCTCATGCATGTTTTGCATAATACTCTCTATTGAGCTTAGTTCTGCAATCTCCATAAGGTATGTGACGTTAGGGAATATCCCTTTGTTCCTAAGATGTATTGTATTAAGTGATATTAAGTGATATTCAGTTGATCGATAAGAATTTATGTCAAATCAAGAAATCCAAAGAGATTTATACATCGTATATGCATCTCATCATATCATGATATGACATTCATAATAAGTCAAGTTTCCTTAAACTTCCAAAGGGAAGACTTTAACAGAAACCTCCATCAACAACTTCTGAGCTAGATACGTATAAACATCATCATGAAATGATCTTCCCTAATCTTCCTTTCTTTCCTTTTGTTTGTTTATTTTCGCTTTTGAAATTCCAACTAAACCACTTGCTGAAATGAACTAAATTGTTATGATCAATAGTTATGTCCTTTTTCCTTTGGCCAGAGTGATATGTCTCTATTGATTGTTTGTTTGCCTGTGGATCAAATCACATTCCATGTTGAACTATATGAAAACGTTGCGGATATACATGCCTGTGGAATGGCTGAACTTTCATGCATAGTTTGAACCTTATGGTTTTGTCTGGTGACTTTACAAACCTTATATATATCACATGGTCAAATTATAATATTTAAGAGGGAATTCACTAGTGAGAATATTGTACTGACAGACCTTTTAGAGAGCGCATATGTCTCGACCTCTTAGGTGAATTCACCTCTCTCTCTTTCCTTCACATTCTTCAATTGTCCTGTAATTTCTTAGAAACAACTAAAAGAAGGTGTTCCAACATCGTGAGAGAATAGTAGAATTTGTCTTCTGGCTATACAGAACCAGAAGAGAATACTTCACTTTTCAAGTCAATTGCCAGCCTTCAATACTAAAAAAATGAAGTATTGGATGACCAATTGAATTTTGTGGACTCCCCACTTAAATATGGTGTGTTATAGTAATAGGATCTTTCAATCACATAAACATGAGATCAATCAATAAATATAGCATACCTGAATGAAAAGAAGTCATCATTGATCCAATATGAGAGAATATGTATTCTTGTGGATATAAATCTTCACCACTCTGTCTCGATGATAATTCCATCCTCCAGCATTCTCTGAGTTACCAACACGCACAAATTCAAGAGGTAGCTTACTGATCATGCCGCCTCTCCCTCCACTCAGAACCTCATATTAATACTCCTGCTTGCAGCCTTATCGGCAAAACTTTCGGTCTGTGTGATGAACAAGCACTTCCAAAACTGCAGCATCCGCAGAACCTGTGGTGGCCACAACAACCTTCCCATTCTCTGTCGTAGACCAAGAACCCTCTTACTGCGGCTTCCCTGGCTTCGAATTGGCTTGCATCGATAACAGTCTGATCCTTAACCTCTCAGGCGATGACTTGTCATCCGCAATATCTTTTACCAGAAGCAGTGGCTCCGCATCTCCAACACCGCTTTCTTGAATAATTCGACCTTCTCTTGCACGCCTGTTCTCAAAAACTTGACCCTTCTATCGACTCATTTCCAAATTGGTCCGCACATAACCGCTACTATCTCTCCTCTACAACAGCAACATCTCTCTCCGTGCGGATTACCTTCTTGGGCCAATAATTACTTGTACTTGAAAAGAAGGCCAGGACAGTGTTGTTTTGACAATATAAGGAGATGATGAAAATGGGGAAGTGGTGGAGGCGTCAACAAAGTGCAAGTCGCTGGCAAAGGCGCCAGTGGCAGCGGAGTGGAGAGGGCAGAGGGGAAAGATAGAGGAGGCATTGAGGCGTCATGCTGAATTGGACAGCACCCAATTGCAGCGCGTGCGAGGAGAGTGGTGGCGAATGCAGAATCAATCACGAGCGCTTCAGGTGTTGCTGTCCTGTCCGGCTTTTGTTTGGCTTTGTGTCCCTGGTGGGCTTATTTCTTCTTCACTCTGTGTCTGAGCATAATGCTCTCCTCTTTATGAAATGTTGATTAAAATCACTGGATTGTCCGGGTCGAGTTGAATGCACTTACCTTTCTGCCTAGAATGTGCTACGAGTTACCTCTGAATCACAAATATTCAGGGGCTCGACAATCTCACGGCGCAGCAGAGTTTTCTCGAGGGTCGGAACAACACAGTGTCTGTCCGTTTGTCGAAATTTTTTATTGTTTCTCTGAGGGTATCTTTCCTTTGTTGATTAGGGAAAAATCTCTTGAGGATCCCTGGTCTGTTGAACCTTAACTCATGTAGGAACCAAGGTACCTTGAGCCATACGGCACCAAGGTTGGATTTATTCATTTAATCATTTCCTTGGCTTATGTCTTCTTTCTTATTTAACTGTATACTATCATCTTAATCCTTGTCCTCTTTGTATTTTGTCAATGTATTCGTCAAAGTCACTGTTCTAATTCAACCCCTAAATTTATTTTATTTTCCCTCCTAACTTAATTCTTTAGCACAAGTATCAAACTGGTCATTTTAAAGACAGAGATAAGAATGATTGTGATGACTGTGAATCAAATTATGATCCCTGTAGCTTTCGATCTTACATGCATAACAAGCTTTCCGACTGTGTTGAAAGCATTCCTGCTGTTGTAAAATGCATTCCTACTGGTTTCATCATAGTTTGGACTGGGAGAGTTCTCTGACAAGTATTTGTGTTCTTTGTAACAGCGCAACATGGCGATTTGGTGATGAAAGTCGCAGGTACTTCATTAAACCTACATTTCGTCTCATATAGAAATTCACTGCTCGGAAACCTTGATAAAGTTTTGCTTTTCCATCATTAGGACCTTAGATTAGTAATATGATGGACTGAAATTGTTGCCCGCGAATCTTTTGGCTTTCTCTGATCAGCTGCATCAGGATTCGGGATTGCAATTGTCGTTCTTGTAGTCTATTCCTTGAGGGAGAAACCGCTGATAAGGAAACATATGGCTATGATGATGGGAAAGAGAGAACATTCTGTGGCCGAACAGAAAATTGAGGAACTAATCTCTTCGAGGAGATATACCTACAAAGATATCAAGAGGATGACCAATTCTTTCCAAGAAAAGTTGGGTCAAGGAGGTTATGGTTATGTGTACAAAGGCAAGCTTCAAGATGGTCAACTTGTGGCCGTGAAGCTTCTAAAGAATTTGAAAGGCGACGGGGAAGAGTTTATCAATGAAGTTGCAAGCATAAGCAGGACTTCTCATGTCAATGTTGTCAGTCTTCTAGGCTTTTGCTTTGAAGGAAGCAAAAGAGCTTTAGTTTATGAGTTCATGACCAATGGCTCACTGGAAAAGTTCATATTCAAAAGCAACATTTCAGAGGCAAATCAGCAATTAAGTTGGGAAATATTATACAACATCTCCCTAGGCATAGCGCAAGGGCTAGAGTATCTGCATCGAGGGTGTAACGCCAGAATCTTGCATTTCGATATAAAGCCTCACAACATTCTTCTCGACCGGAATTATTGCCCGAAGATTTCTGACTTTGGTCTTGCCAAAATATGTCCTAGAGAAGAGAGTACGGTGTCGATGTTGGGTGCGCGTGGCACCGCAGGCTACATTGCTCCGGAACTGGTCATAAGAGGCATCGAAGGAGTTTCTCATAAATCGGATGTCTATAGTTATGGCATGATGGTTATGGAAATGGTTAGTGGGAGAAAAAACATTGAAGTCGAGGTGGACCATACTAGCGAAATATATTTTCCTCATTGGATTCATCGACGCCTTGGACTTCAGGAAGAATTTGGGTTGCGTGGTATCACGAATGGGGAAGACAAAGGAATTGCGAAGAAGATGATCATAATCAGTTTGTGGTGCTTACAGATTGATCCGAAAGGTCGACCAGCAATGACTCAAGTCATGGAGATGCTAAAAGGAAGTGTCGAGGCCTTGCCAATCCCCCCCAAGCCAACCTTGTCATCCCCCTCCTCAAGATTCCCCGTAGCAACTACAGACAACAGTTCGCTGCTGCAATTTGGTGCTACTTCAACAACTGTATGAATTTGTCTGAGATACTTTCCTAGAGAATTTCCTTCCTTTGTTTACACCGCTGGTAATTTCATTGAGAATGAATGGAGTGACACGATAGGATGCTTCCATTCACAATACATTAATCTGAATCGGTTTTGTAATCCACTTGGCGATCAAAAGAGAATGGTAAGAAGTGGTCATTGTTCGATTTCAATTGTAATTCCTATACATCATTCTCTGATCAGCCTTGCAATTCAATCAAGATTATCATTGTCGTGATTGGCAAGAACACTTAGGTCAGTTGTCAATGTATTGAACAGCCAATTCTAGGACCACTAACAAGTTTAAGAAATCAGAACGTACAGGAGGCCATGGATTCAGCCATCATTCTTCACTTTGCTGGTCTATTATGAGTCTTCCTGGGTCAATTGCCCGTGTTTTAAATTCTGATGGAACCGAGTAACCAGATATATTTGTAATGAACTCAAGAGACTCGTCGAATTGGCGGGTGTTACATGTACAATCTATGTGATGATGATAGTCTTAGTCCGAGTAACCATGCGTATCCAGGCTATGAGCTCAACTGTGATGGATATAACCTGACCCTGTCCCCGGTGTCCAAGGAATATCAGGTGATCCACATGAATAGGGAGCACGTCGATCCTTGAGGTCGCATGGACGGATGGATGATCAGAAAGATACCTCTTCCAACATATTCTGCGACCACATTTGACTTCAGTCCCTCGAACTACACTCCCAGTGACCTCAATTCCACGTTATTCCAGGAATGCGACTCATCGATCCCTCGACTTTATTTGTTCTCTTGTCCCGCCTCTCGAGATGGCGACTTTGCATACCCAGTATGCTAGAACTGCAGTTACAGCGTCCTGTCCTGATTTCGAAACTCTAGTTCTACTACCTCCTTTGGAGGGCCGTGACTATGATGCTGATATTAGGGATGTTGGGAACAAAGGCTTGGAGATCACCTAGTTTGTTTTTAGGACAACGGCTTTTAAGATTCCTCGTCTTTTAGGACTCATGACTTACTGCTGAAGCAAATCTATCGTATATTAGCGACCCCTTCCTCTTCTGAAGTACAAAACCTTAGATTAAACTAGATTTTTGTTATAAGAAATAAAGCAAAAACCAAACTAAAATTCTTAAAAGGTGAGTTTATATCAGTTTACGGCCAAATTAAAACAAATTAAATGAGATGGTTAGTTATTTTTCTAATTAATGTGAAGTAATATGTTTGATTAATGTTAAGGGAAGGAGGGGATGGAGCCTTCGGAGATGCGGCTCACCCCCAAAGCTCCATTCAACTAAACTTTCTTATCCATCGTGCCCGATCTACTGCGCTGTAGGAAGCACTCTTTTACTGGTTTCATCACAACTTCATTTGGAACGTTCATTGATAAGGCTTTGTATCCTAGCGGCAAAACTTGGAGCTTGCTGTTCGAAAATATTGTTTTGTTTTTGCAGCAATAGCTGCGTCAGGAGCTGGCATTGGGATCACCCTCATTGTTATGCATTCCTTTAGGAAGACACTGATGATTAAAAACAATTAGGGCTTTGATGAAGCAGAGGGGAGTGAATGTTTCAATGGCAAAATGAAAATCGAGGGATGCTGTCTCTTCAAGAAGATACACCTACAAGACATCAAGAGGATAACGGAATCTTTCAAAGAAAAGCTAGCTAGGGAGGCCATGGCTGCATGTACAAAGGCAAACTCCTAGTCAACTTGTGGCGATGAAGCTTCTAAAGGGGCAGAAAGGGGATGCGGAAGCATTTTTTGCTGAAGTTGTGAGCATGAGCAAGATTACTCATGGCAATGTTGTCAGCCTCTTGGGATTTCGTTTTGAAGGAATCGGAAGAGCTTTGGTTTATGTATTCATGCCCAATGGATCCCTCAAAAAGTTTATATTCAGTGGGAGTAACACTTCGGAGGTAGAACCGTAGTTTAGTTTGCATACAGTATACAAATTTCTTTCAAACATACTCACAAGCTAGGGTACTTGCATTAGGCTGCAACATGAGGATCTTGCACTTCGGCATGTAGTGTCAAACCATTCTCTGAAATGGAAACTATTGTCCCAAGGTTTCCGACTTGTGATCTTGCCAAAATATGCCCAAAAGAAGAGAGCATTGTGTGGATGTTGGGTGTGCAGTGCATAGGCAGACATGTTGCTTCAGAGTTGATCATAAGGAACATTGGAGAGTTTCTTAGAAATTGGATGTCTATAGCTGTAGCATGATAGTTTTGGAGATGGTTGGCAAGAGGAAAAAGATAAAAGGCACAGTAGATCGAACCAGCAAACGTACTTCCGTCATGGGTCAAGTGATACCTAAAGCTTTGAGAAGAGCTTGAGCTACATGGGACGACCAATAATGAGGACGAAGGAACTATGAAGAAAATCATTGTAATAAGCTTATGGTTCATTCAGATTGATCCGAGAGCTCAACCCTCTATGCCACAAGTTGTGGAAATGCTAAAACTAATTGTTGAGGCCTTGCAAGCGCCGCCCCCCCCCTCCCCTTTTCGAATATATATATAAACTACCTTGTTGTTTCGGTGAAGGCCTTTCATATTTTGGGGTGAAAGTGTTTCTCCAAAAGAGTTATGACTTCGGTTGGAGTTAATTCAACATCAATCATACGAGACCGATATAGTTTATAACGGAGTGTTACATGAACTCTTGAGTTGAATAGGCCTAATCCATTTATCAAGCATATTTGCGAGATATGTCATTTCATCTAAAGATTTCATTTAATCAAGATTGAGCTCAATGTCTTAAAAATTCCTTATTTATCTATGCTTAATCAGTGATTCTAAAGTACTTGTCAAAGATATATTGTGACAACCTGAATTTTCAGATTTCGTTTCGATTAAATAAATCGAGCATTTCGTCGACGCGTCGATAGTGCTATTCTCTGAGCCGATCACTCACAAGATAACTAGACTATCTGGGAAAGTAATTAAGGAATCTAAATGCAATGGACTTAAGAATTCGACCAGAAATCGATTGATTGACCGTGTCGATCTGCAAGGGTCATTACGGCATTGTCAAAATCGATCAGAGATCAGAGATAGGTCAACTCGACGGAGATATGTGATCAAAGTGTGGGTGATTCTACCTGATTGCAAAATTCTCATCGATCGGCACTAAATTGATTTTCTGTCATTTTGGGTACTCTGTGTCTGTAATTGAAATTTCGAGATTTTTACGACAATCGAGAGTCGCCAATGTGTCGAAGATGTACGTTGTGACTCGAGATAAATCGATCACGGGTCAATTGCACCAAAAAATTCCTAAAAACTACCCGGTAGACTAAGTCATGCTTAAATCGCGCCGGATTAAAATTAACCGTGAATTTGAACCCGATTTTAGAAATTGAAAGTTCTGTGGTGTCATGAGCTATTTTAGGAATGTCAACTCGTCCTCCGAAAAATTTTCGAAGATTCCGAGATTTTTTCGGAAAATCGATTCGGATGCCGCGGAAAATTAATGGAAATTCGGATTGGCCGAATTGAAGAGATTTTCGACTTGCAAACCGAACTATATGGCGAAGGGGGATTGTAGAAATTATGTGGGCTTTTTCTACATCAACGGTGGACATCAAACTTGGGAAATTTGTTAAAGGAATTGAGGCCAAGATTAGTGAAATTCGGAGCCTAAGGTGAGGGGGTGCAACACTTACATCAAAGTGTGTTTAATTAGTGGTAATTTGTGTTGGAAAGTAATAGGAGACAAGGCCATCAATGGAGGGGATAAAATTTCTGACTTTGGGGCCTCCTCCTCAGCATCATGATCACGTCCCAGCTGCCCTCCATTTTTCTTCGCCGTTCCTATCTTCCTCATGCGACAATTCCCACAGAAGACTGGTTGCTTCAGTCTTCTATTCTGCCCTTGCTTTCATTTTCAATTCTCTTCCTCTCCATTTTCGCATCTCTCTGCCACTTGCCCATTAATCCCCCACCGAAGTCAACAAAGCAGCGAGCTCCTCCACCTTAGTTGACCGAATCTCTCTTCCCCGTGTCTTCATTCAGCCCATCGTCGCCTGCAAGTCCACCGAAGCCCTTCTTTTCTTCCGAGTTTGTGCGTTGTCCAGCACCACCGATCGACAAAATCTACGGCCCAGCAACTCCACCGAAACTTTCTGCCTCGTGTCTTCATCTCCACTGCTGGGACTTCTTCGGTCAGTCTGCAGCAAACGAAGCCAACAGCAGCTCGCCCATGCACGAAGCTGCACGCGTGTCCTCAGCCCAAACCGAAGCTCCAGCCCAGCGAAGCTTCTCCACGCGTGGTCAGCAGCCAGCAACCCTGCTCCATTCGCGTTCTGCAGCTCGCGTCTTCGGTACCTCCACCGAAGCAAGTCTCGGCAGCCCATCTTCATTCAGCAACGACCCTTCAACCAGCGCCAATTCCCAGCCCAACAGTTCAGCCACATCATCTTCAAGCCCAGTGAAATTACAGTCTAGCTGGGCCCATAAGTCCAACAGCCCATTTTGGGCCCGCGAAGAAGCCCAAGACCGAAACTCAGCCTTGCTAAGTTGTGTAGGACTGACCAAAATAAAAAATAAAAAAAATAATAATAAGTTGTGTTGGGCTGGTCCTAGGCCCAGTTCAAGTCCGCCGACGCCGCCGAAAATTTGGTTTTCAGCCGCCGTCGCGTCGTCGTCGCGGTGAACCGGTTTTCGCGATACACCGGTGAGTTCATTTACTAAACTCTTCTTAGTAGGCTAATGACGTCTAAGGGGTGTTTAGATTTATTTAAGTGTAATTAGTGTAATTATTAGTTAGTTAGTTAAATTAGGTTAGTTAGATTATTTAATTAGGTGGTTAGAGACTTTAGTAAATTAGGTTAGTATGTTGTGATTTAGTTAGAATGGTTAGAATAATTTATTTAGCTCGATAGGTGGTTAGATTAGAATTATTTAGCGTAAGTTAGCATTTTTAGTATTTAATGTATTTATTTAATTATTAATTATTTTTATTAATAAATTAGGCCGAGATAGTTGGTGACCAGAATTTTGTGCTAATTGCAATGGTGTGGTTAATTTCTACAATCGAGTGTTAAATTATGCAAATTGAGTGCCGATTGGATATTTGGACATTTATTCCAAAAAATTATAAAATTCAATATTTATTCAAAAAATCCCGGGTGTCGGGTTTTAACACCGAAAATGGTTTTATGTACTATTTAAACCAATGGGATTTTAAAAGAATGTCATGAATTTTTTTCAGGTTCAATCTGATCGTGTACCCACACACGACTAATTTCACTGGATGTTTTTAATACAAATAAAATAGGCCATGATCACTATTTTAATTGAAGCATTTGAGTGCAATGCACAGTGTCCTGGGCCGAGGTTGATTGGTCGTATGATGGTTAAGAGAAAACGTCCCTGAACTGTGTCAAATAGACGTTACTCATTTATTGGGATTCGGGTCGCAGTAAATTCTGGACCTATGTAGCCATGCTCAGTGGGATGAGACGATGCCTAGTTACGCCAGTAGACCGCCGAACTTTGAGTAGGCTGTACCCTAGAGTGGGCGAAATTATTAATTGGAATGCATGTTGAGTGGAATAGATCCATCGGATTATGGGACAAAATTGTGTGACATGGTATGGGACGTGTTATAACGATTTGGCCTTATAATCTGGACTCCTGTGATTTATTGAGTTAAGTAATGCGTTTCAATTGTTGGGTGCATCGATTTCATGCATGAGATATATAAATTGTGCTGACCTATAGGGTAGAATTGAGGCGAGGTAAGTCCTCTATGTTAAATGTGTGGCTATGTGGTTAGAACGCTTCTTAGCGTATTTTCCTCCTAATCGGGATTTAGTGGGTGAACTTACTGAAACATTGTTTCACTGGTTATTGAATAACCATTTTCAGGGTCATCAAGTGAAGGACCTAGACCAAAGAGAAGGTGATCGAAAGTGTGGGTCAGCTAAGACCGCTTCTTTTTGGAAGGCTAGACTTTTGTAGTCTTTTGGCCATAGACTTGTACATGACTCTATGTGAATATAAAAGTATGTTTGTTTTAAATCTGTTGTCTTGCTTTTCTATCTCGAGATGATTACTGTCAGGGGATTATATTTTTGCTTCCGCATGTGCAATAAAACAAAAAGGGTCGGCGACTCGTCCTGAGAAGTCGCAAGATATTATCGACCAGAGAGAAATGGGCACACGCTCGTGGTTCGGGGCGTGACCGGATCCCACGTTAGCCCCAAGACGTTGGTCTCTAACTAGAAAAGTAAATGCCTGAGCTTGAGAAGCTTCTGACCTATGTGCTCCTGAATGTACTCCTCACATGCTACTAGGAAGAGTTCTCCCGCGCCAAACTTGAGCGCTGATTGCCATTTTCTTAAGAAAAAAAAAAGACGAATGGGAATAAACAAGAGCTCTCTTTCAAGTCAAAGCCATTTTTATTGCTCCCACTCTCAATTCGAGTTTTGAAGTGCGCTCAAGGAATCTCATAGTAATTCGCGAATTTCCTGGCACTCGCGCGATGCGGCAAAAACAAAAGTCCATCTCTGTAATTGTGCAAGAACCAATTAATTTAGTGCTTGATGCTCCCTTCCAAATATAATAAGACAAACCCTATCAGCTAAAGATTTAGGCTTTGTTTTCACATACCGAACACCCCCGTTCAGACCCTAAGTCAACAATCGTCTCCGTTTTTATTGGGTTGAATCTGAGTTGGGTCCCTAAACGAGAGCATTTTAGGCCAAAAGCCACACTGAATTTACGGACTTGGAAACTATTGATTTGAGACAAGTATCTATAATCCTTAAATCAATGACAGTTAAGGCCACACGTAAAAAATAGAGTTTTGCTAGCATAATGATTTTTGGACTAACGTGAGAATTACAACTTATTATAAGTCACAAATTCTCAAAAAATAGATCCCATAATAATTTATAATTATTTATTATCTGATTTTTATTTTCACAATAGATTAAAAACTATCACAAAAAATTAATATTATGAAAAACCCAAAATGATACATCTATGAAAAATTTATCTCAAACTAAAATTTTTTTTTAAATTTAATCACAAAAGGGGGAGGTGGGGTTCGACCTTCTCGGGGAGGGTTGGGGTGTGGACGTTATAGTTTAGTGAGTTTCTTAATACATTGACGTTAGAATAGGATTAGAGTATGATCGACTAAAAAAAAAAAAAAAAAAACTAAAAATTTTTAATCACAAAAAACCTCAAACCTAATACATTACAAATTAATTTTTTTACTAATAAAAACCCAAATTGCTACATTCGTTAGTATCCATTAATTAAATTAATACAAAAAATAATTACAAACTAAGGTAAACCTCCAAACTAGTATACTCGTCAATTGTCGTGGGTCATTCAACTTAGTAATTTGATGGTAAAATTTAATGAAACCAATAAAGAATAATTATGTCGTAAGTATACTGATTTTAAAGTAAAATTATCACAAATGCACAGATTTAGAATTTTTTTGTGGTATTAACTATTTTATTAATATTAGTAACGTAATGTCCTATTTTCAGTCACATGGTCAAAATGTTGCCCAGCGCGGGTTTCCAATTCCACCCTCCGCCTTCGACTTCGATTTACACTCGTGCCCCAACCCCTTTTCTCTCTCCTCCTCGAAGTTCGCATTGCGGGAGCAGAGAAGCAAAACCTACTACTCACTTCTCAGTCAGTCCTCACTCACTTCCCTCACTTCATACCTCTCTCTCTCTCTATCTGACACCTCCTCCGCCGCAGGACCAGAATGTCGCCGCCTCTTCGCCTGAAGAAGCTCGTCTCCCTCCTCCTCCTCCTCCTCCTCCTCCACTTCTCTTCCCTCCAACCTTCCACCGCCAACCCGGACGCCGAGCCCCTCCTGGCCTTCAGAGCCGCCTCCGACGCCGCCGGCGACAAGCTCCCCGACTGGAACTCCTCGGCCGACGTCTGCTCCTGGGTCGGCGTCTCCTGCCTCCACGGCCGCGTCTCCCGCCTCGTCCTCGAGGGCCTCGGCCTCCGCGGCTCCGTCCAGCCCCTCGCTTCCCTCTCCCAGCTCCGCGTCCTCAGCCTCAAGCGCAACGGCTTCTCCGGCCGGGTCCCGGATCTGTCCAACCTCACGACCCTGAAGCTCCTCTTCCTCTCCCACAACGGCTTCTCCGGCGAGTTCCCGACCTCCGTGCCGTCGCTCTCGAGGCTCTACCGGCTCGATCTGTCGTTCAACAACTTCTCGGGCCAGGTCCCGGCGGCGCTCAACGGGTTGACCCACCTGCTGACCCTGAGGCTCGAGGGGAACGGCTTCTCTGGCCCCATTTCGGGGCTGGACCTCCCGAATCTCCAGGAGTTCAACATCTCCGGCAACAGGCTCGCCGGCGAAGTACCCAAGTCACTGTCGAGGTTCCCCGAGTCCGCATTTGCAGAGAACTCGGCGCTGTGTGGGTACCCACTGAAGAAATGCGATGCCGCCGCCGGCGACCCGACTCTACCCGGATCCGGCGGGGCCATCGCGTCCCCATTGAGCCCGAGCGCGAAGCCCAACACCGTGGCCTCATCCCCGAGCTCCATGCCCGTGACCGCGACGTCGGCCGCGGCCTCGTCGAGCGCTCGCCACTCCGGCGGCGCGTCCCACATCAAGCCCGCGGCCCTGATCGCCATCATAGTCGGCGACGCCCTAGTGCTCGCGGCAATCTCTCTCCTGCTCTACTGCTACTTCTGGAGGAGCTACGTCGGCGAAGAAGAAGAACTCGAAGCTCCTGGAGAGCGAGAAGATCGTGTACTCGTCAAGCCCGTACCCGGCCGCGGCCGTGGCCGCCGCCGCGGCAGCCAACAACCCCGGCGGGTACGAGAGAGGGAGGATGGTGTTCTTCGAGGGGGTGAAGCGGTTCGAGCTGGAGGACCTGCTGCGGGCGTCGGCGGAGATGCTGGGGAAGGGCGGGTTCGGGACGGCGTACAAGGCGGTGCTGGACGACGGGAACGTGGTGGCGGTGAAGCGGCTGAAGGACGCGAGCGTCGGGGGGAGGCGGGAGTTCGAGCAGCACATGGAGGTGCTGGGGCGGCTGAGCCACCCCAACGTGGTCAGCCTGCGGGCTTACTACTTCGCGCGGGAGGAGAAGCTGCTGGTCTACGACTACATGGCGAACGGGAGCCTGTTCTGGCTCCTCCACGGTACGCCCGCTTTGCTTTCTCAAAACCCTTTTATTTTCTCGAGTTAATCCGTTCGAAATTTCATTTCTTGCTCTGTTTTAGTCCTAGAAAACCTGCATCGATGTTCCGGTCGATCCGACTCGATCGCATTTCCTATTGTCAACTCGAGATAGCTCGCGACCATTTTGGTGAACAGTAGCACACACGCTCCATAAATTACCAAACGGGCACATTACGTGAGTCGGCCTTCAATGCCGAGATCGGCTAGAGTTTCGTGCGCCTCGCATCTTCCTTTTTCGAACTTAAAGCTCGCCCGTTTGTAGTAGCGTGTAGGGGAAAAAGGACGGAGCGGGGACAAAGGGTTTTTGATTATTGTCGATCTTTGTTTTCCGGGGGACGGTCCGGTCTGGTGGTGTGGGTCCGCCGATAGTACCGGAGGCCGAGGTGGGGCATTATTACGGACGAGGGTAGGGGAGGGGAAGGGGAGGGGGGACAGTCATGGAAGATGACAGGGAAAACCTGCGACTTTAATTACCATCCGTGAACAGGGAGCCGAAACACTTGTCTTTGTTTCTCGATTTTTCAGTACGACCAGGTGGGGGCCCGCCCCTCTGCGACGTGGTTTTATTTTCCTAGGAAAGGGGATAGCTTTATTTAGCTGCATAATTACCCTTTTTTATTTCGAGATAACGACAAATGATGTCGGAATTGTGGCTTAACGCGGAATATGATCCTCAGCCTCGGCAATTTGATCATGTGTGTAAATTTTTTATACCTGTTCAATCTAATTATTGATCTTTATAATAATATTCAATATTTCCAGAGATAAATACTGAATATTTTCATATAATCTAGAGACTAAGTTGAACATGTAAATTGAAGGATTACATTACAATTGAGTTATAATTCAAAAATTATATTAAATAAATTAAAAGTTTAGAAATATGGTGTCGTGTCATTTTCCCTCTCTTTTCTTTATCAAATCGTGTTTTGAATGTTTCGTGTTCTTTTTCTCCCAACGTTGTTCTCATTTTTTCCTGCTCTCTCCCGCTCTCTCTCTCTCTCTCTTTTCCTTTTTCTTGCGAATAATTTATTTGTCTCGCCTCTTCCTTCCAGCTGAACTATTTCCAAAAGTGCGTGCTCCTGTGGGCCCTCGCCCGGGCACTTTCTTGTCATCGCCCATCATTACCTATGACCCGACTCTTCGTTCCACTTTGTTCTTTATTATTCAAATCGCGTGGCAGCATCGTGCGGTCTTCTTTAAAGATCCCCCGTTCTTGATGTTAAAATCTTCCGTGAAGCTCCCTTGCGTAATGATCAGACCGAATCTTCCTTCCCTTCGCTTTTGAGGACATCCGCTTGGATTAAAGCTAAAACCTGGATTAGCATGTCGGCACTGTTTCGACGCGAATTCCCGATGGAATCGATCGAACCCTTTATCGTTTGCAAATTAAACATGATGGGAATCTTGTCTTTTTACTGTAGAATGTTCTTGCAAATGGAATGATTTGATGCGAGAAAGTACCGAAGTAATGTGCATAGCTTTTATGTATGCGTAAATGTATGGGTAAATAAATTATAGTAATTTTCAAATAGATTGGAATTGAGGTGGATGTAGGAAATGGGTTAAATTGCAGAACAGATTGATTGATTTTCTGGTTATGCAGGCAACCGGGGTGTAGGCAGGACGCCGCTGGACTGGACCACCCGCCTCAAGCTTGCGGTGGGGGCGGCCCGTGGCCTGGCCTTCATCCATAGCTCATGCAAGTCCCTTAAGCTCATCCATGGCAACGTCAAGTCCACCAACATCCTTATTGACCATGCTGGGAACGCCCGTGTCTCAGACTACGGCCTCTCCATCTTCACCTCTCCTGCCACTGCTCCCCGGCCCAATGGCTACCGCGCACCTGAGGTGGCGGATGGCAACCGCAGTGGCGGCGGTGTCGGGAAGATCACACAGAAGTCGGACGTGTACTCGTTCGGGGTCGTCCTTCTGGAGCTGCTGACCGGGAAGTGCCCGTCCGTGCCAGACCACGGGAACGGGGCTGAGTATGGCAGTGGGGCCGGGGGCGGCGTCCTGGACCTCCCACGGTGGGTCCAGTCAGTAGTGAGGGAGGAGTGGACAGCAGAGGTGTTCGATCTGGAGCTGATGAGGTACAAAGACATCGAGGAGGAGATGGTGGGGCTGCTCCAGATCGCGATGGCCTGCACCTGCGCCTCCCCCGATCAGCGGCCGAGGATGGGCTATGTGGTCCGGATGATCGAGGAGATCCGCGGGGCCGACGAGGAGTCGTCCTCCCCGTGCCACGACAACCTTGAGTCCGTCTCCGACTCACCATCAATGTCGGAAGGCACGTGCGGGACGAGCCAGTGATCCGATCGTTACCAGAAATACTTTCATTCGATTTCGTGGAACTCCACCGTAGTCCTGTAATTACCAAGGCATCATCTGCTTTTTCTTTTTCCTCTTTTTTCTCTTTCTTTTTTCCATCTTTTCATTTGTTCATGATGAGGAGGGATTGAGAATCATTTGTGCTTAATGAAGTTGTCTTCATTTGCGATCGTTTCTGACAATTTCGCTGCACTGTTTTATAATGACAAGTAGTTTGAGGATGATCGTGAACAGCTCTTTTACTCATGGTTGCAATCAGCTATTTAGCATGTTTTCATTTTTCCTTGAGTAATTTTCCTGTTGGAAAAGCAAGTTTTTCCTTTCAAATTTCAATTTCGAGGGATGATCAATTATTTTAGCATTCACTTGTTTTCGTCCCCTCATGAAAAAACAGCCTAATTTCTTTTAGAGAAAATTTCAAATAAAGGCGTTAAGTATCATTATTTTCTCGAATAAGAATATGAAGTAAATTTTATATTAAATAAGGACTTGAGTAATTATATTAATTTCAAATAGGGACCTGAAGTGGTTATGATAATTTCAAATAAGAGATTAACCTCATTGATTGCCGACCGGTTATGTATTCCGATCGAGTAAAGGGTATTTTTGTTAAAAGACCATTTTTATTTTAAATTATTTTTTTTTTTTTCTTTTTTTCTTTTTTCTCTTCTCTTCTTTTCCTTCCAATGAGGGCTAGCAAGGCCTCGACAACCTTGCTAGCCACTAGGCATGGACCGGCCTCGCCTATGGCCAACAAGGGCAGCCTCACCTAGGGCGAGGGTTGCCTTGCCCAGCCCTCTCCGAGCATTGTTTAGTGCCCAGCAAAAAAGAAGAGAGAACCAAAAAAAAGGGAGGGAAAAGAAAAATTCAAAAAAAGGTAAGTGACGAAAATATCGTTAACTAACTAGAAAGCCAAATCCTTATTTAAAACTAATATAGCCATTTCAAACTCTTATTTAAAATAGATTCTATTTCATATCCTTATTTAAGAAAATAATTGTACTTTAGGCTCTACCACTACGAGCCTTTATTTGAGAAAATGAGTACACTAAAAGTTCTTATTTGAAACTTTCCTTTAAAAAAAAAAAAATAAAGAGTACCAACCTTAGGTCCAATTTTAATTCCGTCCAAAATTTGGACTCCTACTTATGTCCAGTCTAACCCATTCTTTCGTCCATGTAACCATAGCACGAAGTCCATTACCAAGTCACCTGCTGTTGGGCTGGCCTTTAGCAAGCTTAGGATATGGGCTCAATTACGTGGGCCTACAAACGATCGCATTAACATCAGACATTGAGAGAGAGAGAGAGAGAGAGAGAGAATCGATCCGGGACAAAAAACCCACCTTCGGATGGTGTGGTCATGCACGATGGGAACCGCTGTGCACCAAAAAAGATAATTGTGTTACATATAATCAGTATTTTGAAGAGGGCAACGATATTTTCCACCTCTAAATGACTAAATCCACTCCCATTTGTATTGAAAAGAGAAAACTACCATTAATCTTTCATTTGCATTTTTAGGAAATGGCCACACTACTTTTTTTCTATTTTTATTTAAAATAATTACCATGTATATTAAAGAAAAGTGATTTCTCAAATATTCCTATAACGTTTTACAAGCTCCATGTAAAATTATCTTGCTAATAGTTATGAAAAAACAATTTTTATATAGTATAAAACTGAAAGTCTCTCCTTCATAATTGATCTTATAACGACCTCCCTTTTTTTTTTGTCCCTTTTATATCAAAAACTCACTTTCTTAATAAACTTATTATTAATGTCATTAGTCTAAAATATATATCAAGTCTATATATTTACTAAATCAAAAGAATTTATATTTTTTCCATAATATATTGGTGAGATATTTTTATATGGAGCATGTAATACATTAGAGGAACATCTAGAATACACTAGTGTGTTTGGTTTAGCATTTCCAAAAGGCTTTCAGCCTTGAAAGCCCCTTAGGGAAATACCGAACCATTTGGTTCAACTTTAAGCTGACTTTCAGCTTTCAACTTGCCTTCAAAATGCTTTGAAAGCCTAAAATTAATAAGGACTAGCTTTTGAACTTTCAACAATCCACAATACTAAATTATTTTTTCTCTTCCAAAACTACCCTCATTAATTCTTCATATTTCCAATTTTGCCCCTGTTCATTTTTATTTATTTTTAATTGAAAAATGAGGCAGCCCTTCGCCAGATCGGCGAAGGGTTATGGCAGCCTACAAGCCAAATCTAATGACGGTCAAGGACCTCGCCCAAGGTCGGGGACCTCCGACGACCCTCACCGGAGGTCGCGCGAGGGTGACTCCAGCTGTTGGTGCCAGATCTAGCTCGCCAATGGCCATAGCCCTTCGCTGGTACGGCGAAGGGTTTAGTTCAATTTTTTTTTTTTAAATATATATATACACACACACACACATTATACCGATCAAAACTCATTATGAAAGTTTTATTTACCAAACGTACATTCAACTCAAAGTTCATTTGCAAAAATTTTTTACCAAACACAATTGCATTTTCCCAAGTAACTTTGAACTTTTAGCATTTGCATTGGACTCACAAAACACTCACTTTACTTCAAGAGACTCCCCTCAACACATTACATCATCCTCACCTTTTATAGGTGCAAATGCTAAACCAAACGCAGCCTAAAAACATCATGTACAATGAGGTATCTTGAATTTTTTTTGTAAATGGTTCATGGATGACATTAATTTTCATCAATCTAGAAATAATGAAATTTCATTTGCATTTATTTTTAAAAATTCTTACTTTATGCAATGTTTTGTTTTAATCAAAGTTCATCTACTAAACAATTTACTCATAAATTTAATCGACAATGTAGGAAAGAAGTAGGTTTTTTTTTTTTTTAATTGAGTTTTCAACAAAATAATTTTTATGGAAGTAATATCTTACAATAAAAAAAGGCATCATGCCGTTAACGAATATGGAAGATCTACAATAAACAAAACTAAACAAATGAAATTCTTAACTAATGGTGGGTAGATCCCACATATATAAGGAAAGTAACTAAATTTGGGACCATCAATTTAAATCGCAATTAAATGTAGAGAGTAATTTTGTCCTTTTTGGTGAAGATTGGGTGGATTTAGTCATGTAAGGGTGGAAATAGTACCGTCCTTTGAAAATTGAAATATTTCCTAACTATAGGTACATAAAAGAGAATTTGAAGCATACACGGCGCATCAATTTGGCAGAAAACTTGATTGTTACGTGCGAACCTCTTCGTTCTATACATGGTCGATGGTGTACAATGTTGTAGAATGTTTCAAAATGTAATTATAGTGGGGAAAAAAAAGGGTAAAACTTTGGCAAGGTCAACTAGAACTAGATCCTTTACCCTATGTATCCTTGCCAGAGAAAAGAATATGAACGAAAAATGAATGATTCTTTCGCTCCTTTTTTTTTTCCTTTTTATTTTCTTGGGAGATGATCCACCTAATTGAAGTGCATCACCTTGGGCGCAAACCTCAACAGCCGATCCAAGGAGCTGGGCAAGAACTTCCTCGCGAACAAGTAGCACACGCTCGTCGCCTTCCCGTTGTACTCGCACCGCGTCCCGTACCCGTCCCTCAGCCGCTCCAGGAACTCGACGGTGATCTCGTTCCTCACGAACCGGTTCGGGTGGGGCCCGCCCTTCGACCAGTCGACCCAGGTCAGCGTCCGGTTTGAGTTGCTCGCCCCGAACTTCATGTTCACGAGGGTTGGCAGGTAGTGCTCGTCGGCGTAGCAGTTGTGCCGGCAGTGCCTCTGGAACAGAGGGAAGTAGGTCCGGTCGGACACCACCTCAATGGCGAGCCTCCGGTCCATCTCGAACCACTGCGCCCCCTTCCGCCAGTGGTGGATCTTGATGTGCGAGGACATCCCGGAGCTGTAGCGGCCGCGGCCGACGGGGCCTGGCAGGTCGTAGGACTGGACGAAGGTTTGGGTGGAGTTGACGAGGTAGGAGTAGACGGTGGAGAAGTTGAAGAGCGGGATGCACGTCTCGGAGACCAGGACGAAGCGCTCATTCGCGACGTCGAGGAGGGCGTTGGCGAGGAGGCGCCGCTCAGCCTCGATCATGTTGACGCTTCCCCATGAAACTTCCTGCATTTTGTGAGGAATTGACACATTATACAAAGACAAAAAAAAATGGGCAGGCTCAAAGTACAAAAGATGCGACGGACAAAACCAATCATATTTTATAAAGTAAATATGAACTTATAAAGGGCTTCACTTGATAAAATTTCTGAATTAATCCTACAGACTAAGTTCTTGCCTGTGGACCGACAGGCAGCTAAGTTTATCATCGGTTTCTGTGAACAACTTGTATTGTTATGTAGCTCTTTCTAATCAATACTGTAAAGCAAATTCAAGAATGGACCGACAGGCAGATAAGCCAAAAAGGTCATTTCATGAGATCACATGCAATAAGATCAAGATGGGAATGGTGGAACCACCGGGAGCTATAGATGGAACCTCTTTGATTTAAGCTGGAATTGGGCCCAACATATTGAATTTCCCAAAACCGATATCCATGTGATGAAAAGCTCGAGATCTAACCGAAGTAATAACGTTTTTGTCTACTACGAAGATTCAATTCGAGATCACCTAACGTCTTCTTCAGTGCGCTTGTACCAAACGCAATCTAAATGAAGAAGCTCCCGATGGACCCAATTTTTTCTTGGAATTCCGTTCTTATTGACTAGTTAATGTGACGAAGGCTCTATTCCTATAGGGAAGAGTGCACATGCATTGATTGCGTTAGGCAAAGGGGGTGGCGGTTTCTTTCCATGTAGAAACCCTTCACCTTCCAAACGCATCCAACATTCAAAACTGTTCGTAAGAAAATCATCATGTTGCCCTCAATCTCTTGTCTTCCGGCGAAGAGGACGCGCATGAGGACCTAATTGAATTATCTTTGCTGCCGGCGAAGAGGGTTAGGGCGGCCACGGCGCGGCTAATGAATATGGCCTCAGTTGAAGAAACTCCGTCACACTTGCTATATATGACGTTGACGACGACGACAAGAACAATCAACTTTATGGAATTTTGACCTCACAATAAGTCAGGTCGGCTTCAATTAACTCTAGTGTAAAGACGCTAAACAATTTCGTAACTCGGCATCTCTATGCAATTGTTATATTTTAGTTCATCTTTAGTTTTCTGCCAAGCAAAAGTGCCTGTAATGCCAAATCATATGACCGGACACTAGGAAAAGATATGCTGCAACCTTATGCAAATCGAACAGATTACTGTCGGTTGTAATATATCTACATTAGACACACACACAAAAAAAAAAAAAAAAAGGAAGGATATGAAGACATGCATTTTCTTTGTCAATCTAAATCATATACACTGAAAGCAAAAGCAGACGAAACAAAATTACTGTTTATCTCAAAATAATTGCGGCCTAAAAGCTCCAAAAGAGAGGTGTCTGTAACTTGACAATGACAAAAAAACATATGGCTAGAATTATTGCCAGAAAAATTATTATATGCGAAGTTGACTAACGGTACTGACCTTACTGGGAATTCTTCTGCCGTGAAACACCGAGTCTTCCGGCTCCGTCTCGTTCCACGGCGGGTTCGAGTGCACGTACACCGAGTACAACCCTTCCTGCCCCTTGAAGAATTTCTCCCACAGAGGAGCCAATGGAACAGGACCCTTGGCCAAGAACAGGAACGCGACCTTCGGCGTCCTCTCGAACGGGTACTCGGGAATCCGCGGGCTCATCGACGCCCTCCACAGCAGCTCGTCGTCCTCCATGTCGTGCGTGACCGGCGCCGGTTTCAGGTACTCCGCCAGCCCCACACGGCTGGCCGGTGGGGCTGGCTGAGGGGCCAGCGGCGGCGGCGGCTGTAGCGACTGCGTCGGCGAGAAGTCGAGCCGGGTGAAGTCGAGGTTGAAGGACAGGTTCTGGAGATGGAAAGTGACGACTATTCCTAGGGTCAAGCCGCAGCCGAAGATGATGATGCAGGAGAGGACGTTGGTGAACTGGAGGTGTGGATAGAAGGGCTTGAACATCGAAGTCGGCAGATTTTGATTCTGTTGACTCTTCATTATCTTTGCAGATCCGCAGAGAGAGAGAGAGAGAGAGAGAGAGAGCCCTGCGGGTTTTCTTGAACTGCCCTTTCTCGCCCTTTTTTGCGAATGGGGGCTTTAATGTTGTCGTTCGAGTGGCTTCTGAGCTATCTCGAAGAAACTGTGTGGAAGACACAAAGAAAGGATTTGGGTCCCATCAAGTTTTGTTTTTTTCTGATGGGAAAAGGAGGTTTCTTTAGTGTAGATTCAAAGAGGAGCTTTCCTTTCGACGCAAGATATGCTGCCCTCGAGGGAAAAGAACTGCTCCGATTGTAACCAGAAATGGAGAATTTAAGAACGGAGAGTATTATTTACAGCCTTGATGTTGGTGCGGAAGAAATTGAAAATACGTATGCTAAGATATAAATAAGAAAGAATACGGGATCTGTGTATGGTCCTTGCCCGACACACGGACCAGCTGGAGAAAAAGGAGGGTTTGGTTCGGTTCGAAGAATGAATGAATGAATGTTGGTGTAACGTGCGGGGAACAAATTAAATCTCGTAACTAATAAGCTTTATGACAGATCGGTATAGACGGACACCACAGCTACGGTTACCATCAGGAAACATAAAATCAGATCGAAGAAATCAGAAATGCGAACCATAACTGAACGCTCGGCGCCCGGCCCCCGGCCCCCAACACCACCAAAAAAAAGAAAAAGGAAAGAGAAGAATTCGTGCGAGAATTGACCAAGAACTGATGGAAGAACTGTGCAAGATATGTAAAGATCCAAACAAAAGTCTGATAAAGATTGAGGCGAAAATGGCGGAACGATTGATTCCTATCTTGCAGAGAGAGAGAGAGAGAGAGAGAGGGAGGGAATAGGGACTCTCATCCCCGTGAGGCTCGATTATATGAGCGTGCGAGAGACGGCTGCAAAGCCATCGCTATAGGCCACGGCTATAAGCCATCCTCGTCTAGCGACGGCTTTCTAGACCATCGACTTGGACTTTGAACTTTTCAGACTATGTACTATTCTCTAGTTTCTGGCGGAGCCAAACCCAATTTAGTTGGCAAATCTTGAATTCAAGAAACACCCAATTAATCTTATGAATCGAATAACCCTCGATATCATATGGGGTTTCTTTCTAGTCAGGTCTTAAAAATGATTTGGCCGCCATTTAATGTCCGATCAAGACAATAATAAAGTGAGTTTTAGGGCACGAGGATCGCGAACAAAACTACTGTTCAACGGTGTTTACTTTTCAAAAAGCACCTCTAGAAAAGAAGGGGAAGCGAACCAGAAGCTGCGAGGGGGGCAAGAAAAGGTCAAGGCAAAGCTGGATTATATCTCGCCAGTCGTTCCTGGGGATTAAATCGTGTTCAAATGGAATTGACTCCGCTGGAAGCGTCGGCCCGCGGACAGAGCGCGATGGCCCCATCGAGAAAATGAGAGACGCGTTTCAATCCATTGACTCCAGCACGTTGCGCATCCCGCGCAAGATACACAGATTTGTTCATGGAATATGTTCCCTAAGAAATTGGGGACTTGGTATGGAAAGTCTTGTACCTCCCCAGCTGCGCTCCCTTCCGCACGATAAGTTAGAAGATTGTTGCGATTAGAAGATCCTAGGCGTCCGAGATAACGACCAGCTCTTTTAAAATTCCTCATCGTGAATAGACCTCCGGAAGAAAGAACACGCCACCGAAGCGACAGCTCAACAATCTAAATTATTTTCTATGAAATTTAAACATGTGAAAATGGAATTAAATGAGTTGAGTGTACGTTGGAAAGGATTGGAGTTAAATCGAGAACACGATGGATGGACGTATATCTAAGGGTCCAGGTCTCCTTGACACGGTAAATAAAAAGGAGGCTTATCTGATAGTCAAAAGTGCACTTTAGAATGTAACATCATCGGCGGCTTTTTCCTTTTGTCTCTAGTTAGATCCGAGCGATAGGTAGATCACGGGAATGGGTATCGTCCACCTTTATATTTAGTTAAATTAGCATTCGAACGACTAATGTCTCACTCATCGAATATACATATGTAGGAAAGTACATCACATACTCTAATAATATACTTGATTTAGTGGTGTTCTATGAAATCCCTTCGACTTCCTTCTCAACTAGCATGTGACACGTGCTGTGCATGAGTAAGATTGAGTAATGTTTCTATGTAGTATCGTTTGGAACTGAATTTAAGGGTGTGTTTGTTTCGCGGAATACATTTTCTAAAACATTTTCCTCATTTTCCGACGTTTGGTTCACTTAGAAAAATGAGTCAACGGAAAACGTTTCATACCAGTCGAAAACGTTTTCCTAACAAAGCCTAAATTCGGAAAATGATTTCCTTTGAAAAGACCGAAAACGTTTTCCGAATCTACTAAAGCTTAGATCCGATGCTTAGTTTACAAACAATTATTCTTATAAAGATATATTTTTGAATTTTTATAATTCTTTTTAAAATATTTTTTAAAAATCGAATTTTTAAATTTTTAATATAATTTTTATTTATTTTTATTTTTAAAAATATATATTTTTTAAATTTTAATAATTATTTTTCTTTTTCTTTTTTCTCTTTTCTTTTTCTTCTTCTTCGCCGACCACTGGCCATGACGACAACCGACGTCCGGCGGGGCGGATCTCGCCGATCAAGCGAGGCCGAGGCCTCGCCCGACGTTGGCAAGGCTCGATCTCGCCGATCTAGCAAGGCCGAGGCCCCGCCCAATGTCGGCGAGCTCGAGCCTCGCCCGACCTGTCGCCAGCCGCCACCCCGCTAACCACCGGCTAAGGAAGGAAGAAAAAGAAAGAAAAAGAAAAAAATTAAAATATGAAAAATAATTATAATCTCGATTTTTTATTAAAAAAATATTTTTATAAAGTTTAAAAATGTCATGGACTCAACAAATTAATTTGGAAGAGGCATACTATTGTCAATTGTTAGGTCAAATGTCATTCAATCATTTTTCAAATGAGATTCAAACACCCGAAAATACTTTTGCAATCACGTATCACCAAACAAAGGAAAACTAACCATTTTCCTGAAAAATAATTTTCCGGAAAACATTTTCCAAAAAGGTTACGTTTTCCGTGAAACAAACACACCATTGTTTAAACTTTTTTGTGTACACGAGTGTTGCGAAAAGCATGGGAATTGTCCTGTGGCAATAGGACAACTACGTTATTCCAGACGATTAGTAACATACATGATACACCAATTATAGGACAATCGGCCATGTGTTATAGAGAAACAATATAAATTATCATCTCAAATTTTTGGAATTTTCTTAGCACAACTGTGATAAGGGAGTGTTATAATCGAAATATATAAGTTTAATCGTTTCAAGAATATTATTCGTTTTGATGGATTTTCTTAATTTTTTGCAACGACCATCGATGAATTGTTTGTTTATTTAATTTTTTTATTACATGAATTTATTGTTTTGGTCCCACCTTGACCGAACTCAATTATAGCAGGAATAAACCATTTATTTACTTTACTAATTATTTCTCACTAATGTCCAAGAAGTTGCATCTATTTCTTCCCCCTTGATGTTTCAAAACTTCATCTACGAATTTTTCTTCTTATTGAAATTTCGTCGATCATTTTAGTCATCTGTTGTGACCCACATTCCGACGTACCGATGTGATATACATCATTTCTGGATATGAGGCATTTAAGATGTGTCCTCCTCAATTTAATCTCGCATTCCTTTCTTAATCAACTTAAATTTTTATTCGTACACGTAAAATCTTAATCAACTTAAATTTTTATTCATACACGTAAAATCTTCTTGAGAATAACATGTGAATGAGGTATTTAAGGCGTGTCCTCCTCAATTTATTGTCAGATTCCTTTCTTAATCGACTTAAATTAGTTTTTGTACACACAAAATCTTCTTGGTTTTTCAGCCAAAATTATTTGAATGCTACCTCCTAGGCTCCTCCACATTAAGATAAATCTTTGGCTACTGCTAGAAAATTTCCTATTTCATTGCCAATCTTTTTTTTTTTTTTTCAATATCGATTGGTTCGATCACTAACAGTTTCTGATTTAAAATGAATTTAGTCATTCTTTAATCACGAAGAATAGTCAATTTGGCATATTTTAGGTTATTTGATAAATTAATGAGTTCAACCTCATTTAGTGCTGAAGTTCAGTTTCTTAACCTTGCGTGTCCATATTATATTGAAAGCTTTTAATTTTGTTAGTCATATGTAGTTTATTATGATTCTAATGTTGCAGAACTTTGTGGCATATCCTTTTTGTCTCAGAAGTGAGACAAGCACCACCAATCGAGAGGACCACATGTCGAAGTCCTCATTTACTTCTCCAAGGAGTACAGCATATCTGATTAGATTTCTTTTGGAAAATTGTCTGAAAAAGGAAGTAAAATTATTATACATTGACCAATTCAGCTCTAAATCTTTCAATTATATCGATTTAGTCATAAATATTTTAACAAATTTATAATTTAGTCCTAAACCTTTCGATAATCCTAAATTTTTTGATGAATTACCAATTTAGTTATAAACATTTTAACGATTTATCAATTTAGTCATTCAAACTAATTTTGACTGGAAATCACTGAAGTGGGGTACACGACTCAAACACAAATTCCGAACTAACACCTACCTATTGTCAATTGAAATTTCCGAAGTTCCATTTTTTTCAAAGTTAAATTTTTCATGATAAATTTTAACAAGTCTAGTACGTACGTCGAAGTGCATATACTTAGAAACATACTAGTGCGACTTTATAAATCGAACCCTAGCCAATTCTAAGTATATATATTATATATTATATTAATATATATATATATATATATATATATATATATATATATGTCAAATAAAAATTCTTAGTCATACTTCAATTTAGTCCAAGGGGTCAGAAATGGCATGAAAGATGTCCAACGCGAGTGCGAATACCGTTTGCATGCATGCATGCTTTTTGACCGAAGGGACATAACCTCCGCACAAGCAAAAAGACAAAACTAAGGTCCGAACCGACGGCTCTGACGTTAAGCAAACGATTGATGCCGTCATTGCATCTAATCTGCTCCTCCCACGTTGGCAATATGTGAAAGGAATTTGATTTCGCTTCCTCAAGTCAACAGAAGTTGGCCGACGTAGAATGATTGGACCAAATGAGGATGGCAATTATACAACGAAACCTAAACTAAGCGTAATTAAACTTTGTCCGAAAGATCGATTGAGTAGTGAAAGTGGCTTTAGACTTTTGTTCATTAGGGAGGGGAAGCTCGGTCTAATTGCTGCGTAACTTTCGGTCGCGCCGAAATGTTTATTAGCGAGTCTTTGCAAATCCCCTAATTCATGCATGGATGACTTGCCTTCCGTTCCAGATTCCAACTAGGGATGGCTTAGAAGCAACTGATAACTTTAAAAGGAAAGAAAAAGCCGGACTTAATAGTCAATATAAAATTCGCATGTCTCCTACCCTCATTCTATTATACCAAGATAAGGAAACCTATCATATCAACAACTATTCTCACTCTATCATGCCAAGATAAGCAAACCTATCATATCAACAACTATTGAATCCACCCTTACATCGCGACAAAATGCCAATTCTTCTGTTTTATCTGTGTTTTGATTAATTTTATCGACATATCATTTTAGATTATTGAAATTTATTGAAACAACAAGAAGGTGCTAGGCATTCCATCTTGTTTGATATAATAATCTCTTGAAAAAGATTGGTTTGTGAAATTAGTTTTATGTATTAATGCGATTGACTCTTGTTAATTGCTTGACTATGGCACACTTAGAACCCGTTTGGTTCAACTTTGGGAAAATGGCTTTGCATTTCCTCAAGTATTTTTAAGTGAATGGGCATTTTGTGAAGGCAATGTGTTTGGAAACCCAATTTTTTTGCATTTTTGCAAAGCTACTTCAAGGTGAAAAGAAAAATGAAAAAAAAAAAGAAAAGGGAGGAGGAGATGTAGCTGCAGGGGAAAATCGTGAGGAAGCAGTTGGTGGTGGGGAGGCGGTTGGTGGCGAAAGGCCTCGTCCGAGGTCACCGACCTCGGGCGATGACTGGATCATGCGGCCTTAGGTGACGTCGCCGAGGTCGAGCAACCTAGCGTTGCCTGAGGTTGCGCGGCCTCAAGCGGTGGCACCTGGGTTGCGCAACCTAAGGCGTCGCTCGAGGTCGCATGATCTCAGGCAAGGCTTCCTAGGCGGCCAAATTTGGCCACTCGCGGCTAAGCGCCGCCCGCCATGGTGGAGCAGCAAGTTCCTCGAATAAGACGATGAACAGTATTTTCGAGGGCAAAAAGGGAAAACATGATTATCAATAAGGGCAATATTGAAAAGAAAAAATTCATTAAACCTCATAATAGCATTTTGAAAATGCTAAAAGCTCAAAACAGGTTCAAATGTTGAACCAAACGCCTAAAGTTTTTCCCAATGAGCTTTCGGGGCTGAAAATCTCTTGGGAATGCTGAACCAAATGGGGCCTTAGTTAAAACTCATCCTCGGTCATAACACCACTCCATAACCAACAAATTAAACAAGTTTTTTGTTTACTCTTTAGGACTTCTCCCCTTCCTTTTCTTGCATCGATCCGTGCACGCTTCTAACATTTAACCACAGACCTCGCCATGGATGGACCCTAGGAGCCCGATGAGGTTATAGGCCCGCCCATCGACGAGGCGGCTGGAGACGGTTTTCGTGCCCGTCGGGCCAGGCCCAATAGAACTCTGTTTAGATTAATGATCTTGAGCAAGCTACCCCATTCCCATGTTTGGTTTGACTTGCCCAAAGCGTTGATCAAATCTTCACAACATTTAGAAGTAATTTCTTGGCCATAGGAGAATATTCTTTAAATTCTCAGGCATCAAAATCCAGAAAACGAGTCCTTTGCAACAGTCCATGTCAATCTCCCCGAGAGAACCCAGGAAGAGGGGCATGACTCGACTCCAACGTTATCCTGTCACCTCCATGCGCAGCATCAGTAACATAAGCAAGCATCTGTCGTCAGTCATGGACAAAATCATGGACCTCTCTCCTTTGCTCCCACTTTCTTCTCAGTGTTGCGTTCACACTCATCCCACCATCGCCTACTCCCTCTTTTGGCAAATCCTTCGTGGGCTTCAAGCCCACCAATTCTCATTGTTTATTAGAATTGTTGGGTACTTATTTTCGCATCTGGTTCTCAGTTGGATCTCCTTCCTTCCTTCCTTCCTTTCTTTATGCCTAAACACTGGAATTTTAGAATCCGGGTGCGAGACCTAATTCTAATGCCCAATCAAGAACACATTGCAGAAAGGGGAAAGGAAATACGGTCTCTAACGACGGCGGCTGCTGGTTTTGTATCGTATAAATGGACGAGGGATTGCTAGAAGCTTCTCCCACTTTGCTTCATGGTTATCATGATTCCATGAAACCGTGGCTCGTGGGCATTTTTCTATTGTTTGAAGACGAAGACGTGCATACCACTGGCGGCCCCAATATATATTCAATGAGCTAAGTTGGATGGTGGTTAAGTGGTCTCGAACTTTTGCTTAAGTATAACATCAATTTCTTTTCCCAATTTTCCCACCTTACCAATAGTCAAAGCAACTGAAATGGAATAGGCACCACCACCGCCAATAAATAAATAAACTTGAACGAGATACCCCCTGCCTTAAATGGGAAGATTATTGTATATTTTTTTTTCAAGTAAGTGCATTATCTTCAAAGTACAAAACTTCATTGGGTCCATTTCAATAATAGGCCTAAAGTCTCTACTTAATTGATTTCATGCCATAGCTCTATTACTTTTGTATCTTATTTTCTTATTGGGGATAAGTGTACTAAAAATTTTAAAACTTGTCTTCAACGTGCAATTGAGTCATAGAATTTTCAAAAAGTGTAATTAAATTCTAAAGATTATCAAGAAAATATAATCACGTCTTAAAATTTTCAAAAGTTCAATCAAGTCCATAAACTTGTCGAAAAAATACATTTAAATCCTAAAACTTTCAAAAAATAAAATAAAAAAAAAAAAAGGAAAAAGCCATAAAAAATCCCAAACTTTACCCAAAGTGACAAATTTACCCCAATTTTTTTTTTTTTGTGACATGAAAAACCTCAAACTTTACAAACTGTGATACATTTACCCCATTAAGGGCATTTTTGTCTTATTTTTCTGTTTTTTATTTTAATTTTTAAAATTTTTTTCTTCTCTCTTGCCTCCACCGGCCATGGCACAGCCCTCGCCTGACGCCGACAGAGGAAGAAAAAACAAATAAAAAATAAAAAAAAAGTAAAACAAAAAGTAAAAAAGACCAAAATGCCCCAACGATGATTTGGGGTAAATGTGTCATCTACAAACGAAAGTTCGGGGTTTTTGTGACACAAATAAAATTTTGGGGTAAATGTGTTATGGTCAATAAACTTCAGGGTTTTTCATGTCACAAAAAAAAGTTTGGGGTAAATTTGTCACTTTGAGCAAAGTTTAGGATTTTTGGTAGTTTTTTCCCTAAAAAAAAGGACAAAGATTGGATCGATTTGATAGGTTATAAAACTTAAATGGACTTTATGAAAAATTTAAGACTCAATTGCATATCGTGATTAATTTAAAAATTTAATTACACTTTTTTGAAATTTTAAGACTCAATTGCATCTTGATAACAAATCTTAAAACTTCCAATGTATCCCTTAACGATGAAAGGGTTGACTTTCAGCAGTTTAACTCCAGATTCCATCACATAACTCACTAACATTACTCTCGCTATAAAGTGGGTCTAATGATGATATTCCCCGTTTTAGTCTATTGCAAAAAAGGGTGCCAAGGGAGAGATGCATTAGGGGAGGAAGATGCCAACAGAAAGTAAGGGAGAAAAAGGGAAGGAGGTGGATCTACTTTCGGAGGCTAATCTACACGATCAGTGGCCACTTGCATCGGTGGTGGAGCGACCACGATCGTTAGGACAAATTCTAAATTATGATTTTCTTATTCGCGAGTGCGTGCCATACCCGCGCATGACACGCTCGCGCAAATTGTTTAATGCCCGTTTCGTCAGAGGGTAGGTCTGAGGTCTGGTTCTTGCTCCGATTAGCGACTCGCTATATACAAAATTTGTACGTCCTTGTCCATGGAATCGATGAGCTTTCATGCTACTGACATTGAAATGGTCGACTCCATTCATCTTTTGCAGAGAAGCGCCACAAAACGTGGCTCCGTCCCTTGAAAAATTACTAAAAATCATAAACTTATTATATTTAGTCCAAATATTTCATTTTAGCCGATTCAATCTCAAATCTTTTAACAATTTATTAATTGAGTTATTTCGACCAATTCTATTAGGAAATTATGGATGTGGGCGTCGACTGTCCTATCTGACCCGACGAGAACCGACGTGGATAATTTTTATAATATTTTTTAAAGAAAAGAAAAGTAAGACGGTCGACGTCCATGTCGATTTCCGATTCATAATTGGCCGGAAAGACTCCAAGAATAAATTAGGTTAAATTAACGTGATCAAATTGAATGGGCGCAAATGTAATAAGTATTTTATTTGGAATTTTCCTCCTAAACGGCCTGTTCGCGTCAGGCGCCACGTGCGGCGCGAACTGGGAAACGTGCCTTCCCTTATTTGTACCCGTCGGTCGTTCCCTGCCTCGCCATGGGTGAGAATCCACAGTTAAAAACAGAGTAGAGCCTAGAGAGAGAAAGGACGTAGAGAGAGAGAGAGTGAAAACGGCAGGCCGAATCCGGGAGACGCGAGCACACAGACGTTGCGAACTGCTCCTCAGCACCTCCACGAGCTCGTGCATGTGAGGCATGGCGACTCCTCTGGCCGGGGCTCAGCCCCCGCCGCCGCCGGCGGAGGCGGAGGCGACGCGGCCGCGACGTCCGGGCCCGCCGGCCCCGCCCGTTCGATGAAGTCGGTCCTAAAGTCCCCGATCTTGATCTTCCTCTTCTTCCACCGGGCCATCCGGTCCGAGCTCGATCGCCTCCACCAGGCTGCTACCGCCATCGCCGCCGGCGCCGGCGCCGGCGGATGCGGCATCGGGCCTCTGTCGGAGAGGTGCCGCTTCCTTCGCGCAATGTACAAGCACCATTGCCATGCCGAGGACGAGGTTAGCTGCATTGCCGCGGTTTTCGCTCCTTTTTGGCCGTTTAATATTCGGCGGGCTTCGATTTTCGTCTTTCTCTCGTCGTTTTGATGGCGTTCGTATTGATTGGATTTGGTTTAGATGGTAGCTGTCGAATCGAAGTAGTTCCGAGTTCTACGAATTTTCCGTTTTTGCTCACTAGTGATTTCCGCACTTGTGGTTCTACGGCTTCGTTGCTCAGCAAATGAAGTGTTCCGCTTCTTGTGGCGCAGGGCTTGTGACTGAATTGCGACGATTTAGATCGTGACGTCTTATAATGCTTAGATTATGTACTGTGTAAATCTTTCCTCCTTCGTATGCCGTAGTGTTCGAATCGGGTTTGCCTTCTCCTACTGACTATTTTGTTTACAAAGTTACCTACCCTGAAGAAGCTTTAAGCTTTTCGTTTGGCCTTATAGTTACGAGGGCAATGAGTGAAAAAAGAAAGCACTCGCTTTGGTTTAGAAATCGAGGAAAGGAATGTCCTGAAGAGTCAGCTTACAACAGATTCACAATTCCAGCAGCAGGGAAACCGTAGAAATGGCTCTCAGAAATGTTGAGAACTGCCCATTTCTATGCACTTCTTTTGCTCTTGTGAACAAGTCTAAAATTGAATTCTTGTGGATTTCTTTGCAATCCCTTGGTAGAGGATCGAGGGGATGCAATGTCTTAGATTAGCAACTGGAAGCATCCAATACACAAATCACTTTTTGTGGCCCCTATCTTCAACTAAGACAATCCCTGTCAAACTGCGTCAAGTTCCACGACTATGCTTGAACACCAATCCCAAGATAAATATATGATTCAATTTTTGAAAGTTGGATACATGTACAAGGCCAAGAGATATATAGTCTACTCCACACCACCTCATCTTCAAATGCTCATTTGGTTGGACATTGAGTACTTGGTACTTGTTTTCTTATTTAGATTCAGGTTTCCTCCTGGGCAATACGGATTTCGCTTTTGACGAAATTTCTTAAAGTGAGAAACATTCTGCAATTGAGTTGACTACCTCTTGCATGAGTGACATACATTTACATGTTTTGACTTCATGAAGTTTAATTTCTTTCTTAGCTCATAGTCTTAGTTGTACCCTTTCACAAGGCTGAGATTTTAAAGGAGCATGGTCTGAAATGATAATCAAAATAAAGTTGCAAATTATTTTCAGATAAGTTAAAGTTCAGGGAAGCTGGAATATACAATATGGAAAAACTAAAATTCGCAGAAACACCAAAGGTGCGAAAAATATTTTGTCAAAGGAGAAAGGAACCAAGTCATGTCTAGAGAAATTTTTATAGTTTCACCTAACAATACAAACATATTTACTTAGTCCATACAATAATGAATATAGAAAGAAACTAGAGAGAAGATAGCAGCTTCTTAGAAGTACTGTGTTGGTATTTGCGTCGCCTTATAAAGGAAGTATGCGAATCTGAAGCTCTCTCACTCTCCCTCCCTCCCCCTCCCCTCTCCCCCCTCCCCGCCCCCAAAAAAAAAAAAAAAAAACAAAACCCTCTCTCTCAGACAAGGGGGTAAGTCCAGAGTGGAATAGTCTCTCTGAGCCTGTACCCTTCAAGTCCTATGGTCGTGACTGTTGTCAAAGATCCTCTAACCCTGTCCTTATGGACCTGGTGTATAAAAGTACTGCCGTTATAATCTACTTACTTAGTACAGGACTTCTGTGCCATACATGTGGTTAACTGTCCTTAATTTGCTCATGCATAGCCTTATTCCAAGTGGATGGTGCAAAAAGATTTAGAAGGAAGGGCAGCAAGCGTAAAAGTAGTTAGGCCATGTTAGACTTGACAGAACACTGTATTCTGAAATGGCAAGGCTTCTCATGCAACTTTAATAGTGCCATGAAGGTTCTTTTAATATGTGAAGAGGACCTTTAATTGAGACTTGGGCCTCTGTGGAAGCATAGAGACTGCATTCATATTCTCCTGCGTTTAATATTGATTTTCTATTATCAATGATCTCGGTTTGTGGTCTTTCCTCTTTCCATTTGCCCTTTTTTTTTGCGGCTCTATATGAGATATGGCTTGAGATTCTGAAGTTACAGATTGGTGATGTTTCCAGTTTTAAGTGTAGGTCATATTTCCAGCTCTGGATATACATGTGAAGAATGTGGCCAGGACTTACACCTTAGAACACGAAGGAGAGGGTTTTTTATTTGATCAGTTGTTCGAGTTGTTGAACTTACAGATGCAAAATGAAGAACACTACAGGAGGGAATTGGCCTCATGCTTGGGAGCTCTTCAAACATCAATTAGCCAGCACTTGTCCAAGGAGGAGGAACAGGTCTTTCTGTCCCTGATGCATCACCTTTTTAGAGTGGCCATTTAATGTATTGTTTCTCTGATTATTCACTTATGCTCTTTATCTATTTGACATCTTTCTGTTTTCATTTTTCCTTTTATTTGTTAGTCTTATTTATCAATGTGTACTGCAAGCTTTTCGTTGATGGATTCCCATGCAGTTTTTAGGAAGACTAATTTTGATGGCGTCGATCCTAAGGGTTTTGGAACTACTTTCTCTTGGCATGACTAACTTTTTTAGGTTCTTCTTCAGTTTATTCTAAAATTTACTTTGTATTTGGAACTACGATACTAGTATCTCTGACTTGCTTTGGTTGTTGCAGGTCTTCCCTTTGCTTATTGAGAAGTTTTCCTTTGACGAACAGGCATCATTAGTATGGCAGTTTCTGTGCAGCATCCCTGTTAACATGATGGCTGAGTTTCTTCCATGGTTCTCCTCTTCCATATCACCTGAGGAATATGAGGATATGCTTGAATGCTTGCATAAGATAATCCCTGAAGAAAAGCTTCTTCAACAGGTGAAAATAACCTGAGGGTGGTGCCATATTCTTCATAATTTCTAGAAAAAAGAGTACTGGCTGACATTAAATTTTCTCAATGAAGGTTATCTTTTCCTGGATTGAAGGGGTGAAAATGCATGATTCTGGTAAGAGTCATGGGAACAATTGTAACTATGTCCCTTCATCGTTTAGCAATTCTTCTGAGGATGACGACAGTGCGGTTAAATCTTCAAAGAGCAGTAAAAGGAAATTTGAAGAGGTGAAACTTGACCCTGCTGATTCTGTTATGATTCATCCTATAGATGAAATCTTGTTCTGGCATAATGCAATAAGAAGAGAGTTGAATGATATAGTTGAGGCAGCCAAAAGACTCCAATTTTCTGGAGGTTTCTCTGATTTATCTGCATTTAACAAGAAGCTGCGTTTTATTGCTGAAGTTTGTATATTTCACAGGTATGGTGGTCTTTATTTTATATTAGTATGCTTATCATTCTTGATGGGGTGGTATGGGGTCTCAGTAATTGTTGAATCTCCTCTCAGAAAACATATTTTAGGTGACTGGATTGGGTTGTGAGGGTTTTTTTTGGTACTTGGTCAAAGCCTTAAGCAATTAAAATATCTCATGGCGGTATCTCTTTGTAACTGGTGCTCTGTTGTTGTGGTGGAGGTTTTCTCCCATAGAAACTATGGATGCTTGAGCAGCTGCTTTGTGGAGTCAAGAGATAATTTTTCTTTCACGAGTGACCTACTCTATCGTTAATTTTGCATGTAACATTAATGGTCCCTAGGAGTAATTATAGCATTAGTCGATGTTAGTTTCTGAGAGAAAATTGTAAATTTTGTTTTTGTTTTTCCGCATCAGTCTCTTGCTGTGCCTAGCTTCCTTTCTCTTGCTGACTAACTTTACTGGTTTTCTTACAGATCAATGTTCTTAAAATTCAGCTATTAGAATTTCCTTTCGACTTGAATATTCTTTTGGCTGTACTGTCACTTGCAGACTCTAAGCTTTTCTTTTTAAATGCAGCATGGCTGAGGACAAAGTTATCTTCCCTGCTGTAGATTTGGAACTCTCTTTTGCTGAGGAGCATGCTGCAGAAGAGATACAATTTGATCGGCTTAGGCATTTGATCAAAAGTATTCAGACTGATGGAGCCAACACATCTTCTGCTGAATTTAATACAGAGTTGTGCTCGCACGCTGATCAAATGATAGATTCCATCAAGAAGCACTTCCAGAATGAGGAACTTAAGGTGTGCATACTATTTTTAGATAACCTAAAATTTCCCATAGACAGGACATTTTCTCTCAGATCAATTAATCAAAGACAGTATAGCTTGTATATGTCAATGGTCACTTGTTTTCCCAAATAGGGATCTAAATATCACTTTCCCAGGTACTACCTTTAGCCAGAAAGCATTTCAGCCCGAAACAGCAGCAAGAACTTCTGTACCAGAGCCTATGCTTGATGCCATTGAGATTAATTGAGTCAGTCTTACCATGGCTGATTGGATCCCTGAGTGAAGAAGAAGCACAGTCATTTCTTCAGAATATGCATATGGCAGGTAGACCCTTGACCTTAATTGTTGGGGGAAAGTAAAAGCAAAATTGCTCTTCAAGCTTTCTGTTCGTTGTGTCTAGCCTATTTGTAACTTGCAGAGTTTGTGGCTGCAGCTCCATCGTCAGATTCTGCACTGGTTACACTTTTTTCTGGTTGGGCATGTAAAGGCCACTCCAAAAAGTTTTTCTCTTCTAGTGCAACTGGATGTCCTGCCAAAAGATTGACAGGGAGCAGCATGGAGAGAGACGGTCTATTTTGTAGGTTCGTTTCATTGTCTTATGCTGATGACTTAACTTCTCTTGGTTGTGAAGATGAGGCACCTATTTTTGAAAGGCTAATCAAGCAAGGCAACAGATTTTATCACAGAGACCATGACACTCATCAAATTAGAGGACTTCAATATGGCAATACGTTGTCTGGTGATGATCAAACTTGTGTAACTAAGTTACGAGTTAATTCTAATAAGCTCGGAGTAGGTTTTCTTGCTGCTGCAAAATCAACAAAAGCTTTGTGGTCCTCATCTTTTGACAAATGTGCCCCATTCCTCAAGTCCAGTCTTTTTAACTGGGAAATGGATATATGCTCTGCCGAAGGAAATGCTAATCGTCCCATAGACAGCATATTTAAATTTCATAAAGCCATCCGCAAGGACTTAGAGTATCTGGATGTTGAATCTGGAAAACTAAAGAATTGTGATGGCACTTTCCTAAGGGAGTTCACTGGTAGATTCCAACTATTGCGGGGCTTATATAAAGCCCATAGTAATGCAGAGGATGATATAGTATTTCCAGCTATAGAATCCAAAGAGACTCTTCACAATGTGAGTCACTCCTACACTTTAGACCATAAGCAGGAAGAGAAACTTTTTGAAGATATTTTGGCTACACTTTCAGAGCTCACACAATGTCATGAATGCTTGAACAGTGAACTTTTGTCGGTTAATTCAGATGGAAGAAACTTTGTGTCTATTTATCACCATGAGACCACGAGTAAGTACGCTGAGCTGGCCACCAAACTTCAAGGCATGTGCAGATCCATCAGGGTTACTTTGGATCAACATCTTTTCCGAGAGGAACTTGAGCTATGGCCATTATTTGTTAAATATTTTTCAGTTGAAGAACAAGAAAAACTAGTTGGTAGGATAATTGGTACTATGGGTGCAGAGGTTCTCCAGTCTATGTTGCCATGGGTGACTTCTGCTCTCACCCAGGAGGAGCAAAACTATGTGATGGACACGTGGAAGCAGGCAACTAAAAACACCATGTTCAGTGAATGGCTTAATGAGTGGTGGGAGGGAGCTGCTGCTACAACTTTGCATACAGCTTCATCAGAGAGTGGCTCGTCTTTTGGTATATTGTGAGCTTTTACTATTCTCTTGTGAATGTGCTTCTTGCTTATGCACCAGCATTGAGTTCCTGCAGTTGACATTCTTCTGCTATATCACCAAATCGGAACTTAGATATTCATAATTCCAAATTTTATTGTATCCACACTTCTTAGGTGGTGATATTTGTGGAAGCTTGGATCGTAGTGAAACATTCAAGCCTGGATGGAAGGATATCTTCCGAATGAATCAAAGTGAACTTGAATCAGAGATAAGAAAAGTTTCTAAGGATTCAACTCTTGACCCAAGAAGAAAGGCATATCTTATTCAACATCTGATGACCAGGTTCATTTTCAATGCCAACATATGCGCTTCATCTATTCATTAGCTTCCAATTTTTCTGACATGACTGACTGCAGTCGCTGGATAGCCGCTCAACAAAAAACGCCTGAAGCTGTTGCTGAAAATTCTACAAGCGACGTACTTCTGGGACGTTATCCATCATTTCGAGATTCAGAGAAACAAGTGTTTGGTTGTGAGCATTATAAGAGAAACTGCAAGCTTCGTGCTGCCTGCTGTGGCAAGTTGTATACATGCAGATTCTGCCATGATAATGTCAGTGACCATACCATGGACAGGTGATTTCATGAAATTTTGTGTGCACCATCCTAGGACGTTCTATATTGCACACTAGAGTGCTCACACAATTCTCATGGTCTCGCTCTTAAACTTGTGTTAAATCGAGCTGCAGGAAAGCCACTGCTGAAATGATGTGCATGCATTGCCTTGAGATTCAGCCAATTGGACAAATTTGTGCAACACCTTCATGCAATGGTCTCTCAATGGCAAAACACTACTGTAGCATTTGTAAATTTTTTGATGATGAAAGGTACGGAAACTTTCTACGATATTATTAATTATTTCTCTGAGTATTTTTTTTTTTCTTCTCAGTTACTTTTTATTATTTGGTCAACGGTGTTAAAGAAGTTGCATTCTTCATGAAGTTCTATACAATCGAATTGTCTCTCTTTCCACACATGCATTTGTGTTTCAATTGCTTAACCAAAACTACATTAACCGTGAAGAGTCGTCTGCAAGGGGATTACGGCATAAAAAAGACGATACGCGGCATCTTTTTCCCTTGTTGGTCGATTATCTTTTGTCCCCCTGTGAAATCTTCTTTATCAATCGTTAGCCTTAAAGTTGGGTGCTAACTGCAAAATGGAGAGTTTCTGCAAAGCCCAAATTCTCTAAATATGTCAGTGTATGTGGTAGCAATCTTGAATCTTGCTTGCGTAATGTTGTAATGGTCTATTGCTATTATTGTTATTATTCTTATCAAAAGTTTTAGTCTGATTCTTCATGTATGTCCAGAGCGTCCAAGCTATGTCAGTTACTTAGCAAAGAGTTTTGGTTACCAAGTTTTTACTGGAGCATCATTTCTGTTAATTCTCTGTCTCTGGGATCAAACTTGGCACAAGGCCCAAAATACATTCATACTCCAGAATAATCTTATTTCCTTTTTCCCTCCAGGAATATTTACCATTGCCCTTTTTGTAATTTATGCCGTCTTGGGAAGGGTCTTGGGGTCGATGTTTTTCATTGCATGACTTGCAACTGTTGTTTGGGGATGAAGTTGGTTGACCATAAGTGCCGGGAAAAAGGTCTGGAGACAAATTGCCCAATCTGCTGTGATTTTTTATTCACATCGAGTGCAACTGTGAAAGCTCTTCCCTGTGGCCATTTCATGCATTCAGCTTGCTTCCAGGTTTCTCTCATGTTTGGCTCTGCTCAGGTCTAATTTGGGTGTCTTGAGTGTTGGTTCTGAAGATACTGAACATCGTGCTTCCTTGTGTCAGGCATACACATGCAGCCACTATGTCTGTCCAATTTGCAGTAGATCCTTGGGAGATATGGCGGTATGAACATTAGTTTTTATATCCTCTTTTAGATGTTTAAGAATGTTTCTTTAGATAATTCCTATTGTGGTTCCTCTCAGTTATTTCTTTTAGAACTTGGATAAAGTTTTTCAAGGGTGCTTTAGAAAAGTCCCATCATGCTTCCTCTCAGTTATTTCTTGTAGGACTTTGACAGGATTTTTTTTTGGTCATGTTGTTGGAAGCCACTCAGTTGATGTAAACTGGATGTGTACCTGGGGAAAGAAAATCCTTTATAGACTCATAAAAACCCTTTCTGTTCTTAGAAAAGCCACCATATGATAAATAAGTGTCCAATTATTCTATGCTTATCCACTAACTGAGCATCGGAGGAATTTGATTTCTCGATCCTCAAGTTTCAATTTGAACAAGTATCAACTGTATGATTAGGCTGGGGGCGGACCATAATATTCACAAGCATTCCGGGAAGTTCAGTTCTCTTAATTTTCCATGACCTGAATCTTATACAGTTAGCTAGCCTTTGCTTGCTGGAATCTCTTCATTATAGGAGGCCTCTCTCTCTCTCTCTCTCTCTCTCTCTCTTGCGTCAGTCTCAGTGAAAACAGAAATAACATTAAACCTTAAATGGATCTATCTATTAAATATTTGTACTTTTGTATAAACTTGTGCTGACGTGCATTGTAAGTCAAGGGCAGTACCTCTTTTGTGCAAGGTTAGAACACGTGATGAGGTTCTCATTCAGTTTCAGTCCTGTTTTTCATTGTGGTTTTAGGTTTACTTTGGCATGCTCGATGCATTGTTAACCTCGGAAGCGCTTCCAGAAGAATACAGGGATCGCTGCCAGGTAAACATTTCTCTTCTGTTTCCTTAGATCTTTCGTGCTGGCGCAGCCTGTCCACTAGTCTTCAGTTGCTCTTTTCGGTGATGTAGGATATACTGTGCAACGATTGTGATAAAAAGGGGACGGCGCCGTTCCACTGGCTATACCATAAGTGCGGCTTCTGTGGATCCTACAACACTCGGGTTATTAAGGTCGATACACCGCATGTGGATTGCTCGACATCACGCTAGATCGAAATTTCGCGAGTATTTCCCGTCCATCCTTCTCACACATGGCAATGTACATCGTCTGCCATCAAAATGGGAAACTGGTGTTGTGGTCCCCGCTTTTGTGTAAGGCTAATACATGCCAAAAGTTTGACTATCGTGCGGTCAGTCCAAAAATGAAATGGAGAAGACCAAGAGCTCATTTTAGTCTCGTGGAAATAGGAAGTCCAAAGGCGCGTTTAGTAATGATTACGTTACCTTAATAATTTTTTTTTATTAGAAATGATTTTTTTTATTTTAATTCTGAGAATAATTTCTGAGAAAAAGAATGCGCTTAGTAATTGTCCAAAATTTTTATTCCTGAGATAAAAATGCGTTTGGTAGGATTCTTAAATTATTTTATTTCTTTTAATTTTTTGATGCTTTTATTATATTTTTCTTATTTTTCCTTCTCTTTTTCTCCTTCCTTCTTCTTGACAATCAGTCATTGGTTACGGGCTTACAAGCTCACCGGAGCCTCACTTGGCCAGGCGAGGCCAAGCCTAGCCAGGGGAGGCCAAGCCTCACCCAGCCATGGTGAAGCTTGGATAAACGAGCCTTGCGTGGCTCGACATTGCCGCGGGTTGGCGACGTTTTGGTGAAGTTCTTTGGTCTTGTTCTAGCTCATCGCTAGCCATGGTCGAGGTTGGCGGCCCTAGAAAGGAAGAAGAAGAAGAAAAGGAAAGAGAAGAAAATTGGAGAAAAGAAAAAAATTAAAATTGATTTTAGGAATTATTTTCGAGAATAAGAATCAATTTATTTTTTACTTCTTAATTTTATTTCAATTTTATTTCAATTTTATTTTTGGGAACAAAAAGATTAATTTGTATTTCCGGAAACAAACATTTTATCAAACGGATTTATATTTTTTTTTTATTTCTAATAATAAAAGAATAAAATCAATTGTTTCCGGAATGATACCAAAAAGGCCCCAAGTGTAATGAATTTTAATTCGCTTGTAATTATAATTGTATATCCTTTTTTTTTTTGGCTTTACAATTTTGAATCTTTGATGTGGAGGCTATTCAATTGTTCCCGTTCACTGCCATGGTCCCTTCCTCTAACCAGGTCAATGCCTAGTGGCCCCCTTTTTCTCTCGAAAAAAAAATTAAAAGTAAATAAATTTAATAATATCTTACCAAGCATATAAGCTACCTACCAATATAGCCAGTAGAATTTATACAGCTAATTTGGGAAGGAAAATGTACAATATATTATAAAAATGGACTTACCTGTTCATGGATCAAAAGGGGGTTAGGAATCATCCCCAAATTTAAAAATAGCTAAATATTGCTATTGTTATTTATTTTGTTACTTTCAAAACTAAAAGTAAAACATTTGACTATTGGACAAAAATTCTTTAAAAACGATGTGATTTTCAAAATAGTCTTTGAAATTATTATTATTCAGCATTCTTGATTCTTGAGTCTTATAAAGTAAGTCTAACCTATTATAGCTGCTTTGATTTTACTAAATGCGGAAATATATCTCTAACATCCGGTTATAAATGATGTCTATTTTGTCGTTAAAAAGAATATTTTGTATAACTTATGCCATCAGAGTTTGAAATCTTTAAAAAATAGTGCTTGAAAATCACTTGCCCTATGAAATGACAATATTCTCAACGACACTTGGAACCAATGTAAATGTTTACTATGAAATTGACATATTGACATTTCCAAACATTTTTCAATCTCATTTAATACAAGATTTCGTATCATCCTACTCCCTCGTCTCGAGTACAATATGATGTTGATATATAATCCTCGAATACCGACAAAAATCCGAAACAAATCTTGAAAGGAGAATCGATCGGTCAAGTACATTTAACTCTTCCGAAAATGAAAGGACATAAGTAAGTTAAATTTGTCCACGAGATCCAAACAATGGCAGCTCTAATTGCTTTCCGCAACCCAGTTTTCCTTTTTTGAAAAAATATATTAGAGCGAAATAATGTCGGATAAAAATAGCTCAGGTTGACTTCAACGAGAAGATCTCGGTGAAAATTTCTTAAAATGACGGGGCGACCCCAGTTCTTCCGGACAAAACAAGAAGGAAAAAAATCGAGACATTCGCGGGGAGAGGAGAGGGTGGGGGTCCCATCTTGCAGCTCGAGCTGACGGGCTTCCGACGTTCGAAAAACCCTAGAGCTCGACTCGCTGCCGATTCGATCCGGTCTTCTTCTCCTTCTCCTTCTCCTTCTTCCTTCCTCCCCCCTTCGCTTCCACTGCCGTCGCGATCCGGTGGGACCTCCCGTCCGTCGAGCTCGCCGGGCCCACCACCCTCGCGGCGTCTTTCTGGGACCTCATTTCCCCGGCGCGAACTCCGAGGAGCGGAAGAAGAGCGCGATCCGATGCTTCGGATTCCGCGCCTCATCTTTTTGGCGGAAAAAAGAATTCGTTCTTTAAGTTGAATTTGGGGGTGGGGGGAGGGAGGTCCGTTCGTTTTTTGAATTCCCGCCTGGAGATTTGGGATGGAGTGAATCCAGGTGAATTGGGTTGATTTCGATAAGAGGGGAGGGAGAGATGGGTCCGAAGGTGGAAGGGCCGTCGGCGCCGGCGTTGCGGCGGGACCCGTACGAGGTGTTGAATGTGTCCAGGGATTCGACCGATCAGGAAATCAAAACTGCCTACAGAAAGCTTGCTCTCAAGTATGGTTTTTTTTTTTTTTTAACCCCTGATTTCTTCTCAATCCGTTTTTTCATTCTCTCGGTGCTGTATGCCTGTTACTGAAGAATTAGAGATCGACTTAGACGGATGAATGGAATTTAGGAGAAGGGTCGATGCTTGCTTATGCGCAATGCTTGCTTATGTGCCGTGGCATTTCAGGCGAGTGGACCGATTATGATGAAAGAGGATGGCACGGGAGCTCCTCTGAGTGTTCCAGTCAACGGAACAACTGTAGGCGGAGTCTCATGCGCTTGGAGGGCCTGTTGATGATTTAGGACATGTAGATATTTGTTTGATTGATGTCTGGATGTTAAGCTTTCGATAGAAATGACTTCTTAGTTCCATCAAATGTTCCCTTTTTTTAATTGGAATTGCATATCGTGTCTGTGCAGCCGTGATGTTTATGATAAGTTTGTTAGGACAAATACAACTGATGAAAAATGATGATCTTGGATCCTGTCCTTTTTCTGGCTCGAATTATCATGCCCTAGATGCTTTTGTCTCCCAGTAAATCATTTATGGAAAGTGCCAAAAAAAAATTTCTAGGGTAATGTGAGTTAGTTGATGGCATATGTGAGAAAAAGATATTCTTTAACTAAATTGCCACCCTAGTATGATGTTAAACATATGCTTCTTGATCATTTTAGGCCAGATGCAGAGCCTTTCATTTGAGAACGACAACAACCTTTTTATAGTGCTTGGAATGCTTCTTTAAGTTTAGTCTAGTGCAATAATTTTGATATATTAACGTGACTCCTCGAGAGATCTTCGGTCTTAACCTTTAAAAGTGTATAATTTAATATGATTATTTCTTTAAACTTGCAGGTATCACCCTGACAAGAATGTTGACAATCCCGAAGCTTCTGAACTTTTTAAGGAGGTTGCATATTCATACAACATACTATCTGACCCAGAGAAAAGGAGACAATACGATAGCGCAGGGTTTGAGGTGCTTCAATTGATCTTGCTCGCTCTTCCCTGTGCACTTGTTTGGAAATGTGCTTGTGCATGTCCGCTAGATGTACGAACGATCATGCGAATGATGTGATTGAATGTTGCTTTTGGCACGTGAATTCCTGTGAAGTGCCGTTGTGTTGAGTGGGCAATGCCAATTTATTGTACCCAGGCATTTCAAATGCGGAAGGAGAGATTTTTTATTTATTTATTTATTTATTTTTATGGTGAGAGGGAGAGAGGGTGGAGGGGAGTTTGAACTGTACATAAGTGTGCCACCTCTCGTGCCAACATTTGATTGCGCTTGCTTCTAGTAATAATGTCTCTTGACTTTTGCTTTTTTATAAGGTGAGATATGATAAATTGTGAACTTATGAGGTTATACTAGTCTTGTAGAGGTTGTGTTGATTTAGTTTCAAAGAATTTTGCTAAAGATTGAGCAGTGTCTTCTAGTGGTCCTGATCATGCATGCTATCTCCTAAGTTAGATTGTTTCATCTTATGACGTATGAATGGGCAGCTCAAGTAAGTCAGTAGTGGCAATTGAAGTTGTAAGTTTTTTTGTGAGATTGGAGCCAACTGTTCTCAAAGCTTAAGTTGTTGAATAAGTGCGTTATTTAATATCTAAATATTTTGATGCTCCCCTTATGCATAGGCTGGACTTTGGCATAAGACTAAAGCGTGGAAATACAGATATAGGGATGCAAATAAGGGTTCTGAAATAATTGAACTTAATGTATATATTAATGCTTTATTTTCTGCTATTTTAGTTCATTTTTGTAAAGCTCATGCATGGAATTCATATAATATGTCATTCACAATGGCAGAGACAGATGCTGCTCTTATTTTGTGAAGAAGACACCTTATGGGGATCAGTGATGCATGGTTTCATAAAGATGGGTTAATATTTTTGTTAACTTAAGTTTGAAATAGTAGGCTGCAGTGCCCCCAGTAGATTTGGCTTGTTCTGTTTTCCTTTGAAATTTAGTTCTTGCATGGTTTTTCTCTGTAGCGTCCTTGTACTTTATCAATTAAACAATAAGATTTGAATTTCATATTCATGAAATAAATTAGGCTCTCGATGCTGAAGGCTTGGATATGGAAATCGACTTGTCTAACCTGGGAACTGTCAATACAATGTTTGCAGCATTATTCAGGTGCTTTTTTTCAGCAGTCTGGATTTTTTTTTTTTTTTTAAAGATTCATTTGGCTCTTTTGCATCTCTCATCATACTTGTCAACAGCAAACTGGGTGTGCCAATCAAAACTACGATCTCTGCCAATGTTCTTGAAGAAGCTATCAATGGAACTGTAACAGTACGACCCCTTCCAATCGGAACATCAGTCAGTGGAAAGGTGCTTGTTTTTGTTTATAAACTGATTGATCAGCATCTGTGAGAGCACATTCTTCTGATTTTGAATTATCATGCAGGTGGATAAGCAATGTGCTCACTTTTTTGGTGTAACAATTAATGAACAACAAGCAGAAGCTGGTATTGTAGTAAGAGTCACTTCCACAGTGCAAAGCAAATTCAAAGTAAGCTTTTCACAGAAAATGTTGGTCTTAAATTTTTAAATTTTCTGGATGGTTTTGTTTCAGAGACTCATTTATTTTGTTCTTTGTTTGCTTATCCAGTTGCTTTACTTCGAACAAGAGGCCAATGGTGGTTATAATTTGGCCTTACAGGTACGTTACTAGTCTGATACCTTTCCATTTCTCTCTGTTTTGTCAAAAGGGGAAAAATGGCTTTTTTTTGAAAGGGAAGGGCAGCTGTTGGTGTTTTAGCTGGGGGACTGTCCCAATCATGTGCTAAAACATAAAAAGCCAAGTTGCATTTTTTCCTTTAACATTCTTCAGTTTGTTGGTATCATGTTTGCGATCTTGAGAACATAGCCTGCTTTTAATTTTGGACTCAGCTAGTGAGGCTGTTACTGTTATTGTAGCTGTGATATGGTAAGAATGAATGATGTGATAGCAGCATCCGTGTTTGAGGATGAAACGATGAGCTGGGGTTTTCTTTAATAATGAGTTGCTGTGACATAGTGCAGTCAAGGGATGTTGTAAAAGGACCATGGCCCGTGGCTGAGTTAGATAAAAAATATTGCACCTGGAGAGTGAATAATTTCTGGGCGACTGCTACTGCTACCATTTCCTTGCAATTGTGATTTGTTCTAGTCAAGTAAGAATCATGGGTGACCTGTTTATCGAGAGCTATTTATGAGGTCTGTAATAATGTTATCTGTGTCATGCAACGGGCTCTACTTCTAGAGTTTTTGATTTATTTGGCATTCTATGAGATTATTTCTTTCTTTTTTTCTTTTTCTTTTTTTCTCTGGTCATAAGATTATTTGTCCTTTATATAGGAAGACAGTGAGAAAACAGGCAAGGTGACATCTGCAGGAATGTACTTTCTACATTTCCAAGTTTACCGAATGGATTCAACTGTGAATGCAGTGCGTTTCTTTCTATTATTCCTCCCCTCATTTACTTTTTTCACCCCAGTTCCTATTTCTAATTGTTAGTGGTGGGCAGTTGGCGATGGCCAAGGATCCTGAAGCTGCATTCTTTAAACGGTTGGAAGGTCTACAACCTTGTGAGGTTTCAGAACTTAAAGCTGGAACTCACATCTTCGCTGTCTATGGTACAGTAGCTTATATATTGCTTTTGGTCTCTTCTGGCAACAGAAGTAGGATTCCCCTTTGATATTTAGGTGGATTAATACTCTTAAATTGATTCAGGAGATAACTTTTTCAAGCCTGCAAGCTACATGATAGAGGCTCTATGTGCAAGATCGTATGAAGAGACGACTCAGAAGCTGAAGGAAATTGAGGCTCAGATATTGAGAAAAAGGATGGATCTACGCCAATTTGAGACAGAGTATAGGAAGGTGTTTTCTTCTTTCCTATGTTATTTCCATACTTATTGCTTCATGCACATTCTCATGATTTTATTCTGATACTTGTAGGCCCTTGCACGATTTCAAGAGGTGACCAACAGATACAGCCAGGAAAAGCAGACTGTATGTCTTTTTCTCTTCTTGGCTCATCTTGCTCATTCAGAATCTGTGATTTCTGTAGGCATTTACATCGGCTAATGTGATTCGTTCCTTTGTTATTAGCATCTTATTTTGGCAGAATAATGATATCCTCATTTAGATGCTTGATATGAATATCTGAGGCCATCTCTCTTATGAGGGATCTTCTATTCAAAGCATGTTGCCTTAGTAGATGTGATTTTATGCACTGATACATACAACCATGCATTCTACATATGTCCGTTTAAGATTTCAGATATGGAAACTTTTGTGCTATTCACTTCAAAGATGCTGCAACTTTCATGCCATTTGTCATCCTTATTCCAAATGTCATTTTCTCCAATTAGCAGTTTTCCTTGAATCAGATGTCCTCCTGTGATATTAACCCATTAAGTCAAGTCTTTGATGGATGGTTACTGCCGCATTCTCCTTTCCCCCTCTTTTGGACATGAGGGATGATGTGACTCCTCTTCTCTTTAGCTGAATTAATTTATGGTATATTTTAGGTAGATGAGTTACTAAAACAAAGAGACGGCATTCATTCTTCATTCACCGTAACCCGGGTAGCAAATGGTGACTTTGGTAGCAGCGGTACTGCTGGTAATGGTACTAGCAGCAGCAGTAGCAGCAACAGAGTTCCAGGTGAAGATTCAAAGATGGGAAGTCCGTTGGAAGATGGATCTGTTCAAGGAAAAGACAAATCATCCAGAAAGAAATGGTCGTTCAACTTTAATCTGAAAGGATCTGATAAAGGGGTTGGTTGAATTGTAGAATTGTATGGGGGTGTATTTATATTCATCCAGCATTTGACTGTCTCTTAAGAGCTTCAATCTCATATTCACTTATTTTCGTCTTGTGGGTCTTTTTTTTCGCTGTTTATGCAGAATCAATGTTGTTTATAGTGGCTATTAGTTGTATCTTGTTTTCATCTTCCCAGTGCTGACACGATGTAATTGTATTAAGGAAAAAAGGCACAAAGAGAAAGAATGGAGAGGAAATGTGGTGCCTTTTGTAGTAATCCTTGCATTTGCCATGAGTGTAGCTGTTCTTCCTATCATGTAATAACTCTAATCTGCAGTACAGTATATTGATCCTGAATGCTCGATATGATTTATTTCGATTATGGTTTCAGATAATGCCTCTGCCTGTCGGAATCATGATTCTTTGTATTCAAATCCCATTTGAGCAACAGTAGCAATGACTTTCTTACAAATGGGTCATGTATCTGAGGAATGCATCCTTCACAGAGTCTATCTTGTTAAAATTCTAAAAAGAAATCAGAAAGAAAAGAAAAGAAGTGAGGATTAGGACAGGTTTTCAACCTTGTACTTTGGTTGTGTGATGCCAGGACTGAATCTAGAGATGAAATTTGACCGGGAACCCTGCAGCTGATGATGAATACTTTATTAGTGCATCGATTTTTAGTAGTTCGTGATGAAATTTAATTATAGCGACAGGTCAAGTTAGAAAAAAACAAAAATAGATAGAAGACGAGCTTAGCTGTTGGGCTAAAAATCGGCCCAATGAGCGACTTCGATGATACTTTCTCGTGGGTTGTAGGTGGCCGACCAGTATTTGTCGTTTATTTGGGGACTTAAGGAAAATAAATAAATGAAGAAGAGGGACAGGGTTAAAAGGGGAAGAAGAAAAATCCTCCTATTTCCATGGCCTAATTCCTACAGAGCCTCAACTTTAGGTTTAACCCAATTCTATCTCGAACTTCTTTTCTAGAAAAAAGTTACCAACTTTCACTCTAGTCTAATTTCTGCTGATGCATCAAGAATCACCATATGAAATAACAACAATCTCACGATATTGATAATCTCGAAAAAAATCAGTGGTGATTCTTGAACCCTTGGACAGATTTGGGACTAGAATCAAAGGTGGAGATTATTTTCGGATAAAAAATATAAAAGTTTGAGTCGAAGTGGAATAAACTTGAGGCTGAGAGTTTCTTAGAGAACTAGCTCTTATTTGTATATATAGGTCATATGTCATAGCAATGGACTTGCATTATTTTTAGTGCAAGTGCTGAAGGTATGCCCTTTTCTTGATGTGCGTTCTTTCCTCTGAAAAAATAAAAAATTAAGGTGGCTGAGTAGATGTCCATTTAATTTCAGATGCCTATTAGAGTGGCAACATTTTCCTATGTAACTCATCCACATAAAGAATTCTTGAGACGTATATAATATAAGCTTATAGGTTGGTCCACGGGATAAAGTTCCATATTTGTTGGTGCAAAGTCTTAACTTTGAGATCTTCTTGAAGTGTTTGACAAGAAGAAATTCTTTAAGTTTTACTAAAACCAAATTGCATATCTTGTGACTCCTCCTGACTGTGTGCGTATACCTTTTTCGGTAGTCCAAACAACTATAGTTGATTTCTTTACAGCAAGGAGGCCAACCTCAAGTCCTTTAAGTTGGTAAATTTAGGTATCGTATGAAATATCTTGCCAACCTTATGCATATGAAAAAGCGTGAATCAATTCAAATGATTCTCCGATTCTTTTTGTTCCCTAAGTAACCTATTCGGGTCCACAAATTCCTTATTTCTCTAGCACCAATTCTCTTCTCAAGCTTTTTACATGTTTTCTTACTTACGCCTTTTGTGTAACTAATAAAGGAGTCATCATTCTTCTCCGAAGAAAAATATGAAGATTAATATTAGATACACCATCAGTGTAACTTTTTTTCCTACTCATCCCGTGTTCGTCATCAACACTCCAAGTAATAGGTACTTGCTAAAAATAAAACTACTCGTATCAATATTGAGAAGCGTGATATACTTACATAAAAAAAAATTACGTAACCTTTAGTTATTACACTCATCCAAAGAAAGGAGTCATCTTTTAGCTAAAGTTACTTCCAAGACTGAAAAGTCAAAAGGTGTACATTGTACCGAAATGAAGAAAATAAGTGAATTAAGGTTCCATAGTAGATATCATGGACATAAAGAAGAAGTAAAATAAGGTTCCCATTAGTAAATACAATAACTTGTATCATGAAGCTTAAAAAGTTAATCCACTCCTGGCCATGTCGATTAAATTAAGGAGCTATTGACTAAGAACTCAAAGCGACATCTGGAGGATTTGACTGAGTCGACATGCTGACGAGGGCAAAGTGGCTTCAGTATAAAGCAAGGAGATTAAAGGCGACAGTCCTTCCTATTTAAATGGAATTTAGTCCTAAAGTGACACTCAAAATTTCATTTTTAGTAATTTCTCCATTCGGTGCATGCATGCGACGAAAGTCACGCTCTTTTTCCTTAATGGACAAGCCCGTGTGAAGATGTGATATTACAAGAAGGCCGGGGGGGTGGTGTGTGGTGGGGGGGGAATTACGCTCTGAATATTAAGAGAATACTGATTGATCCACCCTTGAGATCGACCGGGCGATAAGGGCATTTTTAATTAGTGATCATAGCGTAAGTTATTTTACTGATTTTTTTTTCAAATAACCAGCTAATGACATTGGTCTCTCTTAAATTATAAAAAAGAATGGATGTGTATTGAACGGCTAATCTATATAAAGACATCACATTATCTCTCTCTTTTAAACACTGAAATTATTGTAGCTCTCCAAAAAGGATCATATATTTTAAGCGAAGTATTATTATTATTATTTTTTTCATCGTTACACAATCTTGCAAGGTGTTTTATATTCCTTGCTGGACTGCAATTAACGTTACTATACTACTACAACCCCTAGAAACCTCCAATGACGTAGGGCTTAATTAGTTTATAAGCGCAAGGACTAAACCTAATTTAGCGTCTAGGGAGGCCAACTTCATCGTACGCTCACCCATTAAATAAATCAAGGGCACGACTTTTTCTCCAACCCCCTCTCAACTGACTCGAACTCTAACTGCTTTAGACCGCAGAACACAGCTCTTGTCTCGACCCATGTCGAACGATACGGCCCCAAATCGTTTGTTTATTCAAGAACCCAAGTTCGATCTTCTTGGACTCTTGCAAGGGACAAAACCCATGCAGAATTCCAGGACACCGATTTAAACAGAAACTCTTGCTGATAAAATAATGATGATGATGATGATGATAACAGCGTTAATCCCATCATGTGTGGCAGCGACTATTAAATGCTTAGAGACCGCTTTTTTCTCTCTCTTTTTTTTTTTCATGGGACGAAACCCCCCACATGCAGAGGAATAAAAAGATCAGTAGTGTTCCATGAGGGCCAAAAGATTCCTGGTCGAGACTGGGGACATTATAGCTGAGGATGTGGTAGCTGATCTAAAGGCCGAAGCTATTTGCCTCTCCACGTGAAAGGGGTCGAGATGGGCAGTCGTGCTTATATTTCTTTTTCATTGCCTTGCTCTTCCTTCCTCCTCGGCACATGAGGCGAAAGAGGACAAGGGACTAGCCACTCAGGCCTCTTTTGTGGGAGTGAGTCACCGACATGGCAAGTGATCATCCATTCGCGGTCAAAACTGACTCCGCAAATAGGCTTATGGCTTACACGTGTCTTGCACTTTGAAAGAGCAGAACAAGAGGGAAATAATGGAACGGATAATGACACGTGGGATAAGGAATCTTATCAATTTAGTGGGGGTAAGTTTAACAAGTAAATTTATCATTCTATAAGAAAAACACATAAGTGGTCGATAGAGTTGAGGGCCTCGATTTAGGTCACGAAGAAGAACCCTTATCCCAACTTACTAAAACTCTCTTTCTTCTCTTTGCCCTAGCCATCACGATCACGCCAACCTAATTTATCATTCTAAAAGATAAACACGTCGGTGGTCGATATAGTTGAGGGTCTCAATTTATGTGACAAAGAAGAACCCTCATCCTAACTTACTAACCCGTCGGTAGTCGATAGAGTTGACGGTCACACATAGTGGATGTCAACTCATCTAAGTCACGCTGCCTTTGGCAACTAAATTAATGCGTTTATCGTGTATACAAGCTAATTAATATTTAAAAACAAGTTAACGTATTGCATCATGTTGTGTTGGCCCTCGACAAACGTGATATGTTTGATAATCGTGTTGGTTGTGCCATAACTTTAACACAACATGGTGCGAATGGTTAGCCCTACTCTTTCCGACGCTACCTATCTCTCCTCCACGAGTGTGGCTCTCACGGACATCTCTCTTTTCTTGATTTAGGCTAGAATTAGAGGTTGTGGATGGATCTAAGGTCCACGATTTGCAACTATGCTCATCGATGGTCGATGAGTGGGAAAATTATCCAAAAAAGTCATAACCTTATTGTACAGCAGTTAATTTAGTCTTAAACCTTTCAATTGTGCCAATTTAGTTATAAATATATTGTACAATGGCCAATTTAGTTCTAAACCTTTCAATTGTGCTAATTTAATCCTAAACCTTTTGACGGTTGCTAATTTGATCCCAAACCTTATAATGATTTGCCAAAGTAGTCTTTCGGTAATTTCCAGCCAAAATTATTCGGAATGACTATATTAGCAAATCATAAAAGGTTTATGACCATATTGGCAAATTATAATAGGGATAAGTGTTGCAGAAGTCCTAAAACTTGTCAGGAAAATGCAATTGAGTCCTAAAACTTGCAAAAAGTGTAATTGAGTCTTAAAACTTGTCAAATTGTTCAATCGAGTCCTAAAGTTAACACCGTTAGCCTTTTTAACAGAAAATGCTGACGTGGCCTTTTAAATAATTTTTCCTTTTTCAGATGGTTTTTTTAATTATTTTTTATTCAATTTTTTTAAATAGATTTAAAAACTAAAAAGAAAAGTTAAAATTTATTTTTTAAAATTGTTTAAAAAGAAGAAAATAAAATTAACGGCTCCTCCCCGCCGCGCCCGCAGATTGCTAAAGGGGCCAACGACGGTCATCGGCCCTAGGCGTGGGTGGCTGCCCTCGCCCGGCTAGGGGAGGCCTCGCTGGCCCCAAGCGAGGGCCAGTGACCCTCGCCAAGCTCGGGCGAGGGAGCCCAGATCTGGGCATGCCGGCCTCGCGGGGGCCAACGAGGCCTCGCCCAAGGTGGGTGATGCGCCGTCGGCCCCCACGAGGGCCGACATGCCCGATTTAAGCACCCTTGCCCGAGCTTGGCGAGGGCCGCCACCCGCACCTAGGGCCAATGACCGTCGCCGACCCCTCTAGCGATAGGCGATGGCTGCCATTTTTTTTTTTTTCTTTTGAACTATTTTCTTTTTTAAATAAAATTTCACTTTTCTTTTTTAATTTTTAAATCTAATTTAAATATAGAAAAATTAAAAAGCCACATGGAAAGTAAAAATTAATTTTAAATGCCACATCAGCATTTTCCGTTAAAAAAGTCGACGGCATTAACTTTAGGACTTGATTGAAACAATTTGACAAGTTTTAGGATTTGATTGCACTTTTTGCAAGTTTTATGACTCAATTGCATTTTCGTGACAAGTTTTAAGACTTCTTTAGCACTTATCCCATTATAATAAGCTTTACTACTAAAATGGCACAATGAAAGGTTTAAGACTAAATTAGCAGTCATACAATAGGTTTAAGACTAAATTGGCATGGATGATGGGTTTAGGACTAAATTGATTGTCATACATTAAGTTTATAACTTTTTGGACAATTATCCAGTCGACAAGCATTGAGGCAAGGGGGGGAGGGCTACGATAGTGAAGTTTTCAACAACGGTAGAGATAGATGATGGCAATACAATAGGGGGCGCTTACTTTACTGTTGTTTAGACGTGATCTTTTGGGCAAAAGTGGAAAATAGAAAGAAGAAAAGAGGAGGGGAGAAAGATGCTAAGACATATCTCACTAAAACAATTTTACACAAAAATCTATCAATGGTACATGTGACGCCCTAGGTACTTCTAGCACTGCACGTGTCATATTTTTTTTCTTTCTTATTAATTTATTCACAAGCAGAAGCACAACAAAATGATTACATAAGTCACATCATTACCTCACATACTTAATAATGTGCATATGCATCACTTATAAAACAACATCACAATACAAATCACCTAGGTATGGCTCGATAACTCCTATCTCTGTTACCATATCCCTACTTTCAAAAGCTTGCCTATACAACATTGATCGTATATTTAAGGATCAACAATCTCCCTCAATGTCGGCTTCTTGGCAACATAACTAGAAAGACCATCAAAACCTCTTAGTGGTCCTACCAGTCACCATCAAAGATCGCTTACCAGGCTATATATCGATGGGAAACTCACTTAGCAAGTCCTATGTGGAACCATACCATAGTAGTACACTTGATATATGTAAAAAACATATTAGGCAACACAACCTCCTCATATTCATGGCGGAAGAGCCATTCTACATGTCTGCAAAATAAAGGAAGAAGCCAAAGCCTCGCGAGTGAAATGTCAAAGTCTAAAGTAGGAGTTTATCTTCGCACTTCCCTTGACAGAACAATTACTAACATTCGGGGCAATATAATCAATGCATGAGTACATACCTTACATTCTTTGCAAGGGCCTCACACGAATGCATGGTATTATCTACTCAATGCACATGTATGGCATATAATTTTTTTAATGCATTAGTATCATTTGGTACATTATCAACATGCATATATGTATATTCATGAGCATGCATCATCTCATCATTTTATTCACATAGGGCATCTCGACACATGGGGCATCTCAACTCTGAAACATCACGCAGCATAACCACAGGGCATCTCAACATACTCATTCATATCTTAAACGTAGGGCATCTCGACTCTCGAGGCATCTTGAAATATTCTCCAGGGCATCTCGATACACGGGACAACATTGCCACCCTCAATATTCAATGAATATACATGAAGATGATCAACATCAACATCCAATGCATCACATCATTTCACCTAACCATCATTGATTGAACATATTCCATATCATAATTATATGCATTTGCATCATTTTACATAATCATCATCAAATGAATATATTCAATATTAACATTTCTATGCATACTTTTCTCAAATATAATGGATAAAGGAAAAAAAAAAAAACCTGAATGACAAAGATATCCATATAATAGAAAGCATGAGAGAAATTTTTAATTTTTTTTAATCGATAACTATTATTTTCAGTAACTCGCTATAATTAGTAATTGGTTATTGCCATATTCGATAACCTGCTATAAACGATATTGGTAATTGCCATCTTCGGTAAGCTACTATAATCAGTAATCGATAACTACCTCTTTAGTAATCTACTATAATTTTTTTTTTTTTTTTTGGTGACCAAGGGAATCTCGTAAGCCGACAGCTGACGAGTAAACCCTGGGAGAGCAACTGCAGGACCCACCATCACAGTACTCCAGGTAAGAATCCCTAACGCCGCCTCTGGGATTCGAACTTCTCCCCTTCATGAGGGGAGAGAATCCGAGTCAACTACGCCGCTGAGGGCGGTGGTTAGTAACCTACTATAATTGATAATTGGTAACTGCCATATTTGGTAAGCTGCTATAATTGAAAATTAGTAACTGTTATATACAGAACTCGTTGGAATCGGTAACTTTCTCATTTCTTGCCCTTTTTACACTCTTTTTCTTCCAAAACACCACTAATCATCGAAGTTTTAACTCATAAAATCATCATATACAACTCAACATACCATCATCAAAATTCACACAAGTGAGGAACCCAACATGCTATCACCAAAACTTACTTACACATGTTCATAAAACTCACGTAATATAAACACCCATCAAGCAATCAATTCAAGTACTCATTAGAACAACCTAGCTCAGTGCCTAGAGTTTTCACTTACCTTGATAATTGTTTGCATAAAATCACAACTTTAATTTTCCTTCAAAGTAAAACAAAACCGAGATTAATGATTTTTGTCTTGAAAATGACAAACCCATTTATGAAGAATAGAGGAAATTAATGAGTTTACCTCATTCAAACCCAAAACAAACTTGATACTTTAATGAAATATGAACATGGAACCCTTTGCTTTAATTCTTGGAATTGAAAAGAAAAGTCAAAAGAAAAGTGGGGAGTGATTGATGAAGTAATAGAGTGGGACCTTGTTTTGGAGTTCTCTCCCTCTTAAATTTTATATACAGTCATAACAAAAAATGAATGAGGAGATGGGCAAACCATAGTTGAAGAATATTGGCGATATTGGCGAGATTTGCTCTCCTATTCAAGGAAATGATAGATTGTGGGCAAATCTCTATATTGATAGTTTTTCTATTTTTGAAATTTTCATTTTTTATTGCGATGAACCTTGTGTACAAATTGCAGAAGAATGTTATGACAAAAATAAGAGAGTTGAGAGTTTTGTCCAATGACGTAGGCACATTGCTGAAGCTCGTAATCCTTGTATTCTTTTCTGATTGCCTTACTAAAATTCAACATGGTATTGGAGCAGGTTTGATTCAACCTGTGATTTTTTTTTTTTTGTTTTTTTTTTTTTTTTTTTTGCACATCTGATTGTTTCAATTTGCTTATGTTCGAGACCGTTACTATTCTACGACAATCTGCATTCTTCGGTTAGTGCTTGTTCCTCTCTTTGTTGCTGTCATATCCTTGTTATTACTAGCAACGCGTCATGGATGTTTCAAAGAAGTCGGGAGATGCATCCAACACAACAAAGGTGCATGAGACAAACAACCAGCGGTTGACTTCGTTGTTGCTAAACAAAAGAAATTATAGTCCTTGGTCACGAGCTATAACTGTTGCTCTCGGGGGTAGATCAAAGCTTGGTCACATCAACGGGAAGATTAGAGCCCTTCCCGCGACAGATCCCAGATTTGATGAATGGCAAGCAAATGACCACGATGTGATGTCTTGGATATTCAATTCCATGGAACTAAAGATCTACGAGATATTTGCATATTCAAAGTCAGCCAAGGCATTGTGGGATTTGATAAATGAGATATATGTTCAAGCCAGGAATGCATCTCGGATCTTTGAACTGCAATAAGGACTTGCTTCTTCTAAGTGAAGCGCAACACAATCTTTCACTAAAAACTTGGGAAAAATGAAGAAGTAACGGGATGAGCTTCGTCAGTATAAACCTGCAACCCAGAATGTGATGGATTATGTCAATCGAGAAAAGCAAGATAAAATCTTTCAATTGTTAGCAAGCATCATACCTGAATTTGAGGACACCAAACGTCAAATTCTTATGAGTCCTGAATTGCCCACTTTCAATGAAGTTTGTGCCATAATCCAAAGTGAGGAAACAAGGAGACGTGTCATGCCTTCAGTTCCAATTACATCAGGAGAGCTTGGTGAACAATCGGACCACAGTGCTATCAACACGAAGCAAGGAGACTCCACTGCTTGGTTTGCCAAAGGAAAATTTAAGAAACCAGCACGATTCCATTGTGACCATTGCAATCGCAATGGCCATTCCAAAGAGAGGTGTTGGGTTCTTCATCCGCATTTGCGTCTTTCCAAAGACAGGGGTTCGGAAGCTAAGGTGGCAATCCAAGAAAATCTAAACGATTTTCAATCCAAGTTGGAGGCTTTGTCTCAACAAGTTCAGCAATTACTTCAGACACATGGCAATGGAACGAACGCTTCTAGCACCGAAACCAGAAATTTGGCTATGACGTCTGGTAATGTCCATGCTTACTTAGCTTTATCCAAAACTCAGTTTATTGTTGACTTAAGGGCTACAGACCACATGTGTAGTTCTCCAAACTTGTTATCCAATATTACTTCAAGTGTGTCATATCCACCCTATTACTATTGCTAATGGTGGGCAGGTTCCAACTAGTAGTGTTGGACAAATTAATTTCTTTTCAAATAATTCTGAAGCATTGTTGGTACCTGAATTATCCTCAAATTTAATGTCAGTTAGCAAATATACTAATTAGTGGAATTGCAATGTTAATTTTACTCCTCAAAAGGTGTTTTTTCAAGATCGAACCACCAGGAGGATGATTGGTGAAGGGCAATTGCAGAATGGGCTGTATACGGTGGACCTCAACAATGAAGCGTTGATGGCACAAAGGAAGACTGTTGACACTTCCCGGTTGTGGCATTGGCGTCTGGGTCATCCCTCTAATCGAGTGTTACATGTTCTTGATATGACTTTAAGTTAGGATTCCAATTGCTGTGATCCTTGTCATTATACTAAGCAGCATAGGTTACCTTTTCCACATAGTACACATAAATCAGAACGGTTTTTTGACTTAGTTCACTCGGATGTTTGGGGAGCTTCTCCTATTGACTTTAAGGAGGGGTTCAAGTATTTGTTATATTTATTGATGATAAATCTCGAGCTACATGGCTTTATCTGCTTAAATCCAAGAGCGAAGTTATGACTGTGTTTCAAGATTTTTGTAATATGGCAAAAAATTAATTTAACACTATGGAGAAGATTCTTCGTACAGACAATGGAACTGAATATACCAATCAGACTTTTCAAGTGTTCCTGCATAGCTTGAGAGTCATTCATCAGACCTCCTGCGTTGGAACTTCACAACAGAATGGAGTTGCTGAAAGAAAAAATAGGCATCTGCTTGAGATTACCCAAGCATTGTTATTCTCAGGAAATTTACTCAAGACATATTGGGTTGATGCGGTCCTTACTAGCTGCTACTTAATTAATCGTTTGCCTAGTAAAGTGTTGGGGTATAAAGTTCCAATTGAAAGTCTATATGGCCGAAAATTTGGTATCTCTCACCTAATAATTTTCGAATGTGTGTGTTATGTGGATTCTCAATCTGGTGACAAGCTGGATCCACGGGCTCGAAAGTGTGTTTGTAGGATACTCAAATGTCAAGAAGGGATACAAATGCTATGAACCAAGCACTAGACGTGTTTATATTTCTCGTGATGTTGTCTTCGATGAGACTCACATGTTTTTTGCTAGGAATCAAATTCAAGAGGAGCAAGATGACTATTCTGAATTTTTGCTTCCTATCCTACCTATCGGGGATTCAATGTTGGATCAAGAGGAAATTCCAACAACGGCTGTTCAAGGGAGTCAACTTGTCCCTAATGTCAATGCCGTTCTTGATATAGCTGCCATTACAACAAATAGGGTTGATTTGGAAGTAGAGGTTGAAAATGCAACAGAGATAGATCCAGCAGATACGGTACCTAATATCTCAACCCCAACCCACAGGTCATCACGCATTCCAAGGCCTTCAACACAGTTCCGTGATTTTTTAACATATCATACGGCTCAACATCCTATTCAAGATTTTGTTGGGTATGATAGAATTTCCTATAATTATTTAAGTTTCTTATCTGCCATTGAAAATAAACAGGAACCCAATACTTTCTTGGAAGCATGTAAAAGTGGTGTGTGGGTGAATGCCATGAAAGATGAACTTCAGGCATTGGACCGTAACCATACTTGGGAATTTGTTAAATTGCCAAACGGGAAAAAGACAGTTGGATGTCGATGGATTTACAAGATCAAATACAATAGTGATGATTCGGTCGAGAGGTACAAAGCTCAACTTGTCACAAAAGGGTATACTCAAACATATGGGATAGACTACAATGACACATTTGCTCATGTAGTGAAAATGAACATTGTTCATGTCATTCTATCTGTGGCGGTTAACTGTAGCTGACCATTGTTTCAGATGGATGTGAAGAATGCTTTCCTCCAAGGAGACTTAGAGGAAGAGGTTTATATGAATCTTCTTCCAGGACATCCCTTAGAGAATAATAAGGGAATGGTTTGCAAATTAAAGAATGCAATATATGGTCTCAAACAGTCACCTAGAGCATGGTATGGCAAACTAAGTTCCGCACTCGTTAGATTTGGTTTCAAAAGGAGCGCAGCTGATTCTTCAATGTTTACTAAAGTAACTGGTGAATGTATTGTTGCTATTTTCATTTATGTTGATGATCTTATTATTACTGGCAGTAATTTAACAGGTATTGCAGAACTTAAACAGTTGTTGAACAAGGAGTTTAATATTAAAGATCTTGGAAAATTGAGGTATTTTTTGGGGATAGAGGTAGCAAGTTCTAACAAAGGTATGTTCTTGACTCAAAGGAAATATATCTTAGATCTATTGAAGGAGACTGGTAAGCTGGGTGTTAAACCTGCCAGCACTCCTATGGATTACAATAATAAGACTATGTCTAAGGAAACACCATTACAGGATATTGGGCAATTTCAGTGTTTGGTAGGGAGATTGATTTATTTAACCATTACTAGACCTGACATTACTTATTCCGTTAGCTATGTAAGCCAATTTATGCAAAAACCTACACAATGACATATGGAGTTGCTAAACCAGCTCCTTCAATATCTAAAGACCTCTCTAGGAAGAGGAATATTGTTGAAGAATAATGGTAATACAGACATTGTGGGATTTACTGATGCTGATTGGGTTGGGAACCCCATGGATAGAAAACCTACCACGGGTTTTTGTACCTTTGTTGGTGGAAATATTGTTACTTGGAAAAGTAAGAAGCAAACAATTGTGGCTAGATCTAGTGCGGAAGCTAAGTATCGAGCCATGGCTACTGCCACTAGTGAGATCGTATGGCTTCGTCTATTGCTTTAAGAATTGGGTTGTGATGCCATGTCTAAACCTTCGAAGCTATTTTGTGATAATCAAGCAGTAACACACATTGCTTCAAATCCGGTCTTTCATGAAAGGACCAAACACATAGAGGTCGATTATCACTTTGTAAGGGAAAAGGTTCAAGACAAGACAATACACCATATATTCGTAGTAGGGATCACCTTGCTGATGTCTTCACCAAAGCTTTACCCAATGGAGTATTTCAGGAAATTGTGAACAAGTTGACCTCTGACGATGTCTTCGCTCCAACTTGAGGGGGAGTATTGGCGATATTGGCGAGATTTGCTCTCCTATTCAAGGAAAGGACAAATTGTGGGCAAATCTCTGTATTGATAGTTTTCCTATTTTTGTTGCGGTGAACTTTGTGTACAAATTGCAGAAGAATGTTATGACAAAAATGAGAGAGTTGAGAGTTTTGTTCGAGGACATAGGCACATTACTGAACCTCGTAATCCTTATGTTCTTTTCTGATTGCCTTACTAAAATTCAACAAATAATTTATTGCTCATAGGGTGAAATCATTGAATCAAATAGTAGAGAGGGTAAGTGTTCCGATAGAATTTCATGTGGCCTCTAGATAAATAGCTTAAACATGTGGCACATTCTCATAAGCTAAGAGAAGAGATATTTAGGAGGGATTCATCTCATTTGACCAAGTAAAAAAGTAAGTCACCCCATGCATTAATGAACTAGAAGTTAATAACTTAATATAGATGAAATAGGCATAACATCAACAAAGGCTAAGTTCAATGTCTCAACTTGCCGATGGAAGAAAGAAAGAAAGAAATATAAAGTTCAAGGTCTCACTTATTGATGGAAGAATGAGCCATAAGAATAACTTTCCAAAGTACCTTTTTCGGTTAAAATACCAAAGAATCAAGAGAATTGATACATACATATGAAAACCAGTGTCCATTCTAAATATTGATAATTCCCAGAAATATTTGAACTTGTCAAAACGTTTAGCAAAACTTTCCGAACATAAGTTAAAACTTTTGAATCCATCAAAACATTTGGCAAAACTTTCCAAACATAAGTAAATAATTAACCTATTAAATTTCTAATCCATCGCTCAAATGTAACAGTCATATTAATCCATCACAACCGAATTCCTACGTATTAATAAATGTAGGAATTTTCCAGATGTCACAGTACAAGTTTACAATTTTAAGCTTACCTCCTTTGATGTACAAGATCTCTCTATTCACGTCTATATATATGTGTGTAGTTAGATCTCACTACTAATACATGTTGTATTCAGGTGGCGCCATTGTTCTTGGATGTAGATCAACACCCATGACAAAACAAGCCCAACATCCTCTCTTTTTTCGACAAAGGCGAATCAAGACTTGATAACATTTTTCTAAATGATTATGTTTAGTATTCTTAGTGCATGGTAGATCACCATCTAATATATAGTTCAAGTATCATAAACAATAAGACGAGATACCCCAACAATCGTGAATACTCTCTCCAGCAACTATAGCAACATGACAGGAGTGTCCATATTTTAATCAAAACAGGAGGAAGTGGCATGACTGTTCTTCCGGATTGGACGGAAATGAGTATGTTTATGGAGCCGTCTATGTTTGTGCTTTCTTGGCAAAGCCCAAGCAACTTTCTCTTGTCTCATTGATTGACCAAAGGACCCTTTCTTCACGTACTTGTTTCACGGGTGTTTCTATCCTTCTCTTTTTCATTTAAAGTCCAAAAGCCATCTCGATGCGTTTCATTGGAATGGCATCATATTTTTAAAGACATCCTAGACTGAAATCTAGGCTTAGCTTCCTCTTAGATAATCATACAACGAGACATAACTTAATCAACTTCTTTTGGGGGGCGGAAGAGAGAGAGAGGGTCACTTCACATGACTTAAAGCTAACTCCACCCAAAGCCCTACCAATTTATAAATTAATTTCTCGAAAAACTTAGAGAAGTGGGTAGTGGCACTTGGAGGACATGGAAGGGGCTATTTGTCACACCCACGTTGCTTCGAATATCGATTAAATATTCCTTTCTTTCACTGAACATATCCCTCGAAAGGGGATTTTCTCGCCAACTTGAAAACTAAGTCTACTGGGGGTTCCCTTTCTCTTTTTAAGCCCCTTTTTGGATCCTTCCAAAAGCAAAATGGTCGCACCAAAGAAACAAAAAAGCTGTGATTAGAAAGCTAATGGAGTTGCAACACGATAGGATTATGTCTCAAATAATCTTCTCATCAACAAGACTTTACGTGCCCTCATTGGCTGGAATTCCTTGATAAGCACAACTTGGTGGGCCGCCACCCCCGATTCGGGCAATCTTCGGAACGATAATATCGGCATCACTTCAATCAACAATGAAAGGAGAAAAAGCATAATCAACGTCTTTTTTAAAAAATTGCGTATTAGACTGGATGGTGGCAGCCATTACACAACCGAAGGTTAAATGCTAAACTAATGAAAGGGACCATTGCTGAGAGGACAGTTGTACCCGTACCAGCAAAGAAGGGGGAAAAATGCTGATTGGATAGTGCCATCATCACCCACACTTAGGGAAAAAAATTTCACTTTCGATGTCAAGAGAGGCTTCTCCAGTAGGGTGGGGTCGATGCGGAAAGACTTTCCCACATGTGGTCCCTTTTGTTCCCAATGTGCGTGGGCCCGGACTTATACTTATAATCTAATGGTTAATGTAAATATATATATGTATATGATTTATCATATGTTGGATGGACCTTCACATGTGTTTTCCTACATCAGTGGATAAAATCTTGTGCCTATGTCCACCCTCCGCATTCTGACAAATCTGTAGCTCCCTCTGCCGTTTTTCTCGTCTCATATGTATTGTCTATTTTGATTCCTACTTAGGTATCTACCTATGATCTAGATATATGATAATTTATTAGACCAAACTAACCCCATTTCATAAAAGTTCATGAGATCCAGATTGGAGTTCTCATAATTTTTATCTAACCTCTTTATATGAGTTTGCACCATGATTGACCATTTCTTGTGGATCAACGGTACAAATGGATTAAATATGTAGGTTTTCCTATCTAGGAAGGTGTGTGTACCGTGAATTTTTAAGTAATGTCTAGACAAAGTGGCCTTAGCTACATTGATATAAAGGCATCAATCTCCGTGTCGTGGCCCTACTTTGGGTTTGAAATTAATGTGATTTACGTGACTATTGTTTGTTAGTGTAAGATTCAAACTTAGCGAAGCAGATTAATGCCTCTACCTATATAGGTAGAGAAGTTGAGAGATGACAAGTCTTGAATTCATGCTCCACACTATGCTGTGGTAGAAAGTTCGAGAAAGGATGTACTTTCTAGCTAGTTTGAGTAACAATTTTTTATTGCGATGTCTTCAATTGGAGATTTTGCCCTTTTAATCTTGTGAAAAGGGTCTTATCTTGGCTGAGGGAACTTTTCCCTAAAACCCTATTCCATTTTAGTGATTACAAAAAAAAAACTATTCTAGTTACGAAAAATCTACTATTAGAAGATAATAACATCACTCTTATCCTCTCAATTGCAACCCCAATCTAGTCAAGCTCGTTTACAATCATCACCACCACCATTGACTCCTTCGACCAAGACTATCGAAGGATTCATTTTCCCACGAAAACACATCGTAATCGCGTAAATTTTACCATACTTCCATTACAAGGTGTCATTACACATAAAATAGAAAAACCCTAAAAAAAAGTGGACGGATACCGTGTGAATGAAAGAAGTATTCCTCGGATTGTAGAGTAAAAGCCCTCTTCACACATCACAAGGTCTAGATCTCTACTGATCCCGAACAAGCGACAAGATGCCCCTTCCTAAGAATCACATGTGAACTAAACCTAAGCTCCAACGTTGCAGTTCACATCAACTCGACAATAAATGTCAATTCGGCGGGTTTCTTTTTCCAGTGAATCCAGCTATGGAGTCCCCATATATAGTCAGGGCGCAGTGGCCCCATGCCTTGATCCCCAAACTTGGCATGAGTGAGAAAGACCTAAAGAAAATGATCGCAAATCATTTAGACCCGCACAGCCAAGGAAACAAAGTGGGGTTAGGTTAAGCTAAAAAGACCTTTCTTTTTCTCAGTACATCGAGAACCTCCAATTCATGTTTAACCCTAACCCAAAGTTGCTCTATGTCTCACGCGTTGGGAAAAGTGCACCGAAATCTTCAAAATTCTTTATGAAATGCGAGCAAATTCTTTGAATTACTTATCATTCGAGTTTCCAAACTTTCTAAATTTATATTAAATCCATTGCTTCAAATGACTTTTCTCGCTGAAAAAATGCCACATGATCAAATTATTAACTATGCTACACGCGATTTTCCAACAAGAGAAAACCTTAACGATACTTGATTGAATCATTTAAGAATATTTCATCAAGCCAATCACTCGAAATATTTTAAGGTCCCTACTCAACTCGCGTGACAATTTTAGTATGCCTATCTTTACATTCGAGCAATAAGAATGATGGGTCCCATCTAAATTATCCTAGAATTGATTTGCCATGTCTTTTTCGTCTCCAGCTTTTACCGGGGGTTCTGAAGTTGATGTCGAAAAGTTGCGTAAATTCTCTTCATATAATCATATTTTACAGGCGTGGTGAGCAAAACTAGCCGCCGAGCACGAATGATGTCGAGGTGCGTACATGGTTTGGTGAAACAATGTGTTCAACACAATCGGGACACCGAATATATGATTAATCATGTCCTCTTACATCAATATGGCCAAGGGTTTTCGCAATAAAATTTAATAATGCACGGAAAGGGTATCTAGAAATCATATCAAAACGGTGGAATGATGGACGAGATTGACTTTCCAATTTCCCAAGTGAGATAATAATGATTCCATTTCCGGTGGAGGGGAGGGGAAGCCATTTTGACAAGAAAGCTGATCAATAATGGGATTATACGTCTATCCTCGAGCAATGATGGTTAATCATCGAATCAAACGGTCGAAAAAGAGCGTGACCTTTCGAAAACCAAAGGCGATGGATCCGATCATGGCAGGGATAAGATTTTTCTTTTATGGGAAATTTTGACTATTTCCAAAAGTAGGGAGAGAAGGGGAGCGAAGGGAAAGGAACACACATGAGAAAAGAGGGAGACAGTGGTGGGTCATCCTCGAGGGGTTGAGATGAAGACTTTGGAACGGTGCATGATAGTACATGAGAGTAGACATATGCCCCCCCTCTCTCTCTCTCTCTCTGGTTTGCTAATCTTTTTGAAAAACCCTAAGTGGAAGATTACAACAAAGGCTAACCCCTCTTTTCTCTCTCTAGAAAGATTCGAGGAGATCTCTCCGAAAGAGAGAGAAGACCATATTAAAATCTGTTCCAACGTCAATCACGCAAACATCCTAAACAACTCCTCATCATCAGCACGTAATGGCGGGCCAAAAGAATAGTTTTTAAGCCACAAGCACCTGAAAACTTTCAATTTTTATTACCCCTTTCAAGCAGAGAGAGAGAGAGATCAAACTCAAAGCTTCTCATGTTGACTTCACTCACAAAATTGCCATCTCCTGTCTCTTTTTCTTCCTCTATTCTTTAGGAACATAATTCGTACTTCTTTACTGCAAAATACTGATGAGCCACTCTATTCCTATGCATCAAATAAACCTACATACACAAAGCAATGGATTTCGCTCTCAAATTTGTTGTGAATAAAAAAAGAAAACGACGTAAAATTAAGTACAGAATATTGCCGTTTTTTCAAATTGAAAATTCGATCGGTCAGATCGAGCTTGAGGTTTGAAAACGTTAGGGATTTAAGGGAAGGGAGAAGCGAAAAGGAAGACGGTAGATAATGTGAAACACGAGCATCTGATGCTGGGATATGGAGGGCGAACATGATGGCGACACGTGGGGCCGGGGGTCCTCACTCGGACCGACGGTGATAGATCCCATCAAGTACCGAGTTGCAAGAACTGGACACCATCAAAGCTCTTGCATGCATGGATGTCTTTGACTTTTCCCATAACCCCAGAACAAAGACTCATGGGGTGGTGCTGTCGGCCCCTCGATTCGCGCCACGTGTCCCATCATCAATTGTCAGAGAGAGATTGATGGCAGGTGAATTTGGGAAAGTTTTGTACATATCCCTTTGCATTGGCTAATTCACTAACGAAGTCTTTCGGTGTTCATTACACTTGTTTCGCCATTAAAAAAACATGAGCTAAATCAGAGTCTACGGATCCAAAGCGTGCCATCTCGGATATACTCAACTTTTTAGGTCTTGACGTGCATAAATGGAACTCGGATTTTCATGACATAAAAAGAAAATGAGATATATAAATTTATCAATAAAATAAACCATTTGAAGTGTCGATTGATATGACCTTATAATAAACCAAAACTTGCTCAATTTGCCTCCAATCATTTACCATTGTCTGAGAAGCGCACTTTCAGTCAATGAGCATGGTGCATGCTCAAAAGGGTTGCAATTGATCAGAGATCGAACGAAAGAAAATTGGGTTTGGCTTGCTTAATGGCTGGAAAAAAAAAAGATAAAAGAATCTTTAAGTAAGAAGATGGACAATGCCAAAAAGAACCCAAAGGAAGCAATCAGTGAACTACATGCGTCCTGACCCTTGCTCTTGCAAGACAACATAAGCTAGTGCTTGTCATTGAAGCAAAGCTGCCAATTATAATATGTAAGCCGGAATACAGTTGGATGCGGACTCAAATCCCATGAAAAACGAGACGAAATTGCCCGTGTTGACTCATGGGAGCATAGTGCACCACAATCGTTAGCCAATCAGACAGGGCCCCTCCACCAAAGTTCAGAGACCCTCTAACACGCTAAGCTCCCACGAAACCCTAAAACTTCGGAACGACCCGCGCTACACGTCTCAGCAAATCTTTACGAAACTTTCTTACCAAGTTATTCGTCAATTTTCAAGAAAAAAAACTAGCCGGGCCATTATACTCGCTATTCACTTACATCGCTCGGTCTATTACACGTGGATCGACGATGCCGACACCTAAAGTTTGTGGAAACAGCGACAAGTTTTTTGACGATTTAATTTGATGACAGGGTTCATTCAATTGATTTTAGTGTGTAATCAACATTCACATGCACCGCATTTCTCTCCCTCGCCTCTCAATTAATTAGAGTCTGCAGCAAGCCGCTATGAGCCAAAAAGAATCAAAATCCCAACCGCATTAAGTAATACGAAACCGCTCGATCTCCAGGGAATTGAATAAGTAAAAGCAAGCCAAAGAAATGGAATCCCCCGGTCGATCTCGAGGAGGCGAACCTCATTACTATAATCCCAGATTTGAGTATATTTAAATCGGCATAATAGATAACGTGTGGAATTCCTTACCAAATGCTAATTATGGCTCGTTTATCTAAAATGTCCACTTTATAATATAGCGAGCCAGGGGCATTTCGGCGATTAAGGAGACTTTGCCGGGACAAATGCGAAATATTTTTAATCTTTTAACATTTCGTGGGTGGCCCCAAGAGAGTGCTCCCTTTTTTTTAGGGCCGCGTTCCTCCACATCACTCCCACTCTCTGTGTTCTCATCTTCTTCCTCCCTCCTCCTCCTCCTCCTCCTCCCCGGGATGTCTTCCTGCTTCAGCTAATCATCTCTCTCTCTCTCTCTCTCTAGAGCTTGTACTGTGTTATGCAATATTAATATCAAAAACCTTTTCAGCCTATATAAATACCCTTTCACATGCAACTACTCTCTTGCACTCAAACTTCCTAGCTGAAACTATTACTCCCACTGGTTCTCTCTCTCTCTCTCTCTCTCTCTCTCTCTCTCTCTCTCTCTCTCTCTCTCTCTAACATGGCTAAATTAGATTATTGCCAAACCAAAAGCATCCCCGGCGCTGCCGCCACGCGCTTAAAGCTCTTCGGCTTCAACGTCTCCGATGAGGAAGACTCGGCCGTCAGCGACCCCATTACTGTTGGAGCGAACGGCGGTGGCGGCGGCGGCGGCGGCGGCAAGGCCACGCCATCGGGCTCGCCGGAGGGCAGCGTCCCGGTGGGGGGCGGCGGCGAGCGGAAGTACGAGTGCCAGTACTGCTGCAGGGAATTCGCCAACTCGCAGGCCCTGGGGGGCCACCAGAACGCGCACAAGAAGGAGCGGCAGCAGCTCAAGCGCGCCCAGCTGCACGCCAGCCGGAACGCCGCCGTGTCGTCGCTCGTCCGGAACCCAATCATCTCGGCCTTCGCTCCGCCGCCGCACCTGCTGGCCACCGTGGGGCCGGTGGTGGTGACGGGGGCGGCGCCCACCTCCCCGTCCTGGGTTTACGTTCCGCGTGGCGCCCCGCCCTTCCAAGTGTCGCACGGCTGCGTGTTCACGACCGGCCAGGGAGCGGGCGGGAGGTCGCCGGGGGGTCTGGTGCCGTACGGCGGAGGCGCGGCCGATTCCACGGGGTCGCAAGTCCAGAATCAGGTCAATGGGAGAGCGGTCCTCGACGGGCTTTCGTTGAGCAAGTTTTCGAAAGGAAGCGGTGGCGGAGGGCCTGGTTTTGACGACGCTTTGGGGCTTGACCTGCATCTGAGCCTAGCTCCGGCCGCACCGTGACCGGAAGGACTCGGGTCCACTCAGCTAGCTTCGCGGGGATAAATTAGGCTTGAATCGTGTCGGGATAATCTAGAAGTGCAGATTCGAGTTCAGGTTCCGGTTCGGTTCGGATATAGGCAGGCGTGGTCCTTTGTACATCTCTCTTTAAGGAAATTAATTCGATTAATTAATTTTTTCTACTCTTCCATGATTGAGGTATTTCTCTCCCTCTGATCTTTGCTTAAAGTGAAATTCCACGGATCAAGTTACGGATCGCAACCATTACATGCACGATCGATCTCGAGCTATATTAGCCCAACATATCCTGGTGTGGAGGTGATATTTCTGTTCCCGCTTGGCTTGGGGTCCATGAAAGAATCGATGAAGGGAAAAAAAATGTCTTCATCGAGCCTGTCATGACGTCAAAAAGGGGAAACTTCGGGGCGGGAGTTTGGAAAGTCATGAACTAAAGTGATGCCTTAGCTTAGCTTTCGGATTGGAATTGAAATGACCAAAAGTTTGGGAAAGATTGAAGTTCTGTCTGGACAAAAGCGGGAAGTTAGTACAACGTTATGTTAAAGTAGTACTTCCACTTCCACACATGTTTTTGGGGTAAATTGAGGTAATTTGGCTGTTACTCGTAGATCTTGAAGTTATTGTTTCCTCTGTGATCTTTTTTTCTTGTTTCAATTCATAAATAGATCCGCATATAGAATTTTCCTCAGAGATGAAGGCAGAAACTTAAAATTGACAGCGATGTCAAGTTTTCTTCTTTTCTGTTGCAATAATCTAATTAATTAGTCGGTCTGGGCGAGCCAGCTCTCGCTAGCTTCCTCAGTTAGTCACTTCTATTGTCCTACCTACATACATTGAATGGGACTGCAAGATGATTCTCTAATTAAAGTCGAAAGCTGCTAAAAGGTCAAACTTTACTCATCTTGCTTTTAGATAGCCAGTGGTGGTTCCTAAGATAAACCAATGAAAACCTAAATTTTGCGTTACAATTGATGCAAAGGCAACTTTGAGCAATTATTGCAATAAAAAAATAGCATGTGCTTTCATCTAAACATGCAAGATGAAAGATAGAACCACGCGCTCCCGTGTCCTCATGGTCTTCCGGCAGGAGCCTCTTGTGCTAAACCCTAAGGCTAAACAGAAAAGTCTGAAAAAACCTATTTATCATTCATAATAAAAAAATATTTTTGCTTAAATGGGGTTTGAATACATCTGGAAGGTGAGACATATTGTTTAGGTGCGAGGCTTTGGGGTCTCAAGGAACTGCCAACTACCACTTTGATGATTAGCTGAGTGCCTTCCTGTCAGTGTCGCCCATCAACTTGACCAGGGCAAAACACCATGTGGGGCCGATCACATGCAGATCAATTCTCCTCTTCCTTTGACATTTAGATATAAATAGGTCTGCTTAACTAGTCAAAATGCCGATGATCTCTCACTATGTTTTATAATCGAGAGCTTAGGTTTCTTGTCCGGTCGCTCATGTGTAATTGTTTACTCTAGAGAGAGAGAGAGAGTTTGTGTGTTTCTTGTCCAGTAGCCTCAAAGGTATTGTTTACTTGAGTGAGGGAGAGGGAGACTGTTGAGGACAACATTTATGCTTCGGTGTTTTTGATGAGACCAAGCACCAACCTCTAGAAAATATGTCGAATAAACAGTGTACTTCGGCAAAAAAAAGAAAGAAAGTGAATTTGTATCTTCCATGGCATATCCAAGGTTGCATTCTAACTTTTACTTATTCTTTTTATATGGTAACTCCGGATAGAGCCAAGTAGACAAATAGAGAAATGATTGCATAATAGTCTTTAATATACTGTGAGAATAGTAGCCTATTTTGGACCAAAAAAACTAAATCACAGATAATTAGAAATTGTAATTGGACCCATTTTTTCACGAATTTATGGCTCATGATACATTGTTTTTTTTTTTTTTTTTTGGTAAGAAACTCATAATACATTGTTGTTCTCACAATATTCCAAGAATTGTCATGCTAGTAAAACCCAATGGAAAACCCTCTTCTACTTCGTGATTGTTAGGATCTTGATCCGGATCCCACAAGCATAAGAAACGGTCTTAATATTAAGTAGGATCTTAATTTGGTAGAATCTTAAAAAAGGAAGTAAACCATAGGAACAAGTAGATCCTACTGATCTTATGAATTCAGTTTCGAGATCTTGCAACCAAGGGATTTTCATATCCTTATATTTAGGAAACAGAAAATTCAATTTTCATGTTTGTACAATATCAATATGACATACACTTTATATTCACACTATTTTGGAGTTCTAATGTCAAACAATGTTCACAATTGATGAATTTCATTTTAATATCCAAAATTCTATGTCGTTGCAATTTTCGGAAACTACGATCCGATCTTACGATACAAGCCTTTAGACACCCTCATCAGGCCTGAGTTGTTATAAAAGAACAAACAATATAAGATTATGAACTCACCCTCAAATCATGCTTGGTATTTCGAGGGAATTCCACACAAACTTTTGACAAAGAATTTCTCAAACGTCCACAAAAAAAGGGTGGGACAAAAGAGAAAAAGAAAAGGAGGAAGGGTGTGGTACTGGCACACACTTAAAATGGAAGATTTGTTTTCGGTCCGAAAGTGGGGGCGCAAAAGCGTTCATAATACATCAAGTCGGTCTTGCTTTTGTGTTCACCTCGTATGATCAAATCCCCCTTGGAGGAATCTTCTTGGCTCTCTTGTTGAGGGGTCATCGATTGGGGGACCGACCCACAAACCTCACTGGCCCGCAATCATCCAATGGAGATCTAGATCAGCATCACCTCCCAACTTAGAGATGAAGTCATTGGAGATGCTTGTGGAAGTTGTGTGGGTGGTGATTCATATGATTATGTGGGATTGGCTGCTTTTTGGCTGTGTTCCCAGTTGGTTCTTTTCCCAAGGACTGAATTAGGGTTTGATGATCGTTTTTGCTTATTCTTTTGTTTGATCCCTAGGGAGAGAGAAGAAAGGAGAAAAAGGGAATCAAAGTAGGGTGGGGAGAGCATAATCGATGTGTTTTGAATAGGGGTTGTGCATTCTTTGAGGAGGGGGAGGGAAAAGTTTATGATTGCTTTGGGAGCTTTTTTGACATGATCATGGAAAAGGGATTTCACGAGAATGGAGAGAGCTCGTTCCGTGGTTGGTGAGTCAGAACTTTGGGCCGAAAAAACCTATGATCAAGACTTGTTCGTTCGCACAGCTTTTGCCTTGAACGCAAGTCTCGCAGATGGAGTTGGGCCACCGAAGCTTTTTGCTTCATCAATCTAGTGCCGAATTGACCTTACACAGAAATCCACTGTCTGACCTGCTTGGCTGGCTCTCTCTCTCTCTCTCTCTCTCTCTCTCAAACACTACACCCTTCATTTGGTTGGAGAGGTGTTAGTACCTCTAATATAATCTTGACATGTCTCATGAGATATATTAATCTTTTAGAGTTAGCATTTGATAGTCAATAAAAAAAGTATACTTAACAAATGACATTTGACATCTGTGCGAATCTATATATTCATTAAAGAATCATCAACACTCGACAAACATTTAAATGGAGATGATGACCATCCATATTTGTACTCGTTTATCTCTACAAATACGGCTCATTCATTAACAATTTCTCATCCGTTGTTGATGTGATTCTCCAATGCCATGGTAAATTTGTCGTTACTAGGCCTTTGAGCTAATCCTTTACATAATCTGTCATTGTTAAACATAAACAAAATCCACCAGAAGGAAAAGTTGTTGGAGTGGTCCACTGTGATTGAGCGAGCTGAAATGAAACAACTAATACTATCCGTCGCTCTGCTTAGCATTCTTAATTAAATATATGTATGTCCCTAAATGGTGCAACTTGATTCGTACAACTGGAGATAAAGACAATGACACGCTCCTCTCTTTATATTTCTTCCAATCCAATCATATCCGATTGCTTCACTTCTAACTTCAAGCATTGGCCACCTCAGCTGTTGCCACTTCCTTGGCCATTTGAATTTTGAAGTTCAGGAAGACAGAACTTGACTGGGATTGATCTGACCCAATCAATCGAACATTGGAACTCATGCTAGATGATGTTTAGCCCTAATGAGCTCAGCCACAAGCTTATGACAGCATACTACGGCCTTTGATTCTGTAAGTCGAGCATTGTGACTGCCGCGCTGCTGCTACTGCACCACGATTCCAAAAGAATCACAGGAGTACACGCAGCTTCACTTTGAAGTTTCCATCATGCCCAGCACTTTAACGCTTTGAAGAGGGATGGATGTGAAAGGCTATGCTAAGGCCTAGTGCCCTAATGTGTACGCATCGCATAAAGGCGATTGCATTGTTTGAACGGGAGGAATCTCAATGGGAGTCGGACATGATTCTCGTTGGATGGAGAAGACCAATATTTTTCTTTTTTTACTTGAGTAAAGTCATTTGATTATCATCAAGTCTTAATCATGCGTTATCAACTCTGTCAAACTGATTAACTCTCTAATGATAATTCAATAGGAAAATTCATCTTCTTACAATGCTATGAGTTATAACTCATCAATAATTTCATGTGAAATCGTGTACTTTTTTATTAGGGTTAATATTCTGAAAAATCTCAAATTGATATACATATAACAAATTTACTCCAAATTAATTTTTTGACCACCAAAAATCCCAAAATGATATATATTTGACAAATTTACCACAAACTAATACATTTGTAATAATTTTATTATCTATTTTTTTCGATAAATTTACCCTCTGTTAGTTTCCGTTAAATTTTATTGTCAAATTATTAAATTAAATGACATGTGATGGTTAACTTGTATATCAATTCAAGATATTACTCTACGTTTGTTACAATTTACAAATTTTGTGATTTTTTGTGGTATTAATCCAATTTAACATGAGACATATTTGTTACAAATGTACCAGTTTGAAATTTTGGCGGTTAAATAAATTAGTTTTGGGTAAATTTGTCATAAATATACTATTTTAGGATTTTTAATGATTAGTTATGATAAATTTGTTACAGGTATATCAATCTGGAATTTTTCATGATAAAAAAAAATAGTTTAAGGTAAATTTGTCACACATGTACTGATTTGAGATTTTTCAGGATATTAATTGTTTTTATTATAACATTATACTCAATGAAATTCAATAAGAATTTAGATATTCTACCCAAATTATCAGTTTTATTAATTAAAACAAGTCTAGGCAATATTTTCACCGCTCATTATTTCTTTCACCAACTATGGAGATGCAAAGAAAGTGTCAGACTGTGGTAGGGGACCAAGTACTTTAGCAATGGGGGGGAAGAGGACCCAGCTTTTGGGAAAAAAGAATTCCTCCCTCTCTCTCTCTCTGTGTACGAAAATTACAGGACATTCGTGAGTGACTTCTTTCGAGACCCGACACATCGATAATGGCTGTACGATGTCTGCCAGTCCTAGATAAGACATACAAGGTTGATTGACCCCTCTTTTCTAACCAATAGGACTTGAGCTCTGTACTGAAATTAAAGTAACTTAACAAGACGTTTTGATTCCGGTACGACCAGCTTAATGCAAGACCGCGAGTCATGGATGGACTCATGCATGCTTTATGGCCTGACTCCGCCAAGATACCTCATATATTGCAGCAGTTATGGTTCGTGGAAAGGACAGACAAGGGCGATTGGACGCCCTTGAAGCATACTTGTTCTCTTCAATCCTGAATAGTATTATCGCTGCCTCCATTGCAGCACACGAGCCACTGCTATTGATGTGATTTTGTGTCGTTGCTAGATCCTATCCCTTACACTTGATTGTCTCTATGTAGAACTGACAGGTGACGGCCATTTATAATGAAAGGTTGTGAGTTTCGTATTGCCTTAACTGAGGTTTAGTGAGGTTGTGGACCTCTAAGATGAGGCTGCAATCTTAGATTAGTGGCTGCTTGAGTTCGTCTCTTTGGCTTCCATGCCCTTTGTGACCAGACCACAAAGAGGGAGGAAGAGGTGGTTAATATATCATAAAACTTGTTATCTTGTGAAAGATATCCCAAATACCAGCTACCAAAAAAAAAAAAAAGAAAAGAAAAAGTTCATTCAAATGCAACTCAAACTTGTGAACTTGTGAAAGATGGCATATCACACATTCGTCATTAGACTATAATCGGAATGTGCCATTGGTAGTTTGATAAACTATTGTATTACTAAGAATCCTACCGACACTAATTTTCACTTTATCATTCATGGCTTGATTTTGGATTAAAGGAACTTTTCTATGTGATTTCCATACGAATTGTGTTTATTAATTGAAGAAATCGATAAATCCAAATAAATCACGCCGTATTTGTACTTACATTGTTCGATTGATCCATGGACCATGGACGTGATATGGACAAAGTACTGTGCAATGCATGCGTGTGTATATATATTAGTCAAGGTACATATACACTTTTTCTTGGGCCTAAGCCCAACCCCATGTCTCTACCCTGAGACTTTGAACCGGTGACCTCATGCCAATGAAGTTGCCAACAGGCCCAATAGCCTACGACGAAAATCTTTCTGCTTTTTTTATCAGAATGCTGGAGAGAAAGCACCGCATTATCAAAAATCCGATCCCGCTAGTTGCAGGTAAGTATCCATCCAGTTACTGAATAAAAAACTTGCCACCTGCATAATCAATTAATTAACTAAGGAATATAAACACATTTTGATACATTATTTGGTTCTTTAAGGAAGGCGATAGAGACTCCATTTAATTTAAATTGATGCCAGTGAGGGCTGCCTGATTCGATTGACTTTTGGATAAAAAGAAGCGAGATGATCTGCTTTGATCAAGGAAAAAGCCTAGTTAGCCACCAACTCAGTGTGGGTCACGTAAAAATCCACTCATTCCCTTCCCCGCCCTTACTTTGATCGACTTGCCCTTGCAACGTGTTTTTTTCTAGAGAAAAAAGGTCAAGTAGCTAAGTAACTCTCTCAAGTCATCTTTGGATCGGGTCGAGAGAAATGACATAGATAAGATAATTGGTTGGAGAGTTTCATTGTCCATGAATAGAGGGGCGTGCTTTCCCTTTGAATGAGAAGATCTTCTAGCCCCCTTGCCTCCCTTTACTCATCGATGGATCCATTCTGCAGTAGCAGGGATTAACCAACACAAGCTAATAAGTCCATGTCTTTCTCTCTATCTCTAATCTCGCCTTTCTATGCAATTGGTGTGAGTTTGATGATTTAGTACATGCCTTAACCATGGAATCGTAACCCACCAAAAGAGACAACTAATGATTTTCCAGTCTTCATCCGTCAAAAATGTTAAGAAAGAAAATTGGGGATAAAACAACGAAGGAAGTCTTGCCATAGAGTCTTGATCGAGTGCCTTGAAAAGGGAGCCCATTAAATCAAGAGTAAAGCCAATTAGCAGTGGATTCGGAGTTCCCTTCCTCAGACATCCGCTTGTCCGTGTCCTTTGGCCTCCTTTTGATGTACAACACTTATTTACAATCTCAGCATCCTTCTTAAACCCTTTATCCGAGCCAACATACTAGCTCATTGAAGTTGTCATGCCCCGAACCCCAAGATGTGAACATCCCTCAACGGTTGATTTATTTGCGACGTCCCAGTATGCGTCGCCGACCCATTCATTTTATCTTTCGACTAAACACAAGCGGAAGCATAATATAGACAACACCATAAACATTTCCAAAAACACAACATTTATTTATTAATTTATTAATCCTAGGAAGTTTAATAATTACAGGCCCATTCCAAAATGCGATTTCCTACGGACTAACTTAAAAACCTGCTAAGGTCAAGGTTAGCTTAACTTCTCTAACGCGAGGCCAACCAAAAGTGATACTGGGCATGCTTGTGTCACGGGCCGAATGAAGACCGATCAAGAGGTTCCCTGAGTACGACCGTGACTCATCCGTGGTTGACTTCCTGTGCTCACTCGAATTTCCAACAAGCCTTCTCCCCGAAGCTTCTAGAAGTCCCTAGCCTTATTTATGTCGGTAGCCAGTAGCTGGTAGTTGTCATAAGTGTCAGTGATTAGTAGCCGCCATTAGTGTCGGTAGATGAGGCGGAGCGATCTCATCAACCGGTTAAATTCTAGATCAATGGTTGTAATCCAAGACCCTCGACTATAAGAAGGGGTGTCATCCTTCATTTGTAATCATCCACTACTTCCGCAATATAAAGCTTCTATCTTTCCAGAGCTCTTCTCTCTAGATACTTTCTCTCTCTACGATCCAGGTATACGAGCGAGTGAGCGTTCGATCAAGCAAGGCTTGGCTTGGGTGTTCCAAAGTTGCCCGAGTCGCCGCGCGGTCATGATCCCAATCGATCAGCCCGTGACACTTGCATCTTGGTCCATTGGGACCCTAAACCGCACATTACGATGTTCCGTGCTATGGGCCTAAAAATAATTAACAACAACAAAGTGAGATAAAAATTACAACTAGCTAACAACCTAAGCCTCAACTAAGATGCAAATTTGCCTCAAAGGCAGCCTAAACATGCTCAATATACAAACTTTCCTCACCTTAGCACACCCCTATAGATTAATACACCAAATATGGCAATCTCAATGCAACAAGCATAAAAAATAATCAAAACACAATCTATAATAACCAATCTGTCAAACATACGTGTTCCAATTATTACGACATCTTGGGCCACGATCAATACATAAGTCGGCGGTCTTCTGGCATAGTCAAGTATCGTCCCACCTCATCGAGCACGGCATCATTTAGAACCCCCTCCTAGACAACATTTCATAAAGGAGTATTGATCTGACCTTAACCACGACTCAGCATCTAGACCCTTGCGCAAACTCCCGTTGGGTGACAGGTTCGATTAAATGACAACACAAGCACGTCGACAGTGAAGTCAATTTTATTTGCCATTAATTAGCCTAGCATAAAAGAGTGTATGCTCAAATAACAAGTTTCATGAATTTTTTTTTTTGTTTTTTTTTTACTCTTAAAATTGCGATAAAATATTTGCATGTGGTCAAGTTATTAAAATCAATCGGTCAAAATTAGCATGCTTTCATTTTAAAAGCCCATTGCCTCATTTAACACGTAAAATCTAGCGTCCAAACCTGACACCTCACAATTCTCTATTTTTTTGTCCATAAAATCTTCTTTAAAAATATATTAAATAAGGCCTATAATTGCACAATCAATAATATGGCATAACAAATTCAAACAATCGGAATTAAACATAAACTCATCCAGAAAAACGAGTATAAAATTTTACTTAACGACTAATGTCACGCCCCGATCCTCGAGCACGTGCCCATCTCTCTTTGATTGATAAAATTTGCAACTTCCCAAAACGAGTCGCCGACCCTTTCATTTTATTACACATGCGGAAGCGAATAATAAATCCCCTGATAGTAACCATCTCGGGATAGAAAAGCATGACAACAAATTCACAAACAAACATGTTTTTATATTCACATAGAGTCATATATAAAGTCTATGGCCAAAAGATTACAAAAGACTAGCTCTCCAAAAAAAAGTGGTCTTAACTGACCTACACTTCAAATCACTTCAGCACGACTCCAGGTCCTCCGCTCTGCGGTCTTGAAAATTGAGCCAATGACGGGGTGAGATATAAATCTCAGCGAGTTCACGCTATAAACCCCGATTAGGAGGGAAATACGCTAAGAAGTGTCCTAGCCACACAATCATGCAACCACAGAAACTTACCTCTTATCAGTTTCATCCTCCAGGTCAGCACAGTTCATTTCACAATCATGTGTATATAGCAAATTCACACACCATTTGGAACGTCTAAATTAATCACTACTCACACGAGCAAAAATTACCAACACACATCGGATCATCAACTCAATCATAGGAGTCATGATTATAGGGCCAAATTATTATGACACGTCACATTTCATGCCACACAATTTTGTCCCATAATTTGGTGCATCAATTTCACTAAACATGTGTTCCAATTAATTATTACTACTCGCACAAGTAGTTTACCTGACACACGCCGGTTCTCTATCCACCGACACACACCGGGGATAGGTAACGTTCACCGACACACACTAGGGATAAGTTCTCTTAACCTTTAACGTCCACCAACACACACCAGGGACAGGTTCTCTTAACCAACACACGACCATCCAGTCTCGGCCCAAGACACCGTGCATTGCACTTAAATGTCTCAATTAAAATGGTGAACTTGGCCTATTTTCTTCGAATTAAAAATACACAATAAAATAGTCGTGTGTGGATACACGGTCAATTCACACCAGAAAAATTGATATCCTTCAATTTAAAATCCCACTGTTTTATATACTATATAAAACCATTTTCGGTGTTAAAATCTGATACCCGGGATTTTCTGAATAAATATTGGAAATTCACAATTTTTGGAATAAATGACCAAAAATCCAATCAGCACTCAATTTGCATAAATTAACAGTCAATTGCAAAAATTAACCATACCGCAATCGGCACGAAATTCTAGTCACCAGCTATCTCGGTCTAATTTCCGGAATATATTTAATAATTAAATAATTACGAAAATTAATTAAATAAATCAATTTAAATTCTAAAAATGCTAACTTATGCCAGAAATGCCTAATTAAATACCGAGACTAGCCCGAAAAATTACCAAACCAATCTAGATAAATAATACAATTTATCTAGTTCTTAACTAAGCCGTTCTAACCACCTAACATGCATAATTAACTAATTAAATCACTAATCTAATCTAACTAATCACCTAATTCCTAATTTAATTAAACTAAACACCCCTTAAACATCATTAGCCTACTAAGAAGAGTTTAGTGCATAAACTCACTGGTTTATTGCGGAAAGCGGTTCATTGCGACGACAACGCGATGGCAGCCAAAATCCGAATCTTCGACGGCATTGACGGACACTCGGATCGGGCCAAAAAGCCTTGCAAGCCCACAACAACTGTTGGGCTTGCTTCGCAGGCCCAAGATGGGCTAAACTGCTGAATTCTTGGATTGAATTGTGGGCTTCAAATGGACTGAGAATGGGCTGTCTTTGTTGGGCTGCTGAACTGGGCTTGTTGTGGCAGGGCTTGGGTCGAACAGTGTAGGCTTCTGGGCTAGAATTGTGGGGCCGAGACGCACAAACAAGCTGGCTTGGGCTACGGACAACGAAGGGAGAGACGATTGAGGTCTTCGCTGGGTTAAACAATGGCAACGAGAAAGCAAAACGGAGATGGCCATGATCGCTAGTAGCTAGCTTCGTGCAATGGCGGTTTGCAGCTGAATTCGCTTCGGTGGCCGCGAGTTGGAGTCAACAAGGCTTCCATTGATGACCCATGAAGATGTGTGGCTGAAGCTTGCTCGGTTAGTAGGCTACAATCTCAGTGGATTAAAGGACATGCGGCAAGAGCAGTCAACAACCGAAATAAGCCAGGGAAGTTTGACTCAGTAGAGGCTTCGTTCGTGGGCTTCTGTGGCTGTGAGGGAGAGAGTGAGTGGAGAATCTGCAGGCATGAGTGGTGTGCTGGCGATCAAGAGATGGGGCAGAAACGTGGGTTAGCTTATCAAAAGAAAGAGGGAAAAACGAAAGCAAAGCTGAAACCAACGAAGAGGAGCGTTCGAGCGAAGAGACGGTGGGAGAAGGGCGTGTGGGAAGCCAAAGAAAAAGGAGGGGGGGTAGGCAACAGGGCTTAGCCAATTCATTGAATGCTTGGTCCCCTTAAGGCACTCAAACTTATCCCACTTGGTCTCTATTACTTTCTTGCCAAATAAATCCACCAATTTATCCAAATTGAAGCCAAAATAATGTTGCCCTCCCAAGGTTCCAAATTTAACAAGTTTGGGCTTCAATTTCTTCGCAATTCTCTCCAATTGGTATCCAAATTTGATGTAGAAAAAGCCCACGAAATTTCAACAAGTCCCTTTCACCAAGTAGCTCGGTTTGCAAGTCAAAAATCCCTTCAATTCGGCCAATCCGAATTTTTGTTTGTTTTCCGAAACGTTCAAATTGATTTTTCATAAAAAATCCTGGAATCTCCAAAAATTATTCAAATGATGAGTCGACGTTCCTAAAATAAATCTTAACATGACAGAACTTTCAATTTCTAAAATCAGGTTCAATTTTGCGGTTAATTTCAATCTAGCGCCATTTTAACATGACCTAGTTTACCGAGTAGCTTTTAGGAATTTTTGATGCAATTGACCCGTAGTCAATTATTTTCGAGCTAGATTTTACATCTTCGACTCATTGGTGACTCTCAGTTATCATGAAAATCTCGAGATTTCAAATACGGACACCGAATACAGAAAATGACAGAAAAATCGATTTAGTGCCATTCGACGAGAATTTTGCAATTAGGTGGAATCACTCACGCACTAATCACATATTTCTATCAAATCGACTTATCTCCGGTTTCTGATCGATTTTGACGATGCCGTAATAACCATTGTAGATTAGCACGATCGAGCAATCGATTCTTAGTCGAATTTTCAAGCCTATTATGTTTAGATTCCTTAACGGCTTCATCTGATAGGCTAGTTATCTCGTGAGGGGCCCTCTCAAAGAATAAGGCCATAAACGCGTCGATGAAAAACCAATTTCATCTCATTGAAATCAAACTCGAAAATCAAGATGTCACAACTAATTCGTCATTAATTACACTACTCACGATTAATTAAGTTACTCACAATTAATTAGGCTAATTAAAAGTAATTAAACTAAATTCGATTAATTAATCTAACTATAATTAATTAAAATATTGATAATCTTTAATTAAAATAATTACGATTAATTAAATAAATTACGACTAATTAAGACTAGAGGTGTTAAATGGGTTGCACAACTCATTTATGGACCCATGTTTGCTTAAATGGGTCGTTAATGGGTCAAATCTTATTTCTCAAGACATCCATGATGGGTTTTAAAAATAAAAAGACTAAAATATATGGATCTTAAATGGGTCTACTCTATACCCATTTAAGACCCATTTATCAACCCATTAAAAATACCCACTATCTAGTCTACCCTATTAGAGGTAGTAAAATTATAATTTTATTTTTATTTTTCTTTTCTTTTCTTTTCTTTTTTTCTTTCTTCTTCCTCCGGTGGCCAGCACAGCGATGGCCGGCGATCGGCCAGGCGAGCCTCGAGCTCGCTGATGTCGGGTGAGCTCAAGCTTGTCGGATCCGGCGAGGCGGAGGCCTTGTTGACGCTCGGCGAGACTTGAACTCGCCAGTGTCGAGCGAGGCTCGAGCTCGAGCTCGCCTGACGCCGGCGAGCCTTGAGCTTGCCGGAGGCCTCGCCAAATCTGGCGAGGCGGAGGCCTCGCCGACGTTCGATGAGGCTCGAGCTTGCCGGCGTCGGGCGAGGCTCAAGCCTCGCCGATCTAGCGAGCCTTGAGCTCGTCAGCGTCGGGCGAACTTGAGCTCGCCGGTGTCGGCGAGCTCAAGGCTCACTTGTGGCCGGTCGGCCGTCGTCGTGGCCGGCAGCTAGCCAAGAAGAAGAAGAACAAAAAAGAAAAAAGAAAAAGAAAAATTATATTTAAAAAATAAAAATAATTAAAATTCATTTTTAAAAATAATTATTATAAAAATTGTCCATTAAATTTTGTTGTATAAAACTATTTTAGCAAGACCATTTTTTATTTTATATAATATAAGAAATAAGCTTAGAAGTATTTTAGTAATATAATCTTAAAAAAAAAAAAAACATAGGAAAAAGTTTTTCTAAATTTGGTTAAATATGAAAATATTTTATTAATATGGGTTGGGTCGGGTATGGGTCGGAAAATTTACATTAGACATAAATGGGTCATAAATGGGTTAATGGGTCAATTTGGGTCGGACTATTAATGATTCGACCCAAACCCGACCCAACTCACCCGTTTAATAATTCTAATTAAGACCAACAGTTAACTTTAATCTAAACCGTCCTTAATCGCAATTAAAGATAAACTAAAATTAAATAATAATAACCGTCATTAACCCTAAACTAACATATCTCATAAATGTAATTAACTACCTAATCAAGAATTAGGAGTTAACTCACAAGTTTTCCGGTAATGGCAAGCTCGTGGCGATGGCGACGCGACGGAGTCGAGAACACGATTCTTGTGGCTCAAATGGAAACTTGACGGCGGTGGCGGTGACGGCTCAAGTTCACAACTTGAGCTTGGGTGTTTAGTTGTGGTGGCTCAGGTGAACGGTGGCAGCAATAGTGGCTTGGGGATGGCAATGGTGATGCGAACGGCTCGAGTAAGTGGCTCAAAAATGGCAAGGTGGTGGCGATGAGATGATGGTGGCGGGGCGTGTGATGGTGGTGGTGATGGCGGCCAAGAAGAAACCAAGCAAGCCAAAGAAGAAGAAGAAGAAGAAGAAGAAGAAGAATTCGGGTTGGGTTGGGTTGGGTTGGGTTGGGTTGGGTTGGGGGGGAGGTGGGGGGAGAATGCCATAGGGTGAGAGAGAAGAGAGAGAGAGAAAAAAAAAAAAAAGAAAAATGATTCCCCAAGATTTCCCTTCAACTGCCGCCCTAAAACTCTCTAAACCTTGCAAATTGTCTTCCACATTATTTCTCATATCCTTTTTCACTTTATTTTTAAAAACCAAAATCTTGGCCCATAAATTACAACATTGCCACCGGGTCTCCTTTTTTCCTTTTCAGTTCCCAATTTCCGCCTGATAATTCATTTTCCAAAAATTTCGAATTTGTCGATAATTCAACAGATGATGAGGCGACATCTAATAAATTAGTCCTGAAACCCTCGAAAGTTCGATACCCCAGATCAGATTAAATCATAATTAAAAATCGATCGAATGCGACTTTAATACGACCTAAACTATCAAGTGGCTTTTAGGGGTCTTTTGCGCGGTTGACCCGTGGTTGATAATTTTCAATCCACGTTTATGTCTCTTCGAATCGTGAACAATCCTCAGTTGTTATGTAATCACAAGTGTTCAATTACGTACACCGTGTACAATATCAATAGAAAATCAGTTTATCGTCATTCGACGCGAGTATTGTAATCGCACAGAATCATTTGCAAACCAACTACGTATTTCCGTCAAATCAATTTATATATGTTGGCTAATTGATTATAATAGCGTAATATTGACCATTGTCGATCCTTATGGTCAAGCGATCAATCCCTAATCGAATTCTCTGGTCTTTCACGTTTTAACCCTTTACGGCCTCATCCAATAAATTAGTTAATTTGTGAGCAATCAGTTTAGAGTAAAATAACCATAAGTGCATTAATGCAATAACCATTTCAAATATTTCAAAATATGGACCAAATTTCAGGATATCACAGAAGTAGCTAGGCACCAATGAGAGGAAGTCAATCTCACCACCTGGCCCAAACTTTCCATTGTAAAGCAAGTCAACATCTATTTTTTCCTGATCCTTTTCTCTACCTGAATGTTTAAACAAAGAATTTATGAAAAGAACACGACAATTTTTTTAACTAATTAATCTTAATAAAATATATATAATGATTCTAATAGTAGACATGCTACAATCTTTAGTATTTTTGTTTTCCCAAAGAGCGGGAAAAGCTAGAAGGAAGGAAACGAGCTAGAAGATGCCTAATGTTTTCAAGGGAATTCAATTATGACCGTCCTAAAGAGTGTAGAAAGAAGGGAACTAATTCATCTATCTTCCAATGTTAATGGGTGAGTTAGGGGAGGTTGAATATGCTTTTAGCCTTCATGGCTTTCAATCTTGTGTGGGTGTATTTCTTTCGTCTTGATGCTTTTCTTAGTTAGTATGCCTTGTCCATTGATATAAAATCCGGTACTATTTAATCAAGCTAAGGCTATTTGAACTAAGTCGAAGCTTCATCTGAAGGAATTGGAGGCAAGAATTGACGTGACATAAACTGACACTATTCAATATCCAAAAGAGGAAGAAAAGGTTTGGCTGTTGAAATGCATCAAGTCTTAAGAACCCATAGACCAATTGCCTTTTGTCACTTCCTTCCTCAAACAAGATGAAATAGCAGCTTTTTCTCGAATAGCATATTCTAACTTTGACCCAAAACCAACGGCGGTTAGTAATTGAGCACTTGCAAAATCTCTAACATTAAATACTCCTACATTATGAGCACCTTGTAGAACAACTTCCATTACAATTCAATCTTTGACATTAATTCAGTTGGTTGCCTTGTAAATGTATCAAACAATTGATTATCCCTTTGCTTTGGAACTTCAAACAAAGGTTATTCTCTTATAGTGACTACTTCCTCCTAATGACCAACCAGTGCATTAACAGAATGAAATCCCCAATGAATACCTTTGTGGAAAAAATAGTACCGTAGTACCGATGACAATTTTTGAAAACGAGATAGTTGATGTGAGACCCAATCTACTAGTGAGTGCATGCTTTATAATCTCCCTTCTTATGAATATATGATCAGTGAATTGAGTTGGGTTGATGCAATTAACTTGACCTAGCTTGAATCAAACATAGTAATCGCAATTTGTCATGCGACTAAGAAACTTCAATAGAATAGTCAACCTCTCTCTAGTTATGGAGAGTTTTCTCTCTACCTCTCATGGTAGCTTACCTGAAAACCCAAAACCCTAAGTCCCTGTTCTGTTCACACAATGAATCCCAGACCATGTCTTCAACCACATCCTCATCTTCATCTATTGGTTCTCCTAACTCTTTCTGTTTCCCACTGATCGTAGTGTTTCCTCATCTTTGAGTGATTTCTTGAAGGAACTCTGCCATCATACTTTCTATCATTTTTCTTTCTCTTAATCTACATTATATGGGTTCCTCGAAGCATTTGGTCTTCTTGTGAATCCTTTGAGTGCTAGGGGTTTGTCCCTTTATTTGGCTATTTTGTGAGGAAACTTTCCACTAGGGTTGCATCAATAATATTGGCCTATCAACTCGATTTGGTGAATGTATTTTCCTCTTGAATGACTACTTTTGAATAATATCAGTGATTTTGTATGTGTCCATCGTTCAATTCTGCTTCATTGGAACGGGAGAAAATAGCATTTTAGATGGCCGCCTTGCCCTTCTATGTAATAAACTGGGTGATTTATGGTTAGAAATGTTTGATTCTAAACTAGAAGGCTCCATTTATCTTGAACAATATGAGGAAGGTCGCATTACTATATTTGGAAAACTATACCCAAACCCTAATGCTAATATCCAGGCACTAATCAACACTGTGCAAAAAGCTTGGAAAGTACAACATCTTAATGTATCACAAGTCGGCCTAAACACAAGTCTATTAGCCTTTACTTTCAGTTTGAAGAAGAAAGAAACAGAACTATCAAGAATGGTTCGTGGTCTTTTGCTAGTAACTTTATAGTTCTAAAACATGGACCCCAAATACCCCATCTCAATATTATAAGTTTACTTCCTTTGCGTTTTAGGTCCAAGTTCATGGACTCCCTTATGAATGGTATTTGGTGGAACTAGTGTCTCGTGTGGTTGAGTTCATGGGGAAAGTTATAGAAGTTAAAGTGGAGATGAAGGGCTTTGCCAATGATCAAGTAGAGTGGGATTTTATGAAAGCTTGTATGATCAAAATGGGTTTTGAAAACGAGTGGATCGCTTGTGTTATGCAATGTGTGACAACCGTCTCATTCAGTGTGAAGTTTAATGGGAATCCCTCCAATTTTTTAATCCCTCAAGAGGCACTAGGCAAGGAGATCCTCTCTCATCGTACCTGTTTATTTTTGTGGCTAACTGTTTATCTTTGATGATGAATAAAGCAGTGGAAAATGGAATTATTAATGGTATCAAACTGAATAGATTCAATTCGTCCATATCACACCTTTTGTTTGCTGATGATTCCATTGTTTTCTTAGATGGAACCTTAATGGAATGCGGGCGGTACTTAATCAATATTCTTATGCATGAGGCCAAGCCATAAACTTAAACAAGTTAGGCATCGATTTCAACAAGGGGCGTCCTCATCTACTAAGAGGAAATATGGCAAAGGAGTTAAGGATACTCGAGATTGGCTACACAGGCAAATACTTAAGTATTCCTTCGGACTGTGGCACATCGAAGAGAAATACATTCGCTTGGTTCTTGGAAGAGTAAATGCTAAATTAGAAGGTTGGAAGGAATAATTATTTTCTAAAGTTGGAAAGGATATTCTTTTGAAAACAGTGGTACAAGCCCTTCCAAACTACGCAATGTCAATTTTCAAAATACCTATTTTAGTTTGCAAAGCAATTGAGAGAAGGATTGCCAATTTTTGGTGGAAAACTACAGATTCCAAAATAGGACTTTATTGGAAAAAATGAGCCATTCTAAAGCTGAGGAAGGACCAAGGGTTTATGGGGTTTGGAGATCTTATATTAGTTAATAAGGTCATGCTTGGTAAACAAGCATGGAGACTTGCACAAAACCCTAATTCTCTCTGGAGCAAGCTCTTGAAAGGTATTTACTTTCATTGGGGAGATTTTTGGCAAGTTAAAAGAGGTTTCAGGCCTTATTGGGGATGGCAAAGTTTGTTATTAAGGAGGGATTCTATTGCCAACTCGGTTATGTAGTCAATTGGGAATGGTAAATTAGTAAAAATTAGGGAGCAGAAATGGTTAAAAAGTGATTTAATTGGGGGACTACCAAATAGAAATGACCATAATTTAGTGTCAGAACTGATCTTGGTTGAGGAAGGAAATTGGAATACTCGAAACCTAGAGTCTTTTTGATAAGCAATTGGCACAGGGGATTCAAACAATCCCTGTTAGACAATCCTATGCATTGGATAAATTGGTGTGGTTAGGCACCAAATCAGGTAGCTATAGTGTTAAAAAGGGCTACAATGTGATAAAAAAAGAGATTGAACAGAAGTGCAACACTGAATAAGCTTCCTCTTCATACCAAAATCCCAGGACACTTTGGAAAGCTATATGGGACATGCAAACCTCCCATACGGTAAAAGTTTTCTATGGTCTCTTTGTACAAATGCAATCCCCTCAAAAGAGAACTTACGGAAGAGGACTATCATACCCGACCCGTTATGCCCCCTATGTCAACGTGAAAAAGGAGATAATCGAGCACATCTTTTTACTTTGCCCGTGGACTCAAGGCGTCTGGGCTGACACTAATATGAAGATCCAAATCAACTACAAGAAGATCACAAGGATTGAGGTATGGCTAATGGAATTTGCTATAGAAGGAGTTGATTTTCCTTCTCTGTCTTCGTTGACATCCTCTCTACGGAGCCTTTGGAAAGCCTAAAACAATTTCATTTTTCGAGGTAAACATCCGAACTCGCAAGAAACAGTTGAATCGGCGTTATTCTTGCAAGCAAACTACAAAAAATGGAACTCTCATAAACCGGAATAACGGAAAAATCCTACCTTTACTGAGTTGAAGGCCTAGGCACCACCTAGGAAGAAAGCTCTGAAAATTAATGTTGATGCTTCCTTTGTTGATGGTTCAGTGGATGGCACCATAGCCGGTTTATGTCGAGATTACGCAAGAGCGATTGTTACTGGCTTCGCTAAATCAGTGAAGGTCTCCTCGGCATCTCAAGCTAAAACCCTAGCCGTACTTGAAGCTCTTCGAATAGCAACGTTTCATGAAGACAAATATGATTACCTAACTGTAGAATTTGATCGTGTGGATTCGATTGAAACCGTGATAAGTGGGTTTGCAGATCAGTTCAAATGGGAAGAATGTCTACTTATCAATGACTATCTTCAATTTCTCTAGGCCCACCCCTCAATCAGCGTAGCTCATTGTCCGCCGGCCTCAAATGCAGTGGCAAATTGGATTGCAAAAAACAAGCGTCTTGATTCTCTTTCACAGGACTGGTTTTATGTTCCCCTGCAAGCGAGCTCTCTTATGTTTAGACCCATCTTGTTTGGGACACTTCAGAGTATCTACTTAAATGAATAAATTCACTAGTATCTACTTAAATGAATAAATTCACTTCCGACAAAAAAAAAAGGGGGGGAAAGAAAAAGAAGCTTCAATATAAGAAAGTAAGTAATTGAGAGGTCTTTAGTTGCCACTCCGGAGGGTGGCTAGAACCCAAGGGCTCTATAAACTTGAGGAGGTCCATTTACTTGATGGGGTCCATATGTGATTTTGTTGTCCAAAGCCCCTTCATTAGGGGTGGGGAGTGATTTAACATTATAGAAAGTAACTATCTATTTATGTTTGTTACCTATATTACTATGTTAGTGAACTACTTTGTTCTCATGCATTTCACACTTATTTATATCAAATGCTTGTACTTTAATATCTCAATATCAATTTTTTCTACTTTCACAAATTTTCTAATTAAGCCTTTCAAACATGTAATCTAACCAAATTCAAATGGTGCCACCATCAGAAAATATACGAAAAATAGTGACATAAAATATAGGGATGCTCGCGTAGTCCATGACATAGATCTAAGAGAGCAAGTAAAATTGAGAAATTCGGACGAAAGGGGCCGATCGACCACCATAAAATTGACACAAATTTGAGAAGGGAACACCCAAAACTGAAATTTTTCTGATATCCCCGAACAATCTAAACCCAGAAGAAAAAAGAATCGAACGAATTCATAAATCCCACCTCCGCAATCTCTCTGAAAAGGATTTCCTGCGGAGAGCCTAGAACAAGAAAACAAATTCGCATGATGCAAGAGATATCGCTGTTGCAATCCTGCAAAACGCGATGACTTTGGATCGCTCCACGCCTAAATGGAGAGCCGCCTTTGCATCCTCATCTCTTCATAGAATCTCCTGATGAACATCTCCGCTCTCAGGTCGACCGAATCGCCGCCGTCCTCCTCGTCGAACGCCTCGCGTGCCGGCTCGATGAATGTCCCCGCGGCAAAGAAACGGTCTTCCTCCTCCCAACCTGACGACGGAATCCCCCTCCCCAGACAGCTGCACAGGACCAAGAGCGACCGGACGTCTTCCTTCAAGCTCCTACCCCTCCCGTTCAGCTTCAGCTTCAGCTTCTTCCTGTAGTAGCGGTGGATGAGCGGGGTCCTGGAAGGGGAGAACTCGTATTCCTGGAGGAACCGGTAGCCGCCCGCGCGTTCCAGCCCGCCCGGCCTCGCGGCGGACCGCCTGAGCAGGGCCAGGCACGGGACGGCGACGGGCTTGCTCGTCCTGGCCAGGCGCGCGCATCTCCTGAGAAAGCTGGAGACTTTCTTGAGGACGAGGAGCCTCTTTCTCGGGATCGTCGCAGCAGCGGCGGGAGTCCCTGGCATGGCGGAAAGGTCGTGAGCTCGCTGCTGTGTATTGAGCCAAGTGAGTCGGGTCGAGCCTTAAAAAGGCATGGGGAATATGCCGGTGGGCGGAGTGGAGGAGGAGGAGCCATTGCCAAGCTGTAAAGAAGGTGGGGGAGGGGAAGGCCTTGGTCGGTTTGCCGAGTTTTGGAGTTTTATTACGTGTAAAGAAATAGGGTCGCAGGTAGCCGTTGGAATCTCTCCCCCACGTGCGCCCTTTGATGGGGCGGGACCCGCGCGGGTCCCACCGGGATCTAAGGGCTCTCGTGGGCTCGGCCGACTGCAAGGAGACGCACCTGAACATAGCTCTGGTTTTTTTTCCCTCCCTTCGTGGGATTAACTCAGCTCCATCTGGTCTTGGATGTCGATTTCTTGGTCCGAATTTGCGCTGGCGAGGACAGATGATAATATGTTGACCAGAAAAGGACAAATAATGTTAGATGAGAAAAGAAAGAGAGATGGTCGTTTAAAAATCATTAGATTTTGACAAGATTAACCCAATTCCAATATGCTTTTAAAAATAAAATAAAATAACTAATTCCAGTATAGCCAAAAGGAGAGATAATCCATCGTCCAAACATATCCGCGCCAAAATAAGTAACATTTGATCCATAAAACCTATGGATTAAAAAAATTTAGTCTCTTCAACTTGAAGGATTCAAAATGATAAAAAATGAAGATCTTAACCATTTTCTTTTAAATAATTAAGTATGGAATGCGAGAGCAATAATTACTATAGAAAAGACATGTGTCTTTAATCTGTCAATTTGTACATTGATAATATGGATTGTATTTACCTTCCTTTCTTTTATTGAAATCGAAAAAAATCATTTGAACATCTACATCTTGAAATAGCAATCGTACTTTCACAAATAGTCACATCAAGAAATAAGATCCATCGTATGATAGAAAACAAAATCCATGTATGCATGCTGATGAAAGAAACATTATAAATAGTTGAATGAGGAAGGTCGAAGATCAACCACACAACGTCTCATTCCCTAAAAGTCATAATTATTAGAAAGCCTAAGCTGAAAATTTAAATTAATTGATGGAGGGAGATTACATGTACATAATAAGAATAAAAATTAATATTTCAACACCCCACCTCATGTGCAAGTCGGATTAGAAATGATTTTGCGCGAAATAAGCTAGGGTACAATTAGATTATAATATCATGTTAGAAAGTCCAATCCAAAAGCTTAAACTGATAGATAGTAGGAGACAACCTATACATATGATGAGTATATAAACTCTATAATCAAGCGATGTGGAATATTTTAACAACAATTATTGAAAGTCATCACTTTTTGTATCTAATTTCTTGAAAATACAATGCGAAAATGTAATTATAAAAAACTCATATGTACATAGTTAGGTGAAAATATTAAAATCTAATTGTAAAGTGGTGAGATAAATTTGAAATAAGAAGTATCTAGTGATTTTCTTTGATTGGTTTGTTTTTAAATAAGATGCTCACGTTTCCAGTTGCCAAAAATAGCAATTGGTATGTGGACAATACAACGACTAGAGTCTTGCACCTCGACCTCACATAATTAATGCTTCGGATAATATCAACCGAGCCGTCGAAAACGGCAACCTGAATGTATTTCGTTGGAAAGAAATCTCCTATGGTCCATGGACAATATAGCAACCTCGGCCTCGCACTATTAATGCTCGGGATAATCTCGACCGAGCCGTCGAAAACAGCAACCTGAGTGCATCATTGGGGGAAAAAAATCTTGTATGGTCTTAGATAATTTAGCAACTCTAGCCTCCCCTTATTAGCATTCGAGATAAGATCGATTTGGGTCGTCGAAAACGGCAATCAGAGGAAGCCCTTGGAAAGAAACCTGGTAGGAGTCTATAGACAAAATATAGCAAAATGCAATGCCATCATGGGTATAATCTGCCCTCCAATTCCTAATATTCATGTGTTGCGTGATTACCCAGTTTTACCCAATTTGCAAAATAGTTGCCTCTATTTTGCTTTGTTTTGGAGGCGTGGGGCCCTCCCCTCCCTCGATCGGACGGCTCACGTTCGCGATCTCATGCTCGAGAGCCACATCCTAACGCTTCTCTCGCTCTCTCTCTTCTCGTGTGACCAAGTTGTCGCTCTCTCGCTCCTCGTATAAAAGGCCGACGTTTCCCGGCCAAATTGTTCGTGACAGAGACTCCATTGTCGCTCTGAAAACTACGAACTTTTCCCCAAGAAAGCACTGAAGGAGACCCGAGATCAAGTGGGTCGATCGGTTTTCTCCTGTCGGGGAGCTTCCCGATCGAGGGCTCTGCGAGTCTTGAGTCGCCGGCGGCGATGGTGAGCGCGAGGTTGAAGGAGCGGGAGAGCGCGCGGGGTGGTTCCGCGGCGATGGGCTCCTCCGACAGGCCGAAGCAGCTCCACAATTTCTCCCTCCCGTGCCTCAGGTGGAGCAACCAGAAGCACCTGCGGTGCGTCAAAGTGGGCAGCCCCAGTCCGAGCCCGAGCCCGAGCGTCCCGGACGACGGCGGCAGGAGCGGGAGCGGGGGAGGGGGCGTGGGCGGCGGCGGCGGCGGCGGCCTCGGCGTTCGATCCCTCAAGGTCGCGATCACGCGGATCGAGGAGGGCACGGAGGCGGCGCGGGAGGTGGATAGGTCCAAGGCGGTCGTCTTCGGGCCGCAGAACGGAGGAGGCGGGAGCGGCGGCAACGTCGACGGCGACCGCGACGATGGGATGGGAGCGCGGAGGAAGAAGAGGAGGGCGGGCGATGAGCTCTGGGGAGAGAGGGAGGAGGATTCCGGAGTTCCGGCCGAGAATAAGGAAGGGCCGGAGCAGGAACCGGGTGCCGTGGCTGCGGCGCAGGCGGCCGTGCCGTGGAATCTGAGGACGAGGAGGCCCGGTTTTAAGGTTCTGGCCGCCCTGAATATAGGAACGAAATACGGTGATTCTCCATCGAGGAGCGAGGGCGTTGATGTTGGCGGTAGTGGTGGCGGCGGTGCCGGCGGCAGCAATGGTGGGAAGAACGAGGAGAGAGAGAAGTTCGCGGTGCCGCTCAAGAGGAAGGAAATCGAGGAGGATTTCCTGGAGATGACCGGACATCGGCCCCCGCGGAGACCGAAGAAGAGAAACAGGACAGTGCAGAAGAATTTGGATGTGAGTGGATGTTTAAGATTGTCTTGCTCGCTTGATTTTTGAACTGCATTCTTTTTCTCCTCTTCCTTCCAATTGCGTTGTGAAGCTGCTTTTCTTCTGTTGTTGCAGGCTGTCTTTCCTGGATTGTGGTTGACGGAAGTTACAGCTGACGCCTACAAAGTAGAAGAGGTTCCCGAATATCCAAAGGTAATTTCCCTCTTCCTCCTTCCATATGAGCCGAACGAGAACTAAATGTCGAATCTTTCTCTGCTTTGCTTCGATTTCCCGAGAGAACCGAGCCGATGTTTGACTTTGGCTTTAGCTGTGATCAGGGGTTGTTTCTTTCCTTCGTGTTAAATGTTAGTTTCAAGATTCAATTTTTTTCCCCTTGTCTCTTTCTCTCAGAATTCTCAACTAGGAAAGAGACGATTTTGCGTCTGTCTATCGAGTTGCACAATTAGCTTCATTCGGCAATTCTGGAAAATAACTGATTGGTTATCTGAAAAGCCAGTCATTTTGGGAAATCTAACTTCATTTATGGTTCTTCTCTTGCAGAGATAGCAAAGCGGGAGTGGGCACCTGTAATGGAACTCCAAATAGCTTTCTTTTGGCTCGCTGGACATTGGGTAGATGGTGGAACCGTGGAAGAGTCCTTTTCCACCTTGCTTGTCACTGACGATTAGTTGCTTGGAATTGCTGATTTAGGCTGATAGATTAGTTTTATATCGAATATTTCTCTCGATCTCAATAAGCCTCTTTTACATAAAGGTGGGCGGTTGCCCTCAACTGTGAGGGTGCTGTGAATAATTGAGTATTGGATGTTTCATTGTGGTTTTTTATCATTGCACATGTTTATCAGCAACATTTGATGGGATTTTGATTTAGCTGATGACCGTAAGGCATTCCAGCATTATTTGGAGCTCCATAGCTGAGCAAACAATTTACTTCCATTTTTTTCTCGCTGTTTTATATGATGTTGTCTCATCGAATCTGGTAATAATTGGACAAGTTGTGGCCTTCTGGGAGGAGAAATTAACAGGAATGATTAGGTGCAAGGGATGCATCTGTTCATTGAAGAACTTAAGCTGGTTCTTTTAGCTTCTTACAGTTCTTGGCCCTCGACCTCAAGGGGTCTTGACAGTGAAATTCCAGCAAACCTGCACCATTTTGGTGAGATGATGACTTCCACCATAGATGGTGGCTGTTCTTTTGTTAATTGGGAAAAAGGACTTGTCCAAGTCAACCACTCTTGAAACGACCGAAGTGTGATACATCTACTTGGTCCGACTGCAAAACTGCGGGTGCTGCTTGCCTGTCTATGCTAGTTTTCCATCGTACTTTAGACTCCTTATAGTAAGAGCTTATCATTTGATCTTGCAGGTCATCTTTCACTTCGGTGGAGAAAATGTCTTGCCTTAATCCTGTATTCACGTGTTGTTTCGGCGCAGAACAGTTTGCTTCTTTATAGTATAGGCTTCCTTCGCCATACATTACTTCTTCTACGTGCAATTGCAAGCGCAGGTATGTGGAAGCCTAAATTCAGATTTCGGCAGATCATGAAGCTGATCATTCCCGTAAAACATGGCTATCGAATGAGTAAGCAGAGATTACCGAGATGCTGAAACTTTTTGTTTGATGTCTGGATGAGCCTCTACATAATCGGTCATCGAAGTCTGCAAATGATGGATCAATAGCTGAACGATGCATTGACAACCGGGTTCTGGACGGAGCGGGCGGATCCTTCATGTCAGGGGAGTCCTCTCCGGGCTCTAATCTCTTTCTCCAGAATGACGATCTTGGAAATGAAAGTTTTCCTAAAAGAAAGATTAGGGTCCAGAGATGATGTTTTCCATTACTTGCGCATCATCACAGGATGTCACAAGCTTAGACATAGCAGTTAGTTTCGACAGGTCAACTATGTTATTGGCTAGCTCTGGTGCAAAAGGGGGAATTTTGTGGAAAGTGACTTTTTATCCTTGTTACGTTCCCTATAGACGAGCGTGCTGTGCCTTTGTGCAATCTTCTCCCATCTTTGGAACTTTTAAGGTATCCGCCCTCCCTCGATTTTTTTTTTTTTTAACTTTTTTTTTTTATAGCAAGTTTACAATTGGTCACGGCAGTTCGCGGTGATATCAATAATCGATTTCACGGCACATTACGACATTTTTGCACTTAGATATGACAACGGGTCGTGATGTTGTATAGTACATCCGAAGTATACTAGAATTGCCTCTCACGTCCAAGGCAGTGTTCCTACAACCGGAAAAAATTGTCCCTTGTAATAGTGCTTCTGGATATTTCTAATAATGCAAAGATGGTTATGCCGTATTTGATGATGACTATATCAGCTGCCAAAATCATCAACCTCTATCGATGGGGACTTCCAACAAGCAAGTGGAAAGTCAAAAGTCTTATCTTGTCCTTTTTTTTCTTTTCTTTTTCTTTTTCAACTGCAGATATTTTTCTTCATATTCTCTTAGAACTTTAAGATGTTTTCTTCATTGACTTGGCAAAAATAGAACAAACTTACTACGCCCGTTTATCAACGGGCAATCCAGGGTTATCTCCGAGTCCTGCTCGTCCAAAGCGTTCGGGTTACGTACAGATTCTCGTGTATAAACATTCCTATTGGAAACTCGTATTCCGATGGAAATGTCGTACATAAGCTCTCATTAGAATACGAGGGTGTAAGATATCGTCACGGTTTGAGATTCTTGGAATGGAATTCGCGTTAATTACTATAGTTTAAGCAGGCTAGGGAACGGCACAGATGAACCGACGAATTAAGCAACGTATAACCGAGTAATCAATTAGAGTAAGGCAACAATACAAAGACGCCGTGGGATCTGATGAGGAATAAGAACTTGCGAGGGCACGCAAGCGACGGGGACTGACGTCACGCATGATCTTTTCGAGAAGCAAAGGATTCCTTTACTTGCACATAACCAGCCCCGAAGAGACGAAAGAATAATGATGATAATAGTAATCATAATAAGCGCTGAAATACGCGACGAAGGTTTGATGACGAGGATGTAGAATCTCGATGGCCTCTTCGTGAAGGTTTTGATGGTGACGACGGAATGGTCTGCGTGAGACGGAAACCTTCTGGTGCCGAACGGGAACGGCCAGCGAAGAGCTTGGACGAGAAAGGAGCCACGAAATTCGACCCATTTGATCGCGTGTAGCTGACACGGTCGTGGGATCGGCTCCTCGGTGCGAGTCAAAAAGGCGAAATTAGCTCTTGAGAACGAGAGGTTGTGGGACGTCCGAGAGGATGGCCCTATGGAAAACAAGACCGATCGTGTAATTTCTCGGTTGTTGGTCACTTTTTTGCATATCCACGTGCGTCTCACGGTCACGGTGTCGCCAGACTTACGTTGCAATTGAGAGTGGGATAATTGAATTCGCAGGGAAAAGTACCAAAAAAGTTTTAAATGTATTGCATTTGTGTTAATTTAGTTCTAGATTTTTAGATTTTTCAATTTGATCAATTTAATCCTGCACATATTACACTTGTGTCAATTCAATTCATCTGATAAATTTTGGTTAAAAAGCTCGCCGACGTCTTTATTAGGCTACATTTTACGTGGCGTACGATCTTTGCCGACATAAATAATATTTACAATTTTAAAAGAATGATTTTTTAAATTATTTCCTCTTCTTTTTTTCCTTTCATTTTGGCACAAAGGCCCTTGCCAGGCCTTGTTTCTTTTCATTTTGGTCGGCAAGGGTCGTGGCCTTATCAACTACCAACAAGGAGGAGACCTTCACCGACAAAATGAAAAGGAAACAAATAAAAAGAAAAGAGAAGAAATAATAAAAAATAAAAACATATTATTAAAAATGTCTATGTTAGCATCGATTGTGCCATGTAAAATGGCTGATGTCCATGTCAATGAATTTCAGTCAAAATTGATAAAATTGACTCAATTGTCATAAATACAAAATGTTTAAAACTAAATTGATCTAATTAAAAGGTTTATAACAGAAATAATATCCCAATATAATAGGTTTAAGACTTTTTTAATACTTTTATATTGAGTTCTTACGACTATTCTTGTTTGGTATATCATAAAGTATGAAGCCAAAGTCAGCTAAATTAATTGGGTCTTGGTTGGTCAAATAAAATGAGGTGCTACTTGGGCATCCTTAAAGAGGAGGGCGTGAGAAGCGTGGACCACGTAAAAAGTAAGTTAAGATGCGTCACATACAATGTTAACTATGGCCATAAAATGTATATACTTTAAAGGAAAAATCTTGAAATTTGTGGAACGAAATCTTAAAGAAACAGAGGATGATGCAACGAAAATCACCTTTTAGACTCTAGGAAGAGTCCACATCAGCTCTCTTGACCCCAGTTGAATCCACGCAATCGCGTCCCAAAAGCAGAGGAAAAATGATTGACATGAAGGCTTTATTTACTTGATAGAAAATGAATAATTTGAAAATTATTTTTCTTAAGAATAATTATTTATATCACATAAAATAATTAGTCAATAAAAAATGTATCAATTATCGATAATAATTTATGTCTAAATATTTTTATGAATAATAAAAATAATCTTCGTTAATTCATCTTTATAAGTGATATAAACAATCACTTTAAAGAAAATATTTTTTATATTATTTACTTTTCGCGAAATAAATCCATTAGAAATAACCATTTTCAATGTGCTATCTTGTATGCACACAACTTCTCATGAGCACCAATCTCGCTCTTTTTATTTTGGTCAAAATCTGGTTAATTGTGTCTGATATCTATACAAATTTCAAATGTTAAATCCAATAAAAGGGTCCCTTTTATGAAACTTACATCTTCAATTTATATCACAAATAAATTCCCCTAACAACTGATGTTGCATCCAACACTTCTAGCTGAAATTATCTTATTGATCGCTGTAACTCTCTCTCTCTCTCCCTCCCCCACTTTTAAACATGCAACCTCTTTCTCACTCAACCTTGACAAAATCGTACGGAATGCCAACTTGAATTGTAGTAATTGAACTCATTCCATGATTCTTAACTACTCGATGAAGACGTGCATGGCTTAGCTGCATGTAACTATTTGGACACTTGACGGCAAATTTGATCGTAGATGACAATTGCAATTGGAAGTGAGTCCCACGATGAATAGCATACATGGTACGCAATGTTGAATGTTTACCAAAATTGGGAAGTTGAAGATGAGGCGTTGCTGTTTGGAGCACTAGAAAGCCTTTTCTTCCTGTTTTTCTTCTTTTGGATTTGGAAATGGCAGAAAACAAAAGAAGAAAAATAAAGCTTAAAACAAAGGAAAAAAATCATTGAGTATAGTAGCTTGATTTTGACGAAGAAAGTGGAACTGATGCACGGTGGACAGAAGTTAGAGAACAGAGAGTGGCTCGGCTAATGATGGACTACACCGACGCAAAGGTGTCCGCGACAAGACTGAAAAAGTCGCAGCAGAGGACGGCAGCTCTCCCTAATAATGGCAGCTCACGAGATTGGTCTGAAAAACAACCGGAGTACATCGAATACCGCAACTAGCGGAGGACGATCATGCTGCTATTGAGGACGACCGGTTTGTGGCCTTTCTGGAGGATGACGTACGAAGGACTTGGAACGACAAGTGATGATGGTCTCAGTGTCAACGATGATATAAGGAACGAGGTCCTATTGCATTTATTTAATAAGACCGGCGGCAAAAGAAGAGAGACGAAATTAGAATTTTGATTTAGGGCGTTTGGTTTAGCTTTGAGCAAATGTCATTGAAAAAATGTAAATATCTTTGTTAAAGGGGTTTGTAAAAATATAAATAACGTTTGGTAAATTGTAGTTTTAAAGTGTATTGTAAAACGACTTTAGCTTAAACATCGTTTGGTAAAAACTACATTTTGTAAAAGAGTTTTGCTAAGTTTTATATATAAAAAAAGGTTTTTATTTTTTTTTAATCTAGCCATCAATAGCTAAATCTGGCCACCAATGGCTAGATCTGGCCACCAGACAGCCTTGCCTGAGGTCGCTGGACCTCAGGCGACGCCTGGGGTCGCAACCCAAGCGGCCGTTTGGGTCAGCGACCTTAGGCGGTGGTTGCCTGGGTTCACATGACCCAGGCAACGATCGCTTGTTGCCACCGAACCTCAGGCGATGTTGCCTGGGTCGTGCACCGATCACGTGCCACCGCCTGGCACGCGACCCAAGCGACGGCTGCCTCGGGTCATGCGATTGTCACTTGGGTCGTGTGACCTAAGCGTCGCCTGAGGTTCAGCGACCTCAAGCCACCATCACCTAGGTCGCGTGAACCTAGGCGACCATCGCCTGAGGTTGTGCAACTGCAAGCGGCGGTTGCCGGGTGGCCACAACTCCCAGGCGGTGGTCTCTAGGGTCAGGCAACGATCGCCAGCGTGGGCAACTACTTGGCCGGCGATTGTCAATCTCTGTTCATTTCTTCAAAGAAGATGAATAATACTATGGGACTTGCATTCCAAAAATATAACTTCCCAAAGTACCTCTAGAGTTACATTGGGCTAAAGGCCCTTGAGTCATATGGAGATGCAATTGCATCTTTGCTAAAGTCGTCCAAAAAATTGAATCAAACGTGTTTGCATTTGGCCAAACCCCTTTAGAGCCAAAAACCCATTCCAAATGTTGAACTAAACGGGGCCTTAGGCTCCCTCTCTTCTAAGTAGAGATGTGCAACCGAACCGAGTATATCTGGGAACTAGACCAACCCACCCGGAAAACAGGGTTGGGAACAGGTTCCCGTTGAAATCGGTGAGGGAACCGGTTCCCAAAATTCAGAATCAGTTTAAATCGGTCCGGGAATCAATTCCAAGTGATTACCCACCCAAGAACCGGTTCACCAGTTTTGGAACTGTTTTGGGAACCGGTTTTGTAAGTAGAGATTTAAAACCCTATTTTTTCCCCTGATTTATATTCTTGCTCTCGTAATCATACAGCGTTTTTCCTCTTGGTTCTCTCAGACACGTACGACACGCCTCCTTTGTCATTCATCTTCCTCACTGGCTCCCTCTCGCACCGTCCGACGGACGGACGGAGTTCATCGCATCCACGTGGATTGGCTCGCCTAACTTCTCTTTCGTATAAAGAGTTATGCTTACATAAATAAACAGCTTCATGTAGTAGTTGTGGGAATAAAACTAATATTATACTCATATTTTTTTACTAATGTTTATGCAATATTATGATTTTTTCTTTGCCTTATGATTTTATTTATGATAATTAGCCATGTGGATCTTTAATTTTTTCGTTTAGTCAAAAAGTTCATATATTTATTTGTTACAAATGCTTAATGTTTCAATACAAATTAGGAAAGTTGTGTTATTTTCTTATGTATTAATGTAAAATTCGAAGTCGTATATGATATTGAGAGGTTGTAAAACAGGTTCCCATATAAATAGAGTTGACCCTAGAACTGGATTGGAAAAACAGGGTGGGTTGGGTACAGGGTCTAATACAAACAGGGTTGAGTATAGGGTCCAAAAAAACGGAATCGATTATAATATGGTCGGTACAGGGTCCAGGTCTAGACCCTACCCACCTTGGACCCGATCGCCCCTACTTTTAAGGGCTATGATACAGTGTAAATTATTCAAGAATCTTTGAGTGGAGAGAAAATATTCAAAAATTACATCTTTAATCAATAGCTTAATGCAAGACTACATAAGGACTCTATTTATAAAGCATATAAGACAATTAAATCTCCATTTATTTCATGAAAAATGTGATATTTTTGAAAAATATTTTCTGAAAAATAATTTTCTAGGAAGGTGACATTATTTTATAGTATTTGGTTGAGACTTAAAAATGAATCGGAATTTTTTTTTTTTTTTGTTATTTGGTAAGGAAAATTAATTTTCCTAAATAGACATACACCATTCGGGCTCTAATGACTTGTACATAAATAGTCAAGGAATCCGCGACATGAACATCAAAGTCTGAAGCTTGAATTCCCAACTCTCGGGCATGAGCATGGGGACTGGTCTTGGGTCCATTAAAACCAAGCTTGAGAACCCGACACCCATACCTGGCACCTTGTTGCTCGAGCCAGGTCCATGGCAACCTAGTATGGGTATGAGCACTAGGATCCCAAGCTTGGACTCCAGACCCAGGCTTCAACTCTAGTGACTTGGATGTAGGAGCTAGGATCCACGACCCGATCATGATGGACCTGAGCACCGACATCAAGGTTACGACCTGACCTTGATGGACTTAGTGGTGGGGACCTAGTCTCAAGCGCAAAGGTCCCACGCCTAGCCTCAATGGACCCAAGTCCTGATGTCTCTGACACGAGTACCGATTGACCTAAGTGCATGTGTGGGGAACCTAGGCTTAGCCTCAATGGACTTGGGCATGGTCATCGAGGTCCCAAGCATGGCCTTAATGGACCTTGCTCCGGTGCAAGGGACTTGGGCGCAGGTGCTAGGCCTAAGGACTGGCTTTGATGGACTTGAGTGTGGGTGCCAAGCTTCGCAGCCCAGCGTTGATGGACACGGATTTGAGCACTGATAACCTAGTCCTAGGTGCCTGAGGTCTAGTGCTTGACTTCAATGGACTTAGGTGTGGGTGGTGGGGTCCCAGGCATAGGCATTGGGGTTTTGGGCAAGGCCTTAATGGATTCAACCTCAGGTGCCAAGGATTCAAGCACGACCACTAGGTTCGCGAGGATGGCCTTGATGAAACTAGGTCCAGGCGCCGGTGTCTTGAGCTCGATATCTGGTGCCCGTCATCAATAGATTAGGGCACAAGCACAAGGGATCTAGGCATGGGACTTTCCAAGCCTAGCTTGCATGAACATGAGCTTGGGAGTCAAGGATCTAGGCACGGTCTTCGGGATATAAGGCCTAACCTTGATGTTACTATGTCCATTGTCCCAAGCCCTGCTTCAATGAACACAGCCTAGATGGACTTGGGTTCAGTCTCGATGGACCTAGTCTTGACCTCCAAACACGACCTCATTGTCATCAAGGGTCTAGGAAGAAGCATTGGGGTCCCTTGTCCAAATGCTGATATCTAGTTATATATTGGGAAAATGATTTTTGATCTTTTAAATAGAAAATCATTTTTTGTGAATTTAAGCATTGATTTTTCATAAACTCGTTTTTCTAGACAATTTACACGTCGAAAAAATAAGAAAAATGTTTTCTCGAAAAAAAATCGCAAAACATACTGAGCTTAACAAAATCCTAATTTCTCCATTAATGACCACCTAACTACCGACTAATATCCATCGAAGTCATATCTCCACCCCAAGGATTCTTTCTGCAAGCTAAGCTAAGCTAACCCCAAAAAAATTCGCCCACTTATTTCTTATTCACTCATTGTTAGATAAAGTGTCAACTCGATCAATTTTCCCAAAACCCCTTTGTAAAATTCCCTCCAATCCTAGACAAAAAGAAGGACAAAAACAAAAAGGCCCCCACACACCATGACCCCATCACCATCCTTACTCGGTCTCCCCAAATAAAGAAAAGAGCAAACTGCTAAGCGAGCTCCCAATCAAAAGCAGAAAAGGACAAAAGAGACAACCCACATTAATTATTGACCCAAAAAAAAGCAAGGAAAGAGAGTAAGGAAAAGCGAAGGGATGGTGTCACGAAAGAGCAAGGCCTTGTTCAAGTGTCTCCCGTGTCCAGGACACGTTGATACCGATGTGCAAAATGCATCATGGACCAGTTCCCCTGCTCTCTCTGTTTTCCTCTGTAGTTTTCTCTCTCAAATCATTCATTAGCGGCAGAAGAAGAAACCAAAACCTGATCTTTAAACATGCATCGGCAGCAGGGACACGTACATTATATCTTTCCTGGAATTTTTCGAGAACCTTATCACATGCTAATTCCATCAAGCACCAGATCTACCCCCACGAGATCGATCTGAACATGTGCACCAAAACCAGAAGAAAATTAAAAAGCTCATTTCTTGTTTTTTCTCTCTGTGTTCATCATGAAAATTAACAAAACGGATTGATCAGGATTGCTCATTTCTTCTTCTTCCTGACCTTGCCATTACAGAACAGTGAGCCGAGCCCGAACAAGCTCACCGTCCCGATCGTGATGTGGGGCTGAAAATTCAATACGGGATTGACCCTCACGCCAGGTCCGTATCGTTTCTTCGTCGAGGGCTTCTGCGATTGCGACGGGCCGTACGAAAATGGCATGCCGAAGGAGGATTGATATGAGTCCGACGATGATCTTCGGCTTGATATAGAGGGCTGTTTCTGCAAATTCTGCCTTGGGTTATCCTTGACGGGGAATTTGTCCTTTGGATTCGGAACTGAACCGGTCGAGTTGCTCCGCGAGAGGAACTGCAGCGACCGGATCAGTCCTTTGCTCTTGGCAACGTCGCAATTGAGGCTGCTGCTGCGCTTGAACTGCCAGAACGGCTTCGGTGGCGGCTTCTCATCCCCCTCGTCATTGCCGTCGTCGTCGTCGTCGTCGTCGAAGCTGTCCGACAGGAGCTCCTTCAGACTCTTCTTCTCCGTGAACGCAGCACTAGAAACCGGAGTCCCAGATGGAGGAGGAGGAGGAGGAGGAGGACGAGACGACGGCATTCGACGACAATTACTGTGATCTGCACTTACCCCTCTGTCCCTCCTGATCTCGCCCGGGAGGATCTTGCCGTCGGAGAAGAGCTCGTCGGCTGAGGAGAGCTCGAGGACGAAACTCGAAGCTCCAACGCAGAAGTCGAAGTCAGAGTCCAGCAGCGACCGGTCGAGCCTCTCGCGGCGCCCACGGTCATCTCCTTCGACGGGCACGGCGTCGCCGCATTCCTTGAGATCGTGGGAGAAGGAGATTCGAGGGCTAAGCAGACCGGGGCTCGATATCTCCGAGCAAACGTCGATCGCCATTGCTAAACCAGAGTCGAGAGAAGTATCCCCCGAGCTCTTTCCCTCTCAAAAGGCGAACGGAGCCCGCCGCATCTTCGCGGTACGTGAGTGGGGAAGCGCGAAGAGGGTTTGAAAAGAAAAAAAGGAGGTGGGACTCTGGAGTCAAAAGGAGCGGCGACAGAGAGAAGTCAGCAGACTTGCAGCTTTCGAAGCTTTCGGGATTTCGTCCGAGCGAGCGGCGCGTGCAGGCGGAGAGGGGGAGAATCTGGATGATGGGTTTGGTGGAGAAATCGAAGGGGAGGAAGGAGATGAGATGGATCGATGGAGGAAGGGATGAAAGGAGGGGACACCAACGCCCAAATGATAGATCTTTGGCCCGTGATGAGGGAAAAAGGGAAAGGAAGCCGTTGAATTTAAGCACCGAAAGGCTATTAAAGGATCTACCCCCTATGTGGGTTTCCAATGTTAAACCACTAATTTTTCTTTCTCTCTCTCTCTCTCTCCCTCTATTTTCTCTCATTTTTATTTTTCAATCCCCCCACCCTTTTATATTTTCGTTTTCCCATTCATCTCATGTTGTAACTAGTTAAGTAAATAACTAATGAAAATGTTGCAGCCTTCAATTTATTGGCTGTTCTTTTGTTATGTATGATCACTGTTTTGAAAAATTGCAGTAGTAAATAAGTAATCATTTCAGAGTGCCAAGATACTTATTAAGTAGTTAAAAAGTGTGTAATTTCCGAAGCACTGTCTTTTCATTGTCCTGTGTATAATTATTACATTGAAAATCAAGACATTAAGTATACTTAACAAGTGCCGTGAGAACACTTGTTAATGGAATCCTTAATTATGTATGTTTAAATAGTGTTTTAGGGTGCTTGTTAACCTCATTCTTATAATACTCACATTTGGTTCTTTCCTTGTGCTACATTAAAAAAAAAAATGAAAATCATTCATTTCGCTTATTTTTGTGGGAACATTCTAACTTTTTTTAAAGAATGATAATGGAGGTGAGGCTGGTCGGCATGAGGGGGAAGTTGTGCGCTCCCCTATCACCTCAAGAAACTTGCTTGACGCTAGCATCTTCTGGACTTAGTTACCTTCAATCAAAGAATGACTAAGAATAGTTTTAGTTTAGAAAAAAAATGCAATCTATACCATTTTTAGAATAGAACTTATAATTTCTAGATTGGAGCATAATAAATAAATAAAGGTCTATAATGCGGGCAAGGTCAGAATGAGGATAGCTTGATTCATTGTTACGCCAGTCCATATGCACAAAAATATCTTTGGCTCTGTTTTCATCCCTAAAACTCACCAATTGTAGATTCCTGCATGCCTAATCTGAAACGGGTAGTGAGCATATGGATATGGACATTGCTCGAATTGCCATCCCTAGTCAATTTTCGTGGTTATAGTTCTGACTTTGTGGTTTTTGATTTGTCTATCTACTTCTATATTTAAGACATTGAAGATGCAGCATTTTCATGATATCTCCCCATTTTTGTTTCCTAGTTTTTCTGATTAAGCTTATTGAAACGGCTTTAGGCAAAATTCCAAGTTCATGATAGACCCGTTGATGAGAAACTGTTTGAAGATGCTTAGTTCCAAGATGCTTTAGGGGGAAGATCACAAGCCATTCATTTGTTACTAAGAAAGAAGTCATTCCTTGACAAAGTGAAAAGGAGATGATGAGAAATTGGGTGCAGCCGTCCGATCACAATGTACGGACCAGGTAATGAAATAGAAGGAAGGGTGGAAGATGTGAATGAGGTCACATCACACTGAATTATTCCAAAACCATGTTAGCTGTCCCTAAGCAAAAGCATGATTAACAAGTTTTAAGGGGAGGTACGGCTTGATGAGGGAGTGGATTGGATCTAGCATTAGATCTTTTGAGCCTCATGGTTTTTTAATATATATATATATATATATATATATATATATATTTTTTTTTTGTTCATCACATGACATTTGGCAATTGTAATTGCTAAGTCCAAGGTTATGTACATGAAAATAATGGGGAAAGAGAGATGACTTCTTTGCCTCACGTTTGACAACAATATGGCACGACATAAGAGAAGCATGGAAGTAGTCTTAGTAGGAAAAAAAACGCACAAATAGTTCTTAAACTTTGATCAAATGTGCAATTCATCCATGAATTTTTAATTTATTGAGTATCGATAATTCACGTTGAATGTTATTATTTGATTTACTATTCAAACTTACTAGATTTGAAGCCAAATTTGGAAATTCTGTTAACTTGAACAAATGAAAAAAAAAATGGACATATTCATATAATTTAGGGATTAGATTGGACATTTACCAAAAGTTCATAAGCTATATTGAATAAATTAAAAGTTTATGGACGACATTGCATATTGAGTTAAATATTAAACAAATTAGAAATTTATGGACAACATTACATATTAGACATTAAACTAAAGTTCAAGGATTACATTGAAGGAATTAAAAATTTAGATATGATATTGCACAGTTCACAAGCCATTTGTGAAATTGTCTCTACTATTAAAGAGAAACATTTTAGTATGCATACATTTTTCTCGGTTAAAGATTGCTTTTCACCATCTTCTGATGCTTTCAGAGATAGAAAGTAAGAGACCACAGTTCAATTCCCCTGAACTTATGAGGAATAAAAGTAATAAGAGTATATGAAAATAACCCCAACAAGAAAAGGCAATATAAGGATAAGTAAAACACACTATTCACATGTCGTCTTTTGGAGGAACGGTCTTTATTTAATATCTAGATAATAAATTCGAATGTCGAGCCCCATCTTACCCAAGGTCGTTTCACGAGGGATTTTTTCTTTTATAATTTTCTTTTGGCTTTTCTGACGATTCTCTTTCCGAAATTCGAAAATACTTTTTAAAGTTTCGTAACATAATGAGAAGAAAAAACAAAGTAAAAGAGATGAATCCCATCCCTTCAGTCCATAAAATCATATAAAAACGAAAGGGGCAGTCGGCATTTTGGTCCTGCCGAGTGCGTAAAAGTGTGGACCAGATCGCAGGAGAGCTCTGGAGTCGGGGAGCTTTAATGGAGGGGCATCTCTCGCGGGACCGGCGGGGAAGCCAGAGACGAGGAAAGGACGAGGTGAAGTCAGTTCGACGCCGTCCTTTATGTTTCCCCATCTCCTCCGTTGTTCCATCGTACGTTGTTGTGAGATCAATGCTGCAGTACCCCGCATTCTGGCATCTCCATCCGAAAAGGATGTAGCAATTATGGAAGCCATCCTCCCCCTTATTTACCATTATTCCTCGGAATTATTTATCGTATGTTCTTTATGTTATTTTATTTTACTGTGAGAATAGAATCTCTATCGTGGCATGGGGTACTCATCAGTAGTAAATTTTCTATATTATAGGATATACCACATTCAATCATTGATAGGCAGACTCGATGGGTAGTATTCGAAATTCTTCTGCCGTCTTAGCAATAAAAAATGGCTCTGTTGGTCCTTGTCTTCTTATTCACTGTTCAAAATTGTTCGAAGATTTTTATTTCATCAGTCAGTGTATTCTTGCTCCTATACCATGTGGATATATTTTATGGAATTACTGCCAATTATTTTAAAAACTTAAACTATTAAATAAATGCGTAATTTAATATTTAAATATAGACAAATAGGGGTTAGAATAATTCAAATTTAGGATACCTATTTTGATATCATGTAAAATTTTAGGAAATCAGAGATTTTGTGAAATCAATATTAACCGTTTTATCACTCTTGTCATCAGTAGTCCTACCATTCTTGAGAGCGAATTTCAATGATTGGATAGTACATCGTCCATTTTGCATCTGTTAATGCCTTTTTACTAAGGAGCCTATGGAAGTTTCTATTTGAGAATGTCCTTGAATAATGCTACCATATTGCAATGAAGCATCCGGTTCTCCACTCTGATTCGCCTACCACGGTCTAGGTTAGGGTGGCGTGTAGTTGGAAGAAACTATTGCTCAAACCCGGCCCCCAAAGTCAAATATATCACGGGCGATGATCACGTCATATCTATAAATAAGGTGCCCACATTATCAACGACCCATGGCTGCAGACCATATGAAATTACCGTATGTTTCTTCCTACCTAGGAAAAATATATAAAACCCTCATCATTTCTTGCATTTTGTCACTTTACAAGCTCTACTTTCTAGAAATGCATGTTCCCATCCTCTACTAAAGCCCAACAACAGAAACGACCAAATTACCCCACAAATCCCTAATTTACCTACATATCGTTTTTTTTTTGCACTATCCGTCACGACTTGCATCCCTTTGGCATTTGACCGTCGTCTGTGCCACCACCATCAATGTTGTCGATCCCCCTCTTCCCTGCTCATTACGATCCCTCCCTCTCCCCGCTCTCTCTCTCTCTCTCTCGATCTGAGGTCACGGGCCGTCACGGATGACCTCAGCTCGACACAACCCCCGAGAATGAGGGGATAAGATGGACGGAGAAGACACGGGGACAGAGGTCGAGAAGAATTCAGGTGAGAATTTATGAGGAGTTAGGATAGTCAGGTGCCACCATCTTTGGCTGCCGATGATGGGACTTAACCAAGATGGAAATTCCCGACATAATTAGGGTATGAAAATTCTTGCAAGGGCCGGGCCGAGCAATCCGCCCCAGTGCCTGTCTCTATCTCCTACCTTTTTTAAACGCTCGACATTTGATAGAAACTAATGTTTGATATGTGCTGCTTTCCTCTTAGAAAGATTTCAGTCATCATTCCGAGGAAACCACTTGACGGGAAGACGAACTTACAAGTTGGCAATGTTCAATTTCGAGGGACATAAGATAACTCCTGCCATTTCCCGAGCCATGGTGACACGGAACGACGCTGGATTTCCGTCGCTCGCTCATCCCCGAATCCACCCAACCCGTCTGCTGGGGCAATCTATGAGGAAGCAATGCACTTCACTTCACAACCCATGTGTGCAGAGACTGCGGCTCGAAAACAAACAGCAAGACAGAAGTCGTTCATCGAGATGATGTCTTGTACGTCCTACGCAGAGCTAATACTAAGATGTTTGATTTCACTCGGAGAGAGAGAGAGAGAGAGAGAGAGAGAGAGAGAGAGAGAGAGAGAGAGAGAGAGATGGAGATGGACAAGAAGAAGAAGAAGGTGGTGGTGATGGTGGGAATGGACGACAGCGAGTGTAGCCGCCACGCTCTTCGATGGGCGCTTCGGGACCTGGGCCAAACGCTCTCTGGGTCTCACCTCCTCCTCTTCTCTGCTCAACCCCTCCTCGAGTTCAGTTGTGTATTCGTTTGTAGCTTCGCAAGACTGAACATTCCTAAACAATTGAAGTTTGCTTCTTCTTTTTTTCTCTAGTTCATGCAATTTACGAATGGTGCTTCTGTGCTCTCGATAAATATGTCTCAACAGCCGTGAATTTGATCACCGATCTTCAAGAAAATCAGAGGAAGGCCACTTTGTCTCTGCTAGCGAATGCAAAAGAGATCTGTGCCAAGCACGGGGTACGGGCACTTCCTTCAGCTAATTTGAATTCACTAATCTCATTACATTTTTTGGCATCTCTAATGCTTTTGAGCCAAAGCGGACTAGGGTTGTAAGTCATGAATCAATATGCATATGTTAGGACATGAACTAAACAACTCTTGGCGATATGACTTTTGGTTGTTATTCTGGAGATAATGATATAGATATAATGCAAGAACCCCTCTTCCAATAGCTAGATGCAGCTAATCCAGAGTAATAGGTTAGCAATCTTTAAGTGTCCGTCCATTACATGAAAAATGTCACGTTTCCAAAAAATATTTTATAGGAAGTCATTTTTCAAGAAAATAATTATATTTTTTGGTATTCGGCTAAAATTTGAGATTGTTCGTCATCTGATTTGATTTTTGTGAAAAATTACAAAAAAAAAATTAATTTTAATATTTTAGTTGACAAAAAAATTTAAATTTTAATTTATATATATTTTTAAAAATTAATTTTAATTTATTTTTTAAAATCAAATTTTTATTATTTTAAAATTTTCTTTTTTTCCCTTTTCTTTTCCTCCCTCCTTCTTCCTCCTCCTTACTCCTCCTTCCTTCGCCGCTACGTTCCTCAACGTGGCTGGCTGCTCGGTGGTCGACCAAGATGCAATCACTAGATTCGGTGAAATCGAGGCTCAGCCAATCTAGGCAAGTCGTGAGCTCGCTAGCCAAAGGACACGGCTCGCTTGGATCTGCCGAGCCTTGGGTTCGTTGACCCATCTAGGCAAGCCTAAGCTCCACCGAGGCCCGCAAGCTTGCGGCTTGCCGATTTGGCGAGCCCAAGTTTTGCTGAGATAAGTGAGCTTGCGGCTCGCCAAATCCGATGAGCTTGAGCTCTGTCGAGGCTGGCGAGCTTGCGGCTCGCCCGATCCAAGCAAGTTCGAGCTCCACCGAGGCCAGCGAGCTTGCAGCTCGCTAGATTTGGCGAGCCCAAGTTTTGCTGAGACCGATGAGCTCGTGGCTTGCTAAATCCGATGAGCTTGAGCTTTGTCGAGGCTGGCGAGCTCGTGGCTCGCCCGAGCTCCATTGAGGCTGGCAAGCTCGAGCCTCATCCTCATAGGATCTAGCCTTGGGCAAGGCCGAGTTGGCCTGTGGTTGGCAAAATAGGCCAAGGAAGAAGAAAAAGAAAGGAAACAAAAAGGAAAAGAATTAAAAACTCAATTTTAAAAAAAATAAAAAGAAAACATAAAAATAAAGAAGAAGAGGGAAAATAAAGAAAATGAAAAATAATTCGAATTAAAAAAAAAAAAAAAAAGAGAAAAAAAAAAAAGGAGGAGGAGGAGGGGGAAGTGAGGGCTTATAGGGTTGTGAGATTACAGATATCAAGTGAGAAAAATATTTTGCACATTTCAAAAGTAAAAAACATTTTCCTCTCATTTAAAAGATTTTTTTTTTCGTTCATGGAAAATGTTTTCCCCAAGCAATTATTTTTCCGTGAAACAAACACCGAAAAATTCGGAAAATGTTTTCTCAAAAGTATTTTTTCGTGAAACAAACGAAGCCTATGCATTTATTTTTTTGTACATCAAGTAGATGGTAATGATATTTCCTTTTAAGTAGCCAATGAGAATACTTATAGTGAGTATCAGCAATCGAACTGCCCTCAAACACATTGATGCTCTTTCATCCCTCATCACGGGTTCGGGGTTGATTGTTCTTACGGATCACGTGAATGGATCAGGAAAGGTCTTGAGTCTCGTGACAATGAAGAAAATAGAGGATTAGATGATTCTGCAATAATAGTGCTTAACAAGATGACTGTGATACTGTGCTCCGAAAGCGGAAGAGAACTGATGCTACTGTCGCTTTGGGGTCAAGTCCCTGCAGTCTCAGGCATCTCAATTTTGTCAAACTTAATGGCCCACTGCATGTTGTGCCGCACCCTCTGGGATGACAACTGTGTATCTGCTTCGTTGATTTCTAATGATAAGCTGGACCAAGATCGAGTCACTCTCTGTCCTATCGACTGTTTTTCGTTGACCTGCTTTGGTTCAGAAGGTTGAACCTTTTACTTAATGAGTGCTTATGAGAGGTCATGACATAATTCCAATTCCTCTTGCAACGGCAAGTTAAATGCAGTCATGGTTCAATGTGCATGAAACGGAGAAAATGGTGTGTATCGTGTGATTCACATAGCGCGGTGCCACAATTGATTTAATATATTGGTCTAGCATTATGGCCTACTTCCATGAAACTATGTCCAGCTTAAGGTTTCATCCTTGACGTAGATTATTTTGCTGAGATGGCTACAGAAGTTGGGGAACCCAAAGAAGCGATCTGTGAGGCAGTGGAGAAGCTCGATGTTCAGCTACTAATTTTGGGAAGTCATGGTCAGGGAGCCATTCGAAGGTTGGTATCACCTTCTTGAAAGTCTCATTAGATTGTCAAATAAATAGTTTTAAGGACTGCGCATTTCTTCCTTGCTAGTATGCCTGTTCTTGTTTGTCCCTTAGTCCTCCAAGTTATGCCTCAATCCGCCTAGCAGTTTGGTTGGACGGTCGAATGCTTCCACTGATGGGCTGCTTTGAATTGGGATTGGCTGATTTTCCTTTGTTTTTCTTCTATCGAGAATGCTAACTCGAAATTCTTGATTCTGGGATTTGACCATACCTTCTCTATCAGTCTTTTTGGATCCTTTTGGCTTGTAATTTGATAGAAGTTCGCCCATAATCATCTTCAGAGCTTGTTGAAGGTGTTCTGTCTGGACAGATTCAATGCTCACGACTATAGGATTATCGAGTTTCATTGTTGCTGAGCTCCTCGAACTTGTCTTGCGCGCTGTCTCGAGGATCACTGCATGTTGGGATTGTCCCTCCAATTATCTCCTTGCGTCCTTCAATTTCTAGCACAACGAAAAGAATTACAAGTCTCTATTTCTCATGACAAAGCTTGCTTGTTGCAACAGAGCATTTCTGGGGAGTGTGAGCGTTTACTGCGTCCACAATGCCAAGTGCCCCCTTCTTGTTGTGAGGAAACCAGGTTGAAGAGCCTCATTTTCGTTTCTCAGATCACAAAGTGCTGTAGAAACTTATGGAGTTGTAATAGTCGACTCATCCCGAAAATAAAAGGCCCAATAATTTTTGCTTACACTGATTTAAATATAGTCAGTTTTAAATTAAGAGGTAAAAGCACTACTGGTCATTTGACCTTTCCAATGTCTTCATCTTGCTGGCTCGTCTCCGTTCTTCCTCATGCAAACTCTCCAACATTGACGGAAGGATTAACATGAACAAAAAATCGATATTTCGTATTTCCCTTGATTGTCTTTCCCTATAATTTCAACTCGGTGTCTTTTTCTGCAATTTAGGTAATCATTATTTTGAAGGTTAATTTTTCGAATGTGCTTGATAAGTGATTTAGATTGGCGAAGAAAATATTATATTTAAACTTAAATTGGGAAAGAGATTTCTCGCCATTATTTTAATTAAATTTAAACCTGGGAGAGAATAAGTTTATATAAAAAATGCACAATGACGTGGCAAAATATCACAATTGTCATCCACACTAGCTGCCATTTAAGATTTTTAATGGCAATTCATTTTTGTACGAAAAACTTAATCGATGCCAAAGTTAGTCCACACGTAAATATAAAGACATATTCGACAGATCATTTTTAAAGGGTATTGAGAGTAAGGGGTGCATGACAAACTATAATTTCTATTCCAAAAATAATTTTTCTATTCTAGACTTGTTTTTGGAATAGAATCCGTTTGATAAAATTATTCCATTTTTCTATTTAAAAATAAATTTTTGATCCAGAAATAGGTTTAAAATAGAAATCAGAAGTAAAATTTTTCTATTTTTCTATTTCAGAAACAGAAATGAGAAATAAAAATTCTTCTCATCACTTGTCTTTGCTATAAACTAGTCATTCATCCGTCACCGCCGACCACCATCCACTGGTCGGCCGGCCGTCGTCGTTCACCGTCCACCAGTCTGCCCGCCGCCACCACCGTCCGCGCGATCGTTGACCACCGTTCGTCGGTCGTCGGCCGCCATCCATCGCCATCCACCGTTCGCCCGTCCGGCCTTGGCCGCCGATTCGCGCCATCCGAAAGGGAGAAATTTTGGGTCGTTATCAAACAAATTTCTATTTTTAGATTATAAATTTTGTCTTTGTTATCAAACGGATATTTTTCTTAAAACTCATCTATAAATAGAAATATAAAAATCTATTTCTCTTCCATAAATCAATTTTTGGCCAAAATAGTTATCATTCATGCTCTAAATGGTCGTGCATTTCTCCGGACATTAGAAAGACCATGTTAATTTTTGCAAGCATAAAAAGTTGTTCCTTATTTTTTAAAAGATAATGACAAAACGGTCTTTTAAATTTCACTCAATATGCAATATACTTCCTAAACTTTTAACTTGTTCAATATAGTTTTTGAACTTTAGCCTAATATGTAATATGATTCCTAAACTTATAATTTATTAAATATTGTCCATGGACTTTTAATACATGTTAAATTTATTCTCTCACTTATATGAAAATATCCATTGAAAGTTCATGAACCATATAGCTTAATGACCACATTGAATGAATTAGAACTTTGGGAATTATATTACATATTGAGGTATAGTTTAAAACCGTATTGAGTAAATTAAAAGTACATAGGTCATATTACATATTTGGTCAAAGTTTTAAAACTATTTATGTCATTTTCTCTTTTGAAACTTCTAAGCTCGTTGTGTTGAAACTGCTGGGCTTTGTTTTCTGGGATTAGACCCTTGAACTCCCAAGAAAAAGCAGTTGACGAGGGCGACGTCTCCCCATTGATGACCAGGTCCAGCTCCGAAATTCATACGGTTGACTGGTGGTTCTTACCTGAACTTCCCGCCACCTGATTTCCCAGCTACCTTTTCGGCGAGGGCGCAATTCCGCCAAACCTTGACCCCACCTACACTGTCGCTTGTACAGACAAATGCAATTCATTAGTGTTGTGTATAAAATATCTCTCTACCTGTCCGAATTCCGCAGGAACTCAATATTCATCTTCCATCGGCGCCTGCTCCGTGCTTAAACCCTGAAGGAAGACTCAAAGAGACTCTCCTGCCGCGAGAATGGCGAATGTGCTGCTGGCTAATGGCTCCGACAGGAACGTGATGTTGGCGATCGACGAGAGCGACTACAGCCACTACGCGCTCATGTGGGTGCTCGACAACCTCAAGGAGTCCGTCGAGCGGTCCACGCTCCTCATCTTCATGGCTCACCCCCCTCCTCGGCCCGTCAGCACTTTCCAAGCCTCCCTCAGCTCTGCTCGCGTGTATTGCTCTGTTTCACCCAGTTAAGCCCCTCCTCTCTCTCTATCTCTCTCTCTCTCTAGATCGTGATAATCGTTGTTATTTGAGAAATCCACCAATTCATACAAATTCTTCTCGCTAGCTGACTCGTGTTTGCTGTGTTGCAGCTCCGGACCTTGTCAAGTCTGTCGAAACAAACAGCAAGAAGCTCACTTCGGCCTACTTGGACAAAGCCAAGGAGATTTGTGCTAACCGAGGGGTATTGCTATTTCTACACTTCCTCTGTTTCTTCAGTAACAAGGGATTATAGCGATCCAGTGCGAATGGACATGATTGAGTGATTAAAAAGTGGACTATCTTAATTAACTTAATAGCTGAAGTCTACAGTACTGTAGTGTTGAAGCAGCGGCCGTGAAGTGTGTAGAGATGGGTGTCTAAAGAATAGTTTCCTGCTATAGTTTCCTGCTACTACTTATTGAACAGATTCTCTCGGGTCAATTTGCTTCTCTGGGTATGCTATTGCCTCCTATGATCGTTTTAGATAATGCGAACATTTTATAACTTATCATGTTTCTTTCTTATATGGCTGATTGACTCGTCTTTAACTATGAGAAATTGTCCAGGCTAAATAGGGAATGTCCTTAGAGCACTGATGCTATGAGGGTATCTAATAGCAGTATGCATAATTCCTTCAATTTTTGTCAGTCAAGGAAAGGGAAAGGGACTTTGCTCTAAAAATAAGAAAAGTTTCTTTCGATCTTCAAGATAGTAGTGAAGCGTCGGTTTTGTTCTCTACCACCCCCTAGATTTGATTTTTCTTGTCGTAGAGAATTGCTTTCGTAGCTTCGAAATTCCAGCACTGTAGGAGCACTTTGTCTTATGCCAATAGTCTCTCTAAATACAGGTAAGGGCCGAAACAATTGCAGATGTCGGGGATCCTAAAGTGGCCATATGCGATGCTGTTCTAAAGTACAATGTTAGTCTTCTCGTTATGGGGGAGCGTGGAATTGGAACGATAAGACGGTGCGCTTCCTGATTCCTACTCTCTCTTCCTCAATGAGACAGTTTGATGATAAACCTATAAATGCTGTCAATTAGTTTGTGCAGAGATACAATTTTGAGGTTTCCCATTGTATGCTTATGATAGTACATACATCTGCAAGGAACATGGAGAAGGACTAAAACATGGAAAAGAACTTCCGGATAATGACTTTAGTGGTGAATCGATGGGATGTATGTGCTAAGTAGATGCTAAAAAACTGTTCTGCATGAATAAATCATTACATACATATCCACAAGCACTCCTCAGATGAGACACGATGTTATTTTTCTTCTGGTACTTGGCATTGCACAACTTCCATTTGTGAAGTAGATGCTGAGATTTTCTAGAGTTATGCTATACATTCTTAATAATTTCAATTGCAATTCACATTAACTAATTGAGTGTGCGCTTAATTTTCTCTGGCTTTCTGAATATCCTGAATTTGCAATTTCTGCTTCTTGTCACTTCGAGAACTAAATTTAATGATGTCTTAACTTCTTCTGCAAATTTGCAAGATTTGCTCTGTTACTTGTGGCTCTTTATGCTTAACGTTCAGATAATGAACGTATCCTAACCATAGTGCCATAACAGGGCTCTAATCGGGAGTGTGAGCAACTACTGTGTTCAATATGCCAAATGCCCAGTGCTTGTGGTGAGGAAACCAGAATAGAGGTAACAGCCTACAGCTTCAACTTATCTCATGTGACAAAGGTTTCTATTGACAGCATGCTGTCACGAATATAAGGATGCTCTCGAATCAAATCTCGCCTCCACCTGGTGGTCTTTGCCAGTTCCTAGATATAATTCAAAGTGACTTTATATTGCCTGAATTTTGTTGCAGAGGACTATCACATATGCCTTAGTTCCATCTCTCTACTGTAGCCTCTCAATCATTTTCTGGTTGTTCATGTTGAATGGAAACAACAATTCAGTTAATTGTGAATGTGAATTATTTGCACATATTAAGGAAAGAATGGATAGAGAGTCGCAGCAAATCTGCAAATAAGAGGAAGCGTAGGGGTCATTTGGTTGTACTTGCTATATGCGAGCAAAGCATTGGACTTTAAACTCAAACAAACTCAGTGACCTTTCAAGGTTTGCTCTGCTTCACAACTGTGAATTAGGCCAAAGATGTTAGGACTGAAAGCAGGAGGTTACACTTTGAGCTAATCAGAGGTTTATTTGAAGGAATACTTTGTATTTGGTACAAGCCTTTTATCTATCAGTATTTAGTCAGTATATGCTTGCCTTCATGTGCTAAACTTTTGCCAAATGAATTCATGCTTTCAGTCTCGGCCGAGGAGTTCATCTTGTCCTGTGAACTGCTGCTTTTATTCTGGTAACTAATGCAAGTAAGAAGTTAATACTGCATAAGCATGACATGGTATAATGACTTCTTTTGGCAGGATAGTGAGCGATGGGAATTAGAAGACGACCGCTTATGGATAGAAGGATTGCCAGTCACAGTTTGGTCCTTTTTCTTTCTTTGCTCAGAGTTCAATGTATGACTGACCCATGTCTCGAACCTCATCAGAGGTTTGTCCGCTAAGTTTATCCAGATACAGATGCAGCGACGATTGCTCTTCAGGCAGGGCCAATAACACGGCACCCTTCCTTCCCTTTTCTTTGGCTGCTGGCTGAGATAACCGGCGACCGCTCTTCTTGTTCTTTCTTCGATTCGCATATGGCAAATGGCAAATGGCAAAAGTTCTTAACGAATGTCTGTGCCTTCTAAAAGATCCGGACTCTCTCTATGCTAAGGGTCCATGGCCATTTCAATGAGTCAACTACTTCGACTTGAGCGGATTGAACACAGTCGATGACAAATCAGATTCTTAGAGCACCTGAATGCGAGCGAGCGAGGGAGAGGCGGTGGAACAATCTTGCACATGGAATAAGACGATGAATAGTAAGGCAAACTAGAAACCTAAATGCTTGAAGGGACTCGAGGTCCAATGAAGCACGGTCATTGAATTGAGTCCTCAAGCAGACAACTCCCTGGGGGCCGCCTAAGTGGTTTATAACCATAGTAAATTCGCAATCGTCCATATCATTACACGATTGCACGACTCGAAAAATTACCAGCAACCCCGTTGGAGTGATGAAAGGAGTACTCGTGCAAGAATGAAATGTGTCTAGATCTATAAATGTCCATACAACATATTCAGCCCCTGGATCAATAAGCCTCGCGCCAGATCCACGAGACAACTCCAACACCCGGTGATCGATGACACTGTAGTAAACCGTCTCGTTCGGAAGGGTCGGCGAAATTGCATATCCAGTGGACATCGCTTTTATGGTCAAGACTGTAGTAATCCATCTTCCAAAAGTCCAGAAGATCTTTTTCGTCTTAAGCATGCATTAACATCTACCTTTCATTCTCGGTTAGGTTAACTTGACCAATTTGGTGTCATATTTCTCCCTCCCCAACAAACCTAAGAGTATCGAAAACCAGGCGAAACCCCACATGGATAACTCCAAGTCACTTATCCAAGAACTTCGCCCTCCGCTTTTTCGACCACGTGATACACAGAAGCAGCCATATCGTCACGGCTGACTCAGCTGCTTCGATCTCGATCTCTTCCTTAGCTTTTCCCGAGAAAGCCTGGAGCCCTCTCCTTCCGACGTGGACGGAATATTCCTCGGCGGGCCACTCGCGTTTCTCCACGTCACGCGCCCGAAGAAAGGCTTTCCGTCCCCGCATCACCTACCGTTACTCTGTCGTTATCGGTTCTCCCTTTGTCTGGCTTTCTTTATAAACCCCGGCACGACTCCTGTTTCATACCCCCTTCTCGCTTTCGTTCTCTTTCGCATATCCACCGCGAATTCCCGCATCAAAATACCTCTGGAAAAAGGAGAAAACTCCATTCTTTCCTCCTCCTCGAAGCCTCGCATTCTTGGCTGATGAATCTTTTGCAGAACCCACCTTTTCTTTCTCAGATCTTGTCTCGATCGTGGTCTCACGAAGCATTCGTTTCGCAAGCCTTCGAAGTCTGCATATGGAGCGCCATCTTTCTGGCGACGCTCGCGTGCTTCGGCACGCTGTTCCACCGAGTCGTCAAGTTCTCGCCCCTTGGATTCCTGAAGAGAGCTCCCCTCGCGGCTCAGCAGCCTCTTGTCCCCGATTCCGACGATAGCGAAGACGACGACACGGGCTCATCGTCAGCGTCGGAAGAAGACGATGGCCGGTCGGACGAAGAAGAGCTTCCCTCCCCGCCGGACGACCGCTCGCATGGGGACTTCCTTTTCCGGGTCGCGGGCTCCGGGGGCTCGCAGCTCCGGCGGCGTCGCAGCTTCGCCGACAACCTGTCGCAGTTCGTCCTGGGCAAGAGCGTCGTGAAGCTTTGGGACAGGTCGGACAGCAGGCTGCTGTGGCTGCAGGACGCGAACGGAGAGTTCGTCGGGAGGTTCTGCCAGGTCCTGGCGTCGCCGAGGTCGCCCGTGGCCGTCGTGTCGGCGGGGCTGAACAACCTGGGGAAGATCGCGCTCAACGTCTGGGACAGCCGGGTCGGGTTCCGGATCCCCGCCATAGTCGCCGAGTGGGAGCCGAGCGCCGGCGGCGAGATGACGGTCGGAGACCTCAGGAATGTCGCCTCGCCGGTGGAGGGTTCGTCGGGAGCCGATGCGGAACGGTGGTGGGACACCGACGCCGCCATCGCCTCCGACGAGTATGGCCAAGACTCGCTGTTTGAAAAGTCGCGGGGCTGACCGGCGACGCGGTACGATCTGACTCGGAGATAAAAGTTGCTATTCACGTGGTTAAATTTGTAATAGTTGTCGTCGGAAGTAAATAACGGTAAACCATTGAGAAAACGAGTTCGAACGAACGTGATGTAAATAATATACAAATGCATTTGCTCCGTATCTTATTATGCGCTTCTTCAATGAAGCAAACAAAAGCATCCGTAATTTAATTATTCTTTATCATATATTTTTGTCCATGCTCATAGATTTCAAACTCAATGTGAAAAGTATCTCATCTTGCTCAGGTTTTAAATGGACCGATTTTATCTACGTTGGCTAATGTCTAGATTAGGTTTATGTACCACGAAAAAGTATTGACGTATCCTTTAATGTTCTTTATTGGTATGCTTTTGGGAATTTTTTACGTTTGTTAAAGTAAAAGATTGATTTTAAGCTCGAGTTTTGAGGAAGGACAAAACATAATTTTAAAAGCCACGTCAACCTAACATGATTTGATTAATGTGAAATGTGCCTATCGTCAAAATGAAAAAGTCTTGGTCAATTCTCGATCCAGTGTAAAGGGTTAAAAGAAGTTTCCGAGATTAGGCCCAAAAAAAAAAAAAAAAAAACAATTTAAAAAAAAAAAAAAGGGAGTTTCCTCGAATCTACTCTGCGTTGAGAAAATGGAGTTTCTTGAAGTCCACGTTTAAAATCTGCGGTGGACCGGAACCAGAGATCAAGAACGCAAGAGGAGGGGGGAAAACATGTTTTCCTGGACCACGCTATCGCGTGCCACGTGCCGCATGGCCGGCCCGATTAGGAGTTTTACATCGCCAAGCATGTGCGAGGTTAGGTAACATGAAATTAAATACGAACGAATCACCTTTTTTTTTTCCCCTTCATGTGTTGTAAGCTACCCTTTAAAAATCGGTCTTCAAAGCAACATGTGGGCCCAAATATGAAAGAGACGTGGTCATTTTATAGTCATCTAGTAGCTCTTGCGTCATCCATCCGTTCGATGTCTAGTCAGATTGCCGACGAGCAAGTATTCGATGAATATAATACATATACTAAATTGAGAATTTAACTTAGTAAATATAGTATAACACATCACTATATATATATATATATATATATATATATATATATATATATATCTTGCAAATGACACATCACTACATGACATGAACCTACAAATGACATGCCATATGCAATTTGGACTTCACAAAATTTATTCTCCTGATTGATGCAATCTATATGAGATCTTTTCATCAATCAATGAAAGGACAAATTGACCTTAAAGATTTTCTTTTTAAATGAACATGCATTAATTACTAATCAAGAACTCGATTAAATATGCATGACCTCAATTACCACGTGAATAATGAAAAAACAATCTAAATCCTATGTGCAAGATGACGTATTTTTCTTTTAAAATAATGTACATACGCAACTCTAAGTTCACTAACATGTCACGAATTTATGGTATAAAGCAAACTATATGAAAAATTATTTTTATTTTATTTTCTAAAAAAGCAAATTTAAAACCTAAAACTCTGCATACGGTTTAACATACTGCCATTAAATTATTATTTGACTAACAACTAAATGATGCAATAATAATTCTTTTAATAATTTTTTTATGCTATATGAACATTATGCAATGTGGGTAATGCGTCTAATGCAATTATTATCTGTATGATGTGATGATAAAAAATCAATCCTAGAAATATATTATTTTCTAGGCGACGTGGATTATATGACATGTGATTAATTAACCCTATCTCTACATGCAATCTAGATGAATTTTTTTTAATGACATTTTTATTTGATCTTATTTAATGAAACTATGATTATCCTAAATATATATGCAATCTAAACTAAACTAGCATTACCGATATGAAAGAGGAGAATTACCAGAAAAGTCATAAACCTATTGCAATTGTGCAAATTCAGTTATAAACTTTTTTTTTTTGGTTAATTTAGTCCTAAACCTTTTACAATTGTGCCAATTCAAATAATTCACCAAAAATTGGTTGGCTGGCACCTGATGTGAATGTCGGCCGTCCAGTGAACGCTGACGTGGCAATTTTTAAATATTTTTTTTTCAAATTTTTTAATTCTTTTTTTCCCCACATTCTCCTTCCCCTGGCTGACCGGCGTCGGCCAGAGATGAGGGCTGGTGAGGGCGAGGCCCTACTAGATTTGGCGAGGCTTGGCCTCACCTAGCCTTGGCGAGGGCCAAGCTCGCCGGCACTAGTGAGGTTGGTTCTCGCCATGGCTAGGCGGGGCCGAGCCTTGCTAGATCTGGTAGGGCCTCGCCCAACCAAGGCGAGGGTCGACCTCGCCAGTGGTTGGCGAGGCTGAGCCTCACCAAATCCGGCGGGGCCTCGCCTAACCAAGGCGAGGGTCGACCTCGTTGGTGGCCGGCGAGGCTTGACCTTGCCATGGCTGGGTGAGGCTAAGCCTCGCCAGATGTGGCGACAGCGGCCTTGTTGTCATTAGGCGAGGCTCGCCTTCGCCAGTGGACGGTGGGGGCAAGCCTCGCCAATGGCAGGTGCCGGCCAGAGGAAGGAGAAGGTGGGAAAAAAGGAAAAAAGAATTAAAAAATTCAAAAAAATATTTAAAAATTCGAAAAAAATATTTAAAAATATTTAAAAATTGTCACATCAGTGTTCGCCAGCCAATGTCCCCACCGGCGTCCACGTCAGTGTCGGCCAGCTAATTTTGGCTGGATGGACTGAATTAACATAATTATAATAGATTTAGGATTAAATTGGCAAAAAAAAAATTATAATTAAATTGGCATAATTGCAATAGGTTTAAGACTTTTTTGGTAATTCTCCCAATATGAAAGCCCTAAAACATGAATTATGAATGTGGCCTAACCTCTAAATATGTGCATGGCATGCTGATTAAAGGATCTCACGAGGTACCAAAATATATGTATTATTAAAGTTCATCATTAAAATCTAAAGACATATTATTTCAATTCATGCAAAATTTATTCAATGAATCACACGCAGAAACACACGAAAAATGCGTGACACAATATTAAGGAACCGCCCTTAAGGCTCAAAGGTCCGATGCCAAGAAGGCCGGCAGCTGCAAGAGTGAGGCCAACAAAGAATTACGGTTGTCCAACCACGAACAGCGACTGAAGGGCAGCAGATGACGCCGAGGCCCGGAAACTTATAAGGAAACTGACAGTGCAAAGAGGCTCAACTGAGGACTCGGCGGCACGATTGAAGAGCGCCGCTAGAGGTGTCAGGAACTAGCAACACAAGCCAAGCAGTAAGCAAGGCCCCAGTGAACCGGTGTTCGTCGAGAATCACTGCACAAGGCGTCAAGGCTGCAATGAACAGCTGGGATTTCGGTAGAGGGTGGCTACACTTCCGTGGGTGCCGGTGCAGCGGTCGAGCGGGGCATTGGGTTTGCCTTGTCAAGGTTGCTAGACTATGAAGCCAGAAACTGCTGGATCGGCGGTGAGGCTCGACCAAACACTGCAAGAGGGTTGCTAGGAGCGCCGGAGCTGGAAAAAAAACACAGTACTTAGGCCCGACGTTGATGGCAGCACGCAGCGGCGTTACAATAGTCAAGGCGCGACGGCCTAGCGACCGGAAGTGCAGGAAGAGGACTCTTTTTTCTTCTCAGCCGTATACTGTGCACGCTCCCGAAATCAACTCCCCCTTCTTTCGAGCGTGCTCCCTCTATTTATTGATAGGGGCGGTTCTTATTGATATGAAATTCATGATCACGAACATTTCGATGAATTATATATATATATATATCCACTCAGCTAAAAAGATCATGATGTGCGTGTTCCCCTTTCCAAACCACCAAACTAGCCATTACACATTTTCGATTCCTCATTGGCCAAATTTTTAACTCCAATTCGGTTTGTCACCTCTTTTGAAGTCTCCACCCAATTGAACTTCGTCTCTTATCATCATCCACGGTTTTCAATCGCGATCCGGACGAAATCCCCACTCAAATTGCGACATGGATTGATAATTGATAGCCCATTTTGTTAATCCAAAACTTTCGGCCAAAATATATAAGTTTCAACCGGTGCCAGTCAATAAGAAAGATTTTTACTTTTCCTGAAGTTTTCATTTTTTTTTTCCGTTCCCTTTTTCTTTTTCCCCTTTTTCATCCATGGACCATCACTAACACCCTTGCCAGCATCAAGGATGGCCGTTCTTGCCAGCTGGGTCAGGGCAGCTCTTGTAGGATTAGGCGAGGGTCACTCTTGCCGAAGGCTGGCCGAGGTTGCCCTTACTGGTAATTGAAGAAAAAAAGAAAAAAAGAAAGAAAAGAAATAATTCAGAAGTTTTTTTAAAATATGAAAAATTGTGCATGTTAGCATCGGTTGTTCTATGCGGGTTGTGCCACATAGGATAGCCGATACTGACTAAATTGACACGTTAGCAATTTCCAATACAAATTAGTTGAAATGACTAAATTGGTAAATCGTCAAAAGGTTAGGATTGAAAAGGAAAATTGTCAAAATTTTAAGGACTAAATTAGTACAATTGAAAGGCTTAAAACTAAATTGGCATATTTAAAAGGTTTAAATTTTTTGTTTCGTTGCCATCAAGAGGTATGAGACTTTTTAGACAAATTATTCATGTTTTGCCTAGTGTAGGAGAAAAAAAAATGGAATCATATATTCATCAATATTATATATATTTTTAAATCCTCCATCTATTTAATAAATTTCTCAGGATTTTATTTCCCTTTTTTAATTATATGATAAGATAGATAATAACTTTTTAAATTAATTATACAGTTTTTAAACAACTTTTTAATTAGGTAAAGATAATAGTTTTGTTGGACTTTTAGGCTCTTTACATGCTATTGTTTACCTAAGAGTGTAAATTATGTATTTGAGTTAATGATAGAAAGTTAAGAGCTCTCAATGTTTACGATTTAAGTGTTGCAACCTTGCGTCCAATACACTGACTAGACTCGTCAAATGAAAAGGTCGTGTCAAGTTTGGGTTGGGTCGAAAATTATCCGATTCAAATTGACTTACTTAACTCATTTTGATCAATTTATATTCAATACAAATTTAGCGACTCATACTCAACTCAACTCTACCCAACTTGATTCAGAATTCATTTTTAGCAAATTTTCTCCTTAAATTATTGTCTTTGAAGAATAAGATACTCCATGGACCAACTTGTCAAATTAGTGAGAGAGCTCGGGAGTGGTTTTAAAATGGGTGTGAAGGTGGTGATGAAAGTTTAGGTTTCCTCAAAAGTGCAATTTGTCATAGTATTGTCAAGTTGCGAGCCAGAGATTGAAGATAACCTAAAGATGGCAGAAGTAGAGCGAACAAAGGGAGAAGGTCTCAAGTCACGAAATTGAAGAGGGAGAGAGAAGAGACTACCAAAGAAAGACCAAAATGGCTTGAGCCTAACCTATTTTTCGAATGGGATGAAAGTATATTTATAATAGATCTACCAAAACCCACTCGTTTTGGGCTTTTAATTTTAAAACTTATTAGAACACAAGTACTTGTACATGTGTGTCGCACATAAAGAATATTGCAACTGCCCGACTTACCGTTGAAAGTGAAAGTTGTTTTTGTTTAGTATGAGATCACTTTACACTTTAGGTTGCGCTTGGTTCAGCATTTTCAAGAGGCGTTCAGCCTCCAAAGCACCTTGGAAAAATACTGAATTGTTTGGTAATTATTTTGAAGGAACTTTCACTTCATAGTCAGCATTGGGAAGGTTGAAAGCCCAACGCTAGTAGGGACTAACTTTGGGCTTCAACATTTAATCAAATGCTGATTTTCTTTTAAAACTGCCCTCACCAATTTTTCAAAATTCCAATTTCATCCTTCATTAGTTTTTTTTTTTAATTAAAAAGGAGCAAACCTTTTGCCCGATCGACGAAGGGCTACGGCCACCAATGAGCCAAATTTGGCACCATCGGCCAGAGGTTGAGGTCACTCGAGGGTAACCTCCAGTAAGGGTCGTGCAACCTAGTCGAGGGCCGTTGAAGGTCACACGACCTCAAGTGACCCTCGGCCGGTTGCACAACCTCGCAACACCCAGACGAGGGCTGCGAGACTTAGGCAGTAGTTGCCTGGGTCGCGTGATCCTCATTGAGGGTTGCCTGAGGTCATGCAACCTTCAGCAACCCTCGGCTAGGTCGTGTGACCCTTGCCTAAGGTCGCCCAACGTTGGCAACCTCAACCAACGGCCGTCAGTGCCGGATCTGGCTCGTCGACGGCCGTAGCCCTTCACTAGTCCGGTGAAATGTTTGGTCATTTTTCATAAATATATATATAAAATATCCAAAACTCATTGCAAATTTTTTTTTGCCAAACACACATTTAACTCAAAGTGTTGACGCCTAAATTTTGATTAGGTTATTAGGCTTTAAACTTCTTTTATTCCTCTTTTTCATATAATAAATAAAAAAAAAAAAAACAAGAAAAATAAACAAAAAGAAAACAAAAAAGACAGCAGCCATTCGGGCTGGGCCTATGGCCCAACCTCATTCCATCTAACTTCGCGCGGGCTCCCACAGGCCCAGCCCATGCGACCCAGCCCCTTTCTTCCTTCTTCTTCCTCGCTGCTACCTTCTCCGCCTCTGCAAGCCACGCGCAACGACGATGACGCGCTCGAGGACAACCTACGAGGAAGAGGGGAAGAGTAGATTGGTAGTAGATGGGACGTGCAAGTGGGGCGGCCGAGGAGACGCCGGTTCGGCCGCACCCAGGGCCGGTCGGCGTGCGAGGGCCGGCGACCGAACCTCCGTCGACCGGCCTCCTCATCACCTATAAATAGGGGGCACCACCTCCGTCGAAGGGGGACAAAGATCGCAAGCTCGGAAACCTTCTCCCGAGAGACTTCAAGGGGAGGTCAAGAGCAAGCGAGAGAGAGAGAGCAGGTCGTGAGCTTGGGCGACCTCCCACCGAGAGACATCGGGGGAGGCCGCTAGCAAGCGAATTGGCAGAGAGGAGGGAAATCAGAGGGCGAAAGGGGGCTAAGCGAGAGAGGAATCGAAGGAGAGAGGGTCGGATCTGGGCGCAGATCTGGAAATCCGCCGTGCCAAGCCGCCTCGAACCAGCCGCCCCACGCCGTGACCGAGCATCGGGCCCCGACGCCGGCCGCTACTCCCCCAACTCAGACCTGCAACAGCTTGCCGAGACAGGTGCGAGTTCGGTCGCCGTCTGCCGCCTCCGCCTTCACCCGCCCCCATCGCTGCTGTCGCCGCCATTGCCGCCGCGCCCGCCTGGTCCTCCTCTCCTCGACGCCGCGAATCGGGAACCCTAGGGTTCCCGATTCTTTCGGGTCAAGACCCGGGTCGTTGGGTCGGACCCGGGTCGGGGAACCGGGTAGGGTCCCCCCTTTTAAAACGACGCAAAGATCCCTTTTAAAAAAAAAAAAAATCGCGACTCGGGTCGTTGGGTCGGACTGGGTCGGGGAACCGGGTAGGGTTTCACCGGTTCCCCCCAAACGGCGCCGTTTCAAAAATAAAATAAAAAATAAAAAGTCCAAAAAAATCCGAGTCGGGCCCGCAATCGGCTTTTTTATTTTAAATAATATTTTAAAAAATAAATAATTTATTTTCCAAAAAAATCAAGATCAAAAAATATAATTTCGAAAAATATTAAAAAATATTTTATTTTCCAAAAAAAAATCAAAAATAAAAATTCCATATTTTCCAAAAATACCAAAAATCCAAAAAAATCCCTATTATATCCAAGAAATTGGAAAAAGATTCAAAAATGTTTCTTTTCCAAAAAAAAAAAATGCGTGGAAAATCCCTAAAATATCCAAAAACCTCGGGGTTTAAACAAGGTTAGGTACCGAAAGGGCATTAGTGATTAACTAGTGTAATCAAGTCCCCGATCCTAATTTCTCTCGGTTGCGCAGAGCGAATATTTCTCCCAATATTTCGCATGGGTTTTAATCAACCCACCCCAAATTGATTAGTGGCGACTCCGTTTTAAAAATTAACTTACAGGTTAAAAACTTTGACCATTAAAGTCGTGAATTGGTGGACTTGGGAGAGTCCGGGCTTAATAAACCTAGCCGAGCCATTAGCCTCCGCGAGGCGCCCGCCCCGATCGGGCGCTGAAAAAAAGAGGTCGCGACACATTTGTAAAGAGGTTTTAACTAAAACACAATTTGCATTTTCCCAAATAGTTTTGACTTTTAGCATTTGCATTATGCCCAAAACTCATTTGCAATGTTAAACCAAATGCACCCTTACAACGGTTACACCTCCTTAAGGTTTGGGATTCGTTCCTTCGTTGGGCTAGATCCCGACTTTCGGTGATTGTGAAAAGGACAAGTTGGTATTGCCCTCCTCAGAAATTAGAGCTTCATAACTTTCTTTGGCCTCTTTACATTTGTTTCCTAACCATCTGAAGTTGAAGATAGGAAAGAGAGCTTGACCTTTTTGAAGAACAAGAAAAGGCTGCGATGAAATGCTTGCCCTAAGTGAACTAACTGCCTTTCTCTCTCTCTCTCTCTCTCTCTTAAAGTCAGGAGAGGAAGTCAGTGAATATCCGATTGAAGCAAGGCCCCCAATTGATGATCTAATTGGGAAGAGAGCGGCGCATGAGCATGCCGACGATGGGTACTAAATCCACGAAGGAAGGAATTGAAATGTCTACCTCATCTTTACAGAGAAAAGGAACTGATGTTAATATTCTACTATGTAAATATCCACATAGTAAATGAAAATTACTAGATATACACAGATTGCTTGGGGTAATAGCTATTTTACTGTTGCTGTGCTCCCTTTCATACATCAAATTTCAATGTGCTAGTCAATATATGCAACATCATTTTAGCAATTCACAAAAAAAAAAAATAATAATAACTGTGAGACATAGAAAGTATTCAAGATCATTTCTACTACCTGTTTCATATGTAAAATCAGTGTCAGCACAGACAGAAGAGAGAATCAAGACCGAGCAAAATGAATGAATTGAATCCTTTACAAGTGCATGCGCGTGTGAAACCCCTATAGCTAACTCTTTCATAGGGAAAGAGAGGTGGGAAACCAAAAAGTTCGTACAGCCGATATCTCTCTCAAGCTATGGACAGGAAAGAAATCAAACATTTCTAAGAAAAACCACAAGAAAATAATCTCCAGCTCTGTTCAAACTTCCATCACCAACCATTCATGTTCTTCGTTCATCTCAGCATTCTGGCATTTCTTTCATGAACTCGGCTATGGAGGGCGACATAATCCGGTTCCCTGTGGTTGGAGACATGTAAGCAGAATAAGGGTATCTGTACATTCTCTGTCCCGGGGACAGGAAAAAATCCGTGGCGTTCGGCGTAAACAGCGGGATATCCGAAATCAATGCGTTTTGGTGGCTCGGAATCGGGGAGACGCAATTAGCTTCGTGGATCGCTGGGACAGCACCATTTCGTCTATCCTCACTCAAGACCGAGGACGATGCATCCCGTTCGTTGAGAGTGGTATTATCATCAGTCGGTGCTTTTTGCCGCTGAGGCGGATCTGGAGCTGGAGCCGGTTCGCCCTTATCGTGCTGATGGGATCCCGAGAACCCCGTGAGCTTCTGGACGAGGGCCATGAAATCCCGGGCCTTGGTGTGGATGATCTTCGGCGAATGAGTATAGATGATGACGGGGCGGGCTCCCTGTGGCTGCTGTGGCGGCCGCGGCTGCTGCTGCTGCTGCGACGGGTCCGCGGGCAAATGATGATTAGGGGTCGACAGGGAAGACGTGGAGGAGGAGGAGGATGAGTTATTGGAAGTGGAGGAGGAGGAATAGTGATGGGAGGCGGCCTTCTTGATGAGGTGGGAGTCCTTGTGGATCTTGAGCAGCGGCGGGCGCAGGCCGTTGATCTCCCTCCTGGTGGCAGCGCCGGCGCCGGCGGCGGTGGTGGTGGCGGTGGCGTTGGGATCACCGTGATCGGGAGATTTTGCGGGACTCATCGGGTCGGTATACTCAAGAGATCACAAGGGACGGGGCTCGAGTGTGATTGGAAAAGGGAAATAAAACCGACCGCGACGCGAATGTATATATACTGGTTGCAGTAGCTGGGAATGTTAGAGAGGGAGAAGAGAGAGAGAGAGAGAGGCGGTTGGTTTGGAAGGGGGTGAGGTTGAATGGAGGAAGGGAGGAAGAAGAAGATAATGCCGGAAGAGAGAGATAGAGAGACTGAGCCAGCGATTCTGACCATTGACAAATGTGCGTGCGCGTGTCGTGGAGGGAGAAGGAGAGAGAGAGAGAGATAGAGAAGCTGCAAAAGTTAGGGTTGTTTTTTGTTGGCTTGGCCGTTCGGTAAGGCTTTAGCCAGCGACTTCCCAGTTGGCACTTGTGCCAGGTAAATTTATCTTCCTAAGAAATGGTGAACGAATTCCCCTGTTGAAAAGACCAAATTGCCCGTTACAAACGTGTGAAACCCCAAACGCTCGCCAACCGTGGCTCCGTCGCCGGTTCTGTTTGCAGCCGCCGCCGCCTCCACTCCCCCACGCCGATCATTAGCTTGCCACCTCTCGACCACCATGTTTGCCGCCTATGGAGTAACTACAAGAAATTTGACATATAGTGTTTTAATGGTAATTGTAAGGAGTCAAGAAAAGATTTACTAGCGATCGCACAATTGCTATTATAGGTTATGTCACTAAAAGTTCTACCGGCGATTGTAGTAATTCCTTAATGAAGTCATAGCTAAAAGTTCAAAGGTATAGTTAGAAGTATCACGGTGATTGCAATTATTGTTAAATGTATAAAAAAAACATTTCTCAAACTATATTTTATTGTTATATTTTCAATGGTCGCTAAATTATCTAATACAATATATAATAATAAAACAACAATGTTAATGATTTTTTTTTATTATTTAGATACCAAAATGCAATGGCTAGTTAAATATATTTCACTAAACATAAGCTTTCATTCATTCAATAACATCCTAATCTCAAGAAAGATTATACATAGAGTTTTTTTTTTTTTTTTGGTGCTTTGGAGGAACCGCCTTTCCTTCCTTAAGCGGGAGAAACCACCACCCCGACACTTAAATCACCAAGTCTAACTCGCTCCCTTTCGTGAATAAACGGCCGGTGGTGATTATACATAGAGTTTCTTCTAGCACAATCTAAAATAAACCACATTAAGATGCATCTACAGTTTCCTTATCAATTTAATGCAAGTGAGGTCAATGACGGCCAAAATCGAGCTCGGCAACGTCATCAACTATCTTTGCACGCAATTATTTCTAAATTTTTATGTGTCGCTAAAGAGTTTAATAAACATGGATAAGCCAATCCATGATCGAATGCCATGCACTTTCACTCTGCACATTAATATTAAGCATATTCACTAAATCTATGCTCATAAAAATCGCATCGATATGTCACTAATTTGTCGTTTGCTATGCAGGTTTTAGAAATATAAATTGACGTCTGTGAACTGCATGTGAAAATTCCGAAACCTCGCGATGTTTTTCGATAAAAAAAAAAATTGGAACCCATTATTCGGTGTGGTTTCCACTTGTCCACTCTGACCAATTCAATGAAGCAGATAGTGTTGCCTCGATGCTTATGGAAAGATGGTTTAAATGCAACCCCATCTATCGTAGATCTCTCTTACGGAAAATCCGCGATCACTTTAAAATCCCGTTTCTTCAAAACTTCTCCTGCTTTTCCGGGTTCGAGGCTACAACGGAAGCCATGCGTAAATTGTGGTCACGGTGATGTGATTTTTCGATCAGAACTCATTGACACATCACATTGACATATAACAATGACACGAGGCACGCTCATGCTATTGTTTCTCCACGCTAAACATAAATATTACTTGGGAATAATCTATGGGCAATATTATATTTTTTGGTTTACCAATTGAAAAAATTGAATCAAAAGCCAAATGGACAAATTACTAACTGAAGTTAATAAAATGATAATACTGAACATCTTCATATAGTTTATGAACTAAATAAAACATATATCAAATGTTTAAATGTTATATTAAACAAATTAAAAATCTAGGGATAATGTTGGATATTGAGTGAAAAGTTCATGAATTATTTGTATTATTTTTTCTGTTATTCACTCAAAAGGATTAGAAAGGGTTAAAAGGGACAAAGAATAAGGAGAAGAAGATCACCGCTTGGCTCGGCTTTTGTTTTGTTGCGCTAGCAAAGCGGCTCGGCTCCGGAAGATGCGGCTGACAGCATCGACTTGAATCTCAAAGTCAAACGTGCTTTTTTTTTTTTTTAATATTTTTTTAGTCCCCATTTGATTTAATTTATTAAAAGGGTTTGCAATCAACTTATTGTCATTATGGCACCGAAGAATTTCGAAGTTGACTATTGCATTAGCGACGACATTCAATACATGAATTGACCGGTCAATATCAAAGCTTTTTTTTTTTTTGTTGGGTCGAAAAATATTAAAGCTTTACATGATGAATCTTTGACTGTCATTAAGGTCCATTTATACTACTAATCACAAATTTATACCGTTATTGTTGAATAGGCGACATGCGTAATGTAAGCTATTACATGTCCAACTTTCCCGCGTACATATCGATTCTTTCAATGATGATCGCGTAGACTTTTCCCTTTGATATTGCCAAATGAAATAAGTGAAAATTTCATAAACATTAACCTTGTAAAAGGGGGTATTAATCATATTGGTGGTCAACATCAATGGTTTGACCACGGAAAGATGTCACGTTTCGTATATGAACAGGACTCGTTTCTTTTTTTTCTATGATCCGTTGACATTAGGATTGGCAGGACGGCAAAAAATAACCCCCCCAACAAAAGAAGAAGAAGAAGATGATTTGACGGACAGATTAGATTAAGTGACATTTGAATACAATTAATTAGTGGAGTGGAGGCAATCTCTTGCCTTGTATCCAAAGCCAAACAAAAGCTGGCTCTACCAAACACTAATATGTTTGGTGGAGGAAAGAGAGGGTTAGGCTTCACCCTCACCGTCATATTTATTTATTCAAACCGCTAAGTATCAATGAGTCCCAATTGACGCAACTAAAATATAGTTCAGGATATATTTGAAAAACTCATAAAAATATAGGGGTTTCTAAGAAAGAACCCCTCTCCTTTTCAAGTAATTTAGTTCTTCTATTGAAGCAAATCAAACCACCAAGCCAACACCCACCCCCCACCCCCCCCGCTCCCAAGTATAACCTACGTTTTCTGCTTTTGAAAAGCATGGGATAATCGTTGTTGTCCGTACAAGTGATGTCCGCGCAAAAATCCTAATCTTTTCTTGAGCAGATCTTGTTTGCATCAGCCAAAAGCAAAAAAAAAAAAAAAAAATTAAGTAGCGAATCTAGAGGAATGCAGGAGGCTCCATTCGAAGCAGGTGGCTACTTTCTTGCTCGATTTCTTGGCAGGAAATTAGGTTTGAGACGAGCCATCGCTGATGACCCGATTTAGATATGAGGCGAAGGTTCATAAGTCATCTCCGATGATCACTTTTGACTGCGGACAAATGTATTTTCTGAAAAGGACTATAGACAGAATAATTTCATAGCCAAAGGTCCATGATTGTATGATGAGATATATACATACACATTACATCATCGAAGCCTTTAACAAGTAGGTCTTGATAGCAAGATGCCATTGACATTTGACCAAGCAAGTTCTTATTTTTCTTCCTTTTTTTGGGGTCAGAAAGCAAGTTCCATGTTCGAACGGTTGACGAATGACCCGATCGTTCAAATAAGGACTTTCCGAAAGATTTTGCTCGATTGACTTCTAAAAATGCGGCTTCGGTTAAATTCACTTGGATGACATAATTGTCACCGGCTAATCGTTTTTACAAGATGGGTTTGCAAAGTAGAGATTCAAACCAGTCCCCAGAAGCACCAAAAGGCCGATGATGGGGCAAGATTAGTAACGAGATTGGGCTTACCAAAGTTACTAGAACATTCGAAATTTCATAAGACCTTAAATTCTTCGCAGAAAGCCTCGTCTAATGCGGGCCCACAGTTACCGCATCGCTTCTTGTACGATGAGACCGAGGATAGTTGCCACTAGACACTGGGAAAAACTTGGAAAGAAATTTGTTTGGATAGGGACGGTACTAAAGATAAAAGCTTAATTCAAAAATGTTTCGCAGATAATCTAGATTTCAGGTCAGATGTAAAAAAACAAAGAAAATTGTAAGTTGTGTACAATTTCCACATGAGCTAGCTAAAGATTATACTGAAAAAGATCATGTCAAACAAGCGGCCTAAGGATATTGGCTGAAGGTATACTTAACAAAGCAATAATTCAGATTTTAAGGTACCAATCGAACATATTTATAGAATAAGCAAGTATATTCGAAATCAGAAGTATTTTTTTATTTAGTTATTGGACAAGCATCTTAAGGATATCTATTAATGAAAAGTGTTATTATGGTGCCACGGACAAGTTATGAGTAATTCTTTCTAAGGCTTCTTTTTGTTTAGAAGAAAATGGATGATTTGGAAGATATTTTTTCAAAAATAATCTCTTATGTCGTACATTATAATTAATTAATGAAAAATATTTCTACATTGACATAAATTTACATTTAAACATTTTTATGGATGACGAAAAACAAAGGGAACTAAGAATGATTCCAAGTTTCCAATACATGGTTTAATTTTTGTTAAGAATGATTCTAATGCACTCACAATGGGCCTTAAGGAAAGTCCTGGCCATAAGATCGTGAGACTTGTTAAACTAGAGTCTTTGTTTGTTTAACAAGTAACAAAGGCACACTACTTTTTCTTTTTTCTTTTTGTACTCTAATTTCCTCTCTCTCTCTAATTGAGTTTGGTTAAGCTTCCACAAGGGATTTTCAACCTCCAAGCTCCTTGATGAAATGCTAAAGTGTTTGGTAAGCATTTTAAAATAGCTTTTGGTTAAATGCTCGCCTTAGGAATATTGAAAGCCTAATGCTAATCCCATCTAATGTTCCAAAATAGTATTTGCGAAATGATGTAACTATGATTAAAATATATTTTTTTTCTTTTCAAAACTACTCTCATCAATTCTTAAGTTTTTCAATTTTGCCATTTCTGATAACCTAAGTAGCACTAACACTGACATGCGACACGGCATGACATGCCAATACGTGGTTTCTCAAAAAATAGAGAATCCCGACACGTTGAGACATGTTGTATATCAAATATATATTTTTATATATACATAATAAATTATCCTTTATATGATTATTTCAATCAAATAAATTTGAATCAAATTCATAAATAAATAATTAAAAAAACCTAGAATGAGTATACACTAAAAACATTAATTTGCCATTTATTAATATCATTTATTGTTTCAATTTGACAAATTCAACTCTTTTCAATAATTCATAAAACTTGGAGAAAAAACAAGCAATTCATATTATGAACTGGCATGTTAGATATGTTGGAAGAGGAGAAAAAAAAACTTAAGGAGTGAATTGCATATCATGGGAAGTGGGAGTCAGAAGAGAAAAGAATGTTAGGTTTTTCTTCTTTCTTCATTTATTATTTTTATTATTGTGTTTTATTATATATATTGATCTCTTATTTATTGAATTTTTAAAATTGACATCGATATTAGAATCACATGTCAAAAACTCATATGTCAGAATTCCAACTCAAGTGTCGAAGAGTGTCGAGAAAGTTGACCGGGTGTTAAATTTTCTAACATATGTTGACTTAGTGTCGGAAAGTGTCGAAAAATGTTCGAGAGTATCGGACACGTGTTGAAGTGTCCGACACGACACGAAGGCTCTTGGAAAGTATCGGTACTTCATAACTTATAATTGTTTATCTTCTTTGCGTGAGGACAGTTGAAGAGACTAGATCTCACCAATGAAGGGCTTGCAAGGGTTGGGCGACCTAGACAACCTCGGGTGACCACCGCCTAGGTCTCACAACCTCAAGTGACCCTCGCCCAAGGTTGCGCAACCCCAAGTGATCGCTTGGGTTGCATGACCTTAGGTGGTTCTTGGCTGTGTCTCGCGCGACCCTCACGACCCAGGCAGCAGTCACCTACATTGCGCACCACTTGGGTTGTGTGACCCACGATTGGGTCACATGCCGCCTAAGTCACGCAACCCTTGCCAAAGGTTGCCAAAGGTTAGGCTACCTCAACCAACGGCTGCCGGAGCCAAATTTGGCTCATCTTAATTTCTTTTTTAATAAAAAAAATATAAAAATAAGATCAAAATTCATTGCAAAAGTTTTTTTTTGGCCCAACACTACTTGAATCCAAAGTCTCAGTTTTTACCAAACAAAATTTGTATTTCCTTGAAGGGTTTTGGCTTTCGATATTTGCATTGTATCCAAAGTCCACTTGTAAAGTTGAACCAAAGCCCCCCTCTCTCTAACTTTTATTCTGTCTCTCTACAGAGACTCCCACCCCACATTTGGAATTAAGCACAGCCTAATGAGTTATAGGCGCACTGATTAAGATTACGGAAAAAAAATAAGAATAACGCATATGGACAAACTTTGAAAATTGAGCTCCAACCCATTTTAAAAAGCCCGCCTTACTCCAAATAGAAATATGTATGTTATTTAGTAAACCCTAAACAAGTGCTGCGTGCAAGGGCAACCGATAAATAAACTCCTCAACCTTCTGGCCATGGATGCACGAGGGGCATGGCGACACCAGCTCTTGCGAGTGGGAGAGAGAGAGAGAGAGGCATGGGGGCAACGGAACGCGACACAAAGGTTTTGGAAACATGGGCAGGAGTGCCCTTGTGACCAACCGCATTGGTACTCGGAATAAGTGCTAATAGGCGCTGCGTGTTACGGGATCGCAACGAACCGCACGCGCGCTCTGGCTCGGTTCATTGCCTCTCCTCTCCCTAGACACACTGCTGCCTCGGCCTCTGCTAAATTCCTTCCCCATCACCATCGTGTGTAAAAATTACCGATATTGTCGGTTTTTTTATTCATTCGATTTTTCCCTAGGAAGTGCATGTTTGACCACTTTTCGATGCTTTTGTCTTTTCACTCGGATCTGTCGTATTAAATTATGCCATTCCCCCATCATTCATTCCCTTTTTTGGGTACTCGACATGATCACTCCGCCTAATCGCCAATTCTTTTGTAGATCGGCTTCGCTTCAGATGCGATAGAGTGAGGTAATCGAGCCCATTAACCGCGGAATGCATTCAATGATTTCGAATGTGTTAAGAGGATGATTTAGGCCATGTTTTCATTAAAAAAAAAAAAGTGATGTTAGGCAATAGCACTGTAAAGACCGATTATCAAAAGAGCAATCCCAAATGATCTGAAAATCAAATGAGTTATAACAATAATCGATAACAATGCTAGTAAATTTAAGCAAAGTTATGCTGGGTTTTTTTGCTGTGAGTTCGGCTAATCTATCATTTTTCTTTGTGAAAGGGTCTTAGGAATGAGTTCTCTAAAAAAAATATCGACTAAGCTACAATTAGAAAACCAAAAAGTGAATTGAAAATATAAAAAAGTACCTTTTCTAGTTAAAAAAAAGAAGAAAATTGGACCCCAAAAAAAGTTGAAAACATTGCTCTTTATTTCATCAAGCACAATGCATTCTGACGTGTTTTTAGGTTGCCTTTGATCAAATGAATTTTTTGACCTAATAAAAAAAGGTTAAAAATAACATATGATTTCTTAAATCTTGTTTATTAGGTCGTAGAGAACAGCATATCGCATACACAAACCTGTGCGAATGTTTGATATGTATATGACAAGACTGGATTCAAGTAAGATGTAAGTGAAAAAGTTTATCTTCCTAAATCAGGGAAGATGGTTGTTGGCTGCCAACTCAGGGCCGCGACCACCGCAAGCGGTCGCTGACACCTTCACTGGAGAACGGTCATCTCTGGCAGCCACCGCAAATGTAATACAAGAGGGAGATCGAGTCGGCAGGTGGACGGCAACCACCACACGGTGGTCGCTCGGGTTCTATGACATCATGCATGAGGCCACCTGCGGCAATGCCGAGTAAAATGCTAATGGTGTTCCATTTTCTTTTCTTTTTTTAACCGATTTTGTTTTCCTTGTTCTAAGTTTTTCTTTTTCCCGGATAGGAGAAACGATCCAAACTCATCACATGCGCAAGTGTGATAATTTTATTCAATCCATATCTTGCTAGACACGACCTCTCCAGTGCTGGATAGGACAATCATCCTATTAAGACCATAAGTTCCGATTACCACACACATAGCCTAAGAGAAATCTTTAGGGTTTGTCTACTTAAAACGAGGAAAGGGTCAAAATATGTAATGCACTGGAAAGATCAAGCAAGTTGGTAGAGTGAGACTCGTATGAAATGAAGTCATATTGGGAAAAGAGTAGCAGGTAGTAACCGTGTTTACTGAAATCAGTAACTCAACGATGCCGTGGATTAAATCTGGAAAGGCTTTGTCTTTAGCTTGCTTGTGGTTAAACCTATCTCCAAAAGGAAATATTGCTTTCTGCAGCGACAAAGTATCAGATAACCTAGGGAGATCATTCTCCATGCAATGTCATAAAAATGCATATGAGCCATGTTTTGACAGATTTATTATGAAATGACCGACCTGATATTTGCGACATTGGAAGTGAGCGATTACTAGTAAGACGCATACTTATTTTGGTGCACGATATCTTATGTTGCAGATAAACCGAGCTTACTTTCATTTTTTGTGACTTTAGTGAGGACAACCTACACCAACTGCAAGAGTGGCTTTTCCAAGCTGGTGAATGCCATACTTAGGGAGAAAGCTTTAGATATTTTGCGTTGATATGATGCAGACATACTGTTCTGGAAAAGCAAGGTTGATACATGTGAGCCCTCATTAACTTGAATTCATTAGATCATATGAATCTCATGTGAGGTCCACTTCACCTGACGGTACACGTGAGGTTGGCTCTATGTGGACTGAGTGCATGTATTAAACTCTTTCTATAAAGAGGCTCTCTGAGAGAGCTGAATCGGGGAAGCCCAGTATGTGCGATCTCTAGAATCCCTGGGCGATGAAATGGACAACACACGAGTTAGTGCCTACCTAGCCACATAATTGTTCTGAATGCGCCCAAAATCGAGAACAGGTCGTTCTCCAGATCTAGCGAGCTGCAGTAATGGCGATGCCCCCAGAAACGGAAATGCAGTACCCTCTCGCATCCTTGTCCTATGTTCAATAGGGCGCGCATATAGCGCATCGAATTCTAAGTCGAGATCGATGAGGACCACAGGGCAAACACATCCGTTTAAACTCGGGAAGATCTCCATAAAGCCTTCGTTTCGCTTTCTGAAAGTGTGTTTTTTAGGTGGTAGCATCCCCAGGCCATTCAGCAGAACGGACGCACTGAGTTCAAAGATAGGGACAATGCATTTACCGTGCAACACGGCAATCTAATACCTCGCACCACGTCCAAAAACCTAAATATTAATCACGCACACCAACTCCAAGAGGCCTAACTTGTGATGATGTGTTCGAATTGCACTAGTCTTCTGATATCAACAACGAAACATCTATAAACTAGTGCCCTCGAAATGCTTGTGTCAAGCATGGTAATGAATAATTCGATCCTCGAAATATCGAAAATCACAAACATTTCTCATCAGATTATTCGACAAATACCTCAAAAACTCTTTACCAAACAAATCTTACTAACTCAAAAAGAAATAGTTCGTGACAGAGACGAACATTAACATGATTTTGTCAATGAACGTTCAGTTCCCTCAAGTGTGCTCGATCGAACGAGTTGTTTCATTTCGAAAGTTTGAGTCTATACATCTTTTAATGTCATGACTTCTTCTCGTGACATGTGTAATGGTTGCTTTAAATATTCAAAACTTCTCTCACTTAGTATGCTTAAATACATATTTAATGAAAATACAGGGCATGAACCGAGTCAATCATGAGTCAACACTGGCAATGATTTCATTCCTTCAGGTGGCTCGAAAGTCCAGAGGGATGCATCTGCATACCGGACACCCCACGTAGTTTAATCTAAAATAGGTGATTTCCTGTTGGTCCTTGAGCAGTAATTTAATCGTCGGGTAGAAGAAACACTCGACGCTCTCGGTTTCCATGCTAATCTTCTTTCTCAAGGCAAAGCTTGTTACCAAAAACTAGGAGGAGCACGAGCAGGGAGACCCGTATTCCAGTGTCTCTCCATTGTCTGTCCGTTCGTGCACGTGGGGGTGATAATGATGATGGCTGGCTGGCTGTGCATAGGAATGAACCAGCCTTGAGTGCTTAAAAAGCTCTTGTATCTATGGAAAACTCACCATTATCCATTGTTTGTATCATCATACCTTGATGGAAGAATGTGCTACCTATTTGATTTTTTAGAAATTTGCAAAAAAAAAAAAAAAAAAAAAGTAATTTATTGAGTCGCGGCCGCCTCTAATTTGACTAGCGCTTTTCGATGTCATATGGATTCGGCGAGCCTCGTGTGGCGACTAATAACAATCAATATGGTGATGCGGTAGACACAAGTGTGTATAGTGGTCTCTGTCCGCGTGCTGTAGTCTTAAACCAAGAATTTCAAAACCATCTTTGGGTTTATGATGCTGTTGCTAAGCCAACACTTTGTTGGTGGTTCTGTAGTCTTAAACCAAGAATTTCAAAACCATCATTGAATCTATGATGTCGTTGCTAAGCTAAAACTTTGTCGGTGGCTCCGAGACGTGCTTGAAAGTGTCCTTGTTTACACTCAGTATGTCTGCAACATATGTCTGCAACATCACTGCGTCTAGCTAAAGTTGCATAACAAGCTTTATGCAACGCCCGATATGCATTTGCATAATCTTTTGTAAGCGCCGCTCACTCAAAACTCTAGGCAACAATTTTGAAGGGTTTGCTTCTGCAGCCGTTGTCTAAAGACAAGACAACACTTCTTCAATAGTGGGCAACAAATGCTTTAGTAAGAAGCACTTTTCGTCAGTGTTGCCAAAACTTTAATGAAACACACTGACAAAACGTTGATTAGACCCTAAAATCGAGCAAAATAAACGAGGCACCTTTCTAGGAATAGAAGTCGGTTATAAACATTTTATATGAATTCTAATTCAACCATAAACCCTTTAATCCAATCATTCAAATCAATTTTGAGCCAGAAATACTAACATAGATATCCACTTGGAACATGAAGATCCAATCTAAATAATTTCACTCAGAACAACGCCATTATACTTGATCTTTAGAGTTTTCATTTTTCTATTGCACACATATTTAGATTTTTGAGATGGAACGCTATTGATTCTTATCTAGAATTTGAAAGTAAGCACTTGTTAAATAACTAAAAAAGGAAATATTACAATTCTTGATACACCATTGATTATTCTTGTGACCTACACAATTCATATCCGGAAAATCAAAACAATTTTTTTCATTAACTATACTTGACAAGTGCTTCGAGTTCCTCGACTCCAATCGAAATATGTAAAAAATTTCTGTGCTTTTCTATGTTTCGGCTGACCAAGAGCAGGAAATTTAAAAACCAAGGAAGCGGTGTGGGGCCACCACCGTCGCCTGTTGCCGTCGTGCCAATAGACCCTTTGATGGGACTTGGTGCTAGCTATTGGCCCCTCGAACCCCTCTTTAAGGTTCAAGTGCTCTCGGCAAGAACGCTCGCTCCGCATCATCGACACGGAAAGATCCGGCGGGTATAAAGCAAGGCGAGTCGCTTCGAACTCTTTCGGCGTCGCTTGTGGAGTGGCCTACGCTACTACGCTTATGCAAAGAAGAAGAAGATGATGATGATGATGAATAAAGAAACGGGAATCGTTATTTTTTTTATTATTCCAAACTTCGGCGCCGAGGAGGAAGGGTGGTTCGTTTTTTGTTAATACTTTCGGACACGACAGTTGCGACGACACCTCGCAGTTCTGCTCGCGTCACTTGTTTTCGTCCGGTAGTTTAAAAGAAGATTAAGAGAAAAAAAAAGGGAGAAAAATACGAGAATGTCCAACGGTCTGTGGGACAAAAAAAGAGGATGACGTCGAGAGGAGAGACAGAGAAAACTGGAGTGCCAAGCAGGTGTATTACAGGCCCCGGTCATAGGCGATCCTCGAGTGAAGTTCGTTTCGGTAATAATGAGATTCTGTTCTGTTCCAAGACCCGCGTCCTAATCAAGACTAACAAGGGTCTTTCGGATCAGAGTTTTACGAGCCACATGGGCTCTTTTGAGCAAGCCAGAAGTGGTTAGTGTCCGAAACGAACCCGCGAAATCTGGTCTCGTTACGTGGAAATTTTCAAGATTCATTACATGCGATCCGAAGTCCGAGGACGACGAGAGGAAAGGCGAAATAACTCTCCGTGAATTTTTATACCATTTTCGACCTTTTCGGCAGTGCCCAAAATAAAGGGTACGAAAAGCCCGCCCCCCGACTCCCACTCCCCAATTGCACAACCCAAGTACTATTGACAGAAACCAAATCCCCCCCAAACCCAAAAATGGCCGACCAGACCCGACCCGACCCGTGTGGCTCGAGCCGCTCCGCGCCGGTCCCCTGCCCTGGTTCCCTCTGGAGAGAGGGTGAAATCATTTGTTTTGACCTCTTTCAAAATGCGTAACAACCAAGAGAGAGAAATTAAGAACCGAGGAAACGACACCTACTTCTCTTGCAAGAACCGCTTCACAATCTTCACGCTCGGCCCCACCACCTGCCTCTCCCAAACTTCCCGCCGCCTGCCGCCGCCGTCGGCCGCCATCGCCAGCCGGAACGTCTCCGTCGCGTCCAGCTTCCTCAGCTCCCACCCGCACACTCTCAGCCGCTCGATCTTCTCGATCTGCCGCTTCGCCAGCTGGCGCGTGTTCTCCTTAATCTCCCACACCGCCTCCTCGTATGCGCCCTCCCGCGCCCGATCGTCGTCCCCCTGCCTCCCGTCCTCCGGCCGCCGCGCGTCCCCCCGGCCCGCCCACCGCGGCGGCGGGTGCTTCTTGAAGTAGCGGTCGAACTCGGGCACGCCTATGGCCTTCCTCAGCCCGGTCCGACCCCCCGGGTCGGTCCGGCCCGGGTCGTAGTACCGGGCGAGCTCCTCGAACATGCCCATGTCGAGCATGTCGTCCACGCGCTTCGAGAGGTACTCCTCCAGGACGGGCAGCGACACGTCGACCCACAGAAAGCAACAGTCGTACCTCAGCTCGGGGCTGGCCGGGGAGCCGAGCCCGCCGAACACGTCCACCTCCGGGTCGAACCGCTCCACCAGGAGGGCGTGGATGAAGGAATTGGAGCCGCCGGCAAGGAGGGGGAGGTTCCCGCGGGAGGCGATGCCGGAGATGGCGGCGTGGCCGAGGGAGCGGAACATCGACGGGCTCATCTCGCCGTCGTCCGGGTCGAAGGAGCCGAGGAGGTGGTGGGGGACGCCGCGGCGCTCGGCCGGGGTGATCTTGTTGGTGGTGATGTCGAGGCCCCGGTAGACTTGCATTTTGTCAGAGTTGATGACCTCGGAAGGGAAGACGGAGGCGAGGTCGATGGAGAGGCCGGACTTGCCGCACCCGGTGGCCCCCATGATGACGACCACCTTGGCCCGGCGGCGGGCGGCGGCGGCGGAGGAGGAGGAGGCCACTGGGGACCACCGGGCGGGCGGCCTGGGGTGGGCGGAGCCGCCATTGGGGTGGTGGTGGTTGTTGGGAGTGAAGAGAGGAGGGAAGGAGAAGAGGGATCTAAGATTGGGGGAGGGAGAGTGTGATGGGTTTAGGAAGAGAAGTTTCATAGAGAGAGCGTGACGATTCTTAGGTTGTACCAACAAAAGAGGGGAAAAAAGGGGCTGGGCTGTACACTTCTTCTACAGCAGAAGGTGAAGGCGGGACTCTGTGTGCGGTCGAGAGAGAGAGAGAGAGAGACGTGCGGGTACAGAGGACACTGCAGGAATGAATGACAATGCCAGAAACGCTCTGAGCGAGCGAGGGAGTGAATTCTCGCTCCCCCAGCAAACGAAAAACAAGTCTTTTAACGTACTATTGCTAGCTCCCTCCACCTCTCGATCAATTCAAGCGAGAATCGGGGCGAAACAGGGGGCTCTCTGCTCTGCCATACCGCCGCTCCGGTGAAGATCCGCGGCGCTGGGCCCGGGAGCTCTTGTTGCTGCTGCCGTTCCTGGGGGTGACTCCCTGCTGGGCGAGCCCGATCAGCACCATGGAGGGGGAGAGAGCGGGACGAGAAGGATGGAGAGAGAGAGAGAGAGGGGCAGTGTGTATGTCTGGCCTCGGTGTGCTGCATTCTCCAATGTCCGCTTCCTTAATACTCCCCACACCCCCCGCCCCGCCCCCTCCCTCCTCGATTATAATTTATTATTATTATTATTATTTTTATAGAAATTTCCAATATCCGCTTACTTATAATCCTCTGCTTCTCCCCTTTCTCGATTATAATTTATTTATTATTTTTTTAATAGAAATTTCCAATGTCCGCTTCCTTATAATCCTCTGCTTCTCTCCCTTCTCGATTATAATTTATTTATTATTTTTTTATAGAAATTTCCATGTCCGCTTCCTTATAATCCTCTCTGCTTCTCTCCCCTTCTCCTCGATTATAATTTATTATTCCCTTCTCTTCTCTTATTATTATTATTATTATTATTATTATTATTATTATTATTATTATTATTATTATTATTATTATATAGAAATTTTCCTTTTAAGCCTCTTGAACGGTTCTTAGTACAAAAGAAAAGAGAGAGGAAAAACAAAAGACAAATATGTACACACATATTAAAAGAAGAGTAATGCTAGGCTTTAAAATTGATCTATGAAATAGATTTACTAAGTGATGCGTACACGTTGAGAGTGTGTTTACTTTCTTTTCTTTTCTTTTTAAACAAGCGGATTCTATTCGTGAATCGAGAATAACCCAATATATCACTTAGTATATCGATTTCATAAACCGAAATTAACATATCCGGCGATTTTCAAGTTGGGGGACTCCTTTTCTGCGACCTCGCCAATGGTGGATGAGGCCCTAGTGGCCTTGCCCAGGACCTTTGCATATGTGCTATTCTTACCCCCAAAAACAAGAACTAAACTCTCCCAACCTGTCTTTTTTCCAACATAAACTAAAATCCAAGCCCAGTATACAAAATGAAAGAAGACCGGACTTTTTCTTCTTCTTTTTTTGTTATATAGTTTTACGGCTTTTTAGCTGTCGCACACTCAAGGAGCTACATGGTTCGAACGTCTTCTCGCAATGTGAGGCTTCAATCATGCCTGCAGTTCTTGCCCAGTTAGCCCGTCACATGGTCATTAATTGACGGCAACGAGGATATGCTCAAGAACTTCTGACCAAATGAATAAGAATGCTTGATTCAGTTCCGTTAAGTCAATATATCACGTATTATCTCGATGATGCAATTACTGCAGAGAAAAAGGGGCAAGTGTGATCACAAAGTGTGCGATGGGAGTTTCATTTTACCATCACAAGTTTAAGACGTTGTACTTCACGAGAAAGCATTCAACATCAAACAAAAGACGAGAATGAAGTTTGTCTAAAGTACGTGCCCTACACTTCACCATGCAGTGTGCCTTTCTTCTTGCGTTCTTATTGGGGTGATGGAAATTGTCATGAAGTTATTGCAACTTCCAACGACTGGCCCATTTATATAGCATCATCATACCTTAAACAAGCAGAAAGATCTTCATGCACCACTTGAGGGTTAGAAACCCAAGATGGTAGAAGTGGATTTGGTAGCAGAATTCAGATGTAAAATTTTTGATTGAAACGCATTAGGTGCGATTCATCTAGGGCTGACGAAAAAGACAAGTACTACACCACGAAAGCAAAAACGAAATCATGGATATTCTAATGAATATTTACAAGAAGACGTCCATGTCAAATCAAGTATTTTTGTTGAAAAAAATTAGTTAATATGAAGTAATCTAACAAAAGTTTTGTGGCAAAGTATATTAATAGTTTTACATAGATCACAAGTTAATTGGAATCTGCGAGCATAAATCTGATATGAAGCTTCAAACTTTATTTTTTTTATGTTCCCTTCTAGAAAATTACAACACCTCGTTGCAAGGAATTTTAAGCACCATGAAGGATTATTTGACTTTGGATAATGTTGTAAGTAGTATCATGGATAAAGAGATGCAAAGAAAAGTCTCAAGTCAAGATAATTTTTTAGCATTTGCATCTTTGTCAGCACTAGCAATGGAGAACTGTAGCATAAGTAAAAGATGAGGAAAATTTAACAAGTGTGGCAAGTCAAAATTAAAGGGAAATAGATCAGTTGTAAAAGATGAATGTTAGTTTTGTCACTAGACTAGACACCAAAGGTTTAAACGTGAAGCCTACAAAAAGAAGCAGCAAGATGAGAATCAATGAACTAATATCGTTAGCAATAAACCTTTGCTAGATAACTTGTGTTTATTTGCGGTCTATTGATTTTGATACTTCTTTCCATCGCACCTTGCAAAAAGACATATTTATTGATTATGATAGTGAAGATTTCAGGCAAGTGGTTGTGGGAAATGCTCATATGTGTCTAATCATTGGAAAAAGAACGGTGACTGTAAATTTCTTAAGTGGAGAACATCTAGTTTTGCAAGAAACCGAGCATATTACAAATTAAAGAAAAGTTTGATCTCAATTAGTAAATTTGACCAAGATGGTTTGGCAACCTTTGGATGCGGAGAGTGGAAGATAACCTCATGGAGTAAAGTGGTAGCAAAAGGAAATCATACAGGTACACTTTACCTTCTCTAGGGAGACAATATTAGTAATATCGTTGCAACTACAATGACTACAATGGTTATAGGTAATTTTTCTACTCTTTGGCATTATCGTAAAGGACATTTCGATGAAAATGGTGTAAAGTAGTTACACTTGAAGAAATTACTTCCAGGATTGCAAAAAGTTGGGTTAGATTTTTTGTGAGAGTTACATTTATGGAAAACAAAAGGCGGTTAGTTTTCAATTGAACATGCAATAAAATAAAGGCCAAAAGTTAGAGTTAGTTCACACAGATGTGTGGGAACCTACTCAAGAACTTTCTTATGGTAATAGGAAATAATTTGTCACATTTATTGATGATGCAACAAGGAAGACTTGAGCCTATGCTCTTAAAGAAAAATCAGAAGTATTCAAAATGTTCAATATGTGAAAGACAATGGTAAAACAAAAAACAAAAAAACAAAAAAAAACAAGTTATCAAACTAAATTTCTAAAGTATGATGATGGTGATGAATATACGAGTAAGGAATTTGTATAATATTTGAGCAGTGAAGGCATACACAAGTTGAAGATTGTTCCTAGAACTCCTCAAGACTATTTTAAAATGTGCGAGATGCATGAGGCTATACGCAGGTTTCCCGTTACACTTATGGGCTACTACAGTTGATGTAGCTGTCTATCTAATCAATAGGAGTCCATCTAGTGCGTTAGATGGAGAAATTTCGCAAAAGCAATAGTCAGGTAAAAATGTTAATTATTCATATCTAAAAGCTTTTGGTTGGCGAGTGAAGCTAAATTACTAGTAATCATTTTTTTTTGTCTTTTCTATTAATTTTGCTTTTAGGATAAAAGCTACACCTTTATATTATCAATAATTAGACACTAGTTGTCAATATGCTAAATAAGAAAATAGAGAGTATAGAAAAAGAGAGAAAAAATGTGATTTTTTTTTTTTTGTGAGGATTCTCAATCTCTTTATGCCTTGATCTTGAAAGAAGATTGTAGTTATATTCCAACTTTCTTCGAAGTCTAGTGGAATCATAGAGTACCTCTGCGCAAAGACCTAGCCTAGGTTTGAGTGAACTTCAATAACAAGTTTTCTGGCGTGCTCTTATGATTCTATTCTTTTATTATTATATTCTGTTTGGTGAATTGTTTGCTTGCGGTATTTTTCGGGAATTAGTGCCCAATTCCTAACATTTTTTACCATCATTAATTTGTAATGGTTTGTGTTTGCCATTAATCTATAACGATTTTGTAACATTTTACAATTGCTTTGTGATGGCCATGTAACGGCTTTGTAATGTGTGATTTATTTCTTGACAAACCCTCCATTATTTTATAACAGTCATGATTTTAAGGCTCTCACTATTTTCACCCCCTTACTAGCTTCTAACACATCCTTTATGTTGAATTGACTATATTATTCCTCACATATCTCACTTTTAGCTTGAAATTATTTTGTTTTTTTTTTCTTTCCTTTTTTTTTTGTTTGATTTTACTAGAATTAAACAACCCATACTCCTCTCAAACAACATTTATTAAGGCTAATATGTGACCTACTCTTGATTTAACATCATTGCTTTCTTTATTTTCTTCTTTTCTTCGAAGTCTAGTGGATCCGCAAAGTGTCTTTGCGAGAAGACATAGCTTAAGTTTGGGTGAACTTTTATAACAAATTCTCTAGCGTGCTATTCTAATTCTGTTTTTTTTATTATTATATTTTTCTTGATGGATTGTTTGCTTGTGGAATTTTTCTGGAATTGGCATACGATTCTTAGCATTTTCTGCCATCATTAATTTGTAATGGTTTTTGTTTGCCATTAATTTTATAACGGTTTTGTAACATTTTACAATTGCTTTGTGATGGACATGTAACGACTTTGTAAAGTGTACTTTATTTCTTCACAAACCTTCCATTATTTTATAGCAATCATCATTTCAAGGTTCTCGCTATTTCCACCTCCTTACTCGTTTTTGACACATCCTTTATATTGAATGACTATATTATCCATCGCATGTCTCACTATTTAGCTTAAAATTATTTCTTGTCTTTTTTTTCTTTCTTTTTCTTTTGTTTGATTTTACTAGAATCGAAACAACCCATACTCCTCTCAAACAACATTTATTAAGGTAAATTATGGGACCTACTCTTGATTTAACATTATTGTTTTCTTTCTTTTCTTCTTTTTTGGTTTTTTTTTCCTTTTCTTTCTCCATTTGAAACAAAATTTGTGTACCTCTTTTCAAAAAATAAAAATAAAAATGGTGGATAGCTAGCTAATTTTTCAAACAAAAAAAAGCTAATTATTGTGCTAATGAGTTGTATATTTCTTTTTTTTTACTAGGATTTAGTATGCATTTCATTTAATTATAGTTTTAGTATATGCCATTATGTTGTAATTTGTTAATTATAACTACCCAATTTTCATTTTATTTAGTGAAGCTAATAGTCAAAATTTTAATTATTTATTATGATGCATTAAATATTTTGAGTGATCTTGATCCGTCTTCTATTTATAGCAACATACTTCAAAAGGGCAGTTAATAAAACAAGATCCGGTCTTTCTTCTTTGACATTCAATAGAAATATTGTGTCAATCACGATAATTACATCCCCAATCGCAACCAAAAAGAACATATTTGTCTCTCTTTGACCTTTTTATAGAGACAATATAATCTTAAGTAAGAAGATGTGTTTGCACACTGCTCAAAGAATCCTCTCGTGTTACAAAATTAGGTAGTAAAGTTTCAAATGGACTTGTTGAAAATGAGTAAATTGTGTATAATGCAAACATCAACCATAATATCGAAGTCGAAAAATTTATGAGCATGAGGATAATGTAGGGAAATAAAGTATACAATTTGTAGATGGAACTAACATTTTTTTAATCTGGTATATGATCAATGCTTGCTCATATTACAACCATGGAGAATAAGTTCAAAAGAAGACAAACATGAAGGAAATGTTAAACGTAATGGGTGTGAAAGAAGCAATTAGGGTGAAAAAAAAAGTTGTTTGAAAGGGATGTGAATAGTTTTCTCTTTTAGTGAAATTGAAACAAAAGAAAAAGAAGAAGAAAAAAGGCAAAATATAATCTTGAGTCAAGAGCAGGACTTGCAAGGTTAATATAGTCAATTCAACATGAAAATGGATGTCAAAAGCTGAAAAAGGGATAGAAATAGTGCGAGCCCATTTTAATTATCAATTGATTATGGAAATGGCTCTCTTTCTTTTACCTACAAATTGTTACTCCAAATGTATTTGGAAAGTAATATCGATTTACTAAAACGAAAATATTATTGTTTCTCGATATCTTTCTCTCTCATTCTTTTACCTGCAAATTGTTACTCTAAGTACTTGGAAAGTGATATCAATATATTGAAGCGAAATTATTCTTGTTTCTCATTGCATATCTTTTTTCTTTCTTTCTTTTACCTTTTAATTGGTACTTTTAACATATTTGAAAAGTGATATTGATATATTAAAACGAAAATATTCTTATTTCTCGTTACATATCTTTATTTTCTTTCTTTACTGAGTTATACACAAAACGTTGTTTCTATTTCTTTTAGCATTTGATGTGTAGTATAAAAGAATGTCTATTGTATCTTAAGAGGATAATCGCTAGAGTCTTACGCATAGAGTTTTGTACTCCACGAGATGGAATCCTTAAGGATAGTGTTGTACGCATAAGATAATTAATATTAATTTTCTCATCTTTCTCAACAAATTTCTAATAATTCTTATTTTCCATATTATCTTATATTTTTCCAATAGTCGAATCATCCATTTTAATATCGATGTTATCACTTTTTCATTGGAATGTATTTGCATCACATATTTTTCTTGTACTTCATATTTTCGTTCGCCACTTTCATTGATTTGGTACTCATTTTTCCATGGTTATGTCTTCTGAATGCGCCACTAAACGCGAGGTGGAAAAAGAGATGGCAAACATAATAATTATATTCAGGAATGAGCAAATTCGGATTCATTTAGCATATCAGCTTATACATATCATATGCATAAAATCGAAAATCACCTCAGATTCATCTCCCATTTTCAACGGGACCGAAAGTAGAGCTCTATCCAGCATATTTTGCTTTAGCTTTAGAAATAAAACAAAAGAAATAGCTTTATGTATAATCTCTCACCAAAATACTCTTAGTCAAATATTGTACATGATACAAGAGTTAAGATTCTATTATAGCTCCTATGTCCCCCCTCTTAATCAATTCCTAATTATATCGCAGTACGTCTCCGAACACATATTAAGCTTGGAATTAGTGGCCACTCGCCGTCACTTTATTGCTTGATTAGACAGCTTAATCATACGCAGGAAAAGAACATTTGAGATTGTCCGCTTGTTAACACTGAGTTTTATGTGGGAGGGTTTTATTTAATCTCGAAAGATTGCAACTTGAATCTGGTCATTAATCGAAAATTTAGTTGGCGGAAGATGCGTCAAGCCCGCCGTTCCTGCCTTTATTTTATATGGACCTTAATTTAAGTGATCAAGAAGGTATTAAAGAGAGAATCACGGTTGCGCCACCTTGCTGAAAATGTGCAAGTTGCTGTACTCTTCCTCAGGCCATCCTCCACAGATTGGACATTTATAAGTAGTCACATCTAGCGACTTCGGTCTATCTTAATGGGGATGATTAGGCCTTTTTTATTAAGCCCTAATTAATTAGAAGATTAAACGATCTTTTCTTCTTCTTTTATTAGGGGGAAAAGACATGAGTGGATGCGATGTGTTGTCCCTCTGTACTTGGGGTGCGTTCAGCGCTTTGAGGTGCACGGGGGTGTGGTTATTTAGAAGGGACTTTATGCTTTTTGCCTAAATTTAACCAGATTTTGCGTGGTCATTTACACGACCCATTTCGTTGTGATCAATAAGGTGATTACTGTTCACAAAATCGACAAGTATACGAATCAACAACGATAAATGAAACACGTGCTAATATGAAAAGTATGTGTAACTTGCTCTTGTTACTTCTCTTGTTCGACTAATTAATGATAATTCTCCAGAATTTATCTTTCCATATATTTTACACGAGGGGGTTGCTGTGGAGGTGGTGCAAAAGGAATGTCAAGGCGTCAAAAGTATGCAGTCCTAGTGCGACGAAAGGCGCGAAGACTAAGTAATATAAGAATAAGGTGAGAGCCCACCACCGGGTTTACCTGCTTTTAGTGCTTTGAAAAATGGTGTTTTAGAGACGAGAACGTCCTCGCTCGATCCCCACTTCTCATCATGCCGATTCCCTCTTTCTCTTTAGGAAAAGGGCAGAATGAGCGTTTTCACATCAATAACGTCGGTATTGGAGCTCTGAAGCCATCGTGGGAAATACTCAATTTGAGCCACAGCTATCGTTTACTTTCGAAGCGAGCCCATCGTCACCTCAATACCTAATGCGAGCAAGAGTAAAGTGGAAGCGATCCTTATGCCCGGCATTCGAGTCGAATAACACCACCGGTCACTGGATTCGGAGTTTCGATCAAGGGAGCTAGTAACGTAGCATGCAAGCAAAGTCTCTTTGACCATTAGGAGCCATCAATTCCCACGATGAATCTGGCCAAAAGCCCATTAGTTCCCGTTCTAAATCAGCTTTCGAAAGATAGTGTTGATCCTATACGTTCCCATTATCATGAAAAACGATTATCAGTGGCTACCGACTAAGCTATGCGGCCTAATGGCGAAGGTTCGGAAGGGATGGAGTTTGGGATATGGGTTGTTTATAAAACCTGTAGACCTAAGAAGCTAGGATGCTTTTTAACTAATCATCACTTGGTTTCGCTCTCCAGCTTCCACAACCCAACACGTACCCAGTTTGTAAATGCCTATAGAGAAAAAAAGAAAAATCTAATTCCATCAATTTCATCAATTTTGATTTTTTTGATCTGTTGGTTTCACAGAAAATGAATGGTTTAAAATTCATTTTACAAAAAATTGATCGCGTGTATCACTAAAAAAAAGATGAACAAAATATATCTTCATCGTTCATGAAAATATTTAAACATATATTATTGTGGAAAATGAAAACATATTTCATTGACTAATCATTTTTAAGAAAATATTTTTCAAATTATCTATTTTTCATGAAATAAACAGAGCCTAAGTTTATCATTATGTCCAATATCAACACTCAAAAATGTGATTTTCAATCAATTTACGTCATAATTTTTAATACTCTACCAATTTCATTCAAAGAAATGAAGGTCGAGCACCCTGATTTCAGCAGGTTCTAACTTTTGATTTGTGAAGAGTTATGAAGCTCATAGGTATAGGTATACTCCGAAATGTTCATCCACATTCCAACATGGTGGTTCCGAGTTGAAGAGGCAGAAAGCCTTTTTGTGTGTGAGTGGGGGGGGTGGTGAAGAGGCAGAAAGCCTGTTTAAATTCTAAAAATCTCACTCTTTTTCGCATTGTTTCAAGCCAATTTTCAAAATTCGACTCCCCAGCCACACATGCTCATAGCCCATTTTTCATGTTAAATTGCTAAATTTACGGCTTCATTATACTTAAGGTATAAATGACTTGTATTTCTAATGTTTAGGCTTTTTTTTTTTAATATAGTCATTGAATACATTTTTTGGCGCATCCGAGCCTTTTGAACTCCTCAATCCCAAGCCTGAGACGACTTGAGCCCAAACCTAATGGTGAGATAGGCTCGAAAATCCGGATCTTGATTGAAAATCCAACTGGATTCATCTAGGCCGATTCAAGATCCTCGGTCTTTTTTAATATCCCTAATTAAAATTTAGAAGTTAGAACTAGCAAGGATATTATCTACCTGCACATAGGTGAAGGTCCCTAGCATGTATGGATTCCCTTTCTGATGTCTTGACAAATCTCAACGGTTGATAAAAATAGAACTCAAAAAATTAATGGGTGAGATTTATTGAGATACCAAGAAGATCCACGTCCTTCGCGCATACAGCCAATCAGAATAAAATAGTTTGAATCTAGATCTCCCCAAGAAAAATAAAGATTTGCTCGAAAAAGGTTGAGCCAAAGAACCATCCAATGATGCAAGTGGGAATGAGAACCAACTAAACAACAAGAAGGTTTGACATCTGCAAAAGCTACAAATCGGGGGAATGGATGTGCCCGTGAATTTGCAAGGCCAGGGCAAGGCACCGGGACGTGACCATGTTAGCCTGAAGAGAAACCAGTATTTCCACGTAGCTTTGTGCTTTGACTGCTCTCTATAAGACCCGACCAACCTTCCAATGGCCGATGGATTGTCGCCAACATCGCAGGTATTTTGTTGGACTCATAAACATAATAAGATTTTTGATTTTCGCATTGTCGATCGATTGGTCTGAAATTATTGAGAAGAAAAGAAAAGTAAAAAGAAATGGGAATCGCTACGACTGATTAGGTGACTACAAGAAAATGCTCCGAGGGAATGGGGCATAATCCAAAGTGTCGATTATGTTTTGCGAGATGATGTGAAAGCTCGGAACCAAATTGAATCCCCTTTCTTTTTCGTTTGGGTATTTGAGATGAATCTTTATGAGTATCATACACAGTAATTGTTCTTTCGTTTATGTTACGATTTTATCACGTCATTTTTATTCATTTAATATATGTTTCTCCTTGTAGAATTTATGACGATTGATGACGATTTTCATTCTATTAAGGGCCTAAAGTAGAACCGTTTTCTAAAAAAAGAACCCAAAATGGACATTGTCTCAAAAAAGGACCTAAAGTGATCAACTTAGTTTCCAATAAGGGCCTCAACTTAAAAGCCAGCCAAATCTTATTTGCATCTAAGGGTATTTTTGTCTAAAGATTTTTTTTTCCTTCTTTTTTTAATTTATTTTCTCCTTCTCTTTCTTTTCTTCATCATCATTGTGCCTTCACCTTTTTCACTCTTCAGATCGCGTTCTCCAAAGTCCATATCTATATTCCAAGCCGAATTAGCCATCAACGCCCTCAACCTCATTTGTCATTGCCCTCAATAGCAATTCCAGTACCTTTGTTGAAAGATGGAGGTCAATCCAAGCCCTAGATCGAGCACGAGTGGACCAAGATGTGACGCTCAGCTCGATTCGATCCCCATATCTTGTGGTTGTGGTCAAGCCCGGAGCATGATGAGGTGTAAGCCATTAGCTTGCTGCCCTCGTTGTCATCGATGCTTGAATTCAAATCGGTGCTCACGCAGGCTATGATCGATCTTAGCAAGGAGAAGCCAGATTGAAGTGCCTAAGCCAAATTTATTAGAGGTTTTTGAGGAATTTCTGTGATACTCATGTGCATTGATTTGTTTAGTGAAATATGTGGTTTTGGGAATTTTTGAGCGATTTTGCACTTTTTTCATCTTGTTATTCTCTCTCAAATTTGTGTAGATAATATTTTAGAGTTAGAGAGGCAAATTTGTTTGAACATGTGTAGACCAGAGTCATTCATTTTTTTAGATTGAGTGATGTCTGATTTGAATCGCCACCAAAGGCGAGTATCTTCAATCACGAGTTAGAATTATTCAGCAGCTTTTGAAAATAACCAACATGCACGACACAATTGGACCCTCTCAAGAAGCCACATATTCCACCTCAATGCAAGTTGCGTCTATGAATGTTATGAATAATCCAACCCGGACCCAACAAAACATTCCCAAGAAGCTACAAGCGAAAGTTATCATGGCATAGGCAATTTCATTGGCGGGGAGAGCATGAAATTGTTACTTTAATTGCCATAATAAGTTTTTACAAGCAAATTGAATAAAAACAAAACCCACTGATGGATATTTCTTGATTCTCAAGTTCATTATCGTCATCGGAGAAGGTGAGTGGTGGTGAATAACTTAAAAACCGGCTTATGCCGAAATCGATGAGTTCTTGGGTGAGGATGCAAAATTGCATAATGTAGAGAGCATGCGCTTTGAAGTTTGTTGATGGGGAGGCCGTAGAACTAAAGCACGCAATTTGCAGTTTTGCAAAACTGCATAACTTCTCGATATCTCTTTGTTTTCTTCTTTTCCTAAATTGTTCAAATTGTTTTGCACTTGTGCAAGCTCGTGCGTGAGGAGTCTGATGCATTTGTCAAGAAGGAGGTGAGCAAGATGAAAAAAGAAAGAAAAGAAAAAGAAAAAGAAAATCTTTAGACGAAAATACCCCTAGCTGCAAATAAGATTTGGCTGGCTTTCAAGTTGAAACCCTTATTTGAGACTAAATTGGTCACTTCGGACCCTTATTTGATACAATGTCCACTTTATGCCCTTTTTTGAGAAAACGGTTCCACTTCAGGCCTTTAATTGAAAATTTCCCTTCTATTAATTTGAGAATTCAAATGAAAACCACGTTAAAAGGGTTTTTAGATACAATAAAGGAGGCCGAAGAAATGAACTCATTAAGGAATATGTTCATATCATAAATCCATAATCGTCAAACATTCTTTGGGTTTACTCGTTTGAATATTTCAATTTGATTAAGGGATGGGATAGAATCTCATATACTTTAGCTCAAAATTTTTAGTGAAACATTATCTTTGAAATGTCAACCGTGTATATTAATAGGAAAATATAATTGACTTGCTATTATGCAGTAATTCCCTTCATTTTCTTCACATTATTAGATTGATTTGTCAAGTTTTGCTAATAAATATGACGGGCAAAACTATAATTAGGAAAAATGATAGTTTTTTTTTAAGGAATGAGATAATGGCTTTGCAAACGTATATGATGTGTTCAGCTAAATAGATGTTTTCACGTGACAATTACATCATGTGACAGTGACATATTAGTGTGGCTTGCTAATAAAAAATAATTATTTTCCAAGAATTTTAAACACCAAGTATGATGTGATGTGTTGCTAGCCAGCATGTGATTAGCTAGTCACATTATGTTAGCTATGTGATCTACTCATAAAACACTTTTTTGTTCAGCTACCATATGATGCATTGAAAAAAATGCTGGGCAAATAAGATTGTTTTTTGAAATTTGTTGACAAATAAGTGATACGATTACTTATAAATAATGCTTGATGATGTCTGATTCGCCTGCAAATAGATTTGGTATTTATAAATCTCTTTATTAAAATATAGTTCCCATAGGAAAAGCATTATTGAAGACTAATTGCTCAATTCAACCGAAAACCATACACATATAAATCATCCAAAATCCTTACTCTCGGAAAGATGTGGTTCGAATTGGATACCGCTTGATCCCTTAATTGAGTGAGAGAGAGAGAGAGAGAGAGAGAGAGAGAGACATTATTGAGATAGAAATCTGGAGATTTACATAAGTACGTTCAAATTAAAGCTTTTCTTATATTATCTGGAGGCACGAGCGTGGAAATCCAGTAACATCCACCCAATAGATCAGTCAAGTCTAAGAATTTTAGTTTGCGCAGGCAGCCTTAAACCCAAAGTACTTTATATAAAGTTGTAGCTATCGAACGGATGACTTTTCAATTCACAAATAAAAAATTCATCAAGTCGCAGCTGGATGTGCCGACCCCGGATCATTATTAAGACTTTTGAATGAAGGGCTTCTAAGATATCCTCGTTAGTCCAAAGCAGATCTTGTACATCATTGCTGCTTGCATTATTTTTCTATAAATCGTACACAAACTCCATCATCTGAACTCACCCTTTGGGAAGAAAGAGGGACTTTGGGCGACATTGACATAAATATGACATGCGTGACTAGTGACTGGATATCGGTCAATCAAGGGGCCGATTTCTCGAGTGACATGGCTGCTCACCGACCTTCAATCATCACTTAATTAATTATTCTCCACGAATCTTGAATTTCAACTGATGTGGCCTCCCGCCGCTATCATCCTGTTGAGCTCCCCAACCGTCGGTACATAAATTTCATCAATCGAATCGTTAATGATGGCAGAAGCTTTCGGGATGTTGGGTTCCACTTGGACGCATCTCGGTAGTGAACCAGCAGCCATCGATCGGTTTATGCATTTACACGCACGCTCGCATGCCCACATGAATCGGAGAGATTGGAGGAGCATGTAGTTATGCGGGGAAGTGGAGAGAAGTGCTGAATTTTTCTAACTTGGGTTTTTGCTAACGTCGTCCGCTCTGAAAGAATTAGGGTTTGAAAAATGGGGAAAGTTGGGAGAAATGTCATGGAAAAGTTTGGAGATGACATCGCCCCAGTTCTGTATTCCAAGCCAAATCAGCCAAATAGATCTGAAATAATAAAGGTTATGCCGACAAATAGATATCTCTTTCATTGTGATTAATTTTGTGTATAGTATAATGTTTGATTCCAGAAACTACCTTACTACTGACCTCTAAAATATTATTCATTGCAAGTTAATTAAGCTACTAGCATGGTTGCATGTACTATTGAAATTAACATATTATGCGATCTTAATGTTGTAATAGCTAATCATCATAGTTATCTCCCAAGAAGATCAAGGAAAGAGTTATTTATTTTGGTCCACTTTGGAGCTAAGACGTTCTTTCTTTGTAGATGCTATATATGCACTCTTTCTCTAAGTGAATGCTATTTCCCTCACGAAAGTCCGGACATGATAGACTGAAATTATTTTTAGGAAGGACTTGTTTATCTACTTATTATAAAACATAACTCTTTTTTTTTTTTGCAACTTAAAGACACTTAAAGGATTGTATCATCTCATTTGCACACCCATTTACATAAATTTTCTCTAAAATTTTACTGTGTCAAGTGTTAACGTGTTTGCTTTATGAATCACCATTCTCACCTCCCATCCAATTATCTTATCCCTCCAACATTTTCGTTCCACACATGTATTTCAATTATAGAAAAGAGGAGAGAAGAAAGGAAGGAGAAAAGGCATCGTGCCTTGACTAGGCAAAATAATGGGGAGAAACTCTCGCGAATGGAATTACCGATCGGAGAAGAAGCCTCGTCAGCTGAGGATAAAGGGCAGGGAATTTTTCAATGACATTGACAATCACCATCCCGGCGAATAGATCTGAAAAGATCGTGACAGGGACTATGACCATTTTGGCAACTTTAACGTTGAATCTGCCGAATTCTCGGACCACTCAAATGATTGTCCCTGTGATAATATTCCGAATGCCATTTTGACAAAAATCCATGTGAGAGCGGGGTCTCTAGATTTGATCGTATGTGGGGCTTACAGTCTGAAAAAGAACTTATCAATGCGTCAATTCAAGCACGCCGTATCAGTAAACGCATGCTTCTCTGCGAAAAAATAAAAGAAAAACACGTGCACGTTTTCCTATCCGGGATAGCCCTCGGGTTTGAAAGCAGTAAATATGGACTGATGCCATTACAATCCCATGATCTCGTTCCTCAATTTTTCCACCGGTATATTGGGTTTTGCTGAAATATTTTACGTTGAAATAGTACATTATCATAAATAAAATAAAATAAAAGCGTCTATTCATTAAGAGAATACATAATTCTGAAGTATTATTATATGTATCGTGAGGCAAATAATAATCGTGGGACAAATAATACCTTAAAGACGCATCAGCATCAATGATCTACTACTACTTCTCTATCTTCTTCACTAAACAAATTTCCCCAACAATCTTAAAGTATTATTATATGTATCAAGTGCTCGCGATTTTGACAGATAAGTATCAATGAGAGTTTTGTTTCTATTTATATGCTTAAGTCATTTTCTTTATGGCAAACTAGATTATCTCATGTTGGCTATAGTACTTTAAAATTTATGAATGAAAGTGGTGTGATAATCTTGACAAGAAAATGATAATGAAAGGAAGTGCCAATGAATGATTTCCAATACTATATCAGATTGTCTATATTAAATGTTTCAATCTTACACAAATACCTGTGACGTTTGAAATGCCTTAGAGACCAAATTACAATACTAACAAACAAGGTATGGATAGAATTAGTGCTTTGAAATATTTTGAATTTGCCATGATTAATGGAAAATCTGTCTCAAAGCAAGTGGATGAACTTTAAATATATATTGCCAAACACAAAAACCTTATGATTGAAGTTTATGGGCCTCTTCAAGTTTGTAATTATTTCAAAATTGCCTTAAACTTTGAATGATTATCGAAATAAACTTCTTCACACGTTTGAGAACCTGGTTGTGGAAAATGTGATAAAATGCATTCGAATTGAGGAAGGTTATTCTAATTATGAGGCAAATTATGAGAAAGAAGTTGTAAAAAAAAGGAGCATTTTGTTGAGAACGACAACATGAGTAAAGAAAAAAAAACAGTGAAACAATGTCATGAGATTTGATTCGGTGGTTTTATCATATGGATAAAACATAATAATAATACTGATAAGTGCATTTACTCAAAACTTACAACATAGTAAGAAGGTTATAATTTGCTTATATGTAAATGATATGCTAATTATTGGTACAAATATGCTTGGCATAAATGAAACTAAAAGGTATCTATCTTCTTAGTTTAAAATGAAAGATTTGGGAGAAGTGAATACATTTTAGGTATCAAAGTGACTAAACATAATGAGGGTTATACTTTAAGTCAAGGCCCCTATGAGGAGAAAATCATTAAAAAATATTGGTATTTGGGAATTAAAGAGTCAAATGTAACATGTGATATATTAATTAAGTTAATGGAAAATAATGGGCAACCTTTAACACAATTAGAATATGCTAGTGCAATTGAAAGTCTGATGTATGTCAAGCATTGCACTAGACTAGATATAGCTTTTATTATGTGTAAATTGTCCAAATTTATTAGTGATCATAATACTGTGCTTTAAAAAGTTGTAGTAGAATTCTTGATTACTTAAAGAAAACAATGTATTATGATCTATTTTATGAAAGACTACTAGTAGTACTAGAACGATATTCAAATGTTGGTTGGATAATTAGCACGAGTGATAGTAAGTCAATATTTGGATTGGTTTTCAAGCTTGCAAAGGGTGCACTCTCTTATGCATCAAAGAAGCAAACATGTATAACTCATTCAACGATAGAATCCGAATTTGCGGCTAGTAAAGAGGTTGAATGGCTGCAAAATTTGTTATTGAATAGAGAGTTGTGGCCACAACCAATGACAACCATATCTTTTCATTGTGATTGTGAGGCAACTATGTCTAGAGCATACAATAAAATATACAATGGCAAATCTAGACATATTAATTTGCAACATGAGTATGCTCAATAATTAATTACTGATAGAGTTATTTCAGTAATTTATATTCAGACTGATGATAACTTGACGGATCCATTCACTAAGGGACGCTCGAGAGGTTTAATAAATAATGCTACCAAGGGAATGGGTCTTAGACCAATTGGTAACAGTTAAGCATAGTGGAAACCCAACTTTATAATTTCCAATGAAATTATTAAAGTCAAATAAGTAACAACAAGCTATTGTAACTCGACAGTGATTGAGTATCAAGGCACAAGGCTAGTACTCATAAAAAGTTAAAAGGATGAGTGTAAGACAACACTTTTAATGAAGTTTAAGGTATTAGTGAAGAAATGCTAAGATAACAAATATAGGAACTTCACCTATATGAACATAAGAAGTGGTGCCGCTTCTAACAAAAGTTGGATGAACTTTTGTAAATGTTTACGAATTCACGAGGAGCACAAGGCCATAAAAAGTGCCAAAGCATAGGAAATTTTTAACAGAATGTGTATAAATTTATACATTTGATAATTTGATTAATAAGTGAAATCATGATTTAGAGTTTTATCTACCACTGATTTTGTTGATGGAATTTTTTACATTAATTGAAGGTTCAAATCTTAATAGATGCCTTCTTGTATAGTGTAGATAACAAATTAAGTGAGGGATTGTTGAGATAGTTTATTATCATAAAAGATGTGTCTATTAGTTAAGAGAAGACAAGGCTCTTGATCAAAGAAGACATGACTCTTGGTTATGGAAAAGATGTGATTATTCATCATAAAAAAAGATTATCGGTAGTTATTATTGACATAAAGAGTGGTGAAGGTTGGGGATAAACTACCTATTTCCAAAAGAGGTGTTGATTGGTTATCTATTAGTAGATATCAATGTGATAATAATCACAAATGTTCATAAATGCTTCATCATTAGAACTCTCTCTTCTTCTCTTTTCATACACACAACTTTAACACATTCAAGGGGAAGTTCCCAAAAAAAAAAAAAATTGAGTAATTGTTGAACTTTTTCCTCTATGGCTTTGATATATAGCTGTTGGGGCAAATAATATCTTATGGACCGTAATCTTCATCACGCATCAAAGTATCAAGAATCTAGTACTACTTCTCAATCTTCTTCACTAAATAAATTTCCCCAACACTTTGGGTTATATAGGTCTCTCAATCTTGAATGAACACTCGATTGATATACAATTCTCTTCCCCGCCTTCTACATATAAAAAATATAAGTATAATTTAGTCTCTCAATCTAATAGATAGAAAGATGTTTTTTTTTTTTTTTCAATTTTTTCCCCTTTTATAAGAATGTTATATTAGCTTACCAAGAATGGATGGTACAAATTGAACAAATTTACTGACCTTGGAAAGTGCCAATTTGGACAAATTGAACAAATTTAAGTTGATTCGTGAAGGTCAAAGTTCCATGTCTTAGCGAAACGAAAACCCTAGTTTGATCGCTTGCTCTCGTCGGCTCATGGCTAGTCTTCTACATGAGTAGAGGCTGCGTCTCTAGCTTTCCTCTTTAGTTTCCATACTGTCCAGCTAACTGGGCACCAACTGAGCACAACATTCAAGCAAGTATCCTCCAAATTATTTAGAAAGACAACTTCAGTTATTTTTTCATTCAAAATAGATAGAGCTAGCAAAAATACTCAATTGCACTTTATGGGCAAATTTTAGATCTCAACTGCACTTTTACTAAAAAAATTTAGGAACTCCGTTGCACCTACTTACAAAGAAAATATTGAGATGTTGTACATTTTAATAATCCTCTATGAAGAAAATCGTAGAATGTCTTTCCAAAACCAAACAGCATATCCTCCAATGACCGCTCGCTTTTTGCGCCTCCATGGAAAGCTACAGAGAATATACCTTCTGATAACTCGAATTATATTGCTTGCTTGTATCGTTCATCACACAATACAAATATTTGTATAAGATATTGCTTAACAAAAAAGGAAAAGAAAATATCTACCCTATACTTCTAACTAATTATAAAGGACATACCAAATATTATGCTAACTAAAAACAAAAAGTAAATCTTAATTAATGCCAAATATAAGAAAAACAGAATGTAAATGTTCAGCAAATCTTCCGTAATGATATACCCTTTGAATCTTGTGGAGGAATATATTTTAACATGAACATGAAATAAACATCGCAGGACGAGATTCAGCTAAACAAATAAACATAAGCCGTGCGTCTGTGTCATTGGATGAAAACATGGTTTCAAGTAAGAGAATAATATAATCTCAGTTTTTAGGTTAATTTTGTTGTATTATAAGTTGAACTCGAAGGATTTATTTATCAATTGCGAGTCACGCAAAACCCCACCTGCCAATCATCCGTCCCTGGCAGAACTTGATCCGTTGGCTCATTTGTGTTCCAAGCGACTGGTTCATGGAGATCGACGGGTTGCTGTCATCTGGTCATGCAAAAATTGATAACATTATACAATGCGAGTGTATAAAGAAATCGATGGGCATTTGCTGATTAGTTTGTACGAAGTTTGTTTAACTCCAATGATGTTGACGGAGTTCAGTCAATCGGATAACGTTAATGATTCAGGCCCCAAAATACGTAGGTAAGCCCGTGCGACGGTCCCCAATCTCCATCGCTAACTCGTCCGAAGAGTAAATAAATTAATATCACCATGACCAAACAACGTCGATAAACCCTCGGATTTATATACTTCCCCGAAAGAAAACAAAGCAGAAATCATAGCAAATGAAAAAAGGGCGTCGATCGCTGTCGGTTGACATGTGATTCGTTTATCTTATGAACGTTGACATATGCAGACGAAGCTTTTATTTAATCGTGGAAGTAAGATCTTGCGATTGGGTTTCATGAGTTGCTTGAAATAAATTAGGCTCTTCCGACTACTAAAGGCGAAACTCATTTGATATTTCTATCTTAAAGAGGATAATGTTGTTTTTTAAATGGAGAGGAACCATTGATGACGGTTCGTTTCCCCAGTCATGAAAAACAAAAGCATCTTTTAATTGTCAATTTTTGCAGCAAAAAGAGGCTTTGGAATTTTCTAGTAGAAGGGGGTTGCGCAATATCAAGTACTTAGAAACCACCTTGTACCAACAAATGTGCGGCTAACTTGCCGAGAAGAGAGTCAAAATGTATATAGGCATATATACATGTTGTAAATTCGAGTTCTTTAGCGAACTTGTGAGCGACAAAACATGTCGATGAACTCAAACTCTAGGTTCCTTTTCATGACTCATCGCTTGGAAGATATTAAACTTTCGCTGTGCATGCGGTCCAACCATAACGAGCTTCGTCCGTCTCGTTGATTGCATCTAATTAGCAAAAAATTGTGTCTTTTGCCTTGGCTTCCCTCTGTCGCCTTCCTTTCCTCGTCACCTCAAACCCGGTTACGTTCGATGCATTGCGGAGGGCCAAGCTAGAATATAACATGCTAACCTATTCTTTAAGATCAAGTCAATATTTAATGCTACCCACGAAATGCGATCTAGTCATAATCATATCATACTCTAACATTTGGCAACTTTACAAAGCAGTTTATGCAGATGTAGCGCCATCAACTGCTTCCTACTATAGTTGAATAATATCCATGCATGCATCGTTGGTGAGATTTAGAGGTGTATGAGGAACAACAACTATGTGCGAACTACTGAGTTTGTAATGCTTACTTCAAGCCGAAACAAGGGAATAGTTCTAAGCAATTCATCAGAAGGTAATTGGACTCGTTCTTGGCCTTTAGCTCTCGTCTTTATACAACCATCAGCACTTTGCAGTCTTTGATATAGCTTGCGCTTCATCGCTACGAAATTACAAAGTTGACAATGAGTTGCTTACGGTAAGCGGGATTAGAATAAACGATCGACTCGTGACGTGCATTGCCCGAAATGAGAAAAGAGAAATACATGCTCGTGAGACAATGAATCATGTTTATGAGCAGTAGCGACGCAATATTGATGGATTGATGGAGTAGCAGAAGTAGGAGCACTATATTTGCGGCGGAATTCTATGGTTCCGAGCTAAAAAATACGGTTCTTTTTGTTAATACTTGTACATTTAAAGTATTGGTCTGTTTCAAAAAAACAGTGGGAAAAGAAAAAATATATATAATTTTCAAATTACAAATCTCTATAATAATTTACCAACTTTAATAGCATAATTTACCAACTTTCCAAATTTTACTAACTCTTATCTGAAACTACCGAGTTAATTATTTGATTTATCAGTTTTTATCATATTAAAATATCAACTAGCTTTGGGTTTTCAATTTTCATTTGATTACTTAACAACATTTAATTTTCATTTTATTTACCTTGGTTAGCAATCCCTTACATATACTAATTTTTTTTAGAGATTATCAACTTAAAGTAATGTGATTCACCAATGTTCCTCATATTAGATTATCACAAAATATTGGGTTATCAACTCTTGTTTGAGTTACTCAACTGTATTTATTTGATTTTTTTATTAAATGGCCAACTTTTCTTATCGCTTACAAACTTTTATTTTTATTTTAAAAATGCATTGAATGTACCAAATTTAGAAATTACCAACCTTAATTAGAATAATTTACCAACTTTGTTACAATTAAGTCATCAACTAGTTTTGGTTATCAACTCTCATTTGAATTACTTAACAAATTTAGTTTTATTTTAATAACCACCTTCATTAACCTTTCTTAGCTATGGCTTCACTTTGTTAATTCTTATGTAATTGTTGACACTCAAAAGTGTCCGATTTTTAGTTATTATCGATATGCGATTATCATTTGAAAACAACAATGAACTCGACAGCTCCATATGCAACGTCAAATATAGCGAAGAAAAGGGAAAAGAGTGGAGAATATATAATCTAGGCATGTCTGGTCATCCGTGGAGGAAACCAATTGAATGGATTGAAGATTGGTTGATATTATATGCAGTTGATGACTTGGATGAAAGTATTTGCACATGTCAACTAGTGACAAATGATGACAGATTATTTTACCAAAGTTGTCGATACAGTGTTAACTAAAGAGTAAATGATCAATTTAGAGAATTGCATCTAAGGCTGAGGCACATGTAAATCCACTAAGGAGATTGTGGAGAATAGTTAGGTGAAAACGAAGATTGAGGTTGCTATTTTGAAGGGAATTGACCATGTAGGAAGTTAACAACTCTTTGGAGATAAGGCTGTTATTTTGGAGGGAATTGACCATGTGAGAAATAAATAACTCATTGGAGATAAGACTGCTATTTTGAAGGGAGTTAAAAATGTGGGAATATGAGACCATTATTTTTGGAAACATCCAACTACAATTCAACCACGAAAAAACTACTCCCTGACGGTTATGATAGAAGGTCTATGAATACCAAGTTCTCATCAATTGGAAGGGACCTCTCGACAATCAAAATGTAATATTTTATTATTTTTACTTTCTTGCACTTTATTTTTCCTTAGCTATTGTCTTCAGATTCGTGTTGTCAATTAAATCTTGATACATATCTTTATCCCGATACTTCGTTGTCAATTCAATTTTGGCACGCATCTCTATCATGGATGTCATGCCGTTGATTAAATTCGAGCATTATCTCTTTGCACGTTCTCGAGCTTTGTCATCGATTAAATTTCTTCATAGTTCGTGCACGTATATTACTGTGGAAAAGGTTGTATTTTTAAGCCTTGTAGATTGAATTTCGAAACGATTTTTATGTACAATTTAGTTCGAAGTTCGAAATAAAGGTTTGCCGTTATTTCTTGTCCACCTGGATATTTCCTGTCCAGAGTCACCACAGAACCCATCTCCTCTCATCAAAAGCCAAAAAACAACTTTCAGAAAAGATGTTTCATGGTAGATTAAATTCCGACAAAACAGTAATATAATAACTACAAATTAAGTGATCTATCACGTTTTTTTTTTCTTTACTAACTCCTATTTGAGTTGATTACCAACATTTATTTGATAGCCAATTCACCAAATTTTGTATTAGGTCACTTGATTGGGAATAAAGTTAGTAAGTTAGCCAATAAAGATAGCTGATTTCATATACTATGATTAATATAGAGTGTTTATAAGAACAATAAGAAAAGTTTTTTTCTGTCGAGTGTAAGAAAAGTTGGTAATTTTAAAAAGAAAACTTTTTTAGTAGGTTAGTAAGAAAAGTCTTGGCTCATCAAGCGGCCAATAACTTTTTCATAACAACTATTTTTTAATACATACCTATCCTTTCAAAGTTCTACCGGAATGGAAACCAATCTGTTTCTCCTTATAACAGAAGAGTATATCTTCCGATATTTGTGACTAGTGCTAATTGACAAACACACGTACATAATGCTATACATATTGATATCTGAAACCAAATTAACTCAAGCGAAATATGGAACACGGAGATAGTAAATGGCTATCAATCTAATAACAGACCGTTTAGATTGGTGAAATGAAGTCGAGTTAAAGATTAGAACTGACTTTTCAAATTAAGAATGTGAACACCCCTAGTGTCTTAAAAAGTGCATTATGCTTATCTCTAGTTAGGATAGTGATGGGAAGGAAATGATATAGGAGCAAAAATTGTTCCGCACATTTTAAAATAGACAGATGATGATCACTTTACCGACTATAGTGGCTCTTTAGACCCTGCCAATAGCATGATAAACATGAAGAAAATGTAACGTTATGGGTTTACGTCTTGGTCGTGAAACTTTAAAGTTGGTCATACGTTTACATTGTAAGGTGGACTGATGATGAATCGACGCGAGTCATACGCGAACACCAGAAAGTTAACCTGCCGATCCCAGACCTTTTTGACCTCACGAGCCACGACTCCACAAAGAATTTGCTTTTACCTACTATTTCTAGATAAAAACGTGAACCCACTTTCTTTTTGGCCGCCGATTATTGGGAGGTAACGTTTACCCGTTCGCATTCATGGACTAATCCATTCTTGTAGAGCGTGATGAAAATTAGGTTCACCAGCTAAATTTTGACGAGGGTTTGAAGAAAAAGAAGAAACATGGACAAGGACTGAGTAAAGTTAAGAATCGAGTGATTCCTAAGTCGTCAAATGCCAATAGATAAGGATGGAGATGTTGGACGGGGATTGATATTCCTTTGATCTCACATCACCCAGTTTGAATTGTTGCCCTGATAAATAAGCCTCATGTAACTTTAAATTGGCACGACGTGTTTTATACTGTACTAACATAGACGGGCGGCAATATGAACAGGCAATACTGTGCAAGCACCAAACTCGAGTGGAACTACCTATCTACACTAAGAATTGTCATGTGGGATATAAGCACCTTATGAACGATGGCCATACTTAAAATAGGTAAATTGGTGATAGATGAGTCAAAGGAAGAAACACTTCGGTCTTTAGTCCCGCAATATCAAGCGTGCTGATAGTGGAAGTTGCACTTTGACTCCCTTTAATCAAGTGTTATAGCCACTATGGTGCAAATATGGTGGTACCAAATTAGTATAGCCTCACGGATTATGTGACAAAAAGAGGTCCTTTTGAGATGACAACCAATAGCACACGTTTCCTTTTCGGAAAAATTACAAAAAAGGTTGTAAACATATTATATTGGTATCAATTCAGTCCTAAACATTTTAATTTGACTAATTTAGTCATAAACCTTTTTTACATTTTGCCAATTGAGTCTATTAGGCCAATTTAGGCTAGAAATTGCTTATGTAGACATTGATTGTCTTATATGGATTGACTGACGTTAACATTGACTTTTTTTATTAATTTATTCTTTTCTTTTTCTTTTTTCTCTTTTCCTTTTTTTTTTCCCACTGTAACCGATGTGGGTTGTGGCCCTTGCTTGACCTCGCCCAGATTTGGGTGAGGTGTAGGCAGTCACGAGTGAGGCCTTGGCCACCTTTGCTCATGGCCGGCGAGGTTGGTCTCACCTGTGGTTTATATGAGGCCCAGGCAACCGTAAGCAAGGCAACCACAGGCAAGGTTGGCCTCACTGATTAGGGGCAAAGGCAGCCATGGCCTTGCCAATCACAGTCAAGGTTGCCTTTGTTCATGGCTGCCTCACCTGTGACCATTTGCATCGTGCTCACATGCAGGTGTTGCCAAGCGACGGCCGGCAACTTTCACCGTCATAGTGGGAAAAAGAGAAAATAAGTTAAGAAAAATTTTAAAAATTAATAATTAAGAAAATTGTCTACATTAGCCCCAATCAGGCCACGTAAGACATTCAAGGTCTATGTTATCAATTTTCAGCCTAAATTGGCCGGATGAATTTAATTGACAAAACGTAAAAATATTTACAGCTAAATTGATCTAATTGAAGAGTTTAGATCTGATTTGATATTATACAATAAATTTATGATATTTTTGGTACTTTTCTCATTTCTTTTCTCATAAGAAGGAAAATGAGACGTTCATAGTGCCATCTGAAATCTCAACTGGGTATGCAGTCTAAATATATAATTCAAGCAAGGACTGCCATGAAGCAAGAGTTTAGGGTCCATTCCTTTGTCACCCTAGCTTGTCGTGAAATGAGTTGACTAACATGCTCACCAACTACTCAACCGTTACGCAACTCATAGGGTTTGGATCAGCACGAGCTAACACTGAAAGAGACACACGAATAGAAGTTAGTTCTATTTTGAGTTCATAAACAAAACAAAAGGGCCGGATACATTGCAAATATGTAGAATATTACATAACTTTAGTGGACCCTCTCAACTATAAGATACTTGAATTGCAACGCCCTATTCCATCATTTTTTCTTTTGGAAAAATTCCAAAAAGCACCAAGTGACCTTATTTTCTCAAATAATGACCCAAAGTAGATCTTATTTCAAATAAGAGTCTGAAGTGGTCATAGTTGTTTCAAATTAGGGTTTTACCTTGTCGGTCACTGACAGACTAAATTTTCCGACTAGTCAAAGGCATTTTCGTCCAAATCTTCTTTTCTTTTTTCCTTTCCGACATCAACCGGCAATCGCTAGCTCTCGTCGGCCCTCAGTGGCCACTAGTAAGGGCTAGCAAAGGCCTTCAAGCACTCGTCAGCAATGGGCGAGGGCCTACAAGCCCTTATTGGCCGCAAGCAAAGGCTTGCAAGCCAACCCTTGCCCAATCTAGTGAGGGTGGCCTTGCCCACGGCCGATGAGGGCCATTGAGCCCTCATTGGTTGTGGGCCCTCGCCACCCTTTACTAGCAGCCAACAAGGTCAATGAGACGGTCGCAAGGGGTGGCCTCCCCCAGGGCGAGGGTCGCCTCACCTAGGCAAGGCCGTCCCTTGCTTGTGGCCGATGAGAATGGCCCTCATTGGATTGGGCAAGAGCAACTCTTATCCAACCCTTAGTGAGCATCAATGGTGGTCAGCCAGCCACTGGCGAAGAAGGAAGAAGAAGAACCAGAAAAAAGGAAAGAAAAAAAGAAAGATAAAAGATAAAAGGAAAAATGATGAAAATGTCCTCAACCGCAGGAAAGTTAGGTCCTTATTCGAAACAAACATAACCACTTCAGGTCCTTATTTGAAACAAGATTTACTTTAGGCCCTTATTTGAGAAAATGAAGATACTTTAGACCTTTATTTGAAATAAAGTCCATTTCAGGCCCTTAGTTGAGAAGATGAGGGCACTTGGAGCCATTTTTTGAAATTTTCCCTTCTTTTTCTTTTTAGTAATTGTCCCGCAACAATTTTCTAGCACGTATCCCTTTACACTAAGGGCGCATTTAGTAATTATTATGTTCCCAATAATAATTTTTACTTAGAAATGATTTTTTTTATTATATACTCAAGAACAATTTATCAGTTTTTGAAAGCGCTTGGTAACTATCCAAAATTTCTATTCCTAGGTTAGAAATGCGCTTGGTAAAATTCTTAAATTTTTTGTTTCTTTTAATTTTTAATACTTTTATTATATTTTTCTTTTTTTTTCTCTTTTTCTTTTTCTTTTTTCTTTTCCTTTTCTCTTCTTCTTCCTCAGGTCTAGTGAGCTCATCGAAGTCTGACTATGGCTGGGCAAGGTCAACTCTTTATTTTATTAGTAAAGTTGCTCGAGACCGAAGAATTTTAATACAATCTAGAAGATCTAGTTGAATGGTAGAAGAATCTATGGCTTCATTAGGAATCGATAGTCGTTGTCTGGACACTCCATGCCTTGGAGCACCACTCTCTAATCTCCTGGAGAGTAGGCCTCCTACCACGGAATCATGCTATCATAGACGTGGATCTCGGACCTCTGAATGGGGGTATTCCCAAAACTCACAAAGAAAAAAGGAAGTGAGTTAGACAAAAAAAGAAGAAACTTGGACAAAAAGAAAAGTAACTTGGACAAAACAAAGCGAAGTGCATTTAATATTGATTAATATGTAATTGATCAAAGACTACTTGAAAACGGCTCTTTTGCTTAGAAACAAAATATTCCAAATGTTCTTGGAAATTCTTGCTCCAAAGGAACAATTATTGAATTCACCTTTAATGTCGGACCAATAGACTCCCTTTTCCTTATCAAGAAGAAAAATGCTATTTTGACATTGCCGGGGGCCGACGACATTTCGGTGAGGCTGTTGGCCTTCAATCAGCCAAAAGGAAGAAGAGGAAAGAGAAGAGAAAAGAAGAAAAATTATACTTGATTCTAAGAATTGTTCCTAATAACAAGAAGTAACTTATTTTTACTTTTTTGATTCCGTTCAAAATCTATTCTCGAAAACAAAAAAAAAAAAAAAAGTGATTTTTATTCCTAGCTACAAAAAATTTACAAAATGGGATTTTTTTTATTTTTTTTGCTCTGAAAAATAAAAGAACAGAATCAATTGTTCCCGGAAGTGTTACCAAACAGGGCTTGAGAGTAGTAACATCACATACCTATATACCGTTGATGCAAACGAGATGTTTTTAGTTCAACTTCACTCTTGTGAAAGGGACATATTGAAAACCCCTATGTCAATGGCAACAAGGTCTAATATGAATCTTAAGTGTACACGCAAGAGTGCAGCAGCAGAGAAACTATCTTTCAAAATCGTAGTACTTTAGGCAAAATTTAACTTACGATTAGAGTATCATTAACAAATTATCTAGGATAAGTTCCAGGTTAGATCTAGCCCGTTGATAGATAACCCAAAATAATAACCGAAAAAATTCACAGCTTTCAATCTTTTGTATAGGTCTGTACCATCTGGTAATAATCTCGGCCATCGAGGACGATAATAGCCACAAAAAAAAAAAAAAAAAAAAAACCTAAAGCCAGGGGCTGAATTTGCAATTGATCTATATACCCGAGGGGTTTCCTAGCAAGATGCTTAGATTTCACTCCAATTGGCGCCTGTACCACTCGACGTTGCATCAAGGGTCGAAGTGGTCGGCGTGATCATCATGCTGAAGCCGTAACCAGGGTCGAGATCATTAGGTTTTTTTTCCCCAAGGTCCGAAACCAATATATTAATCGCAGTGAACATAATACGTCCAAACCCCGACGGCATTTCATTTAATAGTAGGAAAACCCACGACAGTCTTTCTGAGGCAGCAAAATCTGGAATTAAGAAAACCGTCTGTCCTTTTCCTTGACGTGGGGTTCCGTCCTAAAGTGCTCGTCGGAACACTCTTTTGTTCGTACTCGACAATGATAAACCCTAAGAAATAGTTATTAATGCACGAATCTATCCGTTTAATCTAATCTTAAAATACATAGATGGGAGTTACGACAGCGAGGGATGATGCTGTCTCTTTGTATAAAATACTGCGGCGAGTTGGGCAGCGCACATGCGTCGCATGACACGCGCGTGCTGCTAAATGAATGATTATTTTTCCCTTCGTATGCGTTGATGGTTTGATTATTGTATGCTAAGTTAAGCGACTTGACCAGAAAGTTGGACGAAGCAAATCAACTACTTCAGGCGCTGGAGAGAGAAGGATTAGCTTGAGTTGGTTATGATTCTTCCTTCTTAATCCCAGCGAAAGATCTTGGAGTACATGATCAATCGTTTAATTCATACCATCCCTCCGTTTCACCGGAATTTATCGTATTATTGGGATGGGCAAGAAGGCCCATTCAGTCTTAATCTTTTAATTAGCTCGTCTTATTAATGCAAGGTCAATAAAATATGCAAGTGACCTTTCATTAAGGAAAATCCATATGGTCTCTATGAAAAAAACTTGGAAATTGAGTTGATGAAGCATCCTTTTTAATTGATAAGTTGTACAATATATATAGAGATATCACCCATTTACAGTATATATGGAGTTAAGCTAGAGTGCGAGCTACATTCGGTATTTCAAAATCTCTCGTCTAAAGAACTTTGAGGTACCAAATTAGGAAGACGAACTCCTAATCGTGTGTGTGGAAATCTTAGACCCCGCACGAGATTGACCACGTTGGTAAAAACAGGAAGGGTTTAGAGTATTTGGGAAAGCCTACAATTTTGGTTCTTATTCGACATTAAATCTAAAGACAAAGCTTCAACCACCGCATATCCTACTTTTGAAAGTTAGGAAAAAATAAAAATTATCTCTGAACATTGTCCGGCTAGTTGGACGAAATATATTAATAACTATATCTAGAAACAAAAAAAAAAAAAAAAAAAAACAAGCCGAGCATTGTGTTTAGCGACCGGAAATTTGAAGAAAGAGAGCACGAGATGAACGGGAAATCTTCAGTCAATTTCTCTCAAGTTGGAACAAAATAAACTTAATCGATTTCTCTTGATTGAGAATGAAGTAAACCCCTTATTCCCGTTAAACTTCGACTAACCACCGTACCTAGGAAGAAGTTTGGGGTAAATTAGAGAACGAAATGCAGCGCGAGATGTTCCGGTCCTTTCGGCTGGAGAAGAGGAGAGGAAGCCCATGATGATGTCAGCAAAACCCTTAGATGCATCGGCCCATGATTCGGGCTCATACGAGGAACTTTGAACAGCATCGGTCGGCCCATACTAAGTTTTTTGGACCGAGTTCTCTAGTGAGAAAAGCAAATTGGGCTGGGCACAGGTCTTAGAAAGAGACTCACTTGACTTGGCGTAAGATCCTATTTGGTTCGACTTTGGAGGAATGTTCTTGAGGAAATATAAAGGTCTTTAGTTTAAAGGGGTTTGATGAAATGCAAATACTATGAAGCTTGCTCTCACTCAAACTCTCACACTTAAGGAAGGGAAATTCTAAAGAGAGAAAGTAGAGAGAGAAGCTCTATCATACTTATATTACTCAAATAAAGTGAATAATACACATGAGGGGAGAGGGGTCCCCTATTTATACAAAAATTTCTCTAATCTCTGTTGCATGGTCTAATGGTAGAGGATGTCAATTCTCATTAATCAATTCGACAGTAGAGATCTACTTGATCTAATGGTGGAAAATCTTGATCCGCATCACATTAATCCAACTTTGGATATTGATTCCATCCAACAATCAAGAGCTTCAATCCTTGTCAAACAAATCTAAGGATAAAGATCGAGTTCCCTTATGGTTCAATGATTTTGGATGAGCCCTCTTTGGATTGATTACATGGCAATCATTGGTCCGTGATATGAGCACATAAGGCTTCCCTTTCCCTACATAGAGATGGCTTGGCTCTGGTCTAATATTTGGAAACTAAGGCTGCGCATGACAAAATTTCTAAAACAGAAATTGATTTCTGACCAGAAATCAATTTCTCAATTTCTATTCCCTGGACAAGTTTCTGAGCAAAGAAATCCATTTGATAACAACTCAAAATTTCTATTTCTGAAACAAAAATCCGTTTGATAACAGAATAAAATTTCTATTTCTAGGAATAGAAATTGATTATATAATAACATAGGAAATCCTCAAATACAAAATAATAGTCGAAATAATACTAAAACAACATAGGAAATCCTCAAATACAAAATAATAATCAAAATAATACTAATATATTACAAAAGTTAAAAATACAATTTCATGGAATTTCTGGCATATTATTATCCCTTGCCATTTTATTGGCAATGGTTTTTCTAAGCGTATTTATTTGATTTCCTTCCTTGGTCAATGTATCATTTGCAAGTTCATCTTACATAGGTTCAGACAAGTACTGCGGAAGCATGAATATGGGTGCCATCAATGGTGCCTATACAACCTTATCATTTTATCAAAGACTAGTATTATACAAGATTATCAACAAAATAAAATTGATGGTGTAAATGAATATATGAGAATTCTATCTTGAAGTAACATTTATGGTTAGGAACCAATCGGGAGAAGGTCGGTTTATTTTGATTCTCGAATTAAATCAGTCTAGTTGCTCATCCCTAATTTCTTTATTGTTGCTCAATGAACCTTTAATGGCCATTGCATAGCAAAGAGAGATTCTCTTGAATCTCTTGCCTTCGAATTAAAATTCAAGATTGTGTAACAATTTAATTATTTTGATTTTACAAGAATTTTGAATCCGTAAAGAAACGAGGTTAAATTTCTAGGCACGTTTTTATTCATCTATTACGTAAGAACTTTTTCTTCAACTGGCCATGCGCATGCCTTTTTCTAGGAGGAAAGAGCCAATTGTTTTTAAGTAAGCATTTGAAAAATTTGGTCTTTTTTAAAATTGGGGACCCATTCGATTGCCTTTCATCCTAAAGAGGAAGTTATCAAAAAAAAAAAAATTGAAAAAAAAAAAAAAAAAAAAAAAAAACACGAGCAAAATAAGAAAAAGAAAATTAACAATAATTTGTGAAGTTGTGGTTATAAGTCAATTAAGTTAATAAGAAAGCGCAAGGTTCTTTTATATGGTTTGATTTCAGGTTTTGATTTCTATTTCAGAAATTGAGAAGTTAAAAATTTCAGCTCCCGATTTCTTCAATTTTTCTATTTCGGAATAGAAATCTGCATTTCGAAATAGAGAATCGGATTGCGTTACCAAACGGATTTACATTCCAAACCTTGTTCCGGGAACAGAGAAACAAAGAAATCGAGAAACAGAAATTTTGTCAAATGCGCACCCTAAGGGTACGTTCGGTACCAATTCTATTATGAGAAACAATTTCTTTTCAGAGATAATTTTTTGTTATTTCTATTCCCTAGAACAATTTCCAAGTAAAACAACATGCTTGGTAATTATACAAAATTTCTATTCCGAGAATAGAAAAATGACAACAACAGGAATGCATTTGGTATGACCTATAAATTTTTTTGTGCCATAAAATTTATTTTAATATTTTAATACTTTATTAGATTTTTCTTTTTTCTTTTCTTTTTTTCCTATCTTCTTTCTCCTCCTCTAACCACCGGCGGCAATGACCGACATCGGACAGCTAGTCTCCATTGACTAATTAGAACATGAAGAAAAAGCAAAGGAAAAAAAAGAAGAAGAAAATGACTTATTTCTAAAAATTATTCCTGGGAACAAGAAGTTACTCTTTTTTTTTTTTAATTTCTTATTTTTATTCCAAATATATTCTTTTCCCACTTTTCTATTCCAGAGAATAGAAAAATTAACTAATAATACCATATGAATTTCTATTCTTTTTCTATTTCGAAAATCAAAAGAAAAGAAAAACTGAAGTATAATAGGATTAGATGCAAAAGCGCAGTCCCCACCATAATGAGTTCACCTAGAAAACTTACACAACGTCGTTAACATCGTCATCATCGATGGTCGAAGACTCTACTGGATGAGTTTATCGGCTGCTCCATCTCTCTCACACTTTCGAAAGACGATGCAACCAAGGTGCGCATTATGTAGCCAGATCAGGACACGATTCCGCAAGCAACCTCGCCGTCCATGAGAGTCATGATCCTACGTTGGGTTCATATAGGATAATGCATTTTGTGGAAGGTCCGCGACTTTCGACAGATTTCGAACTTGTCACGATAGCAATCAGAATATAAAAGTCAAAACATGTAAATGGTCAAAAGAAGGATGATAATATATGCAAGCGAAGCAAATATTGGGTAAACCCGCCCACCACATCTGCGTGGTTCCGAATCATTCAATGGTCGTCTCGTGTTTTTCAGATTTACATATGAAAAATATCGTAAGACACTCGGCTCGATAGTTCAGGCATAACTTATTTCATTCAGCTAGTTTAATTTAGTACATTAAAAGAGTTACAATAAGCAGATACATTCACTTTGTTTGAGAAATATAGAATTGATTAAGCTATCGAAAAGTATTGAATCTACTTCTTTCAATTATGGGAAAATTAAAGATTGCAAATATTTCAGATTCTTTTAATGTTGTAAAAAAAATAATTTTTTTTTTATCTTAAACTTGCAATAGATTCTCAGTAAGAAAAAGCAATTAAAATTTCAACTTATCTGATAAGCGACATGGAAGCGCTGATGACGTGAATTGTCAAAAGGATTTACTTTCTTTTCCTATTTCTCTCTTTAGATTGAAATTGAAATACAAATATGGCGCATACTTGCTACAGCTGAGAGCATATACATCTCCGAGTCAATTTCTACGTCGAGGAAGCGAAAGATTCGCGATTATGTAAAAAGAGCATAACGCTTCTTCTTCAATGCTCCCGCCAATGTCGACCTATAGCTCTTATCCTCCTCCTCCTCCTGCGCCGAGGATGAGCTCACTCCCTCCCGAACTTGTCCGCAACGTCCTCTCTCGCCTAGCCACTATATCGCTCGTCAAGCTCAGGTCCGTCTGTAGAGAATGGTGCGACATCATCGATGATCCGCGTATTGCCACCATGACCCGGATTCTGCTGGTCCCGGAGCCAATGTCTTGCCCGGATCGCCTATTTGCGGTGGACGACAAGTTTGTCTTGACTTTGATCCCTGAATTTGCCTAGATGTATGGGCTCTACCAAGCCCAAGCTTCGTGTCACGGGTTGATCTGCTTCGAGGACCTCGGCGTGACCTATCTTTTCAACCCTCTGACCCGAGAAATTGCCTCGCTGACGAGCGCCGAGCTGTCGCGCCTGCAAGCAATCGGAACGGGGGTGGTTCAGCGCCTGCACAGTATCAGAATCGGGGTGGACCGCCTGACCAGCCGGTACAAGATTGTGCGCTTGAGCTACTCTTTGGACCGTCCAGTCGACAATAGTTAGTGCAGTCGACCGAGGTTGGTCAGTACTTACGAAAGAGGCACCTACGGCAGAGGTCCTTGATCAGGGCTCACGTTCATGGAGGGACGTAGGGAGCGCCCCTTCCAGCCTTCTTCTCAGAGACCCTGTGTTCGCCACCGGATTGATCCACTGGAAAGCCTAGGGCAGAGGCGGCGTCATCAGGATCTGTTCCTTCGACATCGCAAAGGAGGAGTTCGCGTGGACTCCGTGCCCGGAGCTTCAAGAAAAGGCGGAACTGGTGGACTTCCAGGGAGTTCTGGGGCTCGTCGACTGCACGCACGACGAGAGCATGGACGTGTGGGTGATGGAGGAGAGCGGGCAGTGGATGAAGGAGTATAGCTTCCGTCTGCCATCGCCGGGGGGGAGTGGCTACCAACTTGATGTTCTGGGCTGTGGCGGTCGAAAGATCGCGCTCCACCTCTGGACGAGCTCCTTCATTCGTCCTGATGCTCTTGGCCGAAATATCGCGCACGAACTCTGGAAGAGCTCCTGGACTTTTTATGATCCTGGGACCGACGAGCTGAAGTATGTGCGGAGAGCCAACCGGAGGCGAACCACAGCTCTAGGCAGCATCACCTTGAGTTTGCTTTCGCCGGCCAAGTTGTGGAATGCAGGCAGCATCACCTTGAGTTTGTTTTCACCGGCCAAGTTGTGGAACCGCGGCAGCGGCATTGTTGCGGAAATAAGCCCCGAGTAAATTTCGGCGCATCATCGAGAAGAAGTTCGTTAGGGAAAGAGACATCGTCATGCGCGGTGCAATGTTTCTAATTTTTCGCTTGGTAGAAAGGAGAATAATTGCTATTCTTTTTATTAGTTGCAATATTATATTCTCGAAGTTGATTAATTTGTCCATGAGACTGCATATATTATCATTCTTTTTAGTTTTTCAGTCCAATTCATGTTATCGGCAGTTCCGTGTCACTTATGAGATCAGTTGAAATTTGAATTCCTTTTTCTTACCGAGAATCTATTGCAACTTTTAAGATAAAAAAAAAAAAAATTGTTAATTTTTTTATAAGATTGAAATAATCGAAATTATCAGGTGAGATATTCTCTTATTTGAATTTTTAGATTTATTTCCTAATTCGAACGATAGTTGTCTAAGACATATATGACAAGATTTAAGGATAAGGCGAATTAGGAAAATTTCTTAATCCATAAAGTGCACATGGGCAACAACCCGATCTCGACTCAAGAAACGATTCCCGTAAGCATGGAAATTCGGTCATCCTATTCCTATCCCTAACTTTTTGGGTACAATCTTGGTCTATTTTGTTTCCAAATTCGGACGGTTGAATTTTCTTTCCATTATCTTTTGTGGATTGCACGGATATTACTTGGTGATGGATGCTTATTTTATTTGATTGTTTCTATAAAAGAAAAAAATATATATATAATGATATATATAATGATAGAATAGACTAGATTATTAGAAAACTTGCATATCTAGATGGATTGCATATTTAGGTGAATTCTAGAATATTAGGATTATTTTTCAATTTAAATTAGAATTTAACGTAGACTATTTCCTAGTCCGAACTAAATATTATTCTAGTAATGTTATTTAATTTTGGGTAATTTTTAATTTCGAATTTAATAAAAATACCAAAAATATCGTCTTTGAATAAGTAAAATTCCTTTGTTAGATATAGTCACATGTTTAAATTAGGGTATTTGTTTATTCCGAATTTTAATTAGAAATAGCAAAGATATCCTGTGCATGTTAAACGAATTAAACTGCATAATGCCTGCATCATTATGTCATATGCTATGAAATTTGAAGAAAGAGAGCACGAGATGAATGCGAAATCTTCAATCAACTTCTCTAAATTTGGAATAAAATAAGCTTAATCGATATCTCTCGATTGGGAATAAAATTAACCCAATTATCCCCGCTAAACTTCGACTAACCACGTTACTTATGAAGAAGTTTTGAATAAATTAGAGAATGAAATTCAATGCGACATGTTCCGGCCTTTTGGAGCCCTTCGGCTGGAGAAGAGGAGAGGAAGCCCATGATGTCCGCAAAACCCCCTAAGATGCATCGGCCCATGATGTCGGGCTTATACGAGGAACTTTGAACAGCATCAGTCGGCCCATACCAAGTTTTCTGGGCTGAGTTCTATAGTGAGAAAAGCAAAATGGGCTGGGCACAGCTCTGAGAAAGAGACCAAACTTTGGGTTACTTTTGATAAGCGACAAACTTAATGGATAAGACGAAAACGAAAGTCACTGATGAGCGGAATAATCGACATCTTGAAGGGGATTGATAGCTTGTTAGTAAAGTCACAACAAAACATTATTGGTTGTCGACGAAAGCTTTTGTTGATCAACGAGGCTAATGGCACCAACATGTAAACGCCAATGTGAAAGAGTGCGCAATGTAATTGTCGAGCAATGGAATCGATGCTTAATTATAGTAAGAAGGAACGCCGTAAAAGAAATTGTTAGTAAACAATTCGTTCGGCTTTTGATTCGATAGTTTGAGCAACGGTGAGTCATGCTCATGCCTTATTTCTATATCAATGCGATACTAGATTCTAAATTTTTTAAATTTTATAGGATAAAGACACAAATGGTCTTGATCTTTGACCTAATGTACAATTTGACTCCTAAGCTTTTAGTTTGTCCAATGTGATACTCGAATTTTAGTAAATGGAATGATTATATTGAATATTTTCATATAGATCAAAAACTACATCAAACAAGTATTAAAAATCCATAGACCATATTGAATTGGGCTTTTAGCACTAGATGGATCACTTAGAGGAGGTGAATAAGTGATAGCGCAAAATAAAATAAATTTAAAATGTTAGTGCAACAGATCAACATTTGACGACAAACCGTGCTATGATAAGATCTTACCAATATGCAAAATACTATCACAAAATTTAATTAGAAGTTTAGGGATAGAGAAAATTGCACACAACAAAGTTATAGCAGTTCGGCTTGGGCAAGCCTACATCCACTCTCTCGTACTGACAGCCGATTGACTAATTCCACTACAATGAATCTGTTAGATGTTACAAGATCTGAGTTACAAGATCTGAGTAGTGAATACTCAAGTTCGTGTGAACAATTCCTCACACACTTTCAACCTCTAAAAGATTGCACGGTATAGCTCATAGAAATGAATGTATATGATTGAAGATCACTCAAGACTTAGGAATTATAGACTTTAAAATTTCAACTTCTTATTTCCTTTCAGCATCTCGACCTTTTATAATCCTCATTGTCCAAGCTGACCATTGGACATAACTTTAAAGGATCGCTTATCCAATCTACCCATTCAACTTGCAAGTTGTCAAAAAAATCTGATTGTTTCAAGGTTATCAAGATTGAAATTTCTCAATGATTCCGCTGCCCATTCAGCAAATAGAGTTTCCATAAGAGAGTGCTTCACGTTGAAAGAATATTTCGCCTCTTCTAGATTGAGTTATCCAAGTCTTGCTATATTCTATCATGAAAGATTTGATTTGATATACTTTCCTTCTTAGACGAATCTTATAATTTTAGCATGAAATCCATCAAATTTATGGCTGTTGCATGAGGATTACTTTCTCGATCAATATCCCCACGTATCAAATATCAAGAATATGAACTTCTTCATGACTTTGAGTCTGATGAGTAATGTCTGATAGTGCTCATCAAAATTTTCACCTGAAAAATCCTACTATCAGATTCAAAGAATTATTAAAGAAAGTTTGGCTAATTATCAAAACTAATAAGGGAATTTTTCTCAACAAGCTCGCCCTTTTTTATGATGACAAGACTTTCGTAGCGGAACGAGTTAAAATAAGTGATTTTGATAAGGCTCTAAAAATAGCAAGATTTAAATTTAAAGGGCAATCTTAATCTATAAGGATGATAGATAAAAAGATTATGATTTTTATAGATACTCTAGGTACTACAAGATAAGAGATAGGAAAGTTTTAACCAATCTTGTGAAAAAATAAGTCCCTAGAGTATGGATCGCACCGCATCAAAATCCTCACATCAAAATCCATGAAGTTTTGCATCTAAGTTCTACATCTTCACATTTCTCCCTGCTTTTGTCAACGGCACAAAAGGTAATAGCAAACCATAAGTTCAACACTTAGTAGCAAACTAACAAAGCAAACCCAAATTGCAAACCAAAGCAAGCTGATGGTTCAAGCAAAAAACAAGCCGACATAAACGAAATTGTCTTAGAGAATTGAAAATTTAAAAAGATTATTTTGAGGTGAAGGGTTGATTTGGGTCTTAATTTGAGGGCTTGAAGGAGGGAGATCATATGGAAGCACAAGAACAATTATATAGTGACTCGTGTGAGTGACTGTGTTCTCAAGCTTCTTCAGTCATCAGTCTCCATCCTATGTGAGCCTCTTGATCTAATACTACAGTTCCTTGACCTCATCCTTAATGTCTCAATGCTCAAAGGATATTCCTTTTCGTTTTTTCCCTACTCGATCTGATAGGCCCCTATAGTCTACGCTTGCTCCCCCTCAATTAGAGCATCCTCGTTAGCTTATGCTTCTTTCTCTATATATGATTCTTTCTCAATGACCACCACACCTTCGTTTGCAATTGAGGCAGCAACCTTTTCTCTGTGGCTACTCCTATAACCTCATCAGGAAGTCTTGATTTCAAGATCCTTGGGTACCTCTGCCAGCACTTGTTTACCCTACACCTAATCATGAGCTTCTTTGATTTCTGGATGATTTAATAAAGTGGCATTGTCCATTTTAGTAGGCTTTTCTTTACTGACATTGGCCACATCCTCTTACAACACATCCTTAATCAATGCCAAGGTCGTTGAGAAAACATTCCCTTAGTGGTTTCGATGCTTGATAAAACTTACAAACTTTGTGTTCTCATTAAAAGTATTTTTCAAGAGGAAAACTTGATGACTGCTATCAGAATCAGAGTTATGGATGACACTTTCTTATTTGGATATTTAATCAACCGGCTAGGAATGAATAAATCTCTTGTGCAACAGCTAGAGGAAAATTGACTGGATTACTTGCTACATTTTGGAGGAGTTCCAAAAGGAAAGTTTTCATAAAAATCTTATAGTATCTAAACTTTCCTCAAGCTTCAAATGCGAGCTTTTCTTTCTAAACATAAACACTCGACTTTTGGAACCCCAACTTGCTAAATGAGCAACAAATCTTACGGGAAGCATCAACCTCAGCGATCCTAAAGCCATCAAATCTTCTCAACCAAATTCAAGATCAATGGGTGGATTGGCTAGATGATCCTCTTGGAGATATGTCCAACAATTAGTTTGGACTAAAAGAAAGATAAGAGGAGGTCTCAAAGAAGAAGGAAAACAATTCACTTTCACGAGTATTGAAGCTTTTAATTCTAAAGTCAAAAGAGTGTTTGTGATCATATACATTCGACTTAGTGAGTAAAATTGTATAACCTTTTAGAGGTCAAGAGGGTGTGAGAGTTTTACACACAAGCTTGAGCGTTCAGAGCTCAAGTCTTATAACCTCTGATCGGTTTTTATTAGTGGATTCCAGCCAATTAGCTGTAGCACGAGAGAGTGGACATAGGCTTGCAAAAGCCGAACCACTATAATCTTAAGTGTACAATTCTCTATCTCTTACTCTTTTAATTTTCTATAATAGAATTACACACTGGTAACATCTGACAACTTCATCAAAAGTTTTGTCATAGCAATATCTATTTAAATTTTTCATTTCCGCAAAATCACCTATTCACCCCCTTCTAGGTGATATTTTAGCCATAACAAAGGTATCGGCTACTTCTTTCTCTTTCTCCTGCACAATTGCTAAAAGGTCAGTCTCTTGTTGATGTTGGGAATTTTCGACATCATCTGGCTTGTCCAATTCAACTTCATTTGCACTTTCATCTTCCTCTAAATCTTCATCTAGATGAAAATCCTCATCTAGGATGCTATCGCCGATTCTATCGATCAATTTGTCAAGATCATCCTCTTAATCTTCTATCAGATCAAAATCCTTAGAAGATTCCTTAGTCAATTTTTGCAATAGTGATTGAGATCCACTCCTATCGATATGAGTTTTTCTCCTCTTCATAGGTGGTGAAGCTAAGTTTACCACTAGTTTTCAACATCTGTTTGAATTGTTTTTCCATGTCTATATTGCCATCTTCCATGAGCAAACCTTGAACCCATCTTTTTCATCATATTTTCATCTACCAACATCAAATGAATCTTTACCAAAAAAAAAAAAAAAAAAAAAAAAAAAAAACATCAAAGGAAGTTTTTTTTTCCTGAGACTGACTGGGATCTCGATATCATAGTGCATAAAGATTCTAGTAATCAATGATCCTATCCTTTGGACTTTAAAATAGTTTGGAACATTTGAAGGATTACCATGTGTGCGAGTGAAAAAAGGATGATTGTTTAAAAGAGCCTAGATGATCCTAACTTCATACCAAAAACATCTATTTTGGAAGAGCTTTTCGGTCGAAGATAGTTAATGATGATTTTGTGCAAGACGATTTGCTTCAAAGAAAAATTGTGATGTGAAACATGGGATATAGTATCTCTAGAAAAGTCAAAGATACCTAAGATCGATTGATAAGCCACATCAAGATCAATATCGATTGGAATAAAGTCTAAATAATTGACATTGAGAATTCTTACTAAATCAGTAGCATGTATAAGAACAAATTTGTCAAAAATAGTGAACTCACTAGTGTTAATGTGTAAAACGACGACAAACTTGAGTAAAAATACGTTATTAAAGCGAGATAGTTTGGAAAATTTTCAGTGCATAGATAAGTTATCAGAAGTTTGTCAAATATGTGCTTAATCTTAACCCCCAGACGACTCCAAACATCCAAATTCAACAACCTGTGATTTATGACTTCCCTTTTCATCAAACTTTGCAAATACTCCACATGCCCAATAGATATGATCGATTTTCCAACCCTACTTCCAATAGCAATATATCCAGCAAGTTTTATTTTGAAGTTCATGAACAACTTCTCATCATTATCGCTTTTCCTACCGTCATCCAAATCCATTGCCCTAGCCTTAAACAATTTTCCCTTCTTTCTAGACATAGGGGTTTCTGCCATTTTTTTTCTTTCCCTTCTTAGCAATGGAGTTTATTCCACTAAAAGTTTTGACTACCACAGACGGTATTGCACGAATGGGATTTGCAAACATTAATTCTAGAGCCTCCTCACTTTCAAAGCCGCCAAAAGGGTAGAGATTACCTCTTCGTTATTTCCTAGACTTCATAGCGATGCAATGGCCTTTTTCAACTTCCACCCCTTGGCCAATGAATCACTCTTTAGAGGCTATAGGAGCCTTGCTTGTAGTACCATCGATACTGTTAGAAGAGTCTAACAGTTTAAAGTACTTAATGCGTCCTTTCGTTTGCAATGTCATTCTTGCTATTTATTTAGATCTTCTAGAAGTAGGGGGTATGGATTTCATTCCTTGGTTAGATTATGGAGCCATGGGTGTTTTGGAGAGAAAAAGTTTCAATCTTTGAGAGTATGAAGGAGAGAAATTTAGGAATGAAGGTTTTGGAGAAGAAAAAATGTTTTAAGAGAGTGAGGAGTGATTCATGGAAAAGATGTAAAAAAATAAATAGCAATTTTTGAAAATTGAATAAGGGAAATAAAAAAGACACAATTCTCCGAGAAACAATTTCCCAAAAAAAACATTGAATAGAAATCGGATTTTCAAGGGGATAATCATAAATAAATTTTTCAATGAATAAATATGAAGAGAATAATCCATACCTTATTTCTTACCACACATAGATCTTACCTGCCAAAAAGTCAAATCCCGTGTAAATATCCAAATGACATCGTCTGGAGATATTATTCGAAGATTCATGTCTTAAGCACTTTGTTCAAACGGGTTAACAATACCTTGTTCATTGCAAATGAAATCAAAAGCTTTAATTTCTAAAGATTTAGTAAAAATACTTGCTAATTGATTTTTCGAATAAATGAACTGAATATTAACATCACCGTTTTGAACGTGATCTCATATGATGCTTGATCTTGATATGCTTGGCTTTAAAGTGCAAGCTAGGGTTCTTCGTAAGATTAACTTCACCGGTGTTGTCAAACTTGATTGTCGTATTTGAGTCTTCAACACTAAAATCTTTCAATTGTTGTTTTATCCAAAGGATCTAAGCATAGCAACTTCCAAGTTCTACGTACTCGATTTCAATTATTGATAGAGCTATTGTACTCTAATTCTTAGAGTACCGAGATATCAACATATTGGCTAACATCTGACAAGTTCCAGACGTACTTTTCCTATCTATTTTGCACCTTGCATATTCTGCATCATAATATCCAAAGAAAATAAACTCCGACCTCTTTGGATACTAGAGTCCAAGAAAGGGGTAAGTGTTAACGTATTTAATTATTTTCTTCATGGCAAATAAGTGTGACTCCTTAAGATATGATTGAAATCCGACACACCTGCAAGCGCTAAAAAGATTGTTAGGCCCAGAAGCTGTAAGATATAATAAAGATCCTATCATACTTCTATACAACTTTAGATCAACCTTGTTACCCTTCTCATCTTTGTCAAGCTTTAATGAGTGAAACATTGGCGTGTCTATGTTCTTCTAATTTTCCATCTTGAACTTCTTCATGAGTTCTATGGTACACTTTTCTTGAAAAATGAAAGAGCCATTTTTCTCTTGTCTTACTTGAAGTCCAAGGAAAAATGTTAGCTCTCTCATCATACTCATTCCGAACTCATCTTGCATTAGGCTTGAGAATTCATTAGAAGATCCAAAGATGATATCATCAACATATATTTGAACTAACAAAATATCCTTACCTTCTCTTCTTATAAAGAGTGTACTGTCCTCATTACCTTTGTCAAAACCATTTTGGATGAGAAAGTTACTAAGCCTTTTGTACCAAGCTCTAGGAGCTTATTTCAGACCATATAAAGCTTTCTTCAATCTGAAGACATGATCAGACTTTCTAGGTTCTTTAAATCTAGGAGATTGTTTTATGAACACCTTCTCTTTGATGAAATCGTTTGAGAAAGCACTCTTCACATCTATCTAAAAAAGTCTGAAATCATGAAAATAAGCATATGCAAATAAAAGTCTAATGGTCTTTAACCTTGCCACTGGAGCGTATGTATCATATTAGTCTATTCCTTCCTCTTGAAAATAGACTTTAGCCACAAGCCTTGTGTTATTTCTTGTGACTTTGCCTTTGTCATCCAGCTTATTTCTAAACACTCAGTTTGTTTGCACTAAATCACAAACTTCATTCAATTTAAACTGATGAAGCTCTTCCTACTTAGATCCTATCCAACTTCCATCTGAGAGCGCTTTCTCAATCTCTTTTGGCTCAACTTATGAAATGAGTGCTAAAGTACCGATAGCATCTTTCATAGTTAATCTGGTTCTTATCTTATCCTCGATGTTCCCAATGATGAGATCCTTCAAATGACTGGATTTACTTCCATTTTTTTATTGTATCTATCATTAGATCTTAGAATTTCTTCTGTGTTAAATTGCTTCTTGGACTCGTCAAATGTTTGAACTAGAACTTTTGATTCCAATATATTCTAAAGCTCTTGCAACTACTAAACAGACTCTCGTTGTTGAGGAGTTTCATAATCTTCTAGAGAACCTTGATTATTCTCATCAAATTTCACATTGATTGATTCTTCCATCATGCGAGAGTTTTTGTTGTGAACTTTGAAGGCCTTGCTAGTGGACGAATATCTTAAGAAGATTCCTTCACCTAACTTTCCATCGAACTTCCAAGCCGATCGTTAGCATTCTTAAGAATAAAACACTTATAGCCAAATACTTAAAAATATGAGATGCTTAGTTTTCTACCTCTAAAAAACTCATAGGAGGTTTTATATAAAGAGGGTATGAGAAAAACACGAGCACGCAGTAGAAATAGCTTCCACCTAAAAATATGATGCAATTTTGGTTTCAATTAAAAAAATTCTTGCCATTTCTTGCAAAGAATGGTTTTTCCTCTCCACAACACCGATTTGCTCAGGGGTGTAAATAGTCGAAAATTAATGCTCAAAATCATTTTCGTTACAAAAATAAAAAAAAATAAAAAAAGCTTTGATTTTCAAATTCACTCCCATGATCTATTTTGATGCAAGAAATTATGTAACCCTTTTCATTTTGAACTCTTTTCGCAAATTTTGAGAAATGTGAAAAAGCTTCGTACTTATGTACAAGAAAGAAAACCCAAGTGTACCTGATGTAGTCATCAATAATGACTAAACAATACATTTTTCCTTTAAGGCTTTGAGTTCTTATCAGTCCGAAGATATCCATATGAAGAAACTACAATGCACATTTAGTAGTAACATACTTAATGGACTTAAAAGAACTTCTCACCTATTTTTCAAGAGCACAAATTGAGTAAATCTTAGATCTTTCAAATCTAACGTCTAGTAGCCCTCATATGAGTTTCTTTACTGACAACATTTGGATTTGTTTGGTGCAAATGTGCCCGAGTTTCTTCTACCTGAGATCTAACTCATCCTTGATGGATTATAGGCATTATATATCATCAGACTTTATGTCTAATAGATGTATATTTCCATACCTTCTTCCTGTAAAGGATTGCTTGTTATCCTAACTTGTTCCGAAGCACTTATCTCCTTGAAAACAAATTTTGAAGTCGACGTCACATAGTTGATTGATGTTGAGTATGTTGTAATTTAGTCCCTTGACTAGGGAAATGTCTTTTATTGTAATACTTCTTATTTTGATTGTGTCCTTACCGATTATCTTTCCTTTGTTGTCCCCATCGAAAGATACACTTCCACCATTATATCTTGAGATTTCAACAAACTTGGATGGATCTCCTGTCATATGTCTTGAGCATCCGCTATCTAGGTACCATTTTTTTGTCTCCAATCTTTGGGCAATCATTTTCAAAATGATTTGAATTCCTGCAAATTGAGCACTTAAGGAAATTCCGACTAACAAACTTTACAAATTGTTTTTTAAAATGATGTTTGTAAACAACTTTCGAAGGTCTTTGTCTTACACTTTCTTTAAATTTTGGAAAATCATTTGCAATTTTGCAACCAAGACCAGACTTGTTGTAACATGGTATTTGAATTAAAAGAATATGTTCTGAGATTTTTGAACTGATGAAAAATCTTTTTGTAAAATCAGAAACTTCCTTTTTTCATATGCTTATTTTCCTTCAAAAGAAGGTCTCGATTTTCTTGAGATTTGGAAAGATTTTTCTCAAGAGTTTCAATCATTTCCTTTTGAAAAAGATCCTGTTTCTTTAATTTCGAATTTTCCTTTTTCAATTCAGAAATTTTGCTAAGTGTAGCTTTGTAATCAGAACATAACTTATCTATGTAATTTGAGACTTCTTCAAGTATATCGAAATTGATTACCTCAATTTCATCTTTAGAGTATGAATTTGCCATTAGATAGATGTTGGCATATTCTTCATCACTTTCTTTGCACTCCGTATCACTTTAAGTTTCAGCATTTGGTGCTTTCTTACCTTTTTCAAACTTGTTTTTCTTTTTCTTCAATAAAGGGCAATTCAACTTGATGTGTCCTCTTTTTCTAACATTCAAAGCAGATCACATGCTCGTTATCTTCTCTTTGACTGAAGTTCTTCTATTGTTCAGAAATTTTGAAAGATCTTTCCCCTTTAAATTTTCTTCCTTTTCAAGCTATCTTACAAAATTTCTTCATCGTGAGAGCCATTTCCTCGTCATCTTCTTCATCATCCTTAGAATCTATATCATCATAATCATAATTAGATTTCACCACAATCATTTTCTTACCTCTAGATTCTCCTTCCTCATTCAGACGTTCCACTTCATATGATTGAAGTGTTCCCACAAGTTCGTTTATGAAAAATGGTGAGATCCTCTGAGTTTTCCAAATGGACATTTTGATATTTTTCCATTTTTTGGATAAACCGTGAAGAATTTTGTTAACTTTCATGGAATCTCATATTGGTTGTCCTTGTTTTGCTAGGCCGTTGATTGTGTTAATGGATCTACTGAACAAATCAATCACTAATTCATCCATCTTCATCTTGAAAGATTCATACTGCCTGAGCAGAATGTTTATCTAGGTTTCTTTTACTCGATTAGTTCCTTCGTACGTCACGTACAACCTATCCCAAAGTTTTTTAGCAGATTCACATGAGGATATGTAGTTATATTTAGTAGGAGATAAAGCACAATATATCATCTAAAACTTTTCTCTTGGACAATTTTGTCTCAAACATGACTTCGGTTTCCAGCTTTTTATTATCCATGTTCTTTTTGGAGGAAGAGGCTTCGGGCCTAACACCCTTCAAAACTACATCGCACTCTAAGAGATCCTTAGATCTCATGAATGCTTTCATATTATTCTTCTAGATATTGTAGTCTTTTCCATTGAGGTATGGAGACCTTGTGTCACTTTGTCCTTCTATAACTTCTGTTGCAATAATATTAGCCATTGAAAGATTGTTAACTCGGAAGTAATAAAACAATTCAATAAAGAGTAACCAAGCTCTAATACTAATTGTTAGGGTTAGATAGACACCTAAAGGGGTGAATAGATGATAGTGCAAAATAAAATAAAAAAATTAAATGTTATTACAATAGATCAACTTTTGATGACAAATCGTGCTATGATCAGATCTTACTAGTGTGCAAAATACTATCATGAAATATAAATAGAAGTTTAGGGATAGAGAAAATTACACACAATAAAGTTATAGTAGTCTAAGTAGGACGGACATGCGACACGATACGACACGACACGCGACACGATACGCCAACAAGTCATTTCTCAAAAATAGAAAATTCTGACACGTTAGGACACGTTATTATTAAATAAATATTTTTAGTTTTAATTAATTTGATTTAAATTCACAAATAAATAAATAACAAGAACTTATAATGAATTTGCACTAATAATATTAATAGATATATTCATAGAAAATTTGAAAGATATATTGATAATTAATGCTTAACCATATTTGAGAACATATTTTTAACTTTAACAAAAATTATGGATAAAACTAATGACTAACAAAAAAATATAGTCAACTTTATTTAAATAAGTCTATGATCTTTTATAATCATCAAAATTTATCATTATTTAACATTCAATATTTTTATTTTTGAAATCATTTTTTAACTAATTTTTTTATAACAAAAATAACTTTACCACTCAAAAGTTATTATCCTCGAAAACCTCTCAAAATTATTTTCCTCTCTTTTTTTCCCTCTATACACTCATCCCGAAAAATTATTTGGCCTCCTTCATTTCTCTCTCTCCAATCCCCCAGGCCACCCCCAAAATCCGGGCATCCAATCTTTTCTCCAATATTTTCTTCCCACTTTCGGTTTCTTCCTTACTCTCTCTCCCCCCCCCCACGACACCACCTGCTCCCTACCCCGCCCCATCAATCATCCCCAACCCACGCCACCACCTGCTCTCCCGCCCCCATCAATCAACCCCCCAAGCTGTCTTCTTCTCCCTTCGCACGATCTCACGTTGGGGGAGAAGGGGGTCGCAAAATCAAGGGCGACGATACCTCCGGCCCGACTCCGTCTCCGACATGCAAGAGCCTAACCTCGATCAGTCGCAAATGAAGTGGACGAGGAGTACTAGAAGATATCCGAGCAGATCAATGAAACTCAAACATCTTTGAAGCCTCGCCATCGGCCCTCCATCACAACGTCGCAATTGTGGCCCTACCCTATGGATTGCCTGCTCTTCCTCTGGCCCTCCCTCGTCGTCGCAACGTTCCCTCTACTCCCTGGTCTCGCCTCCACCCTCCGTCTTCTTCAACGATCCCTCTCCCTCGGACACGCTCCAACGCGTGTGTCGAGAAAAGTTGACCGCATGTCGAAAAATCCGACACGCGGTCAACGCGTGTCCGAGCGTGTCCAAGCGTGTCGAGGTGTCCGACACGCTCCGACACGTGTCGGAAGCTTCGGCAACATGTCCGAGCTTCATAGATAGCAGTTCGCTTAGACAAGCCTACATCCACTCTCTTGTACTGACAGCCAATTGACTGAATTTCACTAGAATGAATCTGTTAGAGGTTACAAACTTACAAGATCTAAGTAATGAATACTCAAATTTATGTGAATAATCCCTCTTACACTCTCAACCTCTAAATTACTACACAATATAGTTTACAAAAATGAATATATATATATATATATATATATATATATATATATATATATATATATGATTGAAAATCACTCAAGACTTAGGAATTATGAACTTTAGAATTTTAGCTTCTTGTTTTCTTTCAGCATCTCGACCTTCTCTTATGATTTGCATTGTCTAAACTGACCGTTGGACATAACTTTAGAGGATCGCTCATCCAATCTACTCGTTGAACCTCAGAAGATTTGATTGCTTCAAGGTTGCCAAGATTGAAGTCTCTAAATGATTGTGCTGCCCATAAAGCAGATAGAATTTCTATAAGAGAGTGCTTCACTTGGAAAGAATATTTCGCCTCTTGTAGATTGATTTACCCAAGTCTTGCTATATTCTATCTTGAAAGATTTGATTTAATATATTTTCTTCTTTGGATAGATCTTACAATTTTAGTAAGGAGTTCACCAAATTTCTGGCCGTTTCATGAGGATTAAGGGTGTCAAAAACCAAACCCAAAATCAAATCGAAAAGTTTGGTTTTTTAAGTTCAGTTCTCATTTAAAATTGAAACTTTTTAATCAGTTTGGTTTTTATCGGTTCAATTAACCAAACCAAACCGATAAATTCTAAATAACATTTCTCCACGAATCGAACCATCTATCTCCTCTGGTCTTTTACTCTCCAAACTCGGAATAGAGGTGCAACGCCTACGGATTACGGCAACAATGACGGCAAATAGGCTGATTATATGCTATGCTTAAACCTTTAGCTTCTCCTCCTCCACCTTCTCCCTCCTCTTTTTTCTAGGGTTTTGATTTCCCGTTGACCTATTTCCTCCCCTTTTCATTCCTTTCATTCCATTGAACAAGCTAAGGTGGAGGTGCCTTCTCTACAATGCCAAGTTTAGCTCTGTCACGAGGGATTTCTTGAGAAGCAGTTGCCTCCAATTGACGGGGACGGTGAGGGATTTCTTGACGGTGTTGGTGTGCCTGATCGAGAAGGGCATCAAGTTGACTGTCAATGTTGACCTCCTCAAGGGCATGCACAAAGCCCCCGAGAAACTCAAGCTCCAGGTTTGTCCCCATCGTTCTTGAAACTCCAACTTCACTTTCAGTCAAACTCTCGACAGCTTGACTTTTCATCATGTCTCCTTTCATGGGTACAGCATAAAAAGATATGACCTTTGAGATCTCGTCAATGAATAATGTGAAGTCTCGCGATCCTTGTGTGAATTGTTTTGAAGGGCCTAGGCTATGACTTTCGGGACCAAATTGGTTGTTTGGATTACATGCTGTGACCCTCCCTCTCACACTCGTATGTTGTCACTACGCTACTGCTAGCTATTTGATGAAATTCTCAAAGCACGTAAAAGTTCTATGCTTTATTGTTGTTCTAGTGATGGGATGCCCTGGTTTTTTATGTATCGTCTACGTGGTGAAAAATTCGTATACGGGTCTACTTTGATGGATTTCTATAGATTTTCTTTTGGAACATATTTAATGATCTTTCTAGTGCCACTACCAGCAACAATAAGGGAGTGCCCTAAAGTGCCCTTCATTACCTTCTACTATATTGGGTTTTTGCAATCCTTGTTCACAGATCTCATGATTGAATGTGTATAAAAGGATCAATGTCGTAAGATAGGTGTTCGTTAGAATTACTGTGCCATTTTGATATGCGTTGATATACTCTAGCTAACATGGCATGTGTTGATTTTCCTTTATAGATATCTTCTAAAAGTCGTGAACTGGGGACTGCACTAATGAGTTATAGCCACATCCCTCATGTTGTTGAACTTTGTCAACTAACTTCAAACCAAGGCAAGGCAAGCCAAGACTGCTTATATCCAAAGATGAACCACAATTTCTATTGTCTTTTTCATGCTCCCAATATTAAATGAGAGACTTGAACTCTCTTTGGGTTATTAACATATGAATCATCTCCTTGTGGTCTTCATCATGGTTTGCTTTGGTAAATATTATAAACAGCCAAGTAATCGTAATTAGTTGAGAAGGATGGTGCTTGCTAAAAGATTTCCCTAAACAAGACGACGATGATGTCCGTTCATTTTAGGTTTTACATTTCATGTTGAGGTGTCAAGAGGCAGTGCCCTTATGCTCTTTTTTTTCTTGCTGATTGCCTGGACCTTTTTTCTTTTAAATGTCCCTTGTTTATTTGATAATATATGTTGGTTGCTGTAAATTAGCTAGAACTTGTGAAGAAAATCAAGTCAAAAAGCACAAGGTAGGGTGTGTCTTTAAAACCCGGAACCCCTATTGAAGAGGTTTACCCCTTGGTGTGTATTCCCAATATTCATACTTCATTTGTGAACTGTCATTCTTTTTAAGGATTTTGGTTGATTAGTGGACTTCGATGAAATCCTTTAAAAAAAAAAAAAAATTGTCAGCTTACCACATATTTTGAATACTAGTTTTGTTGATATGATAAATTTGCTAAAATATTGTTATAATGCTCATTTGTAGATTTCCATATCAAGGCAGTAATATCATTTGCAAAGCCAAATATACAATGAGTTAATACTTAATGAGTGAATCTAGAGGTACAAATAGAAGGAGGTTGGGATCTGTTGCATGGGAGCACTTTGAAAAGATATAAAATAGCTAAGACAAAGCCGAATGTCTATATTGTAGGGCTTTTATTGGTTGTTCAACTACTCAAGGGACTAGTGAGATATATAATCATCTAGGTAGATGTAAGAACTATTGATATGCGACGTGGAGAAAAGGCAAAAAAGTGCCTCAAATGAATTTGTTGGGGTCGGTAGTTTTATTTCAACTGGTCCTTGGAAATTTAATCAAGATACTAGTTGAAAAGACCTAGCACGGTTTATTATTGGTGAGCTACCCTTCAAGTTTGTGGAACTTGAGGAATTTTGGAAATTTGTAAGTAGAATCTAACCAAAGTTTTTAATCCCCTCAAGAAACACATTAAGGGATGACCTTTATAAGTTATACTTGGAGGAAAGAATCAAATTGAAAAAATATTTTTCCGATACTTCTCCAAGGGTTTGTCTGACAACTAACACGTGGACTTCATGTCAAAATCTTAGTTACATGTGTCTTACTGCTTACTTTATAGACACCAATTAGAAGTTACAAAAGAAAATTTTGATTTTTTGTCAAATCCAGGACATTCTGCTAAGATTATAGGGAAAGGAGTTGAGAAATGCTTGACTAGTTGGGGGATTAAAGACATTTTTTCTATCACTATTGATAATGCTAACTCCAATTATTGGGGAGTTCGATACTTGAAAAAAAAGATTTAACTCTTGGAATGCTCTGGTATTATAAAGTGAGTTACTCCATATGAGATGTGCTCATATTTTCAATTTGATTATTAGAGAAGATTTGAAAGATATAAATGATTCAATCGTTAGAATATGCTCAGCTATGCGTTATGTGAGATCTTCTCCTTCAAGGTTGCAACGATTTAAGGAGTGTGTTTTGCTGGAAAATATTGAGTCCAATAATCTTGTATGCTTGGATGTGGAGACTCGGTAGAACTCAACATATATGATGTTGGAAGTGGTCTTGAAGTTTCGAAATGCTTTAATCTTATTAGATATTCAGATAGACGATTTGCCGAAGAGCTTTTTGTCACGTCTCGAACCCCGAGCGCGTGTCCATCCCTCTCTGGTCGATAATATTTTGCGACTTCCCAAGACTAGTCGCCAACCCTTTTACTTTATTGCACATGCGGAGGCAGATTATAAATCCCCTGATAGTAACCATCTCGGGATAGAAAAGCAGAACAATAATTTCACAAACAAGCATGCCTTTATAAACATATGCTGAATCAAGTACAATAGTCTATAGTCAAAAGACTACAAAAGACCGTTCTCCAAAAAAAGTGGTCTTATCCGACCTATACTTCAAATCACCTCCTCTCTACTCCAAGTCCTCCATTCAATGACCCTAAAAGTGGTTATACAATAACCAGTGAGATAATGTCTCAGCAAGTCCATGCTCTAAACTTCAACTAAGAGGGAAAGACGCTAAGAAGCGTTCTAACCACACAATCACGCATTTAGCATATAGGACTTACCTCGCCTCAGTTACACCCCAGGTCAGCACAATTCATATCACAAACCAGAGCAGTACTCAAGATCAATTAAATGAGAACGCAATACTCAATTCTTAAATCAACACAGGGGTCCTGATTATGGAGTCAAATCGTTATGATACGTCCCATACTATGTCACACAATTTTGTCCCATAATCAGACACATTCAACTCAATTCATCATGCATTCCTAGTTTTGATCTCGGCATATAACATGGTCTACTCTCAGTTCGGTAGTCTTCTGGCATTGCAGGCTTCGTCTCACCCCATTGAGCACAGCACGTCTCTTTCAGACGACTTTCTCGAAGGAGCATAAGGTCGAGAATCTACTGCGACCGGCTTCCCTTTATCTAGGGGTATCCCATATATCCAGCTCAACAGCCCGGGACAATTTCTCTTAATCATCATACGATCACTCAAATATGGCCCAGGGCACCGTGCATTGCACTCAAATGCTTCAATTAAAAGGGTGAACCTGGCCTTTTTCTTCATATTAGAAATACGCATGAAAATAGTATTTAATTAACTCAATTTAATTTCTAAAAATACTAACCTAGGCCAAAATTATTAAATTAAATACCAATACGAACCCAGAAAATTTCCGAACCCTTCTAGATAAATAATACAATTTAATTAGGTCTTAGCTAAACCATGCTAACAACCTAACATGCTCAATTAAATAATTAAATCACTAATTTAATATAACTAACCACCTAATTCCTAATTAAATAAATCTAAGCACCCCTTAGCATCATTAGCCTACTAAGAAGAGTTTAGAGTATAAACTCACCGGTGTATCGCAAAAACCGATTCACTGCGACAACGGCGCGACGGCAGCCAAAATCTAAATTTTCAACAGCTTCTGCGGACACTTGGGCCGAGCTTAAAACAGGTCCAATAAATCTCAGCCCAAATCTGAGATTTGTTTTTGAAACGGGCCGGGCTTGAAGCGGCTGACCTCACGGGCTTGGGCTGCTGAAAACAATTGCGAACCGGGCTGAGTTGGGCTGAAATGGTTGAACTGAATGGGCCTGTTAATTCAATGGATTTCACGAGCGAGCTATGGCTTCGGTTGGCTGGATCATGGACTTCAACTGGCCTTCTGGCTGAAGATGGGCCGTTGAAAATTTGTTGGGCCCGTTGATGTGGCTGAACTTCCCTAGGCCGTAGACACGCACAAAGGGAGCAGCTTCGGTGGCTGCGAGCTAGAGACACGAGATGAAACTGACGCCATGTTCGGTGGATGATAGCAGTTGCTGGCTTCGCATGTGGAGATGGAGACACGCTGCTTCGTGGGATGATGCGGCTTCGGCAGGAGGAGTCAACGATTGAAGATGGCAGGATGAGGGACATGCAGCAGCTTGAGGCTTCAGTGGAGTTTGTGGCTGGTTTGTTCAACAAAATAAAGGGGAATGAAAGTAGATATTGGCCGTGAGAGAAAATTTTAGCAGAGAGAGATCGTGGGCGTGGGCTTGGGGAATTGGTAGAGAAGATTGTAAGAGAAAGAGACAGTGGATGGGGCGGCAAAAATGAAAGGAAATTGAGAGCTAAAGTAAAGAAAATGTGAAGGAAAATGAAAGTGAAAGACAAAAGCCGAGGGAGTCAAGGGTGAAGACGCACGAAGAAGGGGAATGGATGAGACCAATTGGTCAAGGAAATGATTAAAATGTTCTAAAAGTCCAAGCTTCATCCACTCCATTAAATGCATGTCCCCCTTAAAGTCCAAAATCTTATCTTCTTTGTCCCATTTCTTTCTTGCAAAATAATTCACCAAAATTCCAATTTGAAGCCAAAATTTGCTGTTCTATCCTAAATCCGAATTTTATTGGATTTTGAGCTTCAATTTCATCAACAAATTACCAAATTGAGGTCCAATTTCGATGGAGAAAAATCCCAAACAATTTTCTATAAATCCCTGACACTCACAGGCTTAGTTTAGAATTCCTAATTTCCATCGATTTAGCCCATCTGAATTTCTGCTAATTTTCTGTGGTGTTCGAAACAATTTTCCGTAAAAATCCCGGAATATCTAAAAAATCTTCGGAGGATGAGTCAACGTTCCTAAAATAAATCGTGACACCACAGAACTTTCAATTTTTGAAATTGGGTTCAAATTCACGGTTATTTTCAATCTGGCACGTTTTTAGCGTGACCTAGTCTACCGGGTCACTTTTAGGAATTGTTGGTGTAATTGACCCGTGATCGATTTATCTCGAGTCACAATATACATCTTTGACACATTGACGACTTTCAGTTGTTGTGAAAATCTTGAGATTTCAATTACGGACACCGGATACCAAAACGATAGAAAAATCGATCTAATACCGATCGACTAGTATTTTGCAATCAAGTGAAATCACCCACACTCTGATCACATATCTCAGTCGAATCGATCTATCTCCAGTCTCTTATCGATTTCGACAGTGCCGTAATGATCTCGGCAGATGGACACGGTCAAACAGTCGATTCCTAATCGAATTCTCAAGTCTATTGCACTTAAATTCCTTAATGGCTTTCCCAGATAGTCTAGTTATCTCATGAGTGGCCAACTCAGATAATAGCACTATAGGCGCGTCGATGAAAAACCCGATTTATTTAATCGAAAACGAATTTGAAAATTCAAGCTGTCACACTTTCTAAGGTGAAAGTGTTGCTTATTAATGATGATCAGGATTATACCCGCCGATTTCTTCCTTTCTTGAAGTTGTTCTATGATGCGATTTTAAAAGCATCAGGCTCTTCTTATATTACTTGTAATGATATGGCGAAAGATATCTATAGGATTTATATGATGATTGATAGATATTGTAGGGATGAGGACATGAGTTTATAAGAAATAGCCAAGAGAATGAGATCAACTTCAATAAGTACTTTGGCAACGTGAACAACATGAATCTGACATGGTAACATGGTTCATTACATGTATACTTGACCCTTGACATAAGATGGAGTATGTGAAATGGATGATTAATCAAGTGTATGAAAGCAACCGGGCAGAAACTTTATGAGATAGAGTGACAAAATCTCCGGCATTGTTGTTCAAGCAACATCACACCGGTACATGCCTCCAAAGCAAACGTGAAATTAAAGGGGATAAGGATAGGGAATGTGTCAATGTCTCCTGTGATTGGTGCAAACATTATGACTGCAATGTATTTTAACCAAACGAGACAAGAATATGTGAAAGAAAAATCTGAATTAGATAAGTATTTGGAAGAATGATATGAACAATATAGCTCCACATTTGATATCTTAAATTGTTGGAAAGTCAATTCTTCTAGATATCCTATTCTGTCTTCCATTGCTCAAGATATTTTGGCTGTGCCCGTCTCCGTTGTAGCATCAGAGTTGGCATTCAACACAGGAGGTCGCGTACTTGACGTATTTCGTAGCTCCTTAACCCTAATCATGGCAAAGGCTCTTATATATACTTAAGATTGGTTACAATCCGCACCACTTTCACAGTCAATCAAGGAGGACTTAGAATAACTTGAAAATTTTGAGTCGGATGAGAAAAAAATAATCATAGAATATTTATTATTTTCAATATTACAATTGATACTTTAATCCTCATTTTCATTATGAATTTAATGTAGAGTTGTCAACTACGACGATGGACTTGAACTTAATAGTGATTTCTCTTGTGATTGACAAACTTAGAGTCAAGTAAAAGATGTGTATAAAATATGCGTGCTCGCTTATAATGCTCTATTTTTTTTATTCATTTATGTTGGCTCTTGCTTAGAATCAACCATTTAGCTATTTTTAAATGGTCAAAGCTGTTGTCAGATTATCTTATTTTCACCATCTCATGGACAATGCACAGTTTTCTTCTGTTGTTGCAAGATTGTTATGTCTTCCACTTGTTATTGCCAACAAGTTTTATATTCCTTTTGTTGCTAGTTGCTAGTAGTGCTTTAAAAGCAAGCTGCCTATTGCCAGACTTGTGATTTTCTGAGATGAATGTCTTTTTTATGCAGAAACTTTTGTGTTAAAAGAGACTTTGTATCTACCCTTAAGACACTAAAGAGGAGCCTGATGCTAGTTGGGCCTGTGATGCTCCTGCTTTCTCCTTTCCTTGTCATATTCATGTCAGTCTACCTCTTTCTGAGGCACGCTGAGCAGTTCTACAATCATCCAAGCACAGCATCGTCACGGAGATGGTCAAATTTGTCTAAATGGATTTTTAGAGAGCACAATGATGTATTGCTAAGACACTTGCACTATACAATTTAGTTCAGTTGGAGTTTTGTTGAAGAAAGAGATCTGTTGGATTTAGACCTGAGCAGGTCTTTAAACTGCTCAATGAGGAAAACGAAGGGAGAACCTCCCTGGGGAGAGTGACCCCTTATGCCCCTCCCAGGCTGGGATCCGGGCCTGGTAAAAGATACCGGCCCCACTGGGGGGAATATTCCTTACGGAGTTGGGGTTCCCACCCCAACTCCCGGGCTTGATAGGGATCTACATCCCTTCCTCCCATTGAGGAAGGCGCGCATCCCTAAACGATAGCAGTTGGGAACCCAAATTCCGTGGATTGGTTTTGTCTTTTCTTAGTCTTTACTTAATTCCGAGTAATGTAAATGGAAAACTGTTTAGGAGATGTTCTGAGCTAATACCTGTGTAGGTAAAGACGAGTATAGCTACAATCTGATAATCAATGGCCTGGTTTTTCCCTTCACATCCTTTTACATATTAAATAATAGAAGCTGATATTTTGTCCATGGCTGAGGTAATTATTAACCCTCTCCATATTCTTATATTCAAATCCAAATTATGTCGGACAATTCGTGTGTCAATTTGTTTCAGTGAGATAATCAATGCGTATACAGAAATTTAATTGTTAATATTGCATTTTATTTATTTCCACGTGGTAACATTCGCAAAATTATTTTCATTTGGAAAAGTAATAATGGTTTATTGAATTTATTTTTTCACCTAATTAAAAAATGAAATTCTTATGAAAACCAATGAAGTTTTTATCTTGCTAAGCAAACGACAATTTGATTGGAAAATTAATCTTATAATATATAAAAGCAAAAGCAAAAACAAAAACAAAAACAAAAACAAAAGTAAAAACCAAAAAACCGAACTAAATCAAACTAGTTCAGGTGGGATTTCGGTTCGATTTGGTTCAAATTTTCCAAAAAAATGAACCAAATCGAACCATTTACATCCCTAACAAAGATTACTTTCCTGACCAATATCCCCGAGTATTGAATATCAAGGACGTGAACTTCTTCATGAGTTTGAGTCTAGTGAGTAACGTCTAATAGTGCTCATTGGAGTTTCCACCTAAAAAATTCTTATCATCATATTCAAAGAACTATTAAAGAAAGGTTTGTTAATTATCAAAATTAATAAGGGAATTTTTCTTAACATGGGGACTGCATTATATATTAGATTAAGGTTCAGAGATTACATTAAATAAATTAGAAGTTCATGAATTATATTACAGATTGCGCATTGAATTAAAGAGCAGAATTGCATTAATTTGCACCATTTTTTGGAAATTTGATTCGCATTATTGCTTTCGAGACCTCTCAGAGATCGCACTCGGCCGGACGATGCGGACCTGCACGTGATGCACGGTCAGCCCTCGTGGAACGCATGCAAAATAATCTTGATTTAGATTCCGCTTTTTGGGTTCCGACATCTTGTTCAGTCGTTCTTGGAAGTTGCATTCCCGCACCTCCAGTGGAATCCCATGGACCCGGCGTTGACCCTCGGATTCCGGTCACCGGAGCTGTCCCTGTTCCGCCTGAGAAGCGACCCTCCTCCTCCTCCTCTCGGCGACCCCCGGAGAGCTCTTTCCCAACGGGCGGTGCGGGCGAGACTGAGCCTGAGCTCCGCATCGCCGCCGCCGCCGCCGCCGTCGCCCAGGGCTCGCTTGACCGTCGCGGCCAAGAAAAAGCCGCCGATCGATGGGCTCAGCGACGAGATGAACGCGATCGCGTCGCAGAGGCTGGACTTCGCGCCTGCTCGGAGGAGGGTCCGAGCTGCGTTCGCCGAGGTCCAGCGGCAGCTCGATCATTGCTTGTTCAAGGTCCGTCGTTTTAGCTTGGTGATGGTCGTTTTGGCGATGAGCTGAGATTTCTTTTTGCAGTGTGCATAATTTACTAATTGGGTTTCTTTCTTCACTGATCTATTAATGGTTTTTGGATCTATGCGTGGCTTGGCGTGTAGCTGGCTCCTGCTGGGATCAGAACAGAGGAGGTAAACAAGTGGACGCCGCAACTGCAAGTGCCTTTTTGTTATTAATTCATTCTTGCTGGGATTTGATTAGTTTCTGTGTTTGTTGACTTTTAAGAGATTTGGAAATGCAATGCGTGTGTTTCTGTTCGTCTTTTAATTAATGGGGCACAATGTCATTGAAATTACCAAATGTTTATTCATGTAGTGGTATGAGACGAATTCAAACGGTCTCCAGATTTTCTGTAAGAGCTGGTTGCCTAAAGTGGGTGTACGAATTAAAGGCGCAGTGTGTTTTTGCCACGGCTATGGTGATACTTGCACTTTCTTCTTTGAAGGTCTGCTCAATTACTCCTCCTTTTTCTAGAGAAGTTAATTTCATTGCAACACCGAAATAGTGCACTTATGCCATCACCAATTACCCAAATGGAAATAAAGGATTCACAGTGCTGTTGGAACATTGGGATTTCAGGTATCGCCAGGCACTTTGCTTCAAAAGGATATGCTGTTTATGCTTTGGACCACCCAGGTTTCGGCCTTTCAGATGGATTGCATGGTTACATCGCAAACTTCGATGAATTAGTCGACAACGTCATTGAACAGTACACAAAAATCAAAGGTGAGAACTGCAAGATTTGCCTTAGAAAACAATCAAGATCATTTCAATTGCTGTAGTCCTCCATACCTCCTTTTCTCTCTGGAAAAAAGAAACTCAACGAGTGCCAGAGCGCGCGCGCGCGTGCATACAATGGACAAAAAATCCATCTCTCAGAATTGATCTACTATCAATGGGTTGTCTGTATCTTTGATGAGTTTATTTCACAAATTGCAGAGAGACCTGAAGTGAGAGGATTGCCTCGCTTTATATTGGGACAGTCCATGGGTGGAGCTGTTACTCTCAAGGTTCATCTAAAACAGCCTGATGCATGGGATGGAGTCGTCCTTGTTGCCCCGATGTGTAAAGTATGTCCTCCATCAAAACTGTCACCATTTTTGTCCTGTTCTTTTGCGTGGAACCTTCTTTTATCCTTTGCATCAACCAAGCAAATTGTCAATTATAGATATACCATAAAGCAAATTGATGCGGAGATTTTGAAATTATTAGGTTGTGCTCTTGTTTCCAAAGTAGTTCCAGTTAGTTAAGGAACTAAGTCGCAAGGAGTACCTCATCTGTATAGACTGTGAATGAAGAGTTCCTGATGGGAAAATGACCATTGACTGTGCAAATGATGCATGATTTCGTGGACAGAATATATGAATGCAAATCACTTAGGTTTATGACCACACTTGAGAGAAACAAGTTTCTTGTTTATTATGTTGGTTGTTGAATTTGTAACAAGATGCTGGATTATAACGACTATATAGTAAATTCCATATTTTTCAACAGAAAATTGCCTTTATACTTTGTGAAAGATTTGCCTGTTAAGTTGGTATTCCATATTTTTCTCCTATAAATTTACTCTGGCAAAATCCTCATTTAAGAATTCTATGCGCAAGAATGCCAAATTGACTGCTATTGCACCCCCATTTTGTGAATCATTTTTACCATTAGTCTCTCTCTCTCTCTCTCTCACACACACATGCATGTGCTAAGAACGCCTGCGTGCATATTGTATAGCAAGAAAAACTAACGCTTGTGTCCTGTTCTGTCTGATCAAAAGTTTTCCATACTGAGCGAAACTGCACCTTCAAGTTCTTATTGGTTATGCACATGTATCTATACGAAGCTTTTTGTACATTAATCTTGACCTGTACTAATAGAAACTGCATTTCCAAGTTCTAATGGGAACTGATGTCTGTGCTTTACAAGATAAATTGCTGACTCTAATTGCTTCAAGATTTCAGATGCTGTTAGACCACCCGAAGCAGTTGTAAAAGTCTTGACATTCATGTCTAGCATTCTGCCAAAAGCAAAGCTCTTCCCGCAGAAGGATCTTGCTGAGCTGGCTTTCAGAGAATTGAAGAAAAGGAAAATGGTTAGTTTTCTTTACCGTGGTCTCCTATGGTAGAGTTTATGTGAGCAGTTGAAAGTTCAGGCTGTCTCATCCTTGTCGTGCAAAAGCTTATCAGTCAGCATCACAGACTAATCAATTGGGGTTCACTGCAGAGTTATAATTGACTTCCATGAGCTGGTGAAAGAAGCATCTGATGCAATTTGGTTAGATTTGTTGAAACAGATCAATTTCTTAATGGCATTCTGTATCTGTATCTGTGCTCGTGTAGTATGTTACAGTATTCCAGTTGTGTCACCTTTCTAGCTCAAACTACACAGGGAGACATTTAGTTGCATGACATGTAAATTTGCTTCTTCATAGAGTGCCATTTCGTAATCTGAAATGAACATGACTATATTTTGCCAATGCCCATAACAATGTTGAATCATTTTCTATGTTCGCAAAAGAGCATACCCACTTTAATTTTGCTGAAGTCGAGAGATTTTATGATATGTTAGTTCCAACTTCTTTCTCTGATTTAAGCTTTATTCTTTCACTTCGCTGCATAACGTGTGAACCAATGTCCTTTCAGCTAATTTTGTTCAATATATCTGCATATTTTCCCAATTCGAGATGCTTACCGGGTGTAATAGGGATCAACTGCTATTCAGATAATTAAGATGAGGTTTTGGTCATCTTATTATCTAGTTGTTTACTATGCTTATATCCTAAATATAGGGTAATTAGTATCATCTTGCAGATGAGTATAAGGAGGTTGCATTCTTGTGTGGCTATTTGGTGATCAAGGATGTTAAGAGTATCAAAAAGGCTGCAATCATGATGGTCCAGGGGTTAATTTAGGGATTCCTCTAAGGCCAATTGTCTTTTTTCCCTTAACTGTTAACTTAAAGAAAAATAAAAAGGCTCTAGAAAGTATGGAACTTGATCTTTGCATCGTGATTTTTCCAATTTTACTGTTATATTGGTTGTGATTGGGCATTGCATTCCTAAAAAATCCCAATGAGCTAATCAAGACATTGGTAGCTCAATCTTCATGAGATTTGTGCATAAGTTCAACAATTCAATTTGCCTTGTCTTGTTTTAGGCTGTCTACAATGTGATTTGCTATAATGACCAAACGCGACTGCAGACTGCCTCAGAACTTCTTAGGGCAACTGATGATATTGAGTCACAAGTAGAGAAGGTTGGTGTTTTCCAGTTCTGGCTTAACAATTGCTTGCCTATTCGCATGTGTTTGTAAGCAGAAGAAACTTAAGGTCAATCAATATGTATTTCAGGTTTCATCTCCATTGCTGATTCTTCATGGAGCAGGTGATAAGGTGACAGATCCGTCAGTGAGTAAGTTTCTCTACGAAAAGGCCTCTAGCAAGGATAAAACCTTAAAGCTTTATGAAGGAGGGTATCACTGCATTCTTGAAGGCGAATCTGATGAAAAGATATTTATGGCCCTCGATGATATTGTTTCATGGCTGGATTCTCAGTGTTCCCTCAAGTAGAACACCCATTCTTTTGGCCCTGAAAGCAAATTCATTTGAGATCATCATTGTTAAGTTGCACATTAGGCAACTCAAACATCATTCACTGGTACAATTAAAGAATGGGGTGCTGTTCCTGATTATGTTGCTGTTCAGTGCCCCTGCCTAGTCTTCATTATGGACTCCTCTGCTTAATTGGGTAAAAGTTTATTCATTCGTTTGCCCCTTTTCTTTTTCAGCGTTTATTACAGGGATCACCTCTGAATTTGAGATCATTTCTAGAAAGTCATTAACCTTTTCTTTGCCTTTTCATTTGTAATTGTTACTTTTGGAGGTGGAAGATGTATTTGGGCTCAACTTTGGAAAGATGAAAAAATTTCTCTATCGACTCTTTAACTTTACTGCAAGCATATAACTTGATGCATCCTTTTGCTTCGTTATGTAAATTGAGAATGGTGATCAATCTTTTCCTTCCTCCTGAAAAAGGAAAACTGGGAATAGAGGCAAATGTGGGTTTGTAGCTCTGTTCATTTGGTTATTCAGACACCTGCGAAGAGGGCGGTGTAAACTGATGACAGAGTCCTGCAGTGGCGATACTGGTGCTGGTACTTTCATTAACATCACCTCGGTTGTTTTGTTTCCTGTGTTATGGTTTTCACAATCTGTGTTCATTTCAGGCATGAAGATTTGATCTGCCAGTTGAACTCAAGCGGATGAAGGGACACCATTGATTGAATGCATGCGTTGTGGTTGCTCTTTTCACATTATCATCCTACACAATGCAGCATGCTTTGATATAGGGCAGTGGCCAATGTGAACTCTTTCCAGTCTCGTGTTCGGTAATTTGGCAAATTAGAATGCCCCGGATCCGTGTCTGATCAAGAAATTTAATATGAAGTGCACGAATTGTATTTCCTAGGGAAATGGGTTTGTGGTCGACGGCATAACAGATCAACCGGACCATTTGGTTGTGCGGCACGATGGTCTAGTTCAAGGTCTCGTCCTTTCTGGTTCAGACCCTTCGTTTCGACCATTTAATAGGACAGTCTTCCAAGTACTATTATTCTCTATACCAAGGCTCTGGTCTGAAAAAAAAACTTTCTGATCCTTAGGGTCCACTTAAATGGCAGACGAAAAGCGTATTTACTAAACCAGCTCAATTTGTCGCATCAAAATTATGGTTCTATCCTTCAAATAGATGTTAATTTTCTTATCTTTTGTGGTTAGTTTAATGGGAATTCGGTCAATTCTATAACAATATACTGGTGTGATAGCCACATTTTAATAAAGCCACCTTAGTTACGTAATTGTTAATACTCCATAAAAAATTTGTGCAAACATATCGATGTAAAATGAATGAAATTTCGGTTTGTCCGGTGATTGTAATCAAAACTTAAACATGTAATTTTAAGACATCTGTGAATTCAATTATCACGGCTCTCAGAATATTTTTTTTAGGTAAATATCACAAAAAAAAATTCCAAATTGATATATGATAAAATTTACCCTATTTTAATTTTCATTAGATTTTATCGTTAAATTATTAAGTTTGATGATATGTGATAATTGATGGGTTTATCATCCATTTATTATAGATGTATAAGTTTATGGTTTTTAATAGATTAATCTAATTTAATGAAAATTAGCATAAAGTAAATTTATCACGATGTACTAATTTATAATCTTTTGTTAGTTAAAAAATTAGTTTAAAATAAATTTATTACGAATGCATTAGTTTAGAATTTTTCGTAATATTAATCTTTATTTTTTGGGTACCATAAGTATGAGAAGAAAAATAAAAACTCAATCTTTAGAAACTGGAAAGGACGATTTCGGGCTAAGGAGGAAAGTCAACAGCAAGAAGCTTCCCGTATGCATCCATCCAAATTCACGGATTTCGCACGAATTCACCGACGACCGCGGCTGTCGGGCGGAAGAAAATCCATCCAAGTTCGATTCTTGATCTCTCCCGACAAGGAACAGCTCACCCTCTCCCCCAAATTTCAGCTCTTTGATCGTCTTCTCCATCGAAGAACAGAGCCCAGCGACCTCGAGGGACCCTACGCCGATCCCGCACGGAACCCCGATGTCTCTTCTGAACCAGCTGTTCAACAGAGGCGTCTTGGGCGCAAAATGGTCAGTTCTTTCTCATTCTCCGTCCGACCCATGTCTTGATTCATCTTTCTTGGGGGTCGATTTCGCGCCTTTTTGCCGTCTCCGGTGATTGCGTGCTTCTGTGGGTTCCGGAATGTCGAAACGTTGCGGTACTTTTGAGGCGCTTGCTGTTCGCAAGAGGCGTTGCGGCGAAAAGGGCGGTTCTTTATACTGATGAGCTCCGCTCTTCTAGTTGCTATGTTTTTTATATAGCGCCGAATTATCGTGCTTAGAGATTAAGGTGATGATAGTACGTGGTGTCACACTCTGACTGATCGTTTGGTGTCTTAATTCATCCCTTGGAGGTCAATTTTATGCCTTTTTGCCTTCTTCAGTGGTTGTGTGCTTTTGTGGGTTCCGGACTATTGAAGCGTCGTTGTGCTTTTGAGGCGCGTACTGTTCGCAGTAGGCGGTGTAGTGGAAAGGGTGGTTCTTTATACTGATGAACTCCGCTCCTAGATGCTATGCTTTTGATAAAGATCCGAATCATTGTACTTAGAGATTAAGATGATGACAGTATGTGCTGTTGCACTCTGACTGATCGTTTAATGTCTTGATTCATCTTTCTTGAGGTCAATCTCGTGCCTTTTGCTTTCTCCTGTGGTTATGCGCTTTTGTGGGTTCCAGAATATCGAAATGGTGTTGTGCTTCTGAGGCGCATGCTGTTTGCAATAGGCGTTGTGGCGGTGGTTCTTTATACTGATGAACTCCGCTCTCCCAGTTGCTATGTTTTTTGATAAAGCTCCGAATTATCGTGCTTAGAGACTAAGGCGATGATAGTATGTGTTGTCATGCTCTGACTGATCATTTAATGGGCTGCTCTATTGGTTGCTATTTAGCAAGACAAGCTTGACATTGGCGATCTCGCGGATCAAGTTGCTGCAGAACAAGAGAGACTTGCAGCTTAAGGTCATGCGCAAAGAAATAGCCCAATTTTTGCAGGCTGGGCAAGAACCAATTGCTCGTATCCGGGTAATTTCGAGAATTGCACTCAAGAGAATTTCTTTTTGTGAGATTTGTATATTGTTATTCATAATCCTTGAGGAGCATGCACTCGGTTGAGAGTTGTTTTTCAGCATGATTGCTTTTGTTGAAATAGGTGGAGCATGTTATACGGGAACAAAATATGATGGCTGCATATGCCATATTGGAGCTGTTCTGTGAGTTTGTAAATGCTCGCATCCCTATAATCGAAAGTCAGAGGTAGGCCACTGTGTATCTTGCTGAAACTGTAATGTTGCTCCTAGGCTAGTTAGATTAATTGCCTGGATATCCTCTTTTCTGGAGTTCATGCTAATTCTGTGTGGAATCGATGGGAGAGAACTGGACCCAATATCTTATATTTCAATTCTAAACTCCCCACTTATCCTGATTTTGCGGTTTCCTACAATATTTAAGTGTTTTGGGATTGTTCATTGGAAGGCTAGTTCTGGTTAGAATTTGGTATCTGTGTCAAGGACAGAAAGACACAATTGAGACAATTGGAACATGAACCATCAATTAGCTTGAGAAGTAGATTGCATAGATGCATATAAGTTGACCACTACTATAATTGTAAATGTGGTGATTTCTCCCTGGTAATCTAGATCATCCACAATTCTATCATATATGGTTCTGGGATTGCACTGCTGAATGCGGAGTGAATTATAAACTTTGAGTGAAGCTATTCGGATTATATCTTAATGTAGACAAGTTAAATGGAGCTCATTGGTTTGTGGGCAAGTTGCATACATAGTAACATGGAAGTTAGAGGTGGATTTTTCATGAAAAGAGGAAAAAGAATGGCTTTTGTTTCTGCTGCTACGATGGAGAAATTGCTTAGCTGCTTATCCTTAGAATTGGTCTTCAACTTTCAAATTGACAGCATTTCTTTTTTCCCATGCCTCAGAGAGTGTCCAACTGATTTGCGTGAAGCCATTGCAAGCATCATTTTTGCTGCTCCAAGATGTTCAGATGTGCCAGATTTGCTGCAGATCAAGAATCTGTTCACTACTAAGTATGGGAAGGAGTTTGTCTTAGCAGCTGCTGAACTTCGTCCTGAATCCGGAGTCAATCGTGAAGTTAGTTGGCTTGTCCTAGTTTCCTAACTCCGATCATGCTTCGTCCATTGATTTTTACCTCTTAATTTGTTGATATGATTGTTGCAGTTAATTGAAAAGCTCAGTGTTTGTGCTCCTCCAGTCAAGACAAGACTCAAAGTCTTAAAGGACATTGCCCAAGAACATAATTTGGAATGGGATTCTTCTAATACAGAAGCAGAGTTGACTAAAAAGCATGAAGATCTCCTGGTAATTTTTGTATATCTTTCTAGATTTAGTAATGCGTATAGGAAACAACCTTATTTTGATTAAGGTAGAATCAAGGATCCTCCCCACTATTCTTTGTTTTCAATGAAGAGTCAATATGTGTATTGCGTTGAAGGTTTCCAAAATGATAATTGCCAGCACAATTCATGAAGTTGTTTTGGTTGGAGCCAAGTTTCAGAGAACATATCCCTGACAAGAAGCTTTAGTTACCAAATCTGATGCATACATCTTAGGTTCACTTGTCCACATTGTAGCTGTGTAGATCCTCAGTTTGTTTCAAGTGTGATCCAAATCCGGCTGTTAGTGTTAGTTCCTGCATCCCCATCTTCTGGAAAATATCAATGAGCTATCAGGTTACCATTGGTAATTCAATGTCAACTACGTAGAGAAGTGAGATCAGAGCTTTAACTAGCTACGCTATGTCAATATAGTTCCAGAACATATTGACCTCCCTCTATGAATACCATCAAAGTTCTCTACCTTTATAGCTTTGTCATCATGCTCTTTCCATTTCACATGTCTGTGATCCATCGACTGCAAGTAGTATTTGGCCATTACTTGTAAATCGGATCTTGCATCATATTGTACGTTTGGCTTTCTGAAAATTATTTGCTGTGTTACGTAAAAACTTCTTGATTTTCTTGGTGGTTGAACTACAAAGAGAAAGCACTAAGGTTTGCCCAGTGGCCACCCTTCCCAAATGGGAAGAGGGAGGTGGAGGTTCGGAATCCCCACCTTTTCAGGGAGAGTTGGGATAGGGATGATTTAGCTTCAGATGTAGGTTTTGACTCTCACGCCTTACAATAAAGTAAAGCAAAAATCCGAGAGTGAGAGTTAGAGTAGGAGTAGAATAGGACAAAAAAAAAAGAACTATCAAAGAGAAACCAATATGAGGTCCCTATGATAGTTTAAGTCCATTTGTCAAAATAGATATATAAGGTGTTCACTTTTTGCTGGACAGAGGCCTCTAAGTGAATTCACTTAGAGCTTTTCCCGTTTTGAGTTAAATGACCTGGTCGATTTGTGTTGAGCAAGCATTGCTTGGCTGAACAGCCTGCAAGTTACAAGCTTCTGAAAGAAACAAGTATATTCTCACTCTTGTTTTTATGGACTTACATTCAGGTGGGATCTAAGCAAGTTTACAATGGAGCAGCGCCGGCACAAGCCCCCACGAAGCATGTCTCATTCCAGTTACCACCTTCTAATGGGACCCATGATATCATTCCTGCAGAGAGTAACAAAGAACATGCACGCCTTGAAGTTCCTGTCACCCATAATAAGACATCCTCGCACATCACAAATGAGATCGAAACATCTCAGAAGAGTCAAGATGCTGGAACGCTGACCGATTCGAAGATTGAGACAAGGCCACAATCATCTGAAATTCTGGAAAGAGCTCGAGCTGCCATTGCTTCTGCAGAGCGCGCAACTGCCACTGCACGTGCAGCCGCTGAGCTGGCGAAAATCCAGTACGGGATGCAGAAGAGTTAGGACGGGAGGTCTTCCTAGCATCCAAATGTGATGAGGTTGAACGCTTTGCGTGCACATGATTGAAAGAAGCGAGACAGATATATTTAGAAGACATTTTTTTATGTGAAGACGTCCTAGTGAGTGCACAATGCTGACCGTCTCCAAAAGGGCCAAGCGGTTGAGAAAGTAAATGTATTTTCTTCTCCTCGAAAAACTGATAAATGTGTCAAAGCGACTATAAAGAATTCTGGAAGCAAAAGTTTTGTGCCCGGGGCCGATTACAGGAACGGTCATCTGTTTGTAAATTCTTTTGAGTGTGCTCTTCGGCACCAATCTTGTGATATGGTCGGTGTGAAGCTTAAGATAAACAGGAGCATTGATACTTCTCAAGGTACAAGTTCAGTGAGCGGAAGCTTCATGTATAGGGGGCGAATTTATAAACAGTTTAAGGAGTTGAAATCTTAAATGACCTAAGATCATTTACTGTTATCGCTTGGCTATTTGTGTAATATAAATCTTGCTGCTCATGCACCTCGCTCTATACTATTAAACCCGGATTTTGTTGAACTTTCGTACTTTGACTCGTAGATTTTCACAAAACTTCGCAATCTTTTGAAATTTGCATGTCCTATTTTTTTCCTTTTAAACGCAAACAAACATACCCTGTGAGATGTAAACAGGCGGGGGTCTTTACATGGACCAACAACGAGTTTCCATATGCTTTGAGATCTTCAATTAGATTTGAAGGGATATTCATAAGATAGATATACATTTAAGTTTGTCAGAGCAGCAGCTACTCAAAGCCGTCTCTATTCCAATCCGCAGACAGTATACAGTCGCTCAGCAAAGTTCCCCTTAAGTTGAGCCAAAGCTAATTCTATGCAGCTATATCAACGCTAATGCGAAAGAAATGGACGACGTTGATCTGGTTTTTTTAGTCCCATCTTGTTCTTTTGCAAGACAGGTATATATCCGGACAGATGGTATAGAAAATTATGCCATTGGAATTGAAACTGTATGCCCTCCGGCGTCAGAACTGAACAATATTGGGCTGTGCGAGATGGGTTGAGACCGGCCTAAAACGTCGGGGCATCGACAAACTTGAAATTGAATCGGATGCAAGAATGTGCTACTTATTTAATCGATCATACATCTTCCGGTACATATTCGCACAGTGCACTCATTAGTGATTGTAAGTCACCGTCCATGCTAACTCAGAAGGCAGGGATTATGCATAGTTTTTAAGAGGGGAATCAATGTGCTAATGATCTTCGAAAGGGGAAAATTGTCCTAAAAGTTCTAAACTTGTTATACGGTTATCAATTCATTCATAAACTTTTTAATAGTGTCAATTTAATCATAAACTATTTCACAATTTGTTTTTTGTTTTTTTTTTTTATTTTTTTGGTGACCCGGAACCGCCGTACATCCGGTAGCCAACGACGCAAAACCAGGGCGGCACCGCAGGGACCCACCTCCCACGGCATCGTAGGTAAGTAGTGCAATGGAGGCGAGAAGTGTCGAACCTCTACCTTTTCGGTTGAGGGGTTAAAGTGCGAACCAACTCGTCCACACGGAATGGAGTTCACAATTTGTTAATGTAGTCCTTTCAATTAATTTTTGCTAGCAATTGCTAATGTGGATGTCGGTTGTTTTGTGTGGCACGACAAGCACTTAAGTGGATAATTTTTTACGTTTTTACATTTTTTTGAATTTCTTTTATAGATTTTTTGAATACTTTTTTTTTTTTTTTTTTTCCCTTCTTTGTCGATCACCATGGCTAATGAAGGTCCACCTTCCTAGCCAACAAGGCTCACCCTCGCTTGTGGCAACCACTGGCCATTGTCGAGGCCTGACAACCAATAGAGGAAGAAGCAAGGAAAAACTAATCTTTAAAAAATTTATAAAAATTTGGAAAAATGCAAAAAATTATCCATGTCGATATTAGGTTGTATCATGTAAGACAACCGGTGTTCACGTCAATTATTGCCAGACAAAATTGATCGGAATAACTACATTGACAAATCATCAGAAGTTCTAAAACTAAATTGATATAATTGAAAAGTTTATAATCAATAAGCATCCGTATAATAGGTTTAGGACTTTTATATATATATAGTTTTCCCTCTTCAAAAGCATGCTTTGTCTTGGAACGGAGACTCATTTCCATTCAACACCAGTTCATACTTTTCTAAATTATTCTCCCATGTTCATGCAAATCCCGACCGGGATCTGTTTCCCCGCGACATATGTTGGTGATGTCCGAATGCATTTTCTATTTTAAGACCATAGGAAGAATCTACTTCTGCTTCATGCATTTTCCTCTCTATAGAAAAAAAAAAGAGGAACAGAAAACGTAAAAAGGCAAAAAGGAAAGGCTATGTGCTGGACTGGACTGGGACGGGAGCATCTTTAAAACCAAAGCAGCGCCACCAGAACGAAGTCCAAAAAAGTCTGCTGGTCGGTCAGAGGAACCAAAGACATTCTTGTCGCTATTCCCGATCGACCCCAGCGCTGATCTTTCTCTCTTTCTTTTTTATCTTTTACCGGGCTCTGCTCTCACCGCATCGACTCTATCACTGCTGCTGGGAGCAGAGAAAGTGGCTAAACCCTAGCCAGGCTGCGCCTACGCATGGATAGACAGCCACCAGCAGCAGAACCACCATACGCGCACTTTGCACAGGCGATGCATGCATGCAGAGGGGCGTGTGTGTGTGTATTACCTGAATCAATGCATGTATTACGGATAAAAACAAAGCCATAAATACAGTCTATACGCACTTTTACACACCCTCTCTCAATTCTCGAAGTCTCGCTCCCCCAGAACTCGAATGCACGTCTCTTTCACAAAGGGCACCCCCCCTTGTGCATGAAAACTTCAGCGAACGCCTAGCTTAGCTCCAGATATCTACCCATGATTACTTTTAGGGTTTTACAATGACGACAGACACACACCGAGAGAGAGAGAGAGAGAGAGAGAGAGAGATATCAGGAATGGGTGGTCTATTATGAGATCCCACATTGAGATTGGTGCTTCTCATGTTTCAAAAATTAGAGCTCGCGTTTCTGCTTTTTCTCTGCCAGATCTCTTCTGTGTATTTAATGCTTTGTTTGAAATGAAATGATTGAGTTAAAGCAGCCACATTTAATTCCACTTACTGCTTTGTTTTCTTGGGAATTACTTAGAATTGAGAAGAGACTAACTGGGAAACCTTATAATTTTCAATGTATTAAAAATCGAAACTTTCCTTATACTTTTTATTTGCCAGCATCCTGCAGCACTCGTTGATCGGATTCATTTATTTATTATTTTATTTTTTAATTGTAAAAAGATTAAACCACTTTTTTTTATAATATAAGATGTTTAGATATTGTGATTCAAAAATTCCATGCATGTATATGCAAACTATCCCGTCCACATAGATAGAGTAAAACTTCATAAATTGGGTGGCGAAAATGATCCTTAAGATTAATATGAGTAAGTGGTGCTTTGATTTGGACATAGGAATTGCTCAATCAAATCTAAATGCTTAACTACTCAATCAAATTATCAGGGTTGGATTATGTTTTCTTCGGTTGTCAATTAGTTCTCTCTCCCTTTTGTGGAAACGACTAAAATTAGCTGATGCTTGACTTTGATAGGTCGATTCAAGGCATTAATCTACGCCAAAATCACATGCGATTATTTACTTAATTTTCTTTTTCTAGGAAAACCCTCTTTCTCTCTCCTTACGCTACCATAAGGGCTGTATTTTACTCCATTCATGGTTAGAGTAAATCATACCTTTGATTTGAAAGTTATAAGACATAAGCATCACTCACATGCAAATTTAACTAAAAATTAAAATGTGTGCGGTTTGAGGAAATTGGTTCGGTCCTTTTTAAGTTATCTATTTAGGATTGGTTGGTGATGTTATTTTCCCATGGGAAAAAACAGGTTATACATTTTTTCGTCCCCTAAAATTATTAAGTAACAACAAATTGCGTTTACTCCTACACAAGTGAAACGTGCAACATGGGTCAAAACCACATTTAAGCAGGAAAGCAACACGTCTCAACCTTGTAGATGATGCTCTTTATAGTAGACAAATTGCTCGGCGGTGTATAAAGATACATTAACTTTCATCCTCCTGTTTGATGAGCAGTAAAATAGTGTGAAACTAGGGTTATGGTCACTACGGTTTCGCTTAAAGTTCCTTCTTGGTTATAGTTATAATTAGAAAAAAAAAAAAAAAAAAAAAAAAAAAAGAGGGACAAAAAAAAAGGAAAATTATCCGATTAATCCCAAATCTATAATATAGATATCAATTTGATTATGCACCTTTCATTTTTTCTAATTTAATTCTAAAACTTTACGCGAATTTTCAATATACTTCTTTCAGTCAATTTTTACTAAAAATTGCTGACATGGTGATTTAATCATTGCAAGTCGTCCTATATGGCACGTTTCCAAGTCAGCAATTTCCATTGCACATTAACCAAAATAATTACATTGGAATTTGTGCAAAGGTTTAAGAATAAATTGGTAAATTTAAAGGGTTCACGACTGAATTGTCATTTTTTTTCGAAAAAGAATTGACATTAAGCAAAGAAATGGTATGAGCCTAGGAGGATCTAGACGATGATATCGTGACGTTGAGGGGATAAGAATTCTTAACTTGTAACTTCTTTTTCTTGTTGGTGGGGGGAGGGGGCCAAACTTCAATTGCACGTTTATCTAATAGGATGTTGTCAATATATTGGGCAGTGATAGATTGTTGTCTATTAATAAGACAAAATCGATCTAAGGCCTCGTAGACCATCATCTGTCGTTTACAGCCCAATCGAAACGACTTTATATGGCGGATCTAGTTACCAGAAAAAAAACAAAGGTACTTCTCTCAGAGTGAGAGAGGATTACAACTGGTGAAACCAATATGCACTTCTATTTCGTGCCGCTATTCCAAATTTTGCAAAATTCATTGCCCATTCCTTCACCATAATACTTTTAATAATAATAAGCCAATCACAATTTTGAATAACGCGCCGCTTATCACAAGAAAATATGTTACTTTCATATTTAGAGGTATGTAATCTTCTTGATGAGTCGCTCTCGCTTGATATATACCGAAGATTCTTGTCCGAGCACTTGCACTATGTTCTCTACTCGAATTTGTCCGTGGTGCTATCAAGTATCATATCCGGAGACCTGTGAATACTATCAAGTATCTTCGTTTTGACAAGATCCGTGGTTCTCAAATTTTTTTGAAATCTTGGTACTCAAATTATATGACAAAACGAACACATGTCCGCGAAGTGTTTTGCAAGGATTGGCTATGGTACCACGCGCTCCAATTGATGGTCTACTGATATTACAAATCTGGTGCACGAGTCAAATTGATCTCGGTTTGAATAAGCTTTTAAAGAAGCAAACCTACGCATCAACGGCATGCAAGTATTGCTCCGATGGAGAGACAGGTAATTCACTCACTTTGGCGACTGTGAGTAAAGCGAGCGTTCGGCCGGGTGTTTACCCAGATCAGGTCATTGCAACAACATGCAAAGGCCCTCGCTAGGCGCATGGATATATAGCTGAGCCTGTCTAGTGCACAGTACATCTGTGTAGCTCTGATGCTCGAATTGGCACCAATTGGCGTGATTTCTCGACCGCAGCTTGCCCCTACCCCTCTTGCATTTAGAGCTTTGATCCGTCTCATGTTAAAAAAGACCCAGGGACGGGCCAATTCAGTTTGCTTCATGTGTGATTTCGTAGATATGGTCTATCTTTCTAGATCCTACTCGAAAGAATATCTGTCTATTATAGTCGATAGAACGAACCCTGGCCGTATCTTTCTCTCTCTACCAGAAGTACGTAGGTTTTGGATGTGTTTTAGGCTTGAAGTTGACGAATAAAAAAAATTATACCCTAATCTATATGTCAATATCTTGAGTATGTCTCGGGTTTTGACCGACGACTCCAGTGAAGATCGAAGTCCTAAGAACAAGATAGGTCAGAGACAGAAGAGTTAGGAGGCATCCGTCGAGTGAGAAGAGGGAGGAACGAGCCAAGTAGCTGATGCTACCCAGTGGGGGCCGAGTGCTCAGTTAACATGTGATCAGGTTGCCGACCGGCCCCTCCAGGCACCCGGGCCAAACGTGGTCGGACGCCCAGCTAGTCCTCCAGAAAACTAGTATCGTATCGGTCCTAGTGATTTAAGACAGGCATGCATAGAGAGAGATTACACAATTAGAAATTTCTAGAAAGTACTTCTAGGGTTTTTCTCCAAGAGTTTTCCCAGTTAAATACTTAAGAGATGAGTGGATATCGCAAGTAAGGATCTAGAGTTAACAAGTTCGCCTCTATTAATTTTTGTCAAGCTAATTACTTTGAATTTCACAAAAACGAAGATGATCCGCTCCACTGGATTGATGATGCTTCGATCGAAAGGGGATTCCTTAGCAGAAACTTTGTCCCGATGATCAAGAAACCATGAGCTACGCATGAGCTCAAACGAAAGCAACTATTCTTTCGGATAGAAAGGGACTCGTCATTCTTTTACTTCCCGATGAAAAGAACTAAATCTGAAGAATCCACCGAGTATGCGATTAAACAGGTCTCGCTGGCTTTTTAATCACGATTGTTTCTGGTCTACTGATTAACACAAGACCAGAATAACGAGAACCATTTGCGGTAATTCTTTTCTCCCCCAGGCCATAGTCACTGTCCTTGTCGTGGTGGCATGATGTGAGCACAGATACGTCTGGACAAGCGAGATCTTAGTAGAGAGAGAGAGAGAGTTCACAAACTTACAACCCCATGCAAGGGGGGGAAAAGGGCGGTTGGGAACTTCCAGTTCATATCGAACTTCCCTTGTCCCACATGCACGACCGACCAAACATCTCAAAAGCCCCTCAAAAGCTCAAGCTTTTGGTCTACTTCCCTTTCACACACATCATAGCAAGGATTCATAATTGATTTATAGATCGAATACGTTAACCCAAATACACGACGACTCTCTCTCTCTCTCTCTCTCTCTCTCTCTCTCTCAAAGGACAAACTCGCTGAGGAGAGAGTGTACCTGACTCCAAAAGCTGTAACATTCAACCCCCTCCCTCTGTCCCCAAAATAAACCAAAACTTCTCTCCTCTCTCTCCTTCCATTGCATGAAATGAAAACCCCCTCTCTCTAGTCAGTGTTTGTCATGTCCTCTCCCTGTCTCTCTCTGTCCCTGAGGGTGGATTTTCGAGAACTCGGTTCAGCGCTCCAATATACGTCCAACAAGATCAAATTTTTAGAACCCATCTTGAAACCGATTGATCGAGGGAGGATCCAATCTTGACACCCAATTCAATCCTTCCTTCTGACCCTGCGGCGACCTTTCCCTGCCACCTCCCCCGGGTGCACTGAACCCTTCTCCGACCGGCGCCCCGATGCAGGTGTAGTTCGACTCCAGCGCGCCAAAGTGCGAGCTTGAGCTCCTGCCGAACACATGGCCCATCGAGTAGTTATCACCGGCGACCGGGTGCTGGTTGCCATTGTAATGCGAAGGGTAGGCCACGAGGCGGGGCGGCGACGGGTATAGGTAAGGCGGCGGTGGTTGGACAATGGAAGATGAGGAGGAGGCCGAGAAGAATCGTGGTGGCGGCGGAGGTGGGAACATCGATGATCTGAATGGAAGCGGCGGATCTGCCACGTTGGTTGCCGCGTGATAGCCTCCCGGTATTGATTGGCAGCTACTGAGAAAACAAAGACCTCACTTGGGTTAATGCACATATGTTCGTTAAGGAAGCGTGATGTGAACAAGGTCTTATTAACCATACTTAACAGGATAATTTTCTAACTTTGAATTTGACTAAAATACAACAAGAAAAGTTATTTACTCGACAAAAGTCAGGTTAAAATTACCAAAGAGTTTTTCCATAAAAAAAGTTCAGATTTGGTTTTCGGATTCAGTGTTTCCATTTTCATGCTTAAAAAGAAACCCGAGAGAGAGAGACAGAGAGAGAGAGAGCATACGCTAGATGATGAGGAGGAGGAAGGGCTGGATGAGCGGCTAGGGTATCGTTACCGAAGACCAGCTGACGAGCCTTGTTCAGTGTCTCAGTCTCTCTCTCTGACCAAACCCAACAACCGAAGAAACAACAATAGCACAAATCATTTCAAATCAAAGCCCCAACAGTAGTTCCCCTCAAGGATTTCAGCGAACCCCAACTGTTACTCCGAGTTTGTGCGGGTGTGCGTGTAAAGAAACCGAGATTTGACATGACTAGCCCTTTCACCGAAAGCTAACCGACGTCCACAGTCCATTTCAGGTTTCATCAATAGTGCGGGTGAACTGTGAAGAACAGTTCACGCTTCGTTTCTTTTTCCTTTTCTTCTCCCTAATCAAGAGAAATAAACAGTAGGGGAGGGAGAAAAAGAGAGAGAGGACGGACCTTGACGGTGGCGATTCATGTGCCCGCCAAGAGCTTGAGACTTGCAGAACTTGAGGGAACAGAACCTACACTCGTAGACCTTTCCGCATTCTTCTTTTCCGTCGCTCTTCTTTTTCCTGCACCCTGTCAACCAATTAAAGCAACTCGATTTGACCCTTCTTGCCCAAGAAAAAGGTCCAACCCTAATCGGCTCCTGCCCCAGATAAATTTTTAGGGTCGTACCATACTATTTGAAAGATCGACTTTGGATCGACTCTTTCTCTAATTTTGAGAAAGATGAGAACCTTTGGTCCACACTGTAAAAGCTCAAAACTCGCTTTTTCACTTCGAGCTTGGCAAGTTATTACAATGTCTCTCTTTCTTCGCCCATTAAATGGAACTGGTTTTTGTATTGACAAAAGCGAAATGAGCTTCACAAACAAAGTAACTAGCAGTCTAAAGAAGAAAACTCTTGATACCTGATGAGGAGCTACTACCCTCAAACACTTGCTTGTTACCATCTCTAGTGTAATCCTCAGGCAAGTTGTTGAGGTCTAAGGAGTTGTTTTCCAGCTCTCTCCTGCAACAAACAAACAACAAAGAAAAGAAAGAAGCAATAGAACTTAGTCTTGAAGAAGAGACCGGGGATAGTCAAATTAGCTAATGACAAAGAGAAGCTAAAGAGTAAAGAGAGGGCGCGAGAGAGAGGTTTGTGTTGTGGGGGAGACCTACATGGTTCGGTACCGACAGAGAAAGACAGAAAAACGTGAGGTTAAAGCAATCTTCAGGTTAAGTGGGGGTGTGTGGGAAGATACCAAGTGTTAGAAAAAAGAAAAAGAAAAGGTGGTCTTAGAGATTAGGCCAAATTCACAAGACTTGCAGTCGAAGACTGCAATATAAAGGCCAGTCGAGTGGAGTGATGGGTAGAGTGAGAGAGAGAGAGAGTGGAAAAGGAGGGCCTTTGAAAGTTCTCTATCAGTTCACCCCCTGCCCCGCCCCTGCACTGCACACCTCTCTCTCTCTCGAAAGATGAGAATTGAAAGAACAAAGAGGGCATTCTCGTGACTCTACTTGAGAATGAGGAGCTAGGAGTCTACGAGAGTGTCATTCTGGTTCGGTTGAGACGAGTGAAGGGAATTGGACTTCTCCCTGACCAAGGAGAAAAGAATGATTTACGCTCTCCCTTTCGAGAGAGAGAGAGGCTTGGTTCATTTTTGGCAGGACCGGGCGATATAAGTGAAGGAAGGGAAACGAGAGTAGGACAAGATTAGGCAATGCGTATTCAACTTCCAGCTCTGCTCGTTGTTGTCGTGCAACAGCAACGCGAAGGACAAAAATCCAAGAACGATGCGCTCGTATGAGAAACAATGTGGAGATGCAGAGCAATCGGTACTAAAGTATCAAAAAGTTGTTTCTGGTTTATTATGACTTTGGTAATTTTAGTACGGTACCTTCTTTGGTGCATTATTATTATTATTATTGGAGATCCAGATGAACTACTTATGTGAATGCTTACATACCATAACAACTACGAGACTTATTTGATCAATTTTTATATATCATATTTTTACATTCTAATGTAGTGTTACTCAATTGTCAAACCACTTTTCGATAAAAGAATAATACTTTACATACTAATGGATTGACTGGAGGGTTTTGATTGGCATAACGACCATAGAGTGATTCTAATGGTTGAGAGGATGAGCTGCGTAGTTCATTCTTAGATAGTGATTAAATACCTTTGCATTACTAGATAGGAAAAATAGAGCAAATATCGCTAGTGTAAAGGAAATTTTATACACAACCAAGATTATCTGTCCTCGATTGAATTACAAGAATCCACTCACCAGCTGCAATTGTATTTGTCTTTGAGGGATGACGACAACGACCGAAAACCCCTTCAATCAACTAACATTATCTTAAACACGTGTGCCGCACAGACACGACATTAATTAATAGGGTTACCTATGATTGATGATCTCTACAGATATGGTGACCTTTTTATTCTACATCGTGTCGAGTCAGTAGATCAATTAGTACACAATCCGCTTATTAAATAGGTAAACCAAACATCAATCACATAATAAAGTCCGCCAAATTTGGTCACTCCAGCTCCACATGACCCACACTACCTGATAGCTTCTTTTGGATTAAACTACTAATTGGCCTCAGTTAATTAGTGATGTGCTTAACATGATTTTATCTGCACAAATCCAAATAATTATGAGGCTTGACAAATTACGGCACAATTCCTTTTCTATGTAAATGAACGAAAAATTGGAAGATTGATTCTAAGATGTATAGGAAAAGAACTTTATAATTACAATACCTCAATAAACAGTAACGATAATTGATACTAATATTCACTTTTGGTAGTCATTACTAAAGGATCCATCACAAGTTAATTAAAATGAATAAAGGGAATTGAAAAGGGTAAAAGTAACACGAAGAGCACATCTCAACCATTGAAAATTGTACGGTGGGCTTTGGCTGAAGTGCCTAAGCTGCTTGAACTTGAAAAGAGTCCAATGGGGATTCAAGGAAATTGAGTGGCTTGACTCATTTACACCATGTTTGATATTTAGTCTCCAACTACTAGGGTAGTCAAGTGGGTCGAGTTGGGTCGGGCCGATAACGATCCAACCCATTTTTTAAAATACTTCGATATATAATCCAATCTATAAATATCCATATTCACTTACCTCTAAAGTCCAAATAGGATTCTCAATAGAAATAGGTTAATCATTCTCTCTAAAAGGAGTATTTTTCTTGCAGTATCTACTTTTTTGCTCCAACTAGGAAGTTGTGCTTGCCTCATTCAATATCACGAGATTTGTTCAACAATAGAAATAACGGAATTTAATGAGTTTGAATATTGCAAATCAAGAATTCCACAAAATTCTAGCATTTGTCATGAATCCTCCTACTGAGTATTTCCCTGAAGATTTTGTTGTTCTCTTTCAATAGTTTAGTAAAGTTTGATTGCTTTTGAGATTTCCCCAAGCCTAATCTCTATGTCAAATAATGGACGGATTTATTTTCTTCTTTCGATGAGCAAGTTCTGTGAAAAATTAGAGAAATGATCATGGAAGATGGAGAGAGCCTTCTTAATATGTTAGTTTTGACTTTTGTATTCTGATAGGTAACCATATAACTTTTTTGTTGCAAGAATCAAGCATATTAGATGTTTAAATTTCGGTTGTACTCTTTTCCCTCTTTTAGCAACCTAAATTTCAATATGTGTTTCTTTTTTCTCCATTGGCTGGTTAGAGTTTTGTTTATCTTCCTGATTTGATTAAACACTAATGAATTAGCAAGAAATCTGATAGATAAAAAGGCTCGTGACAATTGCATGTACAGCTACAATGGGCTTTTAGTTATTGGGTTCCAACTTTCGATTTATTTATTTTTTTCTTTTCGATTTTAATTTCCTTATATGTTGGTTAGCTGAGATTTATATATGTTATTCGGTTGAAGACTAAGATATTAGCCAAAGAAATGTTAATAAATTAATCTTTAACAAGAAGAAAGTGACAGACAATAGCTCATAAAACAACATTTTCTTCTTCATACTGAGGAAATAATTGAGACTTTCTATACACTTCTGTAATTATCGGAAGATAATATTCTAACACAACCGTGGTCTTCCAACTATAATAATATTACTGTCATGGTGTATGTACTTGAATGACAAGGAACTTGACTTATACAGTTAAGCTCTTTGTACTTTATGTATGAAATTTGAAAGCAAAAGGATATGCTTTCACAATATTCAATTTTCATATTATAGACACTTGTATGATTTAAGACGATGAGAAATATACATCAACCTATTCCCACGCTTTCTATTCTAGTTATTAGATCTAGGACGACAAAGATGGTCACTTGTCTCTCTCACAACAGCAGGTGAGCTACGAGACGCAGGGCTCATTGCTGCATGAGGTCGGTGTCTCGAGCTCATGTGCCTTCAACAAGCTCGAGCAAAAATTCAAGCGATGTCAATCCAATGAGCAGCACCATGGTCGAGCTTGGATTCAAGCGAACGTGTATCTGCTGTCAGTTTCGCAACTTAGGGAGACAATCCGGGCACAATGCGTGCATCCGAGTGTAAACTGGGATGGTCAAAGGAGATAATAGCAGGCGACATGAGGACATCCATAGACCCACCTTCAACCAAACTTTTCAATCATGCACTGCAGATCGGGGCATATGATCAGATGAGCCATGTCTCGTCGACAATGTCACGTCCACATACGACTTGGTGAAAGATTTCCTCTGAATACACACACCTCTCCCTCTCTCTCCCTCTCTGTGTTGCTTCCTGGCGGTGTCAGCTGCAACAAGTTAAAAAGCCAACCCAAGAATGGAAAGAGGATGATGTATGGGCTTGGAGGCAAATGAACGCATGCCAAATCGTGCAGAGTTTTTGCTGCGATCTGCTCATCATGTCGAGATGGGCAAATTCTACGGATCACCATCCACATGGTTGCACGATCTCCCCCCTCCTTCCTGATTTATTATTGTACCCGGTCTTTGGACTGGACCATGCAACCGTAGCTTTCAGCCACATGTTCTTTTTATTTTGTTTTTCGAATTGGAGGTTTCTTGTTTTTCTCTGGTGGGACCGGAGGGAATCAGGCGAAACCACACAAGTGACACAACTAGCCACACCAACCGACCCGAGTGTTGTCCTACTCCTTTGAACACGAAATTAGTATCCTCAAAGATTTTTTCGGTCCTAAGACAAGTCATACGCTATAAATACATTGTTGACTCATTTCATAACAAACTAACTTTTTTAGATGAACCATTTGTTTAATATGATATCGGAGCATAGATTAATATTAGAATCTTGATATTATCTGTGATGTACGATCCTACTTGTTATTTTGTTTGTTTGTTTTTTTTGGACATCCGTCATATCCCATTAATGTTTTTTAGTCCCAAGACGATCTTGCGAATGTAAAGACTAGCATGCATGAGAGAGGGAATGTTAAATCATTTATTATAAATACGTTGTCGGCCTATTTTCCCAACGGGTTAATTCTTCTTTTCTAGACAAACGATTTGTCTAACTTGTCCATATGTTAAAGGTAGTCCTAAGGCAGAACGAAAGCGAGACGGGTTAGACTTAGTCTGACCTTAAATCTCAAGGAATAGAAAATTTGAAGCACCGGATAAATGCTAATAAACCAAAACTTTATTCATTTGAAAGTTAAATAAAAGAGAATGCTCCTATTTATAGATAAGTAAAACTTGAACACCTAGCAAAAAGACGTATAACCTAGAGATATCCCATTCTTTAATCATATCTAATCTTGGATGGAAATAAGATAACAGTTGTATCTTTCTTAATTTGGCAAGATCAATCTTCACTAAATCTTTTGTTGCTTGTCCAACATCAGCTCCACAAGGAGATTCCAATCTTGAGTTTGATTCTCATTCCGTGCATTCTTTGAGAGTGAAGTTATAAGAATGTTATTCCAAACAAACCTTCTAATGCTCGCACTGATTGAGACAGCCATTTCACTTATGATACACCACCCGACACAATAATGGAAAATGCTCAAAAAGTCTGCATTTCCCTCCCTTGCCCTAAGGCCAAAACGCCAAGATAGATTGGGAGTGCGTCTTTATGGCCTGTCTCTTTCCTTATCTCTTTTGAATAATGCTCCTCTCCCATTTGTTTGTGATGTTGGCTCCAAACGCTCAAGTGCAAATTTTTCAAAGTTTACCCAGAAGTGAAGAACCTGAAGTAGAAGCTAAAATTCACGACCGCTCCGAACAACCATCCAAAAGAGATTGTTCATATTTGTGCTTGCGATTGAAGAGTGACTATTGGTTGAGTAAGGAAACACTGTGGCTGGTCGGGGGAAGAGGACGAGCGGCGATCGCTCCAAAAATTCCCCAAGGCGAAAGAGGAACTGAGTGGGAACTACCAGTTCATATCCAAATTCATTGTCCCACCTCTCCACGGACCACCAGTTGCTCATCATTTACGTACAAACCCTCCTCCATTCCAGCTATCGGCCAAACTAACTGACCTCGGTCTGTCCATGATCGCTCACTTCCTCCCCCAAAAACTTCACCGCACACTTTTCAGTCGAATGTGTGCAGCGCGACAAAGCCACGATACTAATGAAAAACTAACGATCTAATGTGTTTGTAAATTCATTTTGGGTTAATTCGATCAAATTGAAGGAATGGAGATATACTTTGCCGTTTGCATATCATAGTCAAAATAAAACTCACATGTTAGGTGAGTAACCAAAAAAGTCATAAACCTATTACAATTATACCAATTCATTCATAAATCTTTTTTTTTTGTGAGTTAAGTCATAAATATTTTTCATTTGTACTAATTCAGTCCATTCGGCCAAATTTGGCCGATAGGCGCTAACATGACACAACCGGCACTAATATAACACGATCGACACCGACATTGATAATTTTTAATAATATTTTAATACATATTTTTTAAAATTCTTTTCCCTTTCTTTTTTTTTTTTTTTTCTTCCTTCTTCCTTTGGCTGGTTGTTGGACCGAGGTGAATGGCCAAAGGCGAAGGCCAATGAGGTCAACCTTGCTCACCCCTAGCTCAACTCGCTTTTGCTGGGTGAGGCTTGCCCTCACTACCCTCCCAAGATCTAGCAAGCGCTTGCCTTAGTTTGGCAACCTGCTAGAGGAATAAGGAAGAGGAGAAAAAAATAAAAATGAAAAAATAATTCAAGAATTCAAAAATTTATTAAAATTATCCATGTTAGCGCCGTCCAGCCAAACTTGGATGGATGGATTGAATTGACACAAATGCAAAAGTTTTAGAACTCAATTGACAAAAAAATGTTTAGGACTGAATTGGCATAGATGTAATAGATTTATGACTTTTTTGATAATTTTTCCTTCACATGTTTGATGCACAATGGATGTGATAGATAGTAGAGTGAAACCATCTGATTTTACATGGCAAGTAGTTATTTGAAATAATGCTAGCTCAACGCATATACTGGAACTATTTTATAAAATTGACATAGTGAACAATGTGAAAGGCTTCATTTTGGGGTTAAATACTTAGCCTGTCCATCGTGTCACTCGATACACTCTTTTGTGTACACTACTCTTTCTATACTAAGCATTAGCCTTATGTATTTCAAATGAATAGAGAACGGGAAGAGAACCCCGTTTATTTATGTCATAAATATTGATTTCGACCATGTACTTCAATATTTTAGACTATGATCTCTTGGTGTTTTTTAGAAAGGATTCAAGCAGCAAGTTCGCCTCTTGAGAAAATAACTTTTCTCCTCTCTCCCGAATTATGGTGGTTTTACTAGATACATTAGTTGCATTTCTTTCCATCCAAAAATTTCTCGTGTTAAAAAAAATTAGCAAAAAATTAGAATTATAGCATGGCTTCAACGAAGAGCTATGTAGCACCGACACGGACATGCGACACGCGACACGACATGACACGACACAACACACCGATACGTCATTTCTAAAAAAATAGAGAATTTTGACATATTCCAACACGTTATATATTAAATATATATATATATATATATACAAAAAAATAATAAAAAGAGCATAGAATTAGTTTATAGTAAAAATATTAATCCAACATTTGTTAATATCATTCATTGTTTTAATTTGACAAAGATTAAATAGAAATTCAAAAATTACAAACACAAAAGAGTAAATTTGAAGGAACAATCTTGTTTTCGCACACTCGTCAGAGATTAGTGAGATTTCTTATAATTCTAGACAGAGTTTGGAGTTCATGATATAGACTAGCTTGGAGCTCCTCTGCAAAACAAGGTTCAAGAAGAATGAAAATCCAGGATAAAAACTCTCGAAGTACAACCAAAGAAAAGGAAATAACTAAATTCGCCGTGGAAAATGTGAGAGATAACTCACAAGCCAATGATATAGACCAAAAGAGATAACTCGCAGGCAACACTTGTGAGAGATGGAAAGAAGCAAAAAAAAAAAAAAAAAATCACAACTTCAAGTCGGAGCGACGCCGGCGAGAAGAGGGGTGTTCCATCGTCACTCAGGGAAATGTCAAAACTTATAAGTAAGAAACTTGAGAGTGGGAATTTTCTTCTATCCCCTTTATTTTTGTTATTTTCATTATTTTTTCATATATTTATATTTTGACCCATCAAATATTGAAAATTATTAAAATTGACCCCGTGCGTGTCGAAATCGTGTGTCGGAATTTCGAACTCGCGTGTCGAGAAGAGTTGACCACGTGTTAGATTTCCCGACACTCGTTGACCGCATGTCGGAGTGTGTTGGAGCGTGTCGAACACATCTCGGAGTGTCAGACACAACACGAAAGCTTCCGGAGAGTGTCGGTGCTTCTTAGACAAAGAGTCAATGGGATACTTTTGGAAATACAAAAACGGTCAAAACGTACATAAGAAAGTCTAATTGCGACTTGTAACCTAAGAAATCTTTCAATAAATGACATTTAATTGGGTAATTCGCCACAAATGAAAAATGAAATTCCTTTTTGGTGACGATATGGGGAAGAGAAAGAACAGTCTACTCTTCCGTGCCAAAAAAAGAACATATTTTTTTCCATGCTAATAAGATTCAAGAAATATTGGTAATCATCAAGAAGTGTTTACAAAAGAAATGGCTGATTTATTTTCCTTCTGGTATATTGTTGGAAAATCATTTACACTTTTTAAAAGCTACTAACTTTTTATTTATTATTTAAAAATTATCAACTCAATAAGTTATCGAGTTTTATTTACATAACAGATTTTCGAACTTACCAACTCTCTTAGAAAAAAATCATATTTTATTTTAGTGACTCACCAACTTTTTCTCCCATTAACGTATCAATTATTTTAGTTAACATCCTGTAATTCATGTATCTTGGGTGAGTAGATCCCTTTCTGTTTTGCTCGACTTGTATCAAGAAATCATAATTCCATGGCGGCTGGTGGCCATAGAATGACATGTCTTGCTTCGTGGAATCACGTCTTCAGTAGGGGTGGTAATGTGGGTTAATATCTCTAAATCGCGGGCTGCTTAGCTGTGTTGATAATGATTGGACGAGGTAATCGGAGATAAAAAGCTGGAACCCATGGAGGATGAGAGCAAAGGAGGATCCGGTGATTGGAAACCACCGTCGGGAATATTGTGGTGATGGCCAGAATCAACGGGGTTTAAATGATTAGCGGGGATGGCCGCTGGTTTCGGTGGTTGATGTTGGAGTGAAAGGAATTTGCGGCTGTCGCAACCAAATTTTCGGGTGAACCACCTAGAGTTTGGCTAATAGATTGCTATGCTTAAACTTAACTCGGGCTCTCCCAAACTCATATCAATTCGTGACTTAGATTCAAATTCTTAACATGCAAATGATTTTTAGTCAGGAGTCGCCACTAATCTATTTTTGGTGGGTCGATTAGAAACCCAAGTAAAGTAACGGGATGTTTACTTTACTCCTACGAACCAGAAATTGTGAGTTCAAAGACTTAATTACGCTAGATTTCTCTAACGCCCTTTCGGTACCTTTCTCTTTTATTTCGAAAAAAAAAAAAATGTTTTGCAGACAGCTTGAATTGATTTTAATTTATTTCCCTAACATGTGAGATGATCATGCAAGTACGTAAACCATCAATTTAACATTCAAGAAAGTAAATAAAAATGCAACTTACCTCATAGCAACGAAAACATCTGTAGTGTTAGATCAGAATTCACATCAACAATCCTATATATGATTTATAATTAACATGCAATCAATCAATCTTTTTTCAGGATTTTCTCTTATTTAACGAAAAAATGTTTTATATCTAACATGAAATGATATCACATAGTAGTATAGCCTAAACTATATGAATGAGTAAAGTAATTTTTTTGTTTTTTCTTAATGAACATGCAATAATTAAATATGCCATCTAAATTAACCAAATAACCTAATTCTAATGATGGGCAATTTCCAATTAAATGAACCTAGCAATAATCATTAAATAACGTGCATTTCATGAACCTGATTCTATATGTCGTGCACATGATTTTTATTTTCCTAAAAAAACATGCAATCTATCCTAGAGAATTAAATGAATTTACTCTAAGACAATTTTTTTTAGTATTTTTCATGAAATTCGAAATTAAGAAAATGCAAAAATTATCTAGCTAAATTAAGATTCTATCCAATTTATATTAAGGATTAGATCAGGCTAAACCCTAATTTAAACTAAGATATTATCTTAACTTAGCAATATCTAACCTAAGATGCAATCTATCTAAAAAATCAACCTAAACTTAGAACAAAACATGCAACATTATCCTAATATGCAATAACGTACAAAGAATTGCCCCAATTCTACATGATATATGCATGATGATTTTTTTTTTGTATTTTCGGGATAAACAAAACAATTAAGAGATAAACATCAAACCATCCATGATCATAAAAAATGTTATCCACTATTCGAATTGAAATTCAAACTTGATTATTTTCCTAATAAAATCGATAAATTTATCTTAAACCTTAAAGATCAAAATATTAATTTTAATCCTACGTGAATAATTATTCCATCTAAAGCCTTATAGATGGGATAAAAATTCGTGCGGTTGCAAATTGGATACTACATCAAGAATTTCAATTAGGCATCGAGAAATATTTCAAGCAATAAGACAAAATATTAAAAAAAAAAAAAAAAACTAAACTAAAATAAGATAAAATAAGTCTACCTAATAAATAAAATAAATCTATACCTAAATTTGATTTTAATTCGATCGAGAAATTGGACCAACGATGGAGGCTTGGTACGGCTAGAGACGGTGGCTGTGATGGTGGGTCATCGTGAGTAGGAGGTCACAGTCGTCGGAGCTCCGGTGAGGTCCGACGATGGAGCTCAGGCGGCGGCAAAGCAAACCAGCAAGCAGGGGACCCAAAACAGAGGCAGCATGGATAGATCCACGGCGAAGACGGGGCGTCGAGTCGGAGGGTTGCAGACATGGCGTTGGCGAAAGACTCGAGTAGTAGGGGAGCCACTCGAGCTTTGGATCTGGTGGCAAGGCAGCAGGAGGCTCGGGATCTTCGGTGCTATGGGTGAAGACGGAAGGCAAAGCAGCGACGGCGTCATAGGCAGGGGTGTCGATCGCTGGTTGGAGCAGAGGCGGAGCTAGGCGAACAGGCAACGGCAGATACTGGCGTCACGAGGGCAAGGGGTGGAACGGCAAAGCAGCAAGGCAAAATCGCAGTGGGCTTCAACTTCGGGTGCCGCAGGGACGTCAGGTTGCTAGATCTTCGCTGGGCGATCGTGGACGACCGGCGGAGTGGCGACGACTAGACGGATGGCAGTGCCACGCAATGGCCAGCGCAACGGAAGTCCAGTTGCTAGTGTGCCAACGAGGAGTAGCAAGGGACTCGAAGGTAGCAAATTTAGAAGAAGATGAACAATAAACATCCCATCACTTTTACTTTTTTGTGCTTTTTCCCCCTCTCCCTTGTTGCACGTCCACTTTTTCTTTTCCTTTTTGCTCCTTTTGCTCTTTTTTTCCCAAAACAAAACCTTGACTTTCACTCCTATCAACCCTAAAAACAAAGGAATTCTCTCTCTTCTTTGGCTTGAAAATGTTTTTTTGACCGAGCAATCCAGAGAAAAAGCCCCCCTTTTCATACGCATATCGCCTTTTACAGGGGAAGGAACTAGTTTTTTTAATCTCTTCTTCAAATCAACATCCGCAATATTTCCTCACCATATTGACAAGGATTCAAGATTATAGTAGAATTTTCCTCTAAATCCAAATCTTACAAAGATAAATCACAATATTCTTTGTCACCTCTGCCCTATCCAAAAAAACTTCATCATATCCCGGAAAATTTCAAATTCCTTTTTTCCACGATATAATTTTTTATCATTAAAGAAAAACAGACTTTGGCCAATTTGCTCGCTTCGTGGGCTTAGTCTGGCCTGCCAAGTTAAAGCTCAGAACCACAAATTTGAACCCATTTACCACTGGTCCAATAAATAAATGCAAAACATGCAAACTAAAAAATAAATACACCTAAATTTATATGCTATGCAATTAATATTTTTTTTGGGATAAAATTAACCCATAATTTTCTATGCAATAAATAAATGACCGGATCACCAAAATTTAAGTATTAATAGCTGTCCCTCTTTGAAGGTGAGCTCATAGAGGTTGCATTCAAAGACAAATTTGAACCTAAATTTTGATCATGCACATGCACTGAATGATTTTTTGTTGGAAAATAAACTCCCATTTTGGAATGCAATTTATATGATGCATGAAAATGCTAATGCAAATGGTAAAGGAACCTACCTAAAATAACTTACCTTTAAGGAGGGTAGAGTAACTCAAGATAGTTGATGTTACATGTCCAAGACCCGCACCTTTCTACAGTCGCCTAGAATAGTAACAAGACTTTATAAGGAGACTGCTTTTCTAGGACCCATACCTTTCTACGGTCGCCCAGTATGACAACAAGATTTTGTAAGGAAACTGCTTTCCTAGGACCCGTACCTTTCTACGGTCGCCTGAATGGGGAAATTGCTTTTCCAAGACCCGTACCTTTCTATAGTCGCCTATTAGAGCAATAAATGTTGTCTAGGTCATGTACCATTCTACGATCGCCTAAACGAGGATTCACTTTTCAGGACCCGTACATTTCTACGGTTGCTTGAATAGGAAATCACTTTTCAAGACCCGTACCTTTCTACGGTCGCCTGAATGGGGAAATTGCTTTTCCAGGACCCGTACCTTTCTACGGTCGCTTGTTAGAGCAATAAATATCGTCTAGGACCCGTACCATTCTACGGTCGCCTAAATTGAGGTTTTGCTTGGCTAGGACCCAAACCTTTCTTCGGTCGCCCAGCGTTGCAACATAGATCATCTAACTAGGACCCGAACCTTTCTTCGATCACCTTAATCAGACTGACTCTGGAGAAAAATCTTTGGGGGATAACTCAATCAAGTGTCGGTATACTCAAAAGGGAATACTTGTGCAATGATAAGCATTTAAGGTATAGATAGAGATATATTTATCTAGTAACATCTCTACTCCTGGGGGAAATGTCTCCTGAAAAACTTGGTCGTGGGAGAGGCAACATGCATTTAGAGTCACAAACATGCATCAATTCAAGTGAGGTTCATGTGTAATGATTTCTATCAATCTTGCATCACCTAATTTTCATTGGGAATCATTTCAAAAGAATATTCTAATATGAACACATGAGCGTCATGGATGTGTCAAATGAGGGATTTTTCGGCCTGAAAAGGACTTTTCACTCAGCCTCATTAAAATGGCTATTTCATCATGTCATTTGATGCAGGATTTTGACAATCATTCTATCTCACTATCATCATGCCAAATAAGGGTCTGAGCAATCTCGCAAGTGATATGACCGTACCAATCTGAAAGGTCTTTAAGATGGACCATAATGTGGGCTTGGTCAACGGCTTAACAAAAGGGACTCTCTGAGTCCAGACTATTGAAAAATGAGTGATATTTCGTAATCACCTTTGGGTTTACAAGTCAAAAAACGTACAAAATGAAGCAGAAATTATTTTACTCGCACTCCTTTGAGCGATGCTCTCAAACATACGAACTTTTACGTTAATTCAAGTGCTCTAGTCTGAATAAACTTTGCAAGGGATGTAACGTACGCTTGGTTCATGGGTTGAGAAGCGAAAGGATCATTAGGCTCAAAAAGTGTTTAGGGGGTCAAAGTTGGTGATCCTCCTGACATCTCCAATTTTTTTTTTCACCATTGAGGATTTTCTCCATAATCGAAACTCCATTGAGTGCAATAACATCTGAGTTCTTTTAGTATCGCATTGTTGGGGATACAACTCACTACATCAAGTGTATGATTTTTCTCTTTATGCATTGGCCTTACTTTTACTAGGCACACTGTTTTTTCATGCCCCTTATTTTTTGCACTTACTTCCTTTGAACTCGCACAGCCTCCATCTTTTATCAGCATTGTAAACCATGTTACTTGAATGGTTTGTTTTTTCTTGCCTTACCCTAATGTAGGGGATGATCACCAACTAGGCTTAATATGAAATGAATTCATAGGCTCAAGTGGGCTATACAATTGATAAAATGTATAGGATAGAGAAAGAACTGCTCTTCGTCGTCCTAAGGCACTTCAAATTATCGTACAAGTTACACTGTGAAAGCAATACTCGAAGATTGATGCAAGTGTGAGTAAAAAAATTCCTATCATTCATTTCAAATTTTGTCCTAGTATGGGACGATCCTTAACAGGGATAATTTAAAAAACTCTTCATGTGTGTGGGCTCAAAGGGCTAAACAATGGATATACCTGTAGTGTTTCAGGTAGAAGAAGAAACTACCTCTCATCACCTCGGTTGACATACCCTTTGCGAAATCATCCTTTTCCTTGTGGGCATGGAATTTTTCTACACAACTCACTGGGGATTAGTGTATGAACAGTGTATGAAATAAGGCTTGCCTTTCGTCATTCCAAAGTACCCATTTAACACATTTAATTTATCTCACATAATTTATCAAGGAAAATATGCAAGATTTGTATCAAATTTGGACCATTAAATTTGTAACTCATTAAGGCAATTTATTCATCATAAAAATGCTTGCAGTTCAAAACATGACATGGCAAATTCTTTCATGGGTAATACTTTCGACAGCATCGAAATTAACTGGAGTGGAAAACTTACGACCATCCATTTTCGTCAAGATCAAGACACCTCTAGGAAGTACCTTCTTCACCACATATGGGCCGCTGTAATTTGGAGCATACTTGCCCCTAGGATCTTCCACTAGAGAATGATGGTCCTCTTTTACTTGTCCCAACTGTCTCATCAATACACAAGGAAAATAGATCTGTTTTTTTCATTGCAAGTACGCTCTAAGCCTGTTGATCGCTATTTTCAAATGTCCCTTGTCATAACAAGTTACAGAATTATGGTATGAGACAAGAAGTAAATGAGTCAGACAAATAAACAAGTTTAATCTGCTACAAGCTTTGGGAAAATGTTTTTTTTTTAATAGTGAAATGCTTTTGTTTTTGAAAATGTTTTTGGGATAAAGCATGAGAAAATCCAGCCCTCAAGATTTCTCCATGGATGATATTTTCTTTTCATGGTTGGATATCGTCATTGGACTGGTTTGGTGTACCTCGTCATGCCCTCAAAATTGGAAATAAAATTGTAATTTCATTGAATATTATCAAATGAATTACATTATTGGAATGAAAAATGCAAACAAGCAAACCCTTGAAACGAAAGCGATAATTGAAATCCCAAAAAGCAGGAAATCCTAGAAAAAATTTGACATCCTAGAGAGCATAAAAAAAAAGACTCATTCATAGAGGAGTGTGAAGATAAGAACTTCTTCACCTAATGATAGCATTTGCACCTCCGTCATGGCTGGGCAAATGATTTTTATGACTACTGCTGAAAGAAAACGCTTTGTATCCAAGAGGTTTTAGATCCGGTACTTGAAGGTGAAACATTCATCAGTTGAATGCCCCAATTCACCACTGCGATAGTCACATTTCTTTGTCGAGTCATAACCATGAGTGTTTTCATGATTAGGCCGCCTCAGCTTGCTAGTAAGCAAGCCTTTCTTTCGAATGATTGCCAACACTTAGGATGGAGATCTAGGGAGAGGGGAGAACTACCTTATATTATTTGCTTGTTTTTGTCTTGGATTCATCTGGATAGTCGGAGTACAATTAGTACTTTCTTTGCTATAAGCCACATGCACCTCTACAACATCTTCCTTCTCCTTCTTAATAGCAAACCTTTTATCATATGGCTCGATAAACCATCATTCCCTTATCCTCATCTCAATTTGTTCTCCAATAGGAATAAGTTGATTGAAGTTCTCAACGTATATACTGGCCATTCGATTACAGAACTCAGACAGGAGAGTCTTGATGAACAACTTCATCAATTCCTTATTAGTAGGCTCGGGAGTGATTTGAGCTGCCAGATTTCGCCATCTCACGGCATACTCTTTAAATGATTCACTCCGCTTCTTCTCCATTCGCTCAAGATCCTCTCGGGAAGGTGCAATGTCCATGTTGAACTTATATTGCTTGAGGAACGCATCTGCCACTTCATTCCAGGTGTCAAGAAGGTTTACATTCTTTATTATATACAAGTTCAGTGCGGGCCCATCAAGCTTGCATGAAATGATTGGATCATACGGGCTTATTCTTGACATATTAGGCCATGCGTACATGGTACATCTGCAAATGAGTTTTTGGGCAGGAAGTACCATCATATTTCTCAAACTCCGACATCTTAAACTTCTTTGGCATCTTGACCTTCTCATACACGAACAAGTTGAACGGGAGTGAACTCTGTGATACTTGCAATTGCTTTACTTTCTCCTCGAGTTTCGCAAAGCGTTCATCTTGCTCCATCTTAGGGACATTGTCAGGCTTGATCTTTTCGACAGTAACCAATAGTAGGTCATTTTCGAGTTCAGGCATGTCGTCATCAACCATTTGAGCTTTATTTGCTTGCTTCGGGATAACTATCTTGGGAAGAGCAGATGCAAGAGTCGGATTCACTCGAAGGAATTGGATTTGATCCGTCATAAGTTGCATAGAGGCGAGCAACTGTTGAAGTTGGATTTCCATAGTGGACATACGATCACGCATTTTAGTTTGGTCGACCATTCTAGCTCTTAATCGTGTAATAATAGGCAAATGTGAGGGATCTGTTATGACCTAATTCAAATGAATGAAAATATGTAAGCACGAAGTGTAAATAGATAACCAATCCATGACAATGATCTAATCAATTTTTCATTTTCATTTTCTTTTTTCATGAAAAGTTCGTACGAGAAGGGAAATTCCTAAATTAAAAATAAATAAATAAAAAATAAGGCTAGAAAACTAGACACCCTAATAAGACCAAATTTCCTAGACATGAATTGAAAACATATTCTCCAAAGTTTTTTTGTTATTTTTCAAATGATTCATTGCATGGCAATTTCCTCATTTCATTTCTAATTGACAAAGGAATTAAATCAAATGACTAACCTAGATTGTCATGGACGGACCAAAAGTATGACAAAGCAAGTAAATTGCATAGTATAGGGATAGAAGACTTACTTCACCAAGGAAAATCAATGGTGATCACATAGACAAGCACATGAAATGTGGGGTTCGATTTCTAATCTAGACAGGCTTAGCAAAGTGAAGTTAGCAGGGTGGGATGACTAGTTACAGTCTCGCATACTAAGTCAGTCCTCCTAACTCCGACTTAGTCAAGAATGATACCCCAATGCAACGCAGTCTTGCGAGCAAAAGTAAACATTCTTGACACCAAGAAAAAGCTTTCGGGATTGAATTGGGCAACCTCTACCACATGGTCAAAGTCGTATCCGACTCAATACCATCCTAAATATCCTAGTGCGGCCTAGGTGTGACGGTAGGTTGTGTGTACAAAGTGTAGTGCAAAATGCAAAGCATGCACAACAGTTTATATCAAGCAACACTTCATATATGAAAGTAAACGATACATTCCTACACATCCCTACAAGACAAAGGTTAACAAATACTTCCCCTTATACCTCTCATCCTGTAAAAACATTTAACACCTTAAATGTTAGGGACGTATCTAGGGATCCTCGCCGCCAAACAAAAATATTTTTGCAAGATAGTAGAGAAAATCAGCCTAAGTCCACCAAGAGCTTTAACTCAAGTCCCCAGCAGAGTCGCCAAGCTGTCACGACCAAATTTTTTGGGTGAACCACCTAGGGTTTGGCTAATGGATTGCTATGCCTAGACTTAGCTCGGGCTCTCCCAAGCCCATACCAATTTGAGACTTAGGTTCAAATTCTTAACATGCAAATGATTTTCAGTCAGGAGTAGCCACTAATCTATTTTTTGTGGGTCGATTAGAAACCCAAATAAAGTAACGAGAAGTTTACTTTACTCCTACGAACCAGAGATTATGAGTTCGGGGACTTGATTACGCTAGATTTCTCTAACGTCATTTCGGTACATTTCTCTTTTATTTCGAAAAAAAAAATGTTTTGCAGGCAGCTCGAATTGATTTTAATTTATTTCCTAAACATGTGAGGTGATCATGCAATTATGCAAACCACCAATTTAACACTCAAGAAAGTAAATAAAAACGCAAGACTTACCTCATAGCAACGAAAGCATCTGTAGTGTTAGATCAGAATTCACATCAACAATCCTAAATATGATTTATAATTAACACGCAATCAATCAATCTTTTTTCAGGATTTTCTCTTGTTTAACGAAAAAATATTTTATGCAATGCATGCTACTAATCTAACATGAAATGATATCACATAGTAGTATAGCCTAAACTATATGAATGAGTAAAGTAATTTTTTTGTGTTTTCTTAATGAACATGCAATAATTATATATGCCATCTAAATTAACCAAATGACCTAAGTCTAATGACGGGCAATTTCCAATTAAATAAACCTAGCAATAATCATTAAATAACATGCATTTCATGAACATGATTCTATATGTCGTGCACATGATTTTTATTTTCCTAAAAAAACATGCAATCTATCCTAGAGAATTAAATGAATTTACTCTAAGACAATTTTTTTAGTATTTTTCATGAAATTCGAAATTAAGAAAAATGCAAAAATTATCTAGCTAAATTAAGATTCTATCCAATTTATATTAAGGATTAGATCAAGCTAACCCATAATTTAAACTAAGATATTATCTTAACTTAGCAATCTCTTACCTAAGATGCAATATATCTAAAAAATCAACCTAAACTTAGAACAAAACATGCAACATTATCCTAATATGCAATAACGTACAAAGAATTGCCCCAATTCTACATGATATATGCATGATGATTTCTTTTGTATTTTCAGGATAAACAAAGCAATTAAGAGATAAACATCAAACCATCCATGATCATCAAAAATGCTATCCACCATTCGAATTGAAATTCAAACTTGATTATTTCGCAAATAAAATCGATAAATTGATCTTAAGCCTTAAAGATCAAGATATCAATTTTAATCCCACGTGAATAATTATTCAATCTAAAGCCTTATAGATGGGATAAAAATTCGTGTAGTTGCAAATTGGATACTACATCAGGGATTTCAATTAGGCATCGAGAAGTATTTCAAGCAATAAGACAAAATAAAAATAAAAAAAAACTAAACTAAAATAAGATAAAATAAGTCTACCTAATAAATAAAATCTACCTAATAAAATAAAATAACTCTATACCTAAATTTGATTTTTTTTCAAAAATCCGATTGGGAAATTTGACCAACGATGGAGGCTCGGCATGGCTAGAGACGGTGGCTGTGATGGTGGGTCACCATGAGTCAAAGGTCGTGGTCGTCGGAGCTCCGGCGAGGTCCGGCAATGGAGCTCAGGCAACGGCAAAGCAGACCAGCAAGCAGGGGACCCGAAACAGAGGCAGCACGAACAGATCCACGGCGGAGATAGGGGCATCGAGTCAGAGGGCTATAGACACGGCGCCGGCAAAGACTTAGGCAGTAAGGGAGCCGCTCGAGCTTTAGATTTGGTGGTAGTGCAGCAGGGGGTTTGAGATCTTTGGTGCTTCGGGCGAAAACGGAAGGCAGAGCAGTGGTAGCGTCACAGGTAGGGGTGTCGGTCGCTGGTCGGAGCAGAGGGGGAGCTAGGCGGACAGACGATGGTAGCTGCTGGCATCACGAGGGCGAGGGGCGGAACGGCAAAGCAGTAGGGCAAAATCGCGGTGGGCTTCGACTCCGGTGTCGTAAGGACGTCAAATTGTTAGATCTCCGCTAGGCGATCATGGATGACCGGCGGAGTGGCGGTGACTAGATGAATGGCAATGCTGCGCAATGGCCAATGCAACGGAAGTCCGGTTGCTAGTGTGCGGGCGAGGAGCAGCGAAAGTAGCAAATTTAGAAGAAGATGAACAGTAAACATCCCATCACTTTTACTTTTTTATGCTTTTTCCCCCTCTCCCTTGTTGCACGTCCACTTTTTCTTTTCCTTTTTGCTCCTTTTGCTTCTTCTTTTTTTCCCAAAACAAAAGCTTGACTTTCACTCCTATCAACCCTAAAAACAAAGGAATTCTCTCTCTTCTTTGGCTTGAAAATGTTTTTTTGACCGAGCAATCCAGAGAAAAAGCCCCCCTTTTCATACGCATATCGCCTTTTATAGGGGAAAAGGAATTAGTTTTTTTTAATCTCTTATTCGAATCAACATCCGCAATATTTCCTCACCATATTGATAAGGATTCAAGATTATGATAGAATTTTCCTCTAAATCCAAATCTTGCAAAGATAAATCACAATATTCTTTGTGACCTCTACCCTATCCAAAAAACTTCATCATATCCTGAAAGATTTCAAATTCATATTTTCCACGATATAATTTTCGATCATTAAAGAAAAACAGGCTTGGACCAATTTGCTCACTTCGTGGGCTTAGTTCGGCCTACCAAGACTCAAAACCACAAATTTAAACTCATTTACCACTGGTCCAATAAATAAATACAAAACATGCAAACTAAAAAATAAATGCACCTAAATTTATATGCTATGGAATTAATATTTTTTCAGGGATAAAATTAACCCCTAATTTTCCATGCAATAAATAAATGACCGGATTGTCAAAATTTAGGTGTCAACAGCGACGAAAGTTCATCATGGGGAAAGAGTCGGTTCTTTGAGGAAGGCAATTACTAGAGGGATAAACAAATACATAGAGGGCTTGATTGGGTTGAACCTACGTTGGATTAGTGAGCTTAGCTTTCTTTTCATTGCATGAGTGTGGCTTTTGTTTTAGGTGACTTTGGGCTAAGTTTTTTTTACATTTAAGGGTGGGTCCTAACAGAAGAGGGCTTGATTGGTAGGTTCACTAGTTAAATCCGGAGTCATCTAGAATATTCCCAAAGATGGGACATACGGTAAATATACTGTATTCTAGAAAATTCTCGTCTTAAATGTTGATAGGTGGTAGATGAAGAGATGTAATCTTCACCGTTAGATCAAGAGGAAATCTGTGATCATAATGAGCGAAACTCTAGTATAAATATGGAGGCTCTCTCCCTCATTTATATCACGAACAATAAAAACACTCTACCTCTTAACTTTTCTCTCGAAACTCTCTCTCTCTCTACAATCCGAGTGAGCTAACGAGTAGGGTTGACGACGGTTTAGTTCGGATTTTCACGAAACCCGAATTGAACCATTTGAGTGTGTATTAACTTTGAACCAAATCACGCCCTGATTCGAATATAACCCCAATGGATGACTCGAATAGAAACGATTTTTCAGTTTTCTCTTTTTGAAATATTAAAAAGAGGTTCAATGGAAAATGGGAGAAATTGTGTGAATTGTAATATTAAGATAGGCGGCTTTTCACTTCGGTTCGATTAACTTATCTGAACCGAAACAAAAAATAGTTATTTATTCACTATCCGAACTAAAATCAGACTCGAACCGAAAATGCACGAAAATTCGGTTCGGATCAATTTTTGTTTCAGTTCTTTTCTGACACCCCTACGAGATCCTCCATGGTGGCTAGTGGCTATAAAATGACATATCTTGCTCTCTCAAATCACGTTTTCAAGATGGGTGCTAATGTAAGTTAATATCTCTAAATTGTGGGCTGCTTAGTTGTGTTGATCATGATCGAAGGAGGCAGCCAACGAGGTGGTATCAAGTCATGGCAGTAACATCGGACCAAAGGTTTGCAAGTAATTCTCCCATGTCTATGATGAAAGCTGCACATATATACACATATCAATTTAGGTTACGCATAGATATCAGTATAGGCTTCACATATATCCGTAGTTTCTAGACTCCCTTTTATTTTTGAGGTTTATTGCAGTACTGGTATTTTCAATTTGCGTTTGAAGTACTCAACTGTGCATCATGCTTTATGATCCGTTGGTTTCTCAGAAAATTGAGGTGGCTTAAGAACTTTAATTTTGTGCATGGTGCTTAGTAATTTGGGGCAATACATTCTCATGGATTATGTGACAGACTAGCTATCCAGTTCAATTCGATGCTATGATACACAAAGAATCTACATGATCCTTATCCAGTGTCCTCAATTCAATGACCTCGTTTATAATATGAAATGTGGTTATCACATATTGTTACTCAAAGAGGTAAAAAAGATAGGGCCTACCACTATTGGCTATGTTGTATTCTATATTTTCATCACTAGAGCTGTCATCTCCAAAATTCTCGATAGTCTCTTCATATCCCACATGTTCACGGTCTTCTTTCTTCAGTTGCAATGGTTCCATATCTACTATAGAGAGAGTAAGCACACATAGTGGAATGTGTCGAAAGAAGTGAAACGGCAAGGGGCATAGGAAGTTAAAAAAAAAAAAAAAAAAAAAAGGAGGTCATGTATGTTCTTACTGTCCAATCTACATTTACACAAAAATGAAATTCAGGAGGATTTTCTATCTCATTTTCAGAGTCATTGTAAACCTTGGTGCAAGGGTGCGGTGGCTCAATTTACACCTAGCCACCAAAACAGCCCCACAAAATAGAGATGAGATGCAAAATAACCTCTCCCACCCACGAAATACAACATAATTTTGTGCTGTGGCAGACCTTCAAAAGTTGTTCGGGTTATATTTAAAGGTGGGTCGTTACTAAAGAGAGCTTGATTACTAGACTCACTGGTTAAATCCAGAGTTGTCTAGAATATTCCCAAGAGTGGGCCATACGGTAAATGTATCGTGTTAATGTTGATAGTAATAGATGGAGAGATGCAATTTCCATCATTGGATTGAGAGAAAGTATAAATAGGGAGCTCTCTCCCTCATTTGTATCACCAAATACTTAAGCAATAAAAACACTATCTCCCATAACTTCTCTCTGTAAACTCTTTCTCTCTTTACAATCCGAGTGACTTAACGAGTAGGATTGACAACAGTTTAGTTCGGATTTTTAAAAAACGCGAACCAAACCATTTGAATATGCATTAACGATGAACCAAACTGTACCTTGAGCTGAAGATTTGGATAGATTCAATTTTTCATTGAGATATTAAAAAGAGATTTTGTGGAAAAGGAGAGGGATTGTGTGAACTATAATATCAAGAAGGGGGTGATTTTCACTTCAGTTTGATTAACCGAATCAAATAGAAAAAAAAAAAGAAAAAAAAAGTTATTGTTTCATTATCCAAATTGAAATTGGGCTTGAAATGAAAATGCACGAAAACTTAGTTTGGATCAATTCAGGTTTTAATTCGGTTCTAACACCCCCATCCTCTATGGCAGCTGGTGGCCGTAGGATGACATATCTCGCTATCTGGTATCACATTTTCGGTCGGGGTGCTAACGTATTTCTCTAAATCGTGGGCTACTTAGCTATGTTGATAATGATCGGAGGAAGTAGTTGGAGATAAAAAGCTAAAACCCATGGATGGGTGAGAGCAAAGGCGGATACAGTGATCGAAAACATGGTTGGGAATAGTACAGTAATGGCCGGAATCAACAGGGTTTAAATGATCAACGAGGATGGCCGCGAGCGTCGGTGGTGGATGTTGAAGTGGAAGGAATTTACGACTAAAGTTCATCCTGGGAAGGAGTTGGTCTTTTGAGGAAGGCGATGACTAGAGAGATAAACAAATACGTGGATGACTTAATTGGGTTGAGCTTAAGTTGGTTTAGTGGGCTTAGCTTTCTCTTCATTGCATGAGCATGGTTTTCGTTTTAGGTGATTTGTGCTAAGTTTTAGTTATTTTATAAAGGTGGCTCGTACCTGAAGAGGGCTTGATTAGTGGGGATGCAAATGGTAACATTTCTATTCTTGAGAATAATTTCTTTTGAGAAATAGTTATTTTCTATTTCTACTCCCTGGAACAATTTTTTAATAAAATAACATGTTTTGTAACTATATAAAATTTCTATTTTCGAAATAGAAAAAGAATAGGATGCATTTGGTACAGTCCACAAAAAGAATAGGAACATGTTTGACTGCCGCTGCCCCCACCAACCGCTTGCCACCCGAGGAGGCGGCATCGGTGGTGGTAGTGGACGGTCGGTAGCAATGGTTGGTCGTTGGCCAATTGGCCAATGGCACACAACGATCGACAATCAACAGTGGCAGCGGCGACCGGCCAGCTGGCAAACAGTGGCCCGCAAGGAGCGGCAAGGAAGAAGAGAAAAATAAAATAAAAAATAAAAAATAAATGACTTATTTCTAAAAATTGTTCTTGAAAATAAGAAGCTTTTTTTTTTTTTTTTTTTTTTTACTTTTTGTTTCCGTTCCAAATTTATTCCCCGACTGCTTTTCTATTCCAAGAAATAGAAAAATTAGTTGACATTACTAAACGAATTTCTGTTCTTTTTTTATTCCAAGAAGCAAAAGAACAAAAGAATAGATGAACAAAAACATTTCCATGCACTACCTAGTCTCCTTAGTTAAATCTAGAGTCGTCTAGAATATTTTCAAAGATAGAGAATATAGTAAATGTATTGTATTCCAAAGAATTCTCATCTTAAATGTTGGTAGTTAGTAGATAGAGAGATGCAGTCTCCCCATTAGATCGAGAGGAAATCTATGGTCATAACTCATTTGTATCACCAAAGACTCAAGCAATAGAAATACTTTCTCCCATAACTTCTTTATCTAAATTATTTCTCTTTCTACAATCCAAGTGAGCTAACGAGTAGGGTTGTTAACAGTTCGATTTGTTAGGAAAATCCCTTATAATGTTTTGAAGATGACAAAATAAATCAAAGGCTACTAACATGTTTAATGGTTGAGTCTATGATAGAACATATAAAGGATATTATCGAAGTCTATACTTAGAAGAACCAGAAGACGGACTTTATGCTGAAGCTAAACTTATTCAGACTATGTCCAGACCTTAAGGCTAAATATGTTCAAAAGCAGATTATGTTCAGACTTACGTCCAGATTGGAAAATCTACTTCAGACGGAATACACACATACTCTAATTCAGACAGAATACTCTCGGACTTTACATACAGAACGAGACACAAGTCCATAACGTGATAAGGTCCAGAATGAGACACAAGTTCAAAACGTAACAGATTCAAAACGAAATATGTTCAGAATGAGACAACTTGACAGAACGTAACACAAGCCCCAAATATATAACGGCTGGTGATCTGGTTTGAATTCTACATCAAGATTGATTTGATTGACTCAATCTAATTGATTGACAATTGGATCTTGAAGACAAAAGCTTTCTATACGAAGAAACTCTACTTATGGAAACCAATATTCTATTTGTATGGGCGATCAGAATCAATTTGGGATTCTGCTTCCATCACTCAACGGCTACTAAATCTTCTAGATACAAATCTGTCCAATGGGTAGATTGGAAGACGATCCTTTAGATACTGTCCAACGGCTAATTTGGAAGTAGATGAGTATTTATGGAGACCAAGGACCGATGAGCAAAAAAGAGACGAAACGTAGAATTTATAATTCCAAAGTCTGAGCGAATTTCGATTATGCACTTGTCTCCGTGAGCTTAAATGTTTGTGATTGTGAGAGAAATACTAAAAGAATAACTTAGTAAGATAGTGTGATCTATCATAAAGTGTTTGTATTCAAAATTGTAATCTCTTGTTGATCGCATAGTGGAATCCAGCCAGAAGGCTGTTAGCGTGGGGAAGTTGACGTAAACTTGATCTAAGCCGAACCACTATAAATTTCGTGTGCAACATTCTCTTTCCTTAACTTTTCTTATTTAAGTCTGCTACATACTTACAGGTTATTTCAGAAGTCTGTTTCATCGCATAATAGATTCTGAATATCTACCAGAATTCTGGTGGCTCGCTTATCATACTCTAATCCATATTCAGACTTTGCTCGAAATTTATTTTATTCCGCATTTATTTGTCAAGACTTCTTTTAAATACCCATTTACCCCCATCTAGGTGTTTATACTAGCACTTTCACGATTCACATTTCAAAAACTTGAATCAAACAATTTAAGTGCGTATTAATTTTGAACTAGACCGCGCCCTAAACTGAATATAACTCGAATTGAAGATTCGCATATATTCGATTTTTTAGTTTTCTTTTTTCAAATATTAAAAAGAGGTTTAGGAAAATGAGAGAGATTTTGTGAATTGTACTATTAAGAAGAGGTGTGATTTTCACTTCAATTCGGTTCACTAAATCAAACCGACTTTATTCGAATTGAATCAAAAAATAGTTATTTTTTCATTATCCGAACGAACACCTGACTGGAATTGAAAATGCATGAAAATTTGGTTCGGATCTTTTCGTTCAGTTTTGACACCCTTACCTCCATGGCGGCTGGTGGCCGTTGAATGACATATCTCGCTCTTTGGAATGACATTTTTAGTAGGGGTGCTAATGTAGGTTAATATCTAAATCGCAGGCTGCTTAGCTGTGTTGATAATGATCGGATGAGGTAGTCGGAGTTAAAAAGTGGGAATCCATGGTTGGATAGGCGCAAAGGAGGATCCTGTGATTGGAAACCATCGTCAGGAATAGTGCGATAATGGCCGGAATCAACAGGGTTTAAATGATAGCTGGGATGACCACCGGGAGTGAAAGGAATTTGCAACGAGAGTTCATCTTGGGGAAGGAGTTGGTTCTCTGAGGAAAGCAATGACTAGAGAGAAACAAATGCGTGGAGGGCTTAATTGGGTTGAGCTTAAGTTGGTTTAGTGGGCTTAGCTTTCTCTTTATTGCACGAGTCTAGTTTTTATTTTAAGTGACTTTGGTTTTGGTTATATTTAAAGGTGGGTCATAACTGAAGAGGGCTTGATTAGTAGGCTCCTTACTTTAATTCAGAGTCGTCTAGAATATTCTCAAGGATGGATGATACTGTAAATGCATTATGTTATAGAGAATTCTCGTCTTAAATGTCAATAGCTCATAGATGGAGAAATGCAATCACCATTGTTAAATCAAAAGGAAATTTACAGTTGTAATTGGCAAGACTCTACTATAAATAGGGGAACTCTCTCCCTCATTTGTATCACTAAATAATTAAGCAATAGAGACACTCTCCCATAGCTTTTCTCTCTAAACTCTTTCTCTCTCTACATTTTGAGTGAGCTAACAAGTAGGATTGTTAACGATTGCATTCAAATTTCACAAAACTTGAACTGAACCATTTGAGTGTGCATTATCGTTGAACCAAATTGCACCCTGAATTACCTGAACCAAAGACTCAAATAGATTCGATTTTTCAGTTTTCTGTTTTGAAGTATTAAAAAGAGGTTTAGTGGTGTTAACAACTAAATTTTTGTCAACGTTTTCAATATCTATTTGTTTTACAAAAATATAAATATAAATATATACATATATATAAGGGATAAAAGATAAAAAGCCAAGAAATTGAAAATTGAGTAAGATGGACGTGGACCAAATGAAAAGGAAAAAAAATAAAAAGGGAAATTGAAAAGGAAAAAAAATAAAAAGGGAAATTGAGTGGGCCGGCTCGTCCAGCCCAATTGACTTTTCGGCTCACACCTCTGGCCCAGCTTCCCTTTGTTTTTAAGTCCATTTTTCTTTCTTTCTTTCTTTAAACCCACAATATGAGCCCAAGACGAAGAAAATACAATGCAAAGCCTGGCCCTTCTTCTTCTTCTTCTTCTTCACGCACGCATCGCCCTTTCCCCCATCGGGACGCTTCCGTGACCGAGGAAAAAGAAGAGTGACGTGCTCCGACAGAAAAAAAGAGCGTCCGTGAGCGAGGGTGAGAAGCGACGAGCAAGTGACTTGAGCGTGTCTAAGAATAGGTGAGGGAGAGGGACGCCTAAGGGATTCAAGCAGAAGCGAGGAGGGCATGAGCAGGGACATGCTCGACGACATGAAGAAAAAATGCTCGAAGAAAGAACTTCGACTGAGAAAAAAAAAGACAGTAAAAAGGGGCTTTGAGAGAGAGAGCTCGGGTAAGAAGGGGGCTGGTTCTTCTTCTTCTTTAGGGGTTGTTTTGAGAAATACACAGGGAAAGAAAACCAAGAAAAATTAAATGGAGATGAAGAGAGGAGAGACGTAAGCATAGGGAGGAGGATTTGTTGGGAAATTTGATTGTTGAAGAAAATGGAGAAGTAGTGGTAGATCTTTGATATTTTGATGCGTAATGACAATCACTATCCTTAAAATATTATTTGTCCCAATTATTGTTGCCGTCGAGTTTAGAACAAATACACCTTTAGGCGCAAGGAAACAAATTCAACAATTACTCGAATCTCTCTTGGAATTTCTCCTTGAATGTGTTAACATTGTGTGTCTATGAAAAGAAAAAAAGAGAGTTATGAAAAATACGTGTTTTTCAATAGTTATGGTTATCATAAATAATGTGTGAAGTGATGTCTATTCATATACAAACAAGCAATACATCTCTTGGGTATAAGTATCTTCTTAACCATCACCACTTTTCATGTCACGAGTCACTTCCTTTCATGACAACTGATAACTTCCTTTTCAGCATAAAGAATCGCCTCTTTTCATAGCCAAGAGCCACGTTATCTTTGATCAAGAGTCATGTCTTGTTTTAACAAAAAGTCATGTATTCTCTTGATCAAGAGACTTCTGTTATGATAACAGGATTTTCGGCCAGGGACAGAAGGCTAAGGAGAGGGTCTGCTTGAAAAAAACCAGAGAAAAAAAGAGCAAAAACGAGAGTGAAGAGAACACCAGAGAGAAAGAGAGAGAGCGAAGAAAAGAAAAAAGCTAGACGAGAGCTCGCTCGAAGAAGATCCTCGGCCAGACGAAATACAAGGCAGAGGGAGAGCTTCAGTGAAAGGGGGAAGCTTCAGCCATAGCAGGGCTACCAGCGAGAGAGAAAGCTAAGGAGGTCGTTCGCGTTCCCCGGAGCCAACCAGACGGCCGTGTCCACTGCAGTCTCGTCCTCGAACCAGGTGATGTCTCCTGAGTGCCTTATGTTCCTCTTCTTCGCTAAAGCGTAGAGTTTTGATCTTTGTTGATAGTTTGACCGAAGTGAGTGAAATTAAAACTGTTTATAATGAAAAATGATGATCTAGATCCATGTGTAGTATGTTCAGACTGAAAATCGTGTTAAAATCTAGCTCAGATTTCACATCTCGAATTGCACATCAACCGCTCGACAAAATGCTTGAATGAGACCCCGAAATGCATATGTCTGATCGACGTTAGAAGTTTTGTTTAGTGCTCGATTGCTCATATATTGTTGAAGCCCGTCTGATTTTTATGTTTTTCATGGTGTTTTCATGTGATGTGATGTGAAAAATCCGCGTTCGACTGGGTGGCCATAGTTCCTCCCTCCTTCCGATCAGCGTTTTCCTTTCGGCGATAGCTTCGGGATGTCACGTTAGCTTCCTACTTCCCTTTCGGTGTTATATGCATGATTAGGAATTATATCCCTCGAGAAATTCATTCTTTTGTGAATATTACAAGTTGGTCTGAGGGAGACTAAATAACGTGCCCTGTGTTTTAAGTAGATCATTAGGATTCTTGTTTCTCTCTCTAAGTTTATTTTTTTTGTTTGATGAATTTCTTCTGATGAAACTGAATTTTCTTTGGGTAGATTTAATCCTGTCGCACAAGTAAACTATATTCTAAGAACTTCTTTTGTGAAATTCTTTTGTATATAGGCATAAACCATTGGATTTAAGTCCCCTATATTCGGTCCTGCTTTTAATAGATTTAACAACTCTTTAGAACAATGAAATTCATTCTTTTTAAATTCTATAAGCTGGTCTAAGGGAGACTAAACTAACATGCTCAGTGTTCTTAGTAAATCATTGGGATTCTAGTTTCTCTCCCTAATTAATTTTTTTGGTTTGATGAAATTATTTTGATTAAACTGAATTTTCTTTGGGTAGATTTAATCTCGTTGCACAACACGCACAAAAAGTAAACTGTATAGGCATAGACCATTACATTATAGTTTCTCTCTATTTGATCCTGTTATTTTTTTATCCAATCTCGTGGTTCGGGGCTAGATCTGGATTTTTTTTTCAAACTCGGTCCCCGATCCAATCCAACAAAAGCATCTTGGCTCAATTGGTCGGTCATGTCACATAAGTGATCCAATCCGACATGAGTGCACATAAGGTTCAACTGAGCCAGTTGAACCGGCTCGTTTATTCCAAGTTTAGAAAATGTAGTTTAGAAAACATTAGTTCAAACTTTGAATGGATAGGTCAAACCCAGATCAATTCGAAAATTAGACCCAACTTTATTGTGTATACTCATTTATTTCCCAATTGATACATTTCAATGTCTAGATTTAATTTTAATTAATTTGTGACGTGCCACAGATACATCTAGATAAGAATCTAGATAAGTATAAACATGCCACCTGGCCATAAATAGATTTTAAAGTTGGAGCAGTGGACCCAACTGACCAAATAAGTGAGTTATTCCCTTCTTTGACATTATTAACCATGCTCTCTCAATTTTATGACACAAGGTACCACAATTTTTTTCAAGTCATTAATATATTTGGATAATGATTTTTGGGCTCAATACTAAGCATGGCCACTTAGGCTCATCCATTGATTGATTATGTTTACCCACGAATAAATATTATGCCAACATAACGATGGGTGTATGGCTGTGGCACCACAATGATAGGCTAACATAGGAAATACACCCACCAGAAGATTGCTCCTCTAAACATTTTATTCATTAGAATGTTGGCGTGATGGTTCAGCAGTCTTTCCAAACAAAGCTCCTCAATTTCCATTTCTGGGCAGTGTTGAAAGAAGTAAAGACCTCCAAAAGAACAAGAAAATTTTTTTTTACTCACTCAGCTGATATAGTGGTGCACGCGCAGGTGACAGGTGCCAACATTCATTTTAAAAGAGTAAACAACAATTCGTTTGTCCACTTCCCTACAAAGAGCAACATAAATTGAAGCAATTAGGGAAATACACCCACTAACACTCACCAGAAGATTGCTCATCTCAATATTTTGTTCATTAAATGTTCACTTGATGGTTTGACATTAGAAGTTTTTTCAAACAAAGCTACGACCATAATGCAAGTTCAGAACCACGATTTCCATTTTTGGAGAGTGTTGAAAGAAGTAAAGACCTCCAAAAGAATGAGAATTTACTCACTCAACCGACATAATGGTGTGCGGGGAGAATTACCAAAAAAGTCCTAAACCTATTGCAATTGTGCCAATTCAATCCTAAACTTTTTTTTTTTTTGCCAATTTAGTCCTAAACATTTTATAATTGTGTCAATTCAATCCATCCGGCCAAAATTGGCTAGCCGGCGTTGATGTAGACGCCGGGCGGGGGACAACCGGCTAGCGAGGAAATTTTTTAATATTTTTTTCGAATTTTTTAATATTTTTTAATTCTTTTTTTCTTTTTCTTTTTTTACCTTCTTCTTCCTCTGGCCGGCCAACGCCTGCCAGATGTGAGGGCTGGCAAGGTCAATCTTGCCAGCCACTGGCGAGGCTCGCCCCCACCGGTCGGAGGTGAGGGCTAGTGAGGGCGAGGCCTCATCAGATCTAGCGAGGTCAGCCTTGCCGACCACTGGCGAGGGCGAGGCCTCGCCAGATCCGACGAGCTCGGCCCTCGCCAAGGCCGGGCAAGGCTACCGTCCCCAAGGGCTACGGCGGAGGCGGGGAGGGAGAGGATGAGGAGGAGGGGAGGAGGAGGCAGTGAAGCGGCTGTGGAGATGGGGGCATTGCGCCAACGCCAGAGAAACCCGACATCCCTGTCGTTGTTGTTGCCATTGCCATCATCCCGCACTCGTACATAGATCTCCGCCCCCACCTCACTCTCTCCGCCGCCGCTGCCGTAGCCGCAGCGCCCTTCTTCGCCTCTCGATAGCCACTCCGCTGCCTCCTCCTCCTCCTCATCCTCTCCCTCCTCACCTCCGCCACAGCTCTTGGCGACGGCAGCCTCACCCAACCTTGGCAATTGTTGAAAATCGACATGTCCGAGACCCGCAAACCCTCGACAATGAGATCCAATATGATATGTCATAGGTCACAAGCAGCGTTGTTACCGAAAAGAGAAGGAGAAAAGAAGGGTAGGAAAGTACAGCAAATTTATGAGAAGTTGATGAGTTGAACCACCCTCAACAGGTCTCTGACATCGACCTTATCTCTTTAAGAAATAAATAAATAAAAATTATCAGTCGTGGTGCTAATTTTGAAAAATAAAAAAATTGGGTGAAAATTTACCTAGTGAAAAAAAGAGTGGAAACTAGCACTAGTTATCTTCCATCCAAATACTCTATCTTTCTCCCTTTCTGCCAAACATTAGAGCAACTTTCATTTTCTAATTCAGTGAAAAACATTTAGAACCTTCCAAAATGCACTTATGTTTCTTTTGTAACTGGGGTAAAATATTATTATAAATGCATGATATTTTTTTTCCTAATTTTCTCCTCTTGAAGGGTCCGGGAGTGGAGGAGAGGGGGATTTTTCAGTTTCCTGTCACTTCTTCGCTTTTTATTTGTTTATTATTATATTTGTTATTTAATTTCCGTAGCTAAAATATCATCTGGGTTGGTGATGTGATCGGTCGAAAGGTCATTCGCTCCGGTCCATTTTTTCATGTTGCAGCAGGGGGTGGTGAGAGAGCTTGGCCTGGTGGCTAGGGCAGTGGTCTCGTTTTCTCTCCAGTCACCTTAAATTCTGCCGTCGATTGATCGTTGCTGGTTAAGGCCATCCGCTATTCACAAGCTTACTCGTTGAAAGAGAGCAAAGAAAAGAGTTATTTTTTGTCTTTTTCTCCACAGTCAAGGCCAAGACATGAACGAGCTTGTTTTGGCTCTCGTCAAAAGCCCATGGCGGTTCATCCTACGAAGAAGGGCCTCGCCTTCAAAGGTACGATGAGGGTTCTTCCGGTCAAGGGTGAGAAGTATCCTGGCGTTGTTAAGGATTCTACTTGGCGCGTGGTGAAACCTCCACAACTCTATTGCACCTCAACCCATACTCACCAACAAGTTTCAACTTAGCAGCTAGCCGTTCCTTCTCATATGAATGAGCTTATTCAGGCTCTCCTCCAAAAGCCTATGGCGGTTCATCCTACGAAGAAGGGCCTCGTGCCTTCAAGATATGACAAGGGTTCTTCTCGTCGAGGGTTAGAAGTATCCTGGCATTGTTAAGGATTCTACTCGGCGCGTAGCGAACCCTCCACAACTCTCTTACACCTCAACCCATACTCACCAACAAGTTTCAGCTCAGCAGCCAGCCGTTCCTTCTCATATGGACGAGCTTATTCTGGCTCTCCTCCAAAAGCCTATGGTGGTTCATCCTACGAAGAAGGGCCTCGCGCCTTCAAGATACGACGAGGGTTCTTCTCATTGAGGGTTAGAAGTATCCTGACGTTGTTACGAATTCTACTCAGCGCACAGTGAACCCTCCACAACTCTCTTGCACCTCAGCCCATACACACCAAGAAGTTTCAGCTCAGCAGCCAGCCGTTCCTTCTGATATGGATGGTGAGGCTTTTTGAATGTCTTCCCATCTACATCAAATCAAAATAGCAGCACGCCCAAATCAAACATCAGCCCACACTTTAGTCACCGGACTCTGTATTTGGTTGGTTATGTTAAGCTCTTGGATTACTGAGTCTGGATCGATGCTCCAAACGGAATGCAGTCAAATTGATCAAATTTCCTTATATTTTTTCCATACAAATTTTGTCTTGCTGTTTCTACGTTGGGGATAAAATTTGTTGAGTGTCTTACAATGATGGGCTATCCAATAACCGGACTCTCTATTTCATCTTGCTGTTTCTCAAGTTTGAGTAGTGGACTGTAGCTAGCGGAACTCATATCTGTTAGGGAAATCCCTTATGATGTTTTGAAGATGACAAAATAAATCAAATGCTACTAACATGTTTAATGGTTGAGTAATAGACTATGCAGATGATAGAACATGTAAAGGATATTGTTGAAGTCTATGCTTGGAAGAACCAGAAAACAGACTCTATACTAAAGCTGAACTGGGTACAAAAGCAAATCTATTCGGATAATATGTTCGGACTCGATTGTAAAGTCTATTGCTCTCGGACTTTACATCCAGTTCGACGTAACGTAACACAAGCCCCGAAGATATAACGGCTAGTGATCTGGTTTGGATTCCACATCAAGATTAATTTGATTGACTCAATCTAATTGATTGATAATTGGATCTTGAAGACAAGAACTTTATATACGAAAAAGCTTTACTTATGGAAACCAAGATTCTGTTTATATGGGCGATCGGAATCAATTTGGGATTCTACTTTTGTCACTCAACGACTACCAAATCTTCTAGATACAGATCTGTCCAATGAGTAGATTGGAAGATGATCCTCAAGATGATGTCCAACGGCTAGTTTGGAAGTGGAGGAGTATTTAAGGAGATGAAGGACCAATGGGCAAGTAAGAGACAGAGCGTAGAATTTATAATTCCAAAGTTTGAGCAACTTTAATCACACACTTGTCTCTTGTGAGCTTAAACGTTTGTGATCTTGAGAGAAATACCAAAAGAGTGACTTAATGAGATAGTGTGATCTACTACTAAGTGTTTGCACTCAAAGTTGTAATCTCTTGTTGATTACATAGTGGAATCCAGCCAAGAAGGCTGTTAGCATGGGAGAGTGGACATAGGCTTGGATTAAGCTAAACCACTATAAATCTTGTGTTCTTATTCTCTTCCCTCAACTCATTTATTTTATTCTGCATATATTTTCTAAGGTTTTGTTTAAACACCTATTCACCTCCCTCTAGGTGTATTTACTAGCCCCTTTCAATATCTTTACAGTTAATTGGTGTTTGCCTCATTTGTTGGCAAGTGATCCACGGGATGGCGACGAGATAATAAATTCGTGATTCTTGGTTTTTCTTAGTTTGCCCATGGCATGTGAACTTTGGAATACTATTGATGGTACTGCTTCCAAACGGCAGTGCTGGGTAGGGTGGCAATGTTGTTATGAATGAGGAATTTGCAATCACAAACAAAATCTTCCAATGGGCTTTTGGTGGTGATTTTTTGGTTTTTGCAGCTTTGTGTATGTAGCAGTGACTATGAGAGTGCGATCGTCTAATGTTTTCACTAGTGTAGTAGAATATGTTCGTTGTTTATTTTGTTAGCAGTAAGTGTTGATGGAAGATGATGTCTTTTCAACTTCGTAGCCTTCAAAATTGATCAAATTCGACCTGCTTTTACTGAAATATATGCACTCATCTGATAAATTCTGCATCTTAGTCAAGTCATGTCATTAATTTTCTGTTCAGCCATAGCCATGGAGATTCGCTTTTGAGTTTGTTGGTCCTAATTTTGTTCTCATGGTTGCATATGGCTTTTACATAGGCGTATAATTCTATCTAGCGGTGTTGTTTTCTTGTGTATTTCCAATATGCCTCCATCAATGCCATATCCGATATTGTTAAATGTGCTGGGTACTTCTGGGCCACATACACCCCTTAAAGCCTGCAGCGCTAGCCACCAAACCGTGGTAGGATGTTGGCTAGTGTTCATTTTTGAAGGCTCCTTGTTATGTTTCCATTTTAAATTTGTTCATCAGCTCCGTTCACCAGCTTGGTAATTTGAGTAGGAACAGGTTTAAATGTCTGGCAAAAGAGATTTCATGGTTGCAATTTCTTCTCGCTAGGCTTTTGCAATTATTTAGTTGAAAGGGATAGGACTAGCAATATATAGATAATTTTGGTCAATCAACATGTGAAGAAGTTTAATCTCAGATTCTACGCATGTCCTTGAATGTTCCGATCTGATGTAGACAATATGAAGACTTATTGATGGTTGATGCTGGCTAGAGTTTATATCTTTGGGTGAAGTAGATTAGTAATGGTAGAATATGACGTTTGGCTTATCTGAAGAAAATAATTTGATTTTGAACTACCGATTAAAAGATTGGTGTGTGTGTTGAGATAATGGGACCTAAGTGCACATGCCTGAATTGCTAATTAAAGATATCGCCAAAAAACAATGTGTTCTTCTTTAATGATATGCAAGAACGTTTTGTTTATCTAATTGTATGCTTTAATTACAGGTAGCAACTTGGAGCACGCATACTGCTAAGGTTTGTTTGTTGTTGTTGTTTGGAGAGCACAGATGAAGTGTTGCTGTTGATGGTAATGTGTACGAATGGGCATTCAAAGTAATGAATGAGAACCTTTCATCGGTGGGACACATCTTGTTGGATGGCAATTTTACTCTAGTGTCGCGACCTCTTTTTTTTTCGGCGCCCGATCGGGGCGGCCGCCTAGCGGAGGCTAATGGCTCGGCTAAAATTAGATATGCCCGGACTATCCCAAGTCCACCAATTCACGACTTTAATGGTCAAAGTTTTTAACCTGTAAGTTAATTTTTAAGACGGAGTCGCCACTAATCAATTTGAGGTGGGTTGATTAGAAACCCATGCGAAGTATTGGGAGAAATACTCGCTCCTGCACAACCAGAGAAATTAGGATCGGGGACTTGATTACACTAGTTAATCACTAATGCCCTTTCGGTACCTAACCTTGTTTAAACCCTAAGGTTTTTTGGATGTTTTAGGGATTTTCCATGCATTATTTGGAAAAAGACATTTTTGAACATTTTTCTAATTTCTGGACATAAAAGGGATTTTTTTGGATTTTTGGTACTTTTTGGAAAAATACAAGTCTTTTTGGCTTTTTGTGAATTTTTGGCATTTTTGGAAAATATGGAATATTTTTTATTTTTTATTTTTTTTGAAAAAAAAAATATTTAATATTTTCTGGAAAATAGAGTATTTTTATTTTTCTGGATTTTTCTGGAAAATAAAATATATTATTATTTTTTAATATTTTCTGTTGTTTTGGAAATTAAAATATTTTTTAATAATTTTCGAAATTATATATATTTTTATTTTGGTTTTTTTGGAAAAAGAAAATATT